>JAUMJK010000201.1:0-600000 GCA_033558105.1 Coccyzus lansbergi | reverse complement strand
ACCCTCAATTTCAGATGGCTGCTGTCTAACAGGCTTCAGGACATTCATATACTCTTTCTTCAGAACTGAATTTACAAACTCTAAAATACCTATACAGTACTGTTCGATTTGGTTACAAATCAGTTCTCTGTCCTTCTCAGGGCAGCATTTCAACTTTTCATTGCAGGAGAGAATTCCTCACTTAGCAGTAAGCTTCTGTTGTAAGTGAATATATATATCAGCAATTAGCTCTATATGATGGCTAGGAAAACACAGAGAAAGGTTCCAGATAATAAGATGAGTTCAGTAAAATGTTTCTAAGAGACCTTACGGCCAGATTCTAATTAGCAAATGACAAAATTTTTCAGAAAATAAGACTAGTGCTGTAAGAATTTTGCCATAGTCAAAGACTACCATCAGCAAAGATACTTAATTATCCGCTGCGTATAACGAATCCCTTGTGGAGTTATATGATAAGTATAAAGGGCATTGAAGTCAGAATTACTCTGAAAATCTTTGTCCTGCAATGCAGGAGCAGTGGAAGATGATATAGCAACGAAAACAGTTTGAAACAAGGGGCATCTTTTCAATAACTTCTTCCTTTTAGGCACTTCGTAAATAACGAAGCAGAAAAACAATGAAAAATTGTGTGGGCTGGAGTCTCTTAATTGTGTTTCAGTATTCCATTCCTGGTTTTCATTAATACTAGCAAGAATGAAGTCAAGGCTTCCTGCTTCTTAAGCTGCTCAGTACCTACCCATGCAGTTCCTTGAAAACAATGGGAACAAGACAATATTTGGGTAACAATGCGCCTCCTGAACTTTGATTTCAATCAAGGCAATCTAGAAAAAAACAATAATGTCATAATTCCTTTTAAAGCTTGCAACACCAAAAAATAAAACCACTCTCGGAAAGCTACCCACAGAAAGGTGAGAAATAATTCTCCTGACCCACAGTGCTGTTCCATATGTTGTGTATACTAAAGAGAAAAATTGTTTTTTATTTGTACCTACAGTTCACGTCAATTACAGCTAGAGTTGATGGCTTCCTGTGTGTTTTCATTGACACAGATGGATAAAAAGAGATACAGCATGTAAGAGAGAGAATATTATAACTCCAAGCTCTTATGCTGCATTGTAGAAGTAATTTAAATTCCTTTATACCATTTTAACTTGAAAAGATCTCTGAGAAATAGCCTTTCTGATTAAAGCCTATGTAAACTAAAAACTTAAAGCTGTAGTGTTAGCATCCAGGCATGAAGATGAAGCAAAAAAAAAAAAAAAAAGATAAGTGATCCCTTCGGGCTGAGAGATATTTAGTAGCAGTCGTAAACTATGCACGGGGATACAGATTCTGTTTATTTTAGGGAAATGGATCAAGACAGCTTGTGGCATCCACTTATTGTGTCATAGAATCATAGAATCGTAGAACAACCAGGTTGGAAGAGACCCATCGGATCATTGAGTCCAACCATTCCCATCAAACACTAAACCATGTCCCTCAGCACTTCATCCACCCGTACCTTAAACACCTCCAGGGAAGGTGAATCAACCACCTCCCTGGGAAGCCTCTGCCAGTGCCCAATTACCCTTTCTGTGAAGAATTTTTTCCTAATGTCAAGCCTGAACCTCCCCTGGTGGAGCTTGAGGCCATTCCCTCTTGTCCTGTCCCCTGTCACTTGGGAGAAGAGCCCAGCTCCCTCCTCTCCACAACCTCCTTTCAGGTAGTTGTAGAGGGCAATGAGGTCTCCCCTCAGCCTCCTCTTCTCCAGGCTGAACACCCCCAGCTCTCTCAGCCGTTCCTCATCAGGCCTGTTCTCCAGCCCCTTCACCAGCTTTATTGCTCTTCTCTGGACTTGCTCCAGAGCCTCAACATCCTTCTTGTGGTGAGGGGCCCAGAACTGAACACAGGATTCAAGGAGCTATCTCACCAGTGCTGACTCCAGAGGGAGAATAACCTCCCTGGACCTGCTGGTCACACCATTTCTGATCCAAGCCAGGATGCCATTGGCCTTCTCAGCCACCTGGGCACACTGCTGGCTCATGTTCAGTCGGCTAAGTGACAACGTACCAATGTACCTGCCATGCAGCAGTCTTGCTTGTGCTAGATTCACATGGGCTTAAGTGGCAAAACAATGATTTTTTTGTCTGCTACTCCTCCACTACTTGTTGTTCCCCTACAATCCTTGTATCCCATATCAGCACATATACAGCCAGTCTGGTGAAGAATGTATGCTTGGTCTGTAACGCTTCCAACTCACAGCCAGCAGAGCTGTTGAGTGCCAATATTCACGTTCAGTGGACTCACTCTTTGAAGCAGTGGTAGCACAAGCTCCCCGCCAGTGGGACATCGTGGTGCCTGGCGTATCAGCAGCAACGGCACCGGGATCCAGCTGGAAAGTCCTTGTGTCAATCATGGTCGAATGCTTAGGACTAGGAACTGGCTGTTGCTTGGTTACAGTTTCTTCCAGCTGCATGGGAAAGCACTCTGAGAGGAGGATAGTTTCAACCTGACAGCAATTATAGGAGAGGCAGGTCCCAGCTTCCATTTTAAAATGGTCCTTCCTTTGTGGATTGTGTTTTGTTATGGTTTGAACAGGCTTCCTGAAGTACAGGGGCTGAGTTGGAAGGTAACAGAACTGGGATGCTGTGGCTCTGTGTCAACACCAATCCTCTTCACCTCCAGGATGTGAGCTAGTTTTAAACAGTTAAAATAAAATTTAAGAGTTTCTGGAAGTAGTTGAGGAATAGATTTGGATCTTGGTGACCAGTATCTCTTCTAAGAGCAGATTTTAATCAATCCAGCTTCTCTCATGTAGCTCTAGAAGTTTTGTAAATAAGAACCTCATGACCTGGGTCTTTCTCTACCCTTTGTTTCTTATAGGGCTTCTCATGGTATTTACCTTAAGCAAAAAACTCAGGAAAGCAAAACAGGACTCACATCAGTAACTGTACCACACAGTGCCAAAAATCACAATTCCCAACAGACCAACTTACTATATTAATTGATTTTAAAATTACAAGCATTATCACCACGTATCGACAACCACAGGTGATTTTTTCTAATTTTGCAACCAGCTTTAAGGTTAGTTTTGGTCTCTCTTTAATTTTTTTTATTCACCACAACTGAAACCCAGTGTTTAACAGCCTTTTTGATTCTTGCTAATGAAGACTTCAGACTACGTGATAACCATCTTAAATAGAAGTGAAATCACTACTTTAAATTTGCAAACACAATTATCCTAATGGGTACGAAGGCAGGTAACATTAAATGTACATGATGCAAGTCTTCAGAACTAAGAAAAGTTGCACCTTTCAGTGTGGGAGATGAAGGGTGCAGAGCTTTGAAAAGCAGTTTTCCAAAGCATGTGCCTTAAGTTCAAAGACATTGAATTGATTGGTGTCTGGAGTAAATGTCAGGAGAGCATGAAAGAATGCATGGGGACAAAATGCTTATGAAAATTAGGTAAAATTGTCATAACTTTGAGCGATTACTACACGCTGGAGTACTGAAATTTCTGTTCTACACAAATCTACAGGTCAGTCTGCAGACCTAGAGGGGAGAGACAGAAACTACAGACATGATATAAAATAAGAAGTAACAATCAGAGAAATACTGTGCTTTGAGGGAGGGCTCAGATGACACCCAAGACCTTTTGCCAGGTTTGAACTAAAAACATGAGTCCTGCTGTAATTTTAATCATAAAATTTGTAGCTAAGATAACTTAAATGAATGGCTCAAACAAACCAGAAATTATATGGCAGTATTTTAATTTAAAAATATATTCTTAGGAGATCAGAACCGATTCTTAATGATTTAGAATATAGGAATAAAACAACCCAAAATTCATGATGGATGTCATTTGCCAGGCATAGTTTGACAGGTTCCCACTAACTGCTACAATTTCTCTGCAAAAACCAGCTCTGGTGGCACCAAAGTTGTGGTATTAATTCTGCTTGTAAGAGGCCTTCTAGGTGTCATTAAGGTAATTGCCACTCAGGTACTCAGAACAGGCTCAGGGTGATATTACTGGATTCTCTCTAATGAATTAGCTTCAGCTGGAGAAGAGCTGATCCAGACTGTGCCAGTTCAGGTTTTTTTTAAAGCGGCAAAGAAAGTTCCTTTTCACAGTCTGTACAAAGGTGTTTCCCAAGGCAAACAATCTGTCCATAGAGGAAAAACTTCATTTCGTGTACATATTCATATATACTTACTAATGTTTATCTGAAGTTGCAAACCTAAGGTAATCTCTATGATGGGACATGCCTACATTTTTAAATTCTTTATTAATGTGTTCTAGGTAATATGGAGGAGTGCTTCCCATTAGACTTTTTTAACATAATTGATGACATTGGGATCTTTATACAATTAGCTTAGGCATTCTGCTAATTCCTCCATGTAGTTTCGAGTGGTTATAACACATAATGCCACTGACAGCTCTCTCATTATCTTTAAATGATAGTCTCTGGAATTATTTACTGAAATAGGTTAAAAATTAATAGTGAGGCTTAACTATGACTTGGTTGCCATTAATGTTTATCAGTGCGCTTTGCATTTGAACTGACAAAAGGAAGATTACAAGAGGCAGTAACTGTGCTGATCCTGCTCAATGCAACATAATTGCAGGGTCAGGCTTAATATGTTTTACATCAGTTTGTTCATAAAGCTGAAAATGCTTTTAGGAGTCCACAGTAACACTGCACTAAGGCAGTTGACCTGCCAGCCAGTGGAGATGAAAAGGCCATCCCAGCCCACATGATTCAAGAGCACTTAATGACAAGTCTCTTTTTTGTATGTCTGTGAATATTTTTGTATACTGCAAAATCATTATCCATGAAGGGTTCCCAGAAAATATGTTACATAGTTATGTTTCAAGCCTTCAAACAAACATCAGCCTTCCGATGATCCAGCTTCTCTGAAATCCTCTCTGCAAACAATGCCTTATTGTTATTAAAAAAAAAGAGAGAGAGAAAACACCTAAGGGCATTTAAAGACAAATTCTAGAATTGATTTCTTCCCTGTCCTGTCCTCCCCACATCAGACGTTGACTTTTTTAATGAAAATATCTGAGGGCAGATGAAACACATTACAAAGAAGGTGTCTGCTGGCGTCTCCATTACTACAATTATTACTTTTTTTTAAACAAACTGAAACCTGAAATAACCATACGATTTAGTGGACTTTATAGAAGAAGAAAGTTGCAAAGGCTGGGAAAGCAGTCTTTGTAATGAAAGATTAATTAAGCTGCTAAGCCAGCTATGTTGTCTGGGAAAATTGTGTGGGGTTTGGGCAAGTTTTGCTTTGTTTTACGCTCACTTAACTATACCTAACTGTGTGTGCAGCAAAAAACCTCTCTTCTATCTAATAGAACAATGACTTTGAAAGATACATAGTCATTTTTCTTGGATATAGATGAAGATGAAGATAATGTCAAGCAGTTTGGTATATTCACTTATGAATAATTCATCCAGCTGCACACAGTTATTTATTATTATTATTATTAATTATATGTGTATAGCTAGGAAAGACAGGAAGGCAGTAACTGCTGCCTCATGAGGAATGCTTAATGCTAAGAATTTGGTTAGGCCAAGATGTGTGATATGAGAAAAGGAAGACAGGGAGTGATAAATAGATCAGAGGACACAAAGGCTTTAATAATGTTGATGGGGAGAAATGTCATTTGTTTGAGATGATGGCCTTGGGAGCACAGGCTACTACTGGTGCTATTGCCAGCAGTCTAGCTCGGATTATTCAGAGCATTAGAGCACATCTGGCTTTGATCTGCAAAAATCTCCTGATGTGGACACGAGATCTGAATTATGCAAGAATGTTAGGGAAAGGGGCAAGTGTTGTCCAGTTTAGACTAGATGTCTAGAAGAATGTGCATAGGCCTTGTTTGAAAAGCAGAACTGCAGTATTGTTGATATCACGCTATTTATCTCTCTGGAAAAATACATGTTTGGAAACAGAAAACAAAGATGCAAAGAGGAACTTCAAAGCAATAAACTACTCTAAGACAACATCTCACTTTCACAGCCCCCCATGCAATTCAGAAGTGTCATGAAAACCTGATTGAAATTGCATCAAATGTAATGCTTGTGATTTATTTCTGGTCTAGCTCAAAGAAAATCTTTACATTTCCTGACAGATCCGAGTAAAGCCTTAATAAGAATTAATCTCCACGGAGATGCTTATAATACCTATTTGCTGTGTTTAGACTTTTGGGAAAATTTATAAAGAGATAAACTGAACTTAGTGCTGGTGAAAAGTTATTAATCTGGAATTCTTCATTTTGCAGTAAAAATGCAATATAGGAGTTACCCTTTGGGAATCTTAATTTATATTTTATTTTCCGTTTTGAAAATGGAACTAAAAATCAAGAAAACAGTTCAATGTGGTTTTGTCACTCTTTATCTACCTTTTATACTCTTTTAGGTATTAGAATGTCCTGGATCCTTTAGGTACAGTGTTGACTGTAACTGCAATGCCAATAGTCTATATGGGATAGCAGAGAGCCTGCTGGAACCTCGCTTGAGTGTAGACTCACAATCTGGAGAGCACAAAAGACACAGTCATGTGTTTAAGGCACTGGTGGACAGGGTCCTGAGAGACATGGTTTAGTGTTTGATAGGAATGGTTGGACTTAATGATCCGGTGGGTCTCTTCCAACCTGGTGATTCTATGATTCTGTGATTCAGGAAATGCTCTTGCAGTCAGTCACCTGTGACCAGAGTTAGACAGACTCACACACTGAGAAGTTAATTCAGTCACTTTGCCTTTCTTTGTCTTCCACTTCAGTAAGAGTGGCAGCTGGTTATTCAGTGGTTCAAACGCTTGCAAGAATATTGAGACCAGCACAACTTATACACTACAAGGCCATCCAAAGGCTCTACTTTGGGCAAAGGGACTTCATCTTGTATATGCAGATGGGAAAAATATCTGTGCCTGGATTAAAGAAGTTTTCAGAGAAGTCAATTTGGGTTGTTATTGACTGGACCCCACGCTATGGTTTTCAGGCTTACAGACATAATATTATTTAATACCATCTATTTAAGTCATTATAAAGGTGTGTTAAGTTGGGCTAAAATCAATTGTGATTCTTTAGATTCTTTATCTGAAATTAACTCTGCATTCCAAATTCAGTAATTCAGTGCTCTGGATAGTTTGTGGCTTTTCTTCACACCCTACCTCTCCCTCTACCTTTAAAAAAACCCAAAACAATAGAATTTGGCCATATTTGAGGAATCAAAGTTTAGCACGGGGTGTACAAATAATGTTGTTAATTGACCCTTGCTTTTAGGAAAGGGTAGGATTTAGCTTTGTGTCTGCAAATGTTCCAGTTACTAAATGGATGAAAGCGTACAATTTGCCTTAATCTATCACTAGAAAAAAAAGAATAGTTCTGCTTCTCAGCAATGTACGTGTTGAAACTATCTCCAGATTCATTAAAGCATACCATGGAAATAATTTTCTAGTGGGAAATATAATGAATGTGCAAGGCATTTTTACAACATTCAGGGACCTATAAATTATTAGAGAGCATTTTTATTGTTACTAGGCTGTAAGTCGTATTTTGCTAGACGTCATAAAGGTTTAGAAACTTAGAACGCTTTGTAATTATTCGGAAAAAATAGAAGAATTGACTCATTACATCCTAAAGCCAGATAACAAAGGAAATGCGGTGTTTGTGTAGGATGTTTCCTAGTTTTGCTCATTCTGATGGACCTAGGCCAAGGGCAAACACAACATTGTAGCTGTGTAAAACATCCTTTGCTGTTTGAGTGCGCTCAAACAATAACAGACTTTGTCTGAAAGTGGTGGCTGATGGGATGCAAGGTGAAAATGTCCTTATTAACAATGTATTTTACATCGTAAGACATCCATCTTTTGTTCGGTTGAAAAAGCTCTGCATATATTGTCACATTAGCAACATGGCCACTACTATGAATATAGAAATATATGAATATAGAAATATCCACCTATGTGCAGTGGAACATTGAATAAAATGAATCTCCTAAAACATCAGTAAGCGCTGATTTCAAGATCGATAACCGTTCCATAATTAATTTTGTAGCCAATAAAAATACAGTAGAATAATTCCTGTGCAAATATGCAGAATAAGAAGGCTTCCTCAGCCATGAGGAACTGTAGCCCATTGATCAGCACTGGTTGATATGATCTGAGCCTCTGGGTTGTGTGATATCGCTCCTAGTCCAACCTTGATAAAGTATGAAACAGAGGGGAACGTACTTCATATAAGCAACAGAAAAGAGGCACCTGCCAAATATCCAGAGAGCACTGCAGACGTTAATTCCTTAGCGTGACCAGTGAAAGGTTGTGGGGCTGGGTATTCCCTTTGACTGCCCCCCTCCTGCCACCTACAGCATCATGAAACACTCCCACATAAGGAAAAAAATCTTCACTGAAAGGTTCATTAGGCAATGGAACAGGCTGCCCAGGGAGGGGGTTGACTCGCCTTCCCTGGAGGTGTTTAAGGTGCAGGTGGATGAGGTGCTGAGGATCATGGTTTAGAGATTGCTGGGAGTGGTTGGACTCTATGATCCGGTGGGTCTCTTCCAACCTGATGGTTCTATGATTCTTTTATCTTGTATCAGGGGACGCGTTGCTGCATTTGTTTGGATGTGGCCTGAATCCCTTTTTGTTTTGCATTGTTATGTGCAAACTGGAGAAGGTTTAGTGCTCTTCATTACTCAAAGAGCCATCAGCCTATTCTGTGTATTAATTTAAGAGCCATACTAGTGAAAAGCCTATTTGCAGTTATGGTGTGGGTGAGGAAGAACAATATGCAGGGATAAGAGGCGAATGCGTGGCATTTCCAAGGATCTGTTAGTCTGAGACTGGAAGGGACAGCACACACATTGTACTTTACTTAAATGTCATTTTCCTTGGAACACATTTGTATGAATTGTATGCACTGACTTTGTGTTCTGCCTCTGAGGTGTTTGTTTACATTTTTGCATGGATGTCTGAATATGTCGGCATTTGTTTTCGAAGTGCTGTTATCTTTTTTGGAAGCTTTAGTCTCGCTGAGAACTATTACTTTAAAAATCAAAGTGAAATTTCAGAGCCAGAATGAAGCCTGCCCTACAAACACGTTTGGAAAACGGGACACAAATCAGTTGTTTGTTGAAGGTAGTTTATTATATCACGTGCATGACCCCTTATAATTCAACAGCTGCAGTAAACATAGTTTCCAAACTCTCACTTCTTTAAAAAGGTTCTAAACTAATTGAAATATTTTTAATAAAATATGTCACAGAAGTTTTAAGTCAAGGTGAAGGTGAGGATAGGATGCTGCCATGATTTACATGTCAGAATGGGTGTTATAATACCTGAAAAGCTGATCCAGTCCTCAGGAGCAGGGCTTGAAAACAGCAAGAAGCTCCTTCTCTTTGAAAAATTATAACATTAGGCCTTGGAGTGTAGAAAAGTGAAAACAAGCCCATCCTTAAGCACTTCATTAATGTGTGCTGATACAAATGAGCAGCTAAGAACCTTATTTCACGTTCACATGTGAAGCTTTAAATTTCCTTTTTTTTCTACTTTGAAACCAAAAGAATCATAGAATCATCAGATTGGAAGAGATCCACGGGATCATCGAGTCCAACCATTCCTATCAAAAAAAAAAAAAGAAAAGAAAGGGGAAAAAAGAAAGAAAGGAAGATCTTTGTGTTGCAACCATGTAAATTCCTGCCAGTCAAGGACAAGACAGTCAAGGATATTTGTCCAAACCTGAGTGGATTTACTTTATTTGCTGAAGAATAAAGCACTGGTGGCATAAGAAATAGTAACCAGAGCAATCTTAATAATATTTTTAAAAAAAATTTAGTGATTCATCTTTACTTCAAACTACTACACTGTATCTCCTTATCTACAAAACAAAAGAAATAACATCACATAAACAATTTCACGTCAGTGAAGTAAAAGTTTCGCCAGGAATGAGAAGAAATTCCAGGATTAGCAAGTTTGCATAATGGGTCCTAGAATGTGATAGGACACTGCTATACTTATCTGGCAATTCTCATTTCATATTTCAAATGAATTCTTGCTATCACTTTGATAATTTTATTTTTTTACGTTGCATTATATGTGAAATCGTAGCATTCTTAATATTGCAGGTATTTTTTATGTTGAATGTGCATTGGGAATATTTTAACTATAAATTGAAGAAAGTGAGACCAGAAAGATGGTTTTTTTTTTTTCCCTAATGGTCCTGCTGAGGATTTTTCGCCAATAACAATGTATCTGTACATATCTGTATAGCTGTCTACTTACGGCACAAAAAGCTATCATTATATGTGGTGGAACATCAAACAACTATTTCATTAATGGCTCCATTATGAGAAAGTACAGGGACATTAGAATACCAGCACCTTGTTACTATAGATACCTGATTTCTCTGTAACACTCGGGTCTTTATATGCTTACATATATCTCTATGTGTTTTATATAGAAATGTATGTATAAATGTAAACATATAGATATTTCTCCCTCAAGAAGGAAGATCATCTTGCCTTTTCAAGCTTTTAACATGCTTTGGTAGACGTCATTATTCAAAGGACACTACACAAGCTCTGTTTGAATGGCTTGAAAGTGTTGTAAACACAAATGTTCAAGAAAATAACTTTGTAATTCATTTTATCTACAACCAACATATTACTAAATACTCTCCAACTTGTTAGGTGTGTTTTGCACATTTGCACTATAACATTCACCTGGAGAGAACAGGGGGAGATCAGGTTTGGGTGTGATCACGTTAGCTGAGGCACAGAAAATTGTTTGAATGTGCTGCAAAACGAAAGCTATGAATAATTACCATTCTTTTCCTCCATTGTGCTCAGATAATATGTATTCAAAGCATTTCACAAACGATAATTGGTTCTCGTAATTTGTATGAGCTGGAGAAACATGGGAATAGTACTTTTCTGACCACGTAGTAAAAAAAATGTGACAGGAACTACATAATTTGCCTGAAAGGAGGTGGGGAGGGTCAGACAGTAAATCAGCGGTGAGATGAGAGGAGATTTTTAGCCCTATTTGTGTGCTTTAATCACTGGACCTTCTGCCTCCTAGGAAGACAAGACTACTGATGGGTTCAGACATGCACCACTACAATAGTGGGTTGGATTTTTCACATGGGTTGGCTGGTGTATGGATATTTTTAAGATGCTGTTATGGTTTGAGATAAAAGCACATTACTAAGTACTGGCATGCCACATATTGATATAGAAAAATGCTGTTTTCAGTAAACCAGTTGGACCAGACCTTACTTAATTTTGTAGCGGCTGGATCAGCATAAGAAAGAAAGGAGAGTTTGTTCTCCAGCTCCTGAGAAAGCCCTTTAATCCCTATTGCCTATGATTTAGTATGTATTTACTGATATCTTGAGCTTCTTGTCTTTGAAGCTTATTTGTTTTGTATTTTCGCTGATATTTTTCCTCTATTTTCCAAGAATTGTTATAAAAATGATGTGGCAGTTTCTTCTGTGAAATATAGGCACTCTGCTGAGCTGATGTCTGGAGCACGCAGAGATTTAAGTTCTCTGCATTGCTCTGACCTTGAAGTCATTTTGTTCTTGCGCTGTCAGTTGGAGTATAGTCTGTGAGACACTGAGCATGTCTGGCAAGCTCTCTCCACTTCACTAGCTCTAGCGCTTTGCAGGATCAGCCCCTCACCGAATCTTTCTTAGGAAAAATTCTACCAATAACCGAATGCACAAACGTAGGACCTCAGAAAACTTTTTCTACTTTTTCTCCGCTTAAGCCATGGAAAGCAAGTAAAAGGAGAAGCTCTGAAGACATATTGAAGCAGCCCATTTTCTCTCAAATGCAGCTTGATTGTGATGAGTTGTGTGGCAGTTTTGTGATGTAAGCAAAAACCTAGAGGCACAACTGTTGTCAGGTTCTTGGGGAGAGGAGTAAGAGGTGAATATTCCTTCCTGCACATCACTGCAGGATGCAATCGCAAGTTTGTTTTTCATTCAGCAGGTACAGGGCAAACCAGGATGTAAAATGTGGCAAGTCATTAAATTCAACCACTTTTCTTGCAAGTTAAATCTGTGGCATTAATGAAACTATGTCATCTTGCTCTGATTTAAAACCATTTCCTCTCAGAAGAAATGCAGGACCTTGGAAATTATAAGCAGCAGCTCTTCAGGATAGTCCAAGTTAGACAGGAAAGGGACAATCAACTATTCCATCATAGTTATGTTTAAAAACGATGTAAATAATTTGTAAGTGATGAATTATACCTTCATGTTCTGTATCACTGCTGAAACTGGGAGACCTAAAAAAAAAGAGAAACAAAACATAATTTTAGTTTAGAGATTTTCTTTCTGAGATTTTCTTATACATCTTTCTAAACGCTACCATTTCACACAAAATTGGGTTTTCTTTGGATTAATATATTTGAGAATTAAGTTGATTTACAACCAATTTTCTCCTCTTTTAAGCAGCGACCTGCAAGTGTTTCTCCAGGGATCAAACAGGATCAGAGAAATTATGTGTTGTTCGAGTTGTTCGCTGAAGCAGAATCTCTCACAAACATGTGCATATGGTGCTAGTGCTTTAGGGATCAGATTAATACATTTACCTTGTTGTACATTTTTCTCCTCATCTTGAACTTTCATGTTGTCCTTACTAAGACTTAAAAAAAAAAATTCCCAAAGAAATAACAAGCAAGCTATTACTGGTTTGGTGGTTACAGAAATTACATGTTTCTTCTTGCTCTCGTATTCACATCACAGCATTGAAACTTATAATGTGCTAATGCTGGATGCATCCACTCGGATACTGTGGTCAGCTGCTAAAGGACAGTTTGGCAATTCCCCACCTCAAAATCAGAGGAGAATAGGAATGGGTTTATCCTCTCTAAAGCTTTGAAATACCGGGAGTGTTTTCTCTGTACACAGTCAATGTTTAAATGCAGGCTAGATTTAGAAATGGCATCTTGGCTTGTGTCAGAAACGGTGTGACCAGGGAGGTTATTCTCCCTCTATACTCAGCACTGGTGAATCCTTGTTCAGTTCTGGGCCCCTCACCACAAGAAGGATGTTGAGGCTCTGGAGCTAGTCCAGAAAAGAGCAACAAAGCTGGTGAAGGGGCTGGAGAACAGACCTGATGAGGAGTGGCTGAGAGAGCTGGGGTTGTTTATCCTGGAGAAGAGGAGGCTGAGGGGAGACCTCATTGCTCTCTCCAACTACCTGAAAGGAGGTTGTGGAGAGGAGGGAGCTGGGCTCTTCTCCCAAGTGACAGGGGACAGGACAAGAGGGAATGACCTCAAGCTCCACCAGGGGAGGTTCAGGCTCAACATAAGGAAAAAAATCTTCACAGAAAGGGTCATTAGGCATTTGCAGAGGCTGCCCATGGAGGTGGTTGATTCAGCTTCCCTGGAGGTGTTTAAGGTGTGGGTGGACAAAGTGCTGAGGGACATGTTTTAGTGTTTGCTAGGAATGGTTGGACTTGATGATCTGGTGGGTCTCTTCCAACCCAGTGATTCTATGATTCCATGACAGCATAGCCATATGTCATCTGAGAATAAGACAAAAAATAAACAAACCCCCTAAATTGTCCTCTGAGCAGCAGAATTAATGGAACATCATGTCCTATAGTTCTGTCTCCTTAAGTTGTTTCTGTCCCTCTGCTTTTTTAAGTCTGTTGATAACCATTGGGCAAACCCACGTGTACATGTAATGTCCATCACGTGCTCTGGGGAAGCTTTCTCTGCAGAGACGTCTACCTGTAGTAGCTTCTTACGCTGTGACAACCTGTTCACGTGTACATTAACTGTAAACCAGATCTTAAGTTCATGAAGAAATGATCGTGGCGAAATGACAGGATATAAAAACTTGTCGATGTGATTTCTCAACCTAACTAATCAGCTTTAGCGCTATTGCTGTTTCTGCTGGTAGATAATTCCCCAGTCCTAACTCTTTCAATATGTTCCTCCCCCCTACCTCTAGGAAGGGTTTGCCTCAACGCAGCTCGGTTTGCATAATTGCTTCGTGTATCCTGAATACGTGTGATGGGTTGCTGAGCAGAATCACAGCGGGAGGCTCACTTGCTGCTTGGCTACCTGAAGTGATAATGCATGCCCAAAAAAAACGAGTTTAATGAAAATGTTTAGGATATCAAATTCAGCATCAGGGATGCTTAGAAAAGCACTTACCCAAGGAGTAAGAGCAGCATAATGCTCTAAGCTTTTCTATAAAAGGTCAAGGTTTAGAGTTTCTCAGCTAAGTTTAATGAAGAACAAACTAAAAATAACTAAAAAAAAAGGAAATGAGAAAGCAATCCTAGTTTTTTGCTTATTCCATGCCTGTAAGAAGCTTGTTTTCATTACAGAATATGTCTAATTAATATAATGAAATGGCATCAGGCCTTGAAAAATGAGTACACTGAATTGACAGTGAGGATGAATTGTCAGAACTTACTGTAAAACAATTATTTCCCTGCTATTTTAAATATTTCCACGGTAATCATAGGACAGGATATTTCATGTCTCAAATTTCCCTGAAGACACAAGGTGAAACTTCTCAGGTGATTCCCTAGAATTATTTCCTTATTCAAAAGCCCAAATAAGTAGTCAGGCTAACAAAAATCAGGTCTGTGGACTGCGTGGAAGTGTCTGTCTCTGAAACAAAGGAAGTTTTATTCTGCTGTGATTGATAGTGAATGATTTCCTGGAGCTATAGATGGGACAAGTTGAGGTGCCCACAGATTTCCAGTGGTTATATAGAGCAATAGACACCCTATTCCATGCTTCCTGCTGCCCAGAGGTATCTGGTGCTTCTGCCAGTTTTGCATTGAACTGTGCTATATGAAGCCTCTTTAGGTTAAGATGAGATTTGCAATCTCAACCCAAAGAGCTAACACTGACTCACTCTACTATGGAGAGATTATTGCAGCCCAGTGACTTGTCAGTACCTTCTGCTGTTTTTAATAGGCTTTACTAATTGTTTCAAGATGCAAGAAGTTAAGGGAAAATAGGGAATGACACACTTTATTTGTAGTTGGATTGAATTTGTGAGTGAAGCTAGGAAAGGACATGAGATAGAGAGCTGTTCTATGAGAGAAAAGTTAGAAAAAAAAGGATGAAAATTGGCTGGGTAGGGTTAAGCTTAGTCTCAAAGCTAAAGATTGAAACCTGAATAAGGAGGCTCATTAGGCTTTGAATAGGTCATCTCTTGCTTTTCTGTAAGAGAACAGTGATGTTCCCTGGTGCTCCTGTGGAAGAATGCAGGTGGAAAGAAAATCGGAGACAATGAAATAATAGGGAGAAAGCAGGCATTGCTATAGAATAATGTTTCCAAATTTCAGAAGCTGCTGTTGCTCAGGGCAAGAACCGGGGAAGAGGAGAAAAGGACTCAAAAGCCAAGAAATCTGAAGTCTTTATTTCAGGCCCCAAACTGTGATTTCATTATTTCTAATATTGTAAAAATATTTTTTCCCTTGTGCAGAATGTTAAATGGCTGGTTTGTAAGGTGCAGTGCCTCTCATTTGATTCTCTCTCACCAATAAGCAATCCTGCAGGGTCAGGCAAAACGCATGCACACCAAAAGAATCATATACTGAAGACAAAGACACCTAACGGACTTGTGAAGGAAATGACAGAGGATGGAGCTGGGCCAATGCCAGAGCAGGAGGTTGAACTCCTCCCGGGGTGAGCTCAGTACTCTGCATCCTCACAGAGAGTCAGATAGAGCTCTGGTCAGGGTAAGCGCTTCACAGATCAGGGTTCCTGAGTCACAACCTTGTTCCCTGAGCACATCAAATTCTATTTGTCACAAAGTATAAAAGACTTCCTAGTGATTTCCAGGAGCAGGCAGGTAGGCAGCAGTAGTCTTAGCTTGAAGCATATAAGGAACTCCAGAGGAAATGGTTGTGTATGCTCTTTGTATTTTCTTTCACAAAAAAAAAAGTTATAGCATGAAGAGGCTCCTAAAAGGAGATAACATCCGTGCTTTCTTGATGCTGCTATGCTCTGCAGTGTGTTCTTTTGGAGGCAGAAGAAGGTAAAGCCACTAAAAAGTGAACTAGTTTGCACCGGATGGGAAATCGGTTCGAAGAATTGAGGTTTAAAACGCTATTACATTTGCAAGTTGCATTGGAGCTTGGACTATATTCATTTTTATTCCGTATCTCTAACACCACAAAGAGGGGAGAATGAAGAGGAAACCTCCCAACCTGAAAAACTTCCATTTTTCACTCACTATCTTGGTCTGGTTTTGCCTGATGACAGATGTTAGTTTCACTGCACTTCACTCCTCTTTTCCCTGTACAGATGTGATTTGCTCGATCATAAATCAGTCACCACTTTTGGAATTTCAACTAACAGATGTCCTCTTTAGAGATTTTAATAAAAACACTGTTAACCCACAGATTCTTTTTGAGGAAATGCCACTTGCGTATGAGAATGCCAATTGGCATGAATATAACTTGATCATTTGACATATTAATAGATTTTTTTTTTCCTGAGTGAAATAGATTTCTTTTTTATAGAGAAGGCATGGCTGCTTTAGTTCTCCATTAGAGCCCCAGCTTGCAATATCTGTTTGCTCGCAATGATGTCATTAACTATAAAACAGATGCACTCATGAGCATCAGAAATCAATCATAGCTGTTGGCACTTTAATAAAGCAGCTGCCTTCTTTAAATGGTTTGGAATAAACACTGATCATCACCAGCTCTTTCTGAAGGAAGATCATAGGTTATAAAACTGCTGATTAGGGGAGGGAAAAACCTTGAAATTATAAACTTAGTGTATGAAAACCTCTGATTGAGTTATTTTAGACTGTCAAAAGATTTACAGTAGAAAATAATTGCAAGATACTGCCTGTGCTGTGGAATATCTGTCATATGGCCACCCGAACAGTGCCTGATATATTTACACAAATTTTCTTCTTCAGAAATGGATTTAATGTAGGGGAGTCAATTGTATTTATAAGTCATTTATCAAACTCGAGCACAGCAGAATCTTATTGCTTCATTGTGCAGTTCAGAAGGAATTTGTTTAAAGATAGCAAATTCCTTCCCTCGCTCTCAGATGCAAACAAAAAGAAAATTCAGGAGATTCATCTGCATTCAGGGTCTTTTTATGACCTGTGTGTGGACCAAAGGGTTTAGCTTTCAGACAGCAGCTGCAGCTCACAAAAAGTACCTGGGAAGAGGCGACCAAATATCAAACAGTGGCACAGGGAAACTGCACATCACATTCCTCATGCAGCACTCAGATTAGCTTCAACTCTACCTTGCTAAGTAGCTTATCAACAGAAGAGATGTAAGAATAATTCTACAGCAAATGCTTCATATGGCTTAGTGACAAAAAAAAAGAGAGATATGTTACAGTATTCCTGCTGTTGCTGGTAAGCTGCTTGTTCTGGCTTCTGCTGCTGATGGATGTGCTATGTATAACCTGCCCCCTCTATGGCTTCTGTGATTTTTATGTATGTTGTATTGTGTAATCAGGTCATAATCTGAACCTTTTACAGTGTCAGTGGACCGTGCTAGTGCGACTCCTGGTATTGTCGCAGAAAGTTCCTTCTATCTCTTTGTCACGGTGCTGTAAAAATGTCCGCAAAAGAGATTAGAGCTGAGAAAAGGAGTTTATCTGCTGCTGAGGTTGTAAGCTGTGCGAGGCATAGACACAGGTTTGTCATGGGCCTTTTGTGCAAGGTTTTGCTCTTTTGGGATTGTGATCTATGGCTACAGCATTTGGGAACTAATACAGATGAGAAGAGCGATAAATGGTATTCAGGGAAGTCTTACTGGATCCTTTGGAAATGTTACTTATCTCACCCAGAGCACCCATATAACGGCAGATCTATGCCACGCTCTATTATGAAAGATATGTACTCCGGTGTGGTTACAAATACTATTTGAAACCTTATTCTTTGGTTCCAGACTACTGTATTATTTTATATTTAGTTCCTGCTTCCAAATGGCTCACAGAGGTCTACTGAATGATTATTCAGTGGAATCAACTTCAGATCCTATCCTTCTCCCCTGGGGTCCTAATCTCTCTCTGCTCGCTGTCCCTGAGAATTTCACCATTTCTCTCTTCTCTCGGTGCCACTCGGGCTCTGCCAGAGGGGCTGTTTCTCTCAGATCTCATGTTTTATACTCCTATAGCCTTTGGAATGCAGGACAAGGAAAGGAGGAGAGTCCTTAGCATCTTGCTGCATTGATCAAAACCAACGCAGAATGAATAATCAGAGATTTTAGGTGCCAAATGCTATCAAGATTTTATTGGTCATATATATACTGAGATTCTAAGGGATGGCACTTGACAGAATATGAATAGATATGTGAATTCCTACTCTTGTAGGAAGTGCTAATACCTTATATTAGTTCAAGTAGTATTCAGAAAAAAAAAAGACAGATATTAAGGCCTATGAATCTAAGCTGACGAAGGAATACCCCAGAAATATTTCCACTCTCACTCCCTCTTTCTCACATTTAGTCTAATAAAAGAGCATTACTTTTGGCAATAATTCTTCACTGGCTGCAGTACTAGCTGTGATGTTCTTCTCTCGGGAAGTTATCCACTCTTTTATTTCTGCATAGGAAGAAACCTGGGACACATAACTGCTTGACTGAGTGCAAAAATCTCATACTCACGTGTACACACACTGTAATTTTTTTTTTTTTTGCCTTCAGTTAATTTTGTAAACAACATCAGGCAAACGTTAACCAACCAAGAAAAAAAATTCCCACTAAAATTTTTTCCCGCAAGAGTAATGCCTCACTCCCTGAGTCTGGCACAGCCTCCTAATGCCCATGACAGCAGCTGTCAGGGGGTGGACAACAAACAAATGCTTTACACGATTACTGAATACTTAAGGATTTTAAATAGCACTCCACCTTCCCTACAAAAAATGTCACATGAATGCTTTGTCTTTCAAGTTTTGTCACTGTCAGTGCTGAGCGGCTGGCTCTGACATCTGTTGTGGTGGGTCTTGTCACCACGGCTGACTGGTGTACACCTCATTTACTTTCCAGGAACTTTTCAATAGATCTTAGAAATCCACTAAAGATCACAGAATCAACAGGTTGGAAGAGACCCACTGGATCATCAAGTCCAACCATTCCTATAAAACACTAAACCATGTCCCTCAGCACCTTGTCCACCTGTGCATTAAACCCCTCCAGGGCAGGTGAATCAACAACCTCCCTGGGCAGCCTCTGCCAGTGCCTAACAACTCTTTCTATGAAGAATTTTTTCCTAATGTCAACCTGAACCTCCCCTGGTGGAGCTTGAGGCCATTCCCTCTTGTCCTGTCCCCTGTCACTTGGGAGAAGAGGCCAGCTCCCTCCTCTCCACAACCTTCCCTCAGGTAGTTGTAGAGAGCAATGAGGTCTCCCCTCAGCCTCCTCTTCTCCAGGATAAACACCCCCAGCTATCTCAGTCACTCTTTGTAAGACTTGTTCTCCAGCCCCTTCCCCAGCTTTGTTGCTCTTCTCTGGACTCACTTCAGAGCCTCAACATCCTTCTTGTGCTGAGGGGCCCAGAACTGAACACAGGATTCGAGGAGCAGTCTCACCAGTGCTGAGTCCAGAGGGAGAATAACCTCCCTGGACCTGCTGGTCACACCATTTCTGTTCCAAACCAAGATGGCATTGGCCGCCTTGGCCACCTGGGCCACTGCTGGCTCATGTTCAGTTGACTATTGACCAGCACTCCCAGGTCCTTCTCCTCCTGGCAGCTTTCTAGACAGACTTCTCCTAGTCTGTAGCCCTCCTTGAGGTTGTTGTGCCCCAAGTGCATAGTTTCATGGTGCATAGTTTCTAGGTTTCATTAGCTGCAATACAAAAGAAGATTATGCTCCTTTTTTTGTTGCTGTTTGGACCTTAATACTTCCTAAAAGAAACTCTCCAGGAAATGAGCAGTGTAGGGAACTTACACTGAATTCTGTTATTAACGCAGTTGTGTGGTGTCATGGAAGATATAATTCAGTGCTGCCTCAGATGAAACATAATTTCAAGGCAAGTTCCTCTTGCTGACTTCTCTGGGTCTTGCTTGCGAAAATCAAGACTAAGAATTACAGCTGTCTCAGGAAAAAAAAACCCCTAGAAAATAAATTAACTGACTCATACCCTGACCCTGCACTCAGGTTATCGGAATAATAAGCTTGCTTTAATAGTTTCAATTGTGGGTATTATTTTTCCAGATTTTTTTTTCGATGTTAAGCTGACACAGGTTAGAGAATTTTATTTCTTTGGCATATTTTTATTAACTCTAGTTTTATGTCTTCTGTTGAATGTTTCTCTAAATTCAAAGGTCGCTCTGAAATTCAGGATGAAGCACATGCATTACCTGTATGCTGAAGCATTCACGGGAGACAGGATGCATTTTACACTTGGTGTTGCTTTCATGTTACAGACCTGGATTTAAGTTTAGCTGTTTGCAGAAAAAGAGCACCTTCCCTACAACTGTTCCCTGTCCCTAGTCCTAGAACTAGGAGTATTTTTGTTAATATCACTATTACTATTCCAGTGATAAAGTAAGCATCGCTTGCTCTCATTTTGGCCTGAATAAGGCAGTGATCTTCCCTGGATTTCATGTTCAATGGAGATAAGACTGTGATGTGGGGGATTGAGGAACAAATCTCCTTTTTATGTAGTGACTTTCAGAACAGAGTTCAGTTTCACAGAGACTTCTATGCATGAGTAGTCCAGTGCACTCTGTGAAGTGAGGAGTGGAATTCTGGTAGTGCATTGGCACTCGCAGTGGCAGCTGCCATTGTGCCCTTGGCCACTGCTCACAGGCAGCCTTGGACATTAAGGTGCTTCAAGAGAAAGAGTGGAGTAAGATAGAGCAGGATTGGCAATAGAATAATACATAATACAATAGCTGTTCCTTCACCCACTCCCTGCTATTCCATAATGTCCCTACGTGCCTTTGAAATTTATTTTTACTAAAGATTGGCCTGAAACTGAACGTCTTTTCACCTCGGAAAGTCCATTCAAATTTCATGACTTTTAGCCTGTGTAATAAGGCAGGTCGAATCCTGGAGCTTGAGGAAGCTTTGGATCTGAACTCTCACTTTATGGCTTAGATCTCTTTCCTTTTATCCCCACACTTCACCAGTAAGCAAGGAAGGAACAGAATATAAAAAACTGTAGCAGGTGATTACCCCAATTTATCTGGCACATGTAGTTGTTGGTGAAGTTTTCATGGGTGTGAACAAAACAGTAGAATTTCTCTCTTTATTCTAATCAGATCCAGAAGTAGGCTTTGCCCTTTATTAAGCTTCCCTTCTAATACCGAGCCTATAGTCAATCCCTGATGGGTATACAACATAATCTTGGGATTTGCAAAAGATTTAATTACATCGTTGTAGCCTAAAGGTTTTTCTCCCTTTTTCTAACATGCTAAATTACCTACATCACTCCTCGGTTTTAATCCATCAGCTTGATATGAAAGAGTGGTTGAGGACATGTGTATAGATTAAAGATCAGTTCTGTTGTTACATATAGTGCAACGCTTTAACGAGATTAATAAATTAATAAATCATTTTCTTGTATTCTATTTATGAAACTGCACCTTAATTTTCAACTCTTTTTAAGTGTTTCTTTTTTCCTGTGTTCAGTTCTGGGCCCCTCACCACAAGAAGGATGTTGAGGCTCTGGAGCTAGTCCAGAGAAGAGCAATAAAGCTGGTGAAGGGGCTGGAGAACAAGAGGAGTGGCTGAGAGAGCTGGGGATGTTTATCCTGGAGAATAGGAGGCTGAGGGTAGACCTCATTGCTCTCTCCAACTACCTGAAAGGAGGTTGTGGAGAGGAGGGAGCTGGGCTCTTCTCCCAAGTGACAGGGGACAGGACAAGAGGAAATGGCCTTAAGCTGTGCCAGGGGAGGTTCAGGCTTGACATAAGGAAAACATTCTTCACAGAAAGGGTCATTGGGCATTGGAATAGACTGCCCAGGGAGGTGGTTGACTCACCGTCCCTGGAGGTGTTTAAGGTGCAGGTGGATGAGGTCCTGAGGGACATGGTTTAGTGTTTGATAGGAATGGTTCGAGCTGATGATCTAGTGGGTCTCTTCCAACCTGATTATTCTATGATTCTATGATTGTACAGACTGCTGTAAGAACCTGTATAGGTAATTCATAGAGGGAAACTGATTGGTGTCAAATAACAGTACATCACAGGTACCTGTTTCATTGACTCACCAGCTGTGCTTGAGATTTTGGTTCTATTTGGTGAAAAGTTATCTTACCTCCATCAGGATGCTATGCTGTGCACATCACTAGATAAATGTCATGCATGGCTAATTAATTTCTCTAAAGGGCATGTATTGCACGGTATGTAAATGACAGGGAGACCATATTGCGTTTTGCACAACAGTTTATTTTAAATGAAACAGCTTGAAATTTTTTTCACATCAGATTTACTAAACTCTGATTTAAGATATGCACAATAAATATACATCCCAACAGCCTTGATTTTTAACTCCAGCCATTTACTTGTCACTCTAGAGAGTCATACCTCACTGGATACATGCGCTTACAAGAGGGTGAGTACCCGGTTATGTGTGTCCAAGCACACCGGCCTTTGGAAGACCAGCAGCTTATTACTGTATTTGCAAACTGAGCATCATTGTAATTAAAACTAATAAGGAAGCATATTGCATGTGACTGAAAAGGGAGAGGATCTCAGAAATCAGACCAAGGGCCTCGTGTTATGAATATTGCAGTTTCACTAGCCAAACCCAGGTCAAAAATGATCAGAAAGATCATAAATCTAAACACCTCTCTACAAAGTGCTACATCTCTTCTAGAAGTAAGCATAACATTTTTAGATGAATTAATAAAATTCCTAGTCTAGGTAGTTCTGGGTTATGCTAACCTGGATCAAAGCAGCCAAACTCCTCAATTCATGATTGCGGCTGAGAACAGTTTTAACGTGCTGTAATTTATGAGGAAAATCAAAAGTAATGACAATTAAACTGCAGACCTCACCCCTCTAAATCAGTAAGAAATCCTCAGAGCTGTGTCTTTCCTCCTTCTTCCCACAGAAGCAAGTGGCAAACTTGTTATTAAAAGAGCACTTTCAACTTGGCAGGACTGCTTTATTCACTTATTTTTTTTTTCCACAAACCTGAACCTCCAAAGTGAGAAATATTACTCTTTTTTTCCCCATGTATTTCTTTTCCTCTTTTCCTACCCTTCTCTCTGACTTTTCTGGCACTCCAGTCCATGTCATCCTGTCCCAACACTCTCCATTGTGCAAGCTGAGGACAACAAGGCAACTACTATAAAAGCAAACAGGTTCCCTCATTTCACACTGTGATATTGTTTCTTTCTGGCTACAAAGTTCCTGGGAGTTTGGGAGACAGGAGCACACATCCTGCACTCTGTGATTCATCTTCAAAGTCACATCTGTTGCTCCAAGAGCCTTTTAAGATGTTTCTTTAAAATACGTTTTTAAAAAAAAAAGCTTCATACCTTAATGATCATGAAGTGATTGAACACAGCAAATGTGCACAAATTCCCTATCTTATAAAAGAACAATCTGGAGAAAGAGAGAAGGCTGAGTTTGTGTCCTTTGTGCTTAGAGCCAAATGCTGGGCCAGGAAAGGGATTTTGGTGGGGATTATCTCCCAGCTCCTCAGATCATCTGAAGCTGCTGTTACTCTTTCAAACACAGTCGTGGACTTAATTATACTTTATTTTAGCTTCCTTTTCACCTTTTGTCATTAATGTAAAGTAGAAGGCAGAATTTACTACTGCTAGAACTTATTAATATTATCACTATTGCTAATGAGGGATAATGCAAATTGATAAGACACTCATGATGTAAGGCAGCATCAGTTTAGTGATGTCAGGAAAGGTATGACAGTTTGCATATGCAGAAGGGCTGCTCTATAAGTCCCTTTTATGGCTGCAAGTTAGTGAATTAACTCAGAACCATAAACATAACTGCAACAGTAACGTGGGCATCAGTGACAACCACCCATATCTAAGTGACACACGCCTTGCGATGAGAGAAGAAAAGATGTGCAGTCCTGTTAGAGCATTAGAAGAAAGAAATCTTCTTGGCATAACTGAAGCTTTCACTGCCAGTCCTGAAATTTGGCAAATCTGGCTAGAGCTGGCTTTGGGGGGATTGTGATTTCCTTTTGTATGTACAGTTAAGCTTAGACCACAAATTTGAATAGCAGAGTCTTTGGGCTGATAACTAATCTAACTAAACACTGCTGCAGCATTACAGATTTCATTTTCATGAATGACTGATATTTTTGTTTGAATGCAGTGGCTTGAAATCTATTTTGACTGGGAAAACATTGATCAACCTTATTTACTGCAAGCCTGTCTTTGTCAGAAATTCATGTGACCGAGGCTCATATTAAGAAATCCTGGACTGTGCTCACAACTTACTGTGATTTTACATGCTTCTCAGCAGAATAACTTGTGGTGATATATTTTTTTCTGCTCTTGCTCTCAAATAATACAGTATTCATTGGGCCCTCACAGTCAGACGCCCAATTTTCCTTGAACCCCCCCAATCCCTTTAGGCTCCTTTGAAAATCCTAGCCTAAATTTGAAGTTCTGTCCAGGAGGAATTGCTTGAATAAGTGATATCAATGCCAGCACATCTTATAATGACACACCTGCAACTCATTTTCTCATAGGAACTGCTCACCACAAATAGCACAGAGAATGTAATTACATGTAACTTTTTCTATTATTTTTCTATTAAGGGATTCCTTAATGTACAAAATTCCCCCTTTTTTAATAACGAATGAACAGAGAGATGTCTAAGTATCAAGAGACTTTTAATTAGAAATACTACCTGTAAGTACATCTAAACAGTTGGCAGCAGCCATGGAACATTTCTAATTATAATCATCTCTTTGTTTTTCTCTCAGGTAGCTTAGCTCATTAATTACTTTAAAAAAACCAAGTCTAGCATTCACTACTACTGTGCAATATAAAATTCAAATTAGACTGATATCGCTACCAAAATATTATGAGCTGATATAGGAATGGTATTCCATACACAAAAATACTGGGGGGCAGGACAAGAGGGAATGGCCTTAAGCTCTGCCAGGGGAGGTTTAGGCTGGACATTAGGAAAAAAAATTTCACAGAAAGGGTCATTGGGCACTGGAACAGGCTCTCCAGGGAGGGGGTTGAGTCACCTTCCCTGGAGGGATTTAAGGTGGACAAGGCGCTGAGGGACATGGTTTAGTGTTTGATAGGAATGGTTGGACTCGATGATCCGGGGGGTCTCTTCCAACCTGGTTATTCTATGATTCTAAGTTATTGTCTATAAAGAAGTTATATATTATACTCAAAATCTGTTCATTCCTGAAATTTACCTGCTCATACCAAGTTTGCGTTTGTCTTTTCCAGCTCTTTTTCTCAATTACTCTGTCTGGATTTCCATATGTATCTGTCAACTGCATGAGAAACCTTTCACTGTACACGCATGTCAGTGTAAACGCAGAGTGTCTGGGTAACCGTGCTTCTCAGGGAAAGCACAACTGTGAGTTCCGTATGTGCCAGCCTGTCTGAGCCTGACGATTTACAGATCCAAGGAGTGCAGGAGCTGCTGGCAATAGGCTCTTTCAGGATGCATGAACAGAAAACAGCCTTGACAGACAAACCAGGTGGCAGAAAGCAGTTTGGCCTTTGAGAGAGAGCATAGAACAAAATGTAGACATGAAAGTGATGAGAGTAAATGAAGACTCTGAAAGTTTGTTTTCTGAAGGTAGTTTTCCTCAAAGGGAAACTTTTCCTTATGGTTTACTGGGCAAACCCCAGCTATCTATTACAGACAGAAAAGCTGGAAGAATTGAGAAATATGGTTGTCTTAAAGAATGGCCAGCTCATAATCAGCTGGGACAAAGTCCTTAAGCAGGCCAGGGGTTCAAAGTGGAAGGAGCATTTCACAGAATCACAGAACAACCAGGTTGGAAGGGACCCATCGGATCTTCTAGTCCAACCATTCCTATCTATTTCAACATTTCCTCGTTGCTAATATAGTCCATGTAAAAGGGGATAATTACTTTTAGTGGCCAAGAAGAGCAACATATTCTATGACCTTGGATTAGTCTACATGTTTTGGTATGTACCAATAGGTTGCTTCCTGAGCCAAAAAAAGGCAGCTCTGATGCCCAGTGTGGCCATAGTGAACTCTGAAGGCAGTGAGAAAATATCTGCTCTGGTATAGCCAAGATGATTGATTCAGTCCATGCAAACAGCTTGATGTTTATTTTTCTGTATTTGATCTGTACGGAATAGAATAACTTTGAATATGTAGGCTTTAAATGCCACATTCATTGAGAAATAGTGCACTAGAGTATCAATAATGCTACAGTGCTGCTCAGGACAGTACAGCAGTATCAGTCTTTGCTCCTCAAAAATGGGATGGGACGTTTGTCAGAGTCAGTTAACAGTAGAAGAAATTCCAGGTCAGGAATAGTACTGGCACTAAATCCAGTTTTATTGATACAGAGGGGATAAATAGCATTCTTTTCAATTTGTCCATTTTTCCATGTTTTTTCATTTGTCCATATTATGTATGTTTCTGGATTTTCACCTATTTTGTATTGACTTCTGATTCCAGATGCAGTCTGTGGTAAGGTACATTTTGCGAGTGCAGAAAGTTCAGGATATGACAAGCTGTGCAAGATTCTTTTACTTCCTTGAAATAATATCCTCACACGGACAGTCTCTCATGGGGATGAACCTGAAATCCAAAATTAAAAGGAGGTCTGAGTGCAGCCTGCTAAAAATATAGTGCCTACAAATTTGCTTTACTTTGCTCCTTTATGTCCCATTGACTTAAAAGAGGTCATAATAGAAAACTGCTTAGAATAAGGCCCTGACAAAAGGCACTGCTTTGAGAAAGACCCAAGCTGCTTACAAAGATGTGCTGAAAAATAGGACTACACAAAGCTTCCCACCACCTTGCTCACTTTTATCTCTGTCTGAGTCAGTATGCTCATGGTGGAGCCTTACAATCCCTTTGCATCTGGTGACTTTGGAGGGTTTTGATACCTGTTGGGGATGTGAGGTGAAGCTTTCCTTTCTTGTCTTGGTGGCATCACAGAGAACGATTGTTGAGGATTTGATGTGAAGGTGTGCAGAGATGTTAAGGAACCAAACCTTCCTTCTAAGGGTAACGACGCGCTGTCTCTTCTTTTTTGCTGTGCTATATTCAGTCCAGTCTTCATGTAGATGTGTTATCTGTGGATGTCTCTTTGATGAGCCCATTATCTGTACAGAAAACATCTTTGCTTTTGAGTTAAATATTTTCAGAAAGCAGAGCTCCTCCTGGCACTTTACTCAAGTTCACTTAGTTCCATGAAGAAAACTAACCATGAAAAGCCACTCTGCTTCCAGTGAATAATTCTGTGCTAGCTTCTCTTAAAGGAGAAAGGAATGCACCGTCCTCGCCCAAGCTTTAGATAATGCTGTCTTTTCTCCAGCTCTGCAAATGTTTACCAAATCATTTGTTCAACAACAGCTTATTTTCTCACTGTAAACAAAGACCATGTGTTTAACAGTGTTAATTTGATAGTGTATGGTGTTAGCAACTTCCACTATTATGTAGTAGTACTCGTTAAAAGGTGTATTGAGTACTAAAGCTGTAATAAGCTTGATAAGAACTATGCAGCAATAACAACACCCATGGACTCACTGGGTGGATGCAGCTCAGAATCGCTTGAATCGACGTCATCTGACTCTGTCTGCAAACCCCACTAAATCATAGACAGGAGATGGGCTGAGTAGATTTGAGCTCTGATGTGTCCAAAAGGAGCACTTGGCTTTTTGGAATTTCTCTTCTGATTTACAAGCAACAGGGCAACTTGAAAAATCTGTTCTCATAAGTGCAAAAATAAAAGTACTCAGGTTTCAGGTTAGCTTTACCTGAACAGATGCTTAAATAGAATGCTTCAGAGATGTCTGCATTATGTAAGTTTACTTTATTGCTCTGCAATTCGAGTCTTCAACTAAGTCACTGTAGTATCAGAAAGCTCTCAGTGAACCCTCGGTTTAATTACAAATGTCAAATTCAACTGGTGTCTGTGCCTCTTGGAAATCCAGAATAGTTTAGTGAGAGATGTGGTGCTTGCTCTTGAGTAAACCAGGGTAAGAATTATGACTAAGGCTGGAATTTAGAGAGGAATGAGAACTCAGGCTTAAAGCAAGAATGTTCTGAGCTACATACTGGATTCAAGTGCTTGTATTAAGCATCATATTAGAGAGGGAAAGTTATTGTAAACTTCTTCCAATTCAGTGAATAAAATAGATCTGTCATGAAGGAGATAAACTGTATTTAATTTTATTTTATAGTTCTGGTTGTGTGTTGCTTGGGTTGGGGACAAAGAATTGTTTCTCAAGCCCTTGGGTTGTTAAAAATGTCAGAATCTGTTACTGTGCTGTATAGTATATACAACTTTTCTCTATGTTGCATTGTGGAATATTGAAAGCTTAAGAGATTCAGAATAATTGGAAGTAGTTTAAGAAGTACGAAGAAGAACTGAACTATGTTACATCTTATAGGATTTGGGACTAAACTTTATTTGCAACAATAAAGTTGATAAAATCCATCATTCATTGCAAATAGTATATCAAATAAGTAGCTGGGTTATACCCAAAGAAGTGAAACATTGCTCATTTTCTCCTCTTCTACTCAGGACCATGTATCCTATAGTAGTAGTTAAAAAAGCATCTGGTGAAGCTGGCATTTCATGCCAGCAAGAAGCAGCTTCTCTGCATTTGAGTGTCTGGTGTGTTTGCACATAGCTGTCTTCTACTGGAAGGCATAAGAGCATCACAGCTGTCTCGGAACTGCAGCCAAAAGCTAAAGGGTCTTTTTCAAGTGTCTAGATATCTGTGGTTTAGTAATTAGAAGAACAGGGACCTATGTCTGGTTTTGCTGCCAACACAAAGTTCAACAGTTCAAAGTTCATCAAGAGATATGAGGTATTTTCTCATGTTTATAAGATTACAAACGCTGGTATGTTGAGTTTTTTACCTCAAGATGTCTTCATGACAGCACAAAAGTCTGAAAGGCTACGGGGTTCTATTATAAATATTAATTCGGTTATATGCCCATGGGACTTAGCACAGACCCCACGTATGTCATTCTTTGTGGATTTTACATTCAGCAAGAATGTCTGCTGTCAGAAGACATTTATACAGCACATGCTGTGTCCTGGTAATGGCCAACTCACTCTAATTGTGTATGAGTTTTGCTTGACAAAAACCGCAGGATTGAATTGACTTTGAACTGTCATTTCCCCTGTATTCCTCAAACCCTCCTACACCCCCATGAAATATACTTCAATGAATAAAATGTCTGCCTAGATACAGCTGTTAATAAAATGTTAATGAAATCGGAGTAAATCAGACCCATCATAGTTTAAACATTAATATTACCCTATTGAAAAAGTGGTGCAAAGCTGTGGATTCCAGGTGGCCTCCAGGGAGGGGCTCTGGTAGTGCTGAAACCTGCACACTGGTGGAGATCTACCTGCAAAGGGAGATGAAAGATCTCTTAATGTTTATCTGTAGTTTTCTCTACACTGATATATTCATGCTGGAAACCATTTAGAGGAGGTAGAAAACCCATGGATCTCGGCATATTCAGAAATAGGAAGTTGAATCACTGTATTAGTGTGTTGATTATGTACTTTTTGTATCACAAGCTTATCTAACACTACATTATTGAAGATATTTGGGACATTAGCTATAAACGAGAACATGCATCTGAATTCTTAGCATTGCTCATGGTGCACATAATGTCTCTGCAATCCTCCTGTTCAGATGTATCTGCCACTTATTCTCTTCTCTTTCTGGACCAATAACAGGGAAATCTGCATGTTGCTGTTTTCCCGCTGCTGTTTCGACATTTTCCCTTTTCTGGCTTAAAACTGAGCCCAAACTGTGACTGTAATTTCTGCCCTGCCTGGAGGGAACCTAACTGCTTGTTTTCACCTGTGCACATCACTTGGCATTTTAGTCATGTGGTGGTAGAACAGCAGTGACTGATGATTCCACAGGGCTGGGTGGGATGCGCAGGTCATTCCCCTACTGCCTCATCGCACAAGGATGCCTCTATGGTAAAGTCTGGGAGGTGGAAAAGATTAATCAGGATTTCCTTCTTCTGAGGATCATTGTCTCTCCTTTTTCCCCAGACATGAGGACATATTGGAAAAAAATTCATCAATATATTTATGAATTATCTTACCTTTTGGATATTTGTGGGATGGTCCTAGCCCCTGTGTCGAGGGTTAAAATTGCTCATACTTTCTACATGGAAGGATTGTGCTGCTCACTTATTTTCAATCATTATGTCAGTGTCCTCCTGTTACCATACTTCCCTCTGATTTTTACCTCTGTTTGATGTTCTTCTTCTATTATTATTATTATTATTATTATTATTATTATTATTATTATTATCATCATCATCATCATCATTATTATTATTATTATTATTATTATATTTCTAGAGTTCTGTTTCCATTATTTTTTTCCTGTTCTGGGGGAAAACTGCCTAAAATAAAAATTGCCCTTGATTCTGCCCATCATTTAAAATGTATTTCCCATAAGCTCACTGTCTCTTCTGTTTTAAGCGTGGCAATTTTCAGGGCCTAATCAATTATTCTCTGTAGATAAACCCTAATTTGACTGAGACAATAGTGAATACGATACCACACCATGAATATGGTTATTGCTTTCATCAACTGTGTTATCTAACAAAGCAGACAGGAACAAGTCAGACAACTGTAGGTACTAAGGACTCAAAAAGATAGATAGCACGTGATTCACCACCAGCAGATGACAAAGATTAGTCTAGAAAAAAGCCTTCACCTCCTCCTGCCAGAGATGAGCTCTCTGTTACTAGAGCAAGAGTTTGTGTATCACTTACCTGCATTATGTATATTTAGTGTTGTGATGTTCTTATGAGTGTTTTGCTGTCCAATGAGACATCCTCCCAAACTTGTAGCAGTGCTTCAATATTTTGTTAAAAAAAGGAGAGGCTTGATGTGCTTCCCCACAGATCCAGATAGAAAAATTATGTATGTGCTCATGTGTAGTTTAATAGACTCCTTCATGTATGCAAGGTGCACAAATACTAAGTAAACGCACAGAGAGGCTGAATGACTGAGTAGCTCCAGCTTTCAGATGCAGAGAAAATGCAACTGGAAACCACAGTTGTGCTCGTACCATTTCCACAAGTTGCATCCTCCCAAAGACTTAGTTGCAGCGATCCAGAAACCAGACAGGGGAGGGAGAGGAGTCATGGCATTAGATAAATGAAAGGGCTTATTAAAAAAGCTTAGAGCTGTAGTACAGACATTATAACATTGCATCAATATATGATTTTGTCTGCGGTACAACAGTGATACACAACATCACGACAACAACAGACAGCAATGAGTCTGGTAATCTTTCAGCTGATTTTGATGGTGAAGTGACTGGGGCTCACTGTACTGATTAATTTATTTATAGGAAGGTTACGGCTTGATTTCTCTAATCCTTCCTAATTTCAGTTTGCAGAGAAAATAATGTTTTGTGTTCTAATCCAATTTTGGGGATTCTCCTTTTAGATTGGACCCTTATCAGGCTGTTCCGCTTAATGTCACTAAATAAGATGACTGGGAAAGAAATTGTCATGTCAATAAATTGTCTCTGGTTCTTAGACAATACAAGGTGCATTCATCTGTGCTTAAATACAGTTCTGAACTGTAACTTTAACTGGGAGACACAGGAATATTATAAGGGAATGACTTACAGCATTAGAAATCACCCTCCTCTTGCAAAACATCTTCTCTGTTACACTGTTTTATTTTGGTTTTTATTTTCATTTGCCGTATTAATGTGAGTTGTGAGCAGAGTTCCAGAGGCAATGAATTGCATACAGGAGCTGTTTTAGAACATTAAGTCCATCTCATAATTAAATGCTCTATCTATTTTCTTGTAAACAATAAGACCATGGAAGAGGTAATAGAAAGAAATGATGTCCTGAGTGTAATGGTTTATACAAAATATGGCCAAGAGATCACAGCACTGCAGCACGTTGGGAGTGCCAAGTCCTTTGGCTTTGTCCTTAACCCGGCAGAGTAAAATTAGTAACATCCATGGGCTTCTGAACAGAACAGATCGTCTCTTCATGGGTTTTGAGCATTGCACGGCAAGGATTCCCCAGCTGATGAAAGAAAGAATACATTTCTCCCGATACAAAAGTACTTTAAAAAGGGAGTTTTGTAATCAATTTAAAAGCTAGACCTGAATTAGTATTAGATTTTCCTTATGTTTAATTAAGTCTAATTAAACAATGCAGACATCTTCCTGTCACCTGCGGTGTGATTATGTTAAATATTTAATGCTTGTGAAGGATTAGGCTGCACATCTAATCTATATCTAGCAATCTGTTCTCTCTCTGGAGCATTTTTTATTTAGTTCTGCTTTTGTATAATGAGTTGCATTTCAAAGGAAATTGCTAAATACTTTGGTGGGAAGGGGGACACGTCATGCTGTAGTGTTTGGAAAAGAGAATATTGCTAACCAGGCATGTAAGGTGGAGGCTGTAGTGCCAAGATGATGTACCAGGACAGCCTACTCTGCCTTTCTGCAAGGAGAAGGCAACAAAATCAAACCTTCTGTTTCTTTCAGGAGCTTCAGCATAGCCCTCTTCCGCAGCACAGCCAAATGATTAAGGACTTTGAAAATCGGAACACAGGGTTCACATTGAAAATATCCCTTGCAGCAAGCACACATTTCAAGGTTGCACATTTCTTAGACTTGTTTTCCCAAGGGGCTGTCAACTGTGTAATAGAAAAATGTATTTGTACATCTTTCCCCTTCTGAGCCCCCCTCCTCCTTCCTAATCTTTGCACTGCCTCTGAAACACAAGAATGTATTTGTACGTATCTTGTCACCTCTTGGGATGAACCCCTTTAAAGGAGAGGCCAAGGATGTGTTTCTGGGAGCAATTGCTTTAAGAGATGGGTGTTTGCATCTGGTTCTAATCATCACCTTCTATAACAAAACCAGTGAAAAAAAGATTATTCAGCTATTCATGAAAAATGGGTTAAATATATTCTTATTCATGCTATAAAAAGCACATAAAAATATTTCTCTGGCAGTTTATTTGCTCTAGCCATTATTTGCATCTAAGGACAAAAGACAAATTCACATAATTATTTTTCAATTGGTTGAGTCTGTGTCTGTGTAATCATTTTTTCACAGTGTATGAATCCCTTTCTCAATAGACCGTAACAGTAATAGCTATTTCTTATTTACAACCCAAGGAGAAGATCCAGCAACCAGATTTTATTATGTAGAGTGAACTTTTAAAAATTAAATTAGCAGAGCTAACGGGGTGGCCTATAGTAAAGCCATTAGTTGTTGGACTGTTGGCAAAGATAGCATCAACTCTTTCAGGCTTCCTAACAAGCATCCTTAAAAAATTACAAGCAAAGGTTTTCTATTGGACTTTGCTTATGCATGGAAAATACGCATCCTTTTTAGTCAAAGTGAGAGGGTAATGTCATAAGAAGCAGCTAAGGGGCAGAGAAAATAACCTCCCAAAACATCCTGATCAAAAGCAAAGCCCAGTCATGTAGATAATTGAGATTTTCTTTACCACAGTTAAGGTAGATTGAACATCAACAACTTTACAATCTCTAAATAAGCCCCATGCTCTGACTGACAAAACCAATATAACATTCAAGGGGCTTTATGAAATGGAGCTCAACAGAGTAACCGAGTCAAACAATACTCAAAAAAATGAACACACCCACTGCTCTGGTCCTGGGAGGTGGCTGAGATTCAAATCCTGTCTTCCTGGCACCTGTTGGGAGGCTGGATCATGTATATTCAATAGCCTAACTGGCTTTTCAGAAGTAACTTTGCACTTATGTAAAATTAATCGGGTATTCATTATGAAATCCATGCAGCATCTTATTAAAAGTGCTCTGTCATTGAAAGGAAAAGGTGGAGGCTTTTTAAACTGGGGTTTTGTTGCCCTCTAGTGAATGAGGTCAGCATTATGCATGTGAAATTATTTTGATGACTACATAATTAATATGCTCTGAATTGGTACAAAAGTGCAGCCAAATTGCATCCCGTTCCCACTTGAATTAGTTAACCTGCAGATACTGTTTCTTACAATGTGTTGCTTCCTTGCACTTCCTTTTTTTTTTTTTTTTCTTGCAATGAGTACGCATGATTGTGTATCATGATAAGGCAAGGTAGCCAGAGACAAGGAATAAATCAACTAAATGGATCTGCAGCACAGTAGCTTTAATACATTGGTATATACTTAATATGTCTCCTGAAAAGAATGTCTAATTATACTGTCATGGCACAAAATGCATTTTCAATAGTGATAAATTATGCCATCATTTACTTTCTGAGAACACGCTGAGATTTATGAAAGACTGCTGCAAAATTATCATGCCGGGATAAAAAAAGCAAAATGCAGTTATCATTGGCATCAGGAAAGAAAGAAAGGGGGGAAAAAACCCTTTCAGTAGTGAAAAGACTAGCAGAATTGATAAAATGTTATGCAGTATAAAGATATGTCACTATGGAATGAAAATCAACTGTACATTGTGCTCTTTTTTTGCATTTGTCACCTGCTAGAATGCACTTTGGAGGGTTAGACGAGGAGGTTGTTCCGATCGTGTCCATAGTAGGAAGTCACAGGCCCTAATTCTTCAATGAGTGGAACTTGACATTTTTGCTTATCTAGTACAAAGTCAGTGTGAATTCATATCAAATCCCAGAACAGCACATTAGCAAATGTAAATTTATTTTAGTGGCCTTTACTCAAAACAACCAACAACCCAACACGAACAGATCTATAGTGCACATGTAGAGGCTGCTGTTATTGGAAAAACGTTTCTTACATGTGACTTGAAATCTCTATTCTAAAAGTTTTCTAGGGGGTTTTTTTTGGTGTTTTTTTTTTTTTTTCCTCATTTATTTTTTAAAGAGACCTACAGAAATGATTGAATGGTTGGACTCGATGATCCTATGGGTCTCTTCCAACCTCATTATTCTATGATTCTATGATGTCATTTTGTGCATTCCAACCACTCTATGCGGAACCATCCTTACCTGCAGGGGAGTGTGTCCTCATGAACCTCTCCTACGCCTTCAGCTCCTTCACTTTCAGATACAGGAGCAACATTTCCAAGCAGCGTGTAGTCTCTTGTGATTTTTTTTTCTGCATCACATACAATAAAAAAATTAGGAAATTCTTTTCTTCCCTTCACAAAACCTTCTACCAGTTCATTTTTGATGCTTCCCTTGCTTGAAGATAACTATTACAGACTAGATTTTTTTTTTTTTTTTGCATAGGAGTTTTCTTCTTTTTATTATAATAGGAGCAGGAATGAGATTTATATTTTCAAGATGCAGGCACCACAGTCCTGTATCTGATTAGAGACTCCAGAGTTGAAACAAGAGCTATTAAGGATGAAGGTAGCGCACAATGGTGTGGGAGCGGGTAACCCTGTGAGGTCAATTAGGATAGTTCGGATAAGGTTCAGAGAATGACAACCAAGTCCTTTATTGACCACACTGGGAGAAAAAAAACGCAACTTAGGAGTAAGGAGATAAATAAAATGTTATGGTGTTTGCTGCACTCCATGAAAAACAGAGAGCGGGTAAAGATCAATATTCTCCAAATAGAAAGGACAAAGTTAAGGGGAAAAGTATTGCTTTCCAAGGCACTGAGGTGTATACAAAACAGGGCACAAATTCTGAATTTTCTACAGAGACCAAGCTTTGCTGTCAGTCTGGTGATAGCAACGTGGGCTCCTCAAGTTACTCCCAGTTTCCCATGCAAAATCCTGGTGATGTGACCTGCAGAATTCTGTAAGAATGCTACTTGAATACATAATTCAGAGTGCTGAGGTATCTATGAAAAAATCAAATCTGATTTTTTGAGAGCATATGAAGGGTTCCTAGTTTTAACATAAATTGGGGGTCTTTTTTATTTATTGAGTGCTTGGACGACTCCTGACAGGCTGTATGGGGATGAGTTAGTTGGGAGAAATAGGAAATTTGATCAAAATTCTTATTCAGAATAAGTGAAATATCCTTCGTGCCACGCCCAAGCCGTCTCATTGAATTAAAAAGGCCTTCCCGATATAACAAGGTATCACTGGATAAAACGATAATAGCCAGCAGAGTTAAGCAATGCATTTACAAAGAAAAAGACTTCTAAAACAAACAAACAAACAAAAATATATATATATATGTAACTCCCAAGTGTATGAGGTGCTTGTTCAGTGTTCCAAAGCTGATGCAAAGAGCGAGGCAACCTGTCTTTCAGTAAAGAGTTGCTTTCATTGTCTGCTGCTGTATGAGAGATTTCCAGCAAATCCTCTGTGGTCCCATTCTAATTTTCCATCTATTGGCTGTTTTTATTTGCTCAGCTATATCCTGTAACAATATTTTCAGTACTGTCACACGATAACAGCAGTTACAGTAATATATGTTACACAGCTCGTGGCCAATAATGTCACCACTGCCTCTGTTTGCTCTGCAGCATCTGTGATCTAAAACCAGAAATGTGGAATAAAAATGTATATATTATTGACCGAGATGTTAGAACATGAGAACAGATTCTGATCTTCACTGTGCTAATGTGGGTGTGAGGTTATAGTATTGACTTCGGTGCAGTTCGATGGCATTTTGTTAAGCAGGACTGAGTTTAGCTCAGGCACATTTTATCGGCTTTGCTTGATGTATGCAGCATATTCTCATAACCTATATCACCAAGAACTGAACTGACTTTCATCGTTTTAGCTTTATTTTTGATGTGACATTGTCTTATGAACAAACACGATTGGCAGTTGTTTTCATTAGGCTAAGTCAGCAAATAAAAATCAATCTTTTCTTCCAAGAAAACTCTTAATTTTCTGGAAAGTTTTTCCCCTCTAGTCATTAACAAGTACTTCTGACCATACTAAAATTAACAGCTTAAGTATATTTTATAAAGACATTTACATTCATCTTCTTCAGGCTTTGCACTTGTTCCCTAACATTTTTTCTCACATGGTGAAGTTTCTGTAAATATCGCTGCCTTCCCGTCTGAGTCTCCAGACCCTCTGCAGACGCTCTAAATAGGGAGGGAACCATTGGAAAGGACTCTTCACTGTTTGCAGAATTTAACATCGTGCTTATGCTCACATCAAAAAATAGTTTTGCAAATATTACAGTGAAAGTTGGAAGTGTTTCCTAAATACATGGCAACTACTTGAGGAGATTGTTGTTAACAAAATGGCAGGAAAACCAAATCCAGGGTTATATTTTTTTTTGTTTTCCTTTCTCTGCTTATTAAACACAGAGGTGATAATTGCCTTGGTTTGTTCACAGCTGGCACTAGATGAGAAGCTTTCTTTTCTTAAGACGTGTGGACTGCGATACACTTGCTCAGCTTCTCTAATTTAGAATCATAGAATAACCAGGTTGGAAGAGACCCCCCGGATCATCAAGTCCAACCATTCCTATCAAACACTAAACCATGTCCCTGGGTACCTCGTCCACCCATCCCTTAATTTCATCTGATATCTTCTCAGCTGATTTTTGTATCTTTAAATGAAGGCCATGTTTGATCTCAATAAGTATACTACGTATTTTGTAGTTAAAACCCATTAATTTTATTTGGATGGAAAGAGGAACTTTAACATTTGGGTATTTTCCCCACTCTGTTCATTAATTAAAGCATAAGTGGACCAAATTTCAGAATCAGAGATCCATGGAGACAGGAGAAGTGATCTGATCTGCTAGTCACTGAAGTTCTGCACTGCAGGAACCTGCGTGTCGTGAGGCGAGAGTGCATCTATGACTATAAAATTAGACAAGATCTTCACACTATGGCGCTTTTTAAACATTTCTGAACAATCCTACCTTTTTTTAAAAAAAAAAAGCAAGCACAAATTCTCCCACACTTACTAATCTTCACTTTCAGTTTATTGAAAGATGAATTTTCATTTCCTTTGTATTTATTGAATAATATTTATGCAGAACAAATATTAACTGTAGCACAAAATGACCTACTGAGCTCAAAGTCTGCAAGAAAAAAAGGGAAAACAGTCGTGCTAATGAGATCTGGCTTCACTCACAACACATCTGCAAAATGAATCACTGGAAAAACTGCTTGCTTCTATTACTGAATGGACTTAAAACAGGACATTACCAACCAAAGAGAGATAATTTATGTATGTGCAGTTGTTTGCAAATGGCTTTCAATACAATGAGTAATTAAGGAAGTCATATCTCACCGTGTTGTTCCCTACACCCACATAGCACTTATTTTCAACCCTAGCTCAGAAATGTCATCTCATCATTAGTGAACTTTTGTATCCTGATTGCTGTAGAGCTTTCACAGTTTGCTGCGTGAATTCTGGATGACCTACAAATTATTCTCTATTTTTGACCGGTGGGAATAATGGAGTAAGAACTTGGAGTCGCTTAATCCATTCAGACATTATGGTCTTGATTAGTGTTGTGTATTCTCCTCGTGCATCTCTATAGCCTGTTGAAATTTTCTCATTGTCAAACTGGAATAAACAAATCTAATCTGATGTTTGAGAGCAACATTTAGTTTTGAATTGTTGCTTAGAAAGCTGCACACAGACATTGTGAAAGTTGATGTGAAATGGTTTTAAGCAGATGGAAATTCAAGATTAACTGCTTAGCGCTGAAAAGTGAAGCACGGCATTTGATTTCAGCTGTAGTTATGGATTTGAGAGAGGGAACAGATTTTGTGCTTTGCAAGGTTGGGGAGGTTGCTCTGATTGCAGCCAGTGTGGCTTGGAGGCAAAACTTTGCCTAACACTGAATTGACTGAAAACAGACAATATTTTAATTTTCACACAGAATGCTTTTTCTGGGAGGCGATGGGAGAGACTTTCACTGATAAAAAAGAATAACATTCAAGGAGCTAATCTTTATTTAAGAATATCTTCATATTTCAGGGGAAAAAAAATAATTGCTTTCCTGCTGTAGTATTCGCACATTTTCTCAGTCCAGAAGGCTCTGATCTCCACTTAGATTCTTTAGAAACTGAACTAGTACAGATAAAGAAAGTGGATGTTTGTTGTCATCTCTTAAAATTTGCTTCATTAAACTCCATGTAAAACCTGAAATGTCAGTTCATGTGTGGGTCCACCCCTTTCTGCAGTATTTTTCAGTCTTCTTCTCTACTCTTTCTTCCTTCTTGTCAGTGATTCTGAAGATATTTTGTGCCTTCCACACATTTTTTTCTTATTATAAGTACAGAAGTAAATACTACTCTGAGCTGTTTTGGAGTAAATCCAGAATTAACTTAATGCTGTCATGGAGCTTCCTTCATTTTTGTAGTGCTGTATATCAGTGCTCTCAGCCAGAGTTGCTGCATAACATAAAATTTAAATTCTAGACAACAAAAATATTTCAGTGAAATGTTTTTCCATTTTTTCTCATTAATCAAAATAACATGTTTCACAGAAACACAAGCTCTGATCATTCTCTTTGTGAAGAACTGAAAATGGATTATCTTGTTATAAAATGTAAATCTCCGGAACCTGAATGACACATTTCAACTACCCACAAATCAGTTTCTCTTTCCCAATAAACTTCTTTGCCGGTTTTGTTTTGTTTCATTATAAAAACCTAAAGCCTGTCAAAATCTCAGAATGACACATACAACAGAAAATCAGATTGCTGCCCACCTCTATTAGTTTCTATAATAGTCTTCAACTACAAGGAGGAAAAATGAAGCATTAGGAACAAAACTGTTTCAATGACAAGATGCATCTGAACTTCTTATTTTCTGACAAATAAGAAGAATATCTTTACTTTTCTCTTTGCCGCTTTCCAGTTTCCTGACAGTTATTTCTCTGCCTTCCTCAGCACTGACAGAAATGAAAATATAAACCATGATTTAAAAACTGCAAATATTTTTCGGCGGCTCTGCGATTGTGCACACACACTGGGTACATTTTTTATATGCTGCCAATTAGAAATATACCCGTATCAAGGCTTACGGTTTTATCTGACCGTGCCGTGATACATATTTATAATAAGAAGGCACAAATTTTCGGAAGCACTTTCTCTCCCTCAGAGAAGTAGTAGGCTGGTGTGTGCTTTACTTGACAGATAAGGGTGGTGCTCACTCGAATAGTAACATCAAAACCAACGCACTTTGACAGACCAGACTTCATAAATAATGTGCCTCAGTTTTTCCTCTGTCAGTGTAAATGCATGTCCTCCAGTGCTAGTTTCCACTTGTTTAATCTGGAATGTCTAAAATAATGCATAAATCACAGTCCTGTATACATGTATGTATGCATATGCATGTCTGTGTATTTATATATAATTCATGCCATAATTATCTATTTTGTTCTGGCACAGAGATCATCTATAAAAGTGGACGTGCGCTATATGGACAGTGGTCTTGACCTAAATGATCAGCTGAGATTTAGATGCTGCAGATTATTTCATTTAGCAAGACAAATAGATGAATTAAGATTATGTTGATATTTTATTTTTTTTTTCCCCCATAAATAACATCCAGCGATCGTGATCACCACTGGAAAGTTCTTTCGCTTATCACTTCTGGCTGTTTCCACTCATTAATTGGCCCCAAATTGCTCATTAAGTTTTTCTTAGCCTGCCAGATCTTCTAAGCTGTATGTGGTGCTTCCTTCTGCTACCTCTCTTTGGTTCTCTGGTCACATAAATCTTCATAAACAAGAGTCATTGCTTTTCCTTCCACATGTCTTTGTTTAAAAAAGTGGTACTCACCAGGGTCTTGACTTTGTTTCAAGTTTCTGGCCTCATGCAGAGGCATAAAGTTTTGACATATTCCTCTTTATTTATAAGATATATTTGAAGAATGTGAACAAAACAAGAGACATGTGTCGCTTGGAGCTCCATTTTTTGGTCAGATTTTACACCACCTTATTTCAGTGATATTTAACCTGCTTATGATTTAGTATACAAAACATGAACCCTAGCATACGGTTTAGCCTCTCTGGTTATCACATCTTCACACGGCCTTCAGCTTCCCTCTCTGTTCCATCTTTCTTCTCTCCACAGGATAAGAGACGGTCTTTGTTTTACCAAAGTCTGTACAAATCCCCACTGTTAATTTGCAAACTATAATTTAGCGTTGCAACACTTAAAGTACTGAAATACCTGGGAAAAAAAAAAGCAATATTGTGTGGAAATTAGCTCACTGGATTGTTGGGTGCAGAGTACAGTTTTCTGTGTCATTTACAGAAAAAAAAGATAATTTAGATCTCACTGATGTATAATAAGAACCCAAGAAGTAATATCTTCATTGGAGAAGAAGAAAAGAATGGAGAAGGGTCCTCAAGAGAAAGGTCTCTGACTAGAGCTGTTGGCTTCAGCACTAGATGCTACTGGGTTTTAGTTGATATTATACACTAACAGAGGCACTTGTCCCACAGTAAATGCCTGTGTGCTGGGGCTCCCAATACACTAATTGCTCTGTTTAACACAAAGACATTTGTGAAATGGTATTTGGAAAGAAAAGCCGAGCTGTGTAATCTACATGCTGTGGGATTCCTACTAATGCTGAGTCCCAGATCAAGCGCCCTCCATGTGAGAATAAATGACAAATTACTTTTCTACTTTGTTCTTTCTTCATCCTATTTGAAATGCAGGATGTAGTCTGTTGAATGTTTTAAGTCTACCTTGCTCCTCCCAAAATACGAACCGGCTCATGACACTCAGAAAGTATCGAATCTAATATGCCTTTAGTCTATTCTAGGACTTTTTTGCCTTTCAAATCAAACCTGATCATTTCTAGGTACAGCACACTCCTGATGACTAAGAGCTAATATGGTTCAGCAGGAAGTATCTTCAACCTCATGGGGGCTGTGGATGGTTGGTGAAGATTGGAGCAGTCACTGCAGAACAGAGCAGTGGCTTTGTTCACTGCTTGGATTGGTGATAGAGGCAATTACAGGTTTTGAAGTAACATTTACATCTCCCAGTCAGCTCTGGGCAAACAGTGGCCTGCTTGGGAAAAGGCAAAACTCATTTCTAAATTAATGTAGTATTAAAGTCAGAGAAATGAGAAGATGAGATTAATACTTATGGAACACTAAATCCTTCTTATGCTGTCTTTTGCACAAATCACCCTGGTTTCAAGTATTGGCGCATGAACATAGTGCAAGCCAACAAGTTTACCCTGGCTCTATGCCTGCTGTGCAGTGAGAGCAGCTCTGCTTCCAGTCTGTGTCCAAGAACGTCCAAACGTTGGACATTGGAGCTGGTAGGGAATGCTGAGAATGCAGTGAATTCATCCCAGACTCTGTGTGCTTAGATAAACTGTAGTTAACTTAGATAAGCTGCCCAGAAATTGCTGGTAGCATTGCAGAGATGGGATTGGAGTTGGCTTTATTGTTTTTTCTCTTTCCTTATTTGTTTTGTTTTCAAGGAAGGAAAAGTACATACAAGTTATGGTCAGAAACTTGGCAAGTTTAGAATTGTTTGACAAACTCAATATACTGCTTGCAAAGTTTGTGAAACATCAAACTGCAAGAGGTTGGAACATCTACAGTAACAAGTAAGAAGCAAATCATGACAGAGTGAGTGATGAGGGTGTTAAATAAAGTCACAACAAAACCTGTCTCAGGTTTTCTGATAAGCTTTGGAAGAACACCTGACAAGTCACTCTAATAGAAGCAGTTATTGTTTGATTACATTAGTGCTTTGAATGCAAAGGGGCTATTACTTTGTCTTGCTGTCTTTGGAAGAAAGAATGTTTCGGTCACCATGCTCTAGTTTGTGGAAGTTGCTGAGCAAATTTATTTTCAGAATAATTTATGATGTCCCTTTTCTATGGGGAGATGACTTTGTTTTGACAAAGTGCAGTAACACTCAAGAACTCCTAATATTTAATGTATAGAGACTCTCATGAATTCATATCCATCCTGGTGCAAGATATTGCAGTATATATGCCAGAGATGGATGGTGCTTCTGTTAAGTTACACTGTGAAGGAAGGCAGTAAATCATAAGATGCTACTTTTCTACTTTGCTGAAGTTGTAAAATGGATGTAACATCTCTTTATATTGAAAGATCCAATTAGGCTTGGGGAAGGTCAGATCATACAGAGCTGGGCTTCCCAGAAGCTACAAATCCCTCTCCAGGGTAACAGAGACACTTTTTGAGACACAGAGAACAAGGGTTTTGCAGTTAAAATCAATAAATACCTGGCTGTCCGTCACTGTCTCTTTGCATTGTCATTCAAGTTTCCTCTTGACATCTGATTTTTAAAAAAAAGAAATTACATTGCCACTTCTGTTAATATGAGAGTTTTGTACTGCTGTTATTGCAGATCAGGCCCACAGCGCAGAACTTGTTCGACAGTTCATAGAAGAAGGAGGAACACTTCAGGGATTGTGGGATAATACGTTTTTCCTTCTCCTGTCCTCTTCTCCATTATTTTGTCTTACTCTAAGATTTGACAGGCAACTACTTTTAAGGAGTCTGCCCAGCACGTTTCAGTCTCTGGGAAGGGGAATATTTGAGTACACAATGGGCTCTTTGCCTCCCAGCCTGGGAAAAGAGCAGTCTTTGCCATCAGTTGCTTTTAAATGAAACTGCTTTGCTCCCTGCAGTCCTCAGAACTGGTAAATAGCAAAGTTATATTTATTATTATTTGGCAAAACTGGAACGGGCTTAAGTGTAAAGGCCAATTAAGTGTACAGAGGAGAGCGGAACAAAATGTTAGGGACAAATAAGCTTGTGGTAGCAGAGGAAACAGTCTCACTCGAAAAGGAAGTGATGGACAGATTTTTATTAGGAAATGTGTTCTTGGGTGGGGCTGACTATCTCTCCAGCCAGTCTGTAATTTTTACTTTTGTTGCCTAACTTGTGTTTGATCAGTAAACAGATCAGACAGTGACCTTAAACAGTTTTTTTTAAAGACACACAATATTGTTATGCCATTCCTTCTTTTTTTTACTGACTCTTTCCTTCATTTGGGGATCTTTTTGTCTTGCCATCTTCTTGCTTCCCCTTCGTCTACTCTTTGTCCCCATATCTTTTGGATATTTAATATTAGAAAAGCACCTAGAAGATTTTGGAGACCTTAGTCCAGCTATGTTGCTTTTTCTATGAATACTGACCTCAGAGTATTCACCCCCAGCATCTGATTTCCACTGTCTGTAAAAGGAGGATACAGATATTTGACCCATGATTACAAAACACGTTGAACTCTTCTGCTGGATAAAATGTTGCTGTTTTGATTTCACTGACCACTGACTTTACCAATCTACCCTAATATTGAAGGCAGTTAAGGAAGCATTTTAGCATTTCTTGGTTTTGTGGTATCTCAGACACTTAACACTCTTTTAAGATAGTTGTGTGGCTTTGCTAAGAATGTTTCAGATTAGTCAAGTCAATGAGGCATATGTGGACTAATTACTAGTTAGCACACATCCATGTTAACAACACTTCGGTTAAGTGGGGGAAGAAGTCCTAAAGCTTGTTCTCACTGGCTGAGATTGCATTAATTTCTTTTGATTTATTTCATGAACATGGATATGTATTTTTTTTAGCTTTGTTTCATTTGTGGGGTATTCACCTTGAGTTTGCAACTGTCAGACACTTCAATTCTCTTCACACCTTTTCCAAAAACCCGCTGTTTATAGCATTCAAAACACTGTAGTGACCTAAACATAAAATGGCTTACAAAGGCTTGGTGAGCACAGATTCAAGCTCTGATTTTTACATTACTGCCTTTATACACCAAAACAAATGGGAACTAAAGGAATCTACTGCCACAGGCAATTTGTGTCACCAGTTGCAACACACATCTTCACAGACAGTTTATAAGCAAATTCTTCAGAACTGTTCTCACATAGTTGACAGGGTTTTATTCTGCCTTTGGATCTATGCTTGATAGGATATGAAAAAAATAACAGACTCTCTGATAATATAATGTATGTATCTTTAGCAAATGATTCAAATTCATTTAGTTGAGGGCATAGAATAACGAAGAGATGCAAAGAACACTAACAGTGTGAAGAAGGACTGGCCTCTGGAAAAGGAAGTCAAGGTTTGCCTTTTATGTTTGGAGTATGTATATAGCACTCAGCAGTGAACTGTGTAGTAGGTACAACATCAGTTGATTGGATAGTTAATAACTTTGATGCAGAGAAATTAACAGAAGAAAATAGATGCCATTTCTAATAGCAGCTAAGGGGAATAATTGTTCTACCAATTGATTGAATAATATGTCAAGCAATATCAACATCAAAAAAGAAGGTAAATGCCAAACAAGTAAATGAAACAATGATAGCTTTTAAAGTTGTAATATTTGATTGGAAAATAAATGAGCCTGGCATTAGGAAAGGACTCGTCTACATGGAGAAATTCATCAATGTAACTATATTGGTATAAATATAGCTTTCAAAGCAACAGTAGCTGAACAAAGAAAAGGCACTCTGATTGCAGAATAAGATTCTTCACATGGGAAGCTACAGAGCTCTAATTCCAGTGTCTTAATCAAACTAGTGCGGTTACCATGGTTCATTTGCCCATGAAGACAAACCCTAAACCCTCTGAAGCTCTGCTGCCACATAGCTGCCTGGCTGCCTTTGCACGGGGCTGTGGCATTTCGCTCTGCCCACCAAAATGAAGGCTGGATTGATGATACAGTGGGATGCAAAGCCAAACGATGAGCCATGCAGTTGCTCAGGTTGGAACACATGCAGTCAAGCAGCAGGCCCACATAGTAAGATTCATTTATATGCATTCAGTTTTATAAACCACAAACCAACCACCCCCTTGCCATATTTTACTCTGGCATATTTTCCAATTGTGATAATAAAATTTTTAACATTCTTTAACCTGCTTGCTAGGAAGAAAAATAACTCTGTTGTTCTCTACACCTCAACTAAGCTGAAAAATAGTAACTTGGTGACATTTGAATAAAAAGTTAATCCAGAGCTTTCTCTTTGTAAAGAGTCAGTAATTTTCATGACTCAGGTTTTGATCAGCTGAATTTGAAACCCAACTAACGGAGAAGGAAGGAGGTAAAAGGAAAGATCTAGCACTTCTTTCCCAGTCAACTCACATTCTTGGCTTGGAATCTCCACAACCACATTCTGATGAACAGAATCATAGAATCACGAGGTTGGAAGGGACCCACCGGATCACTGAGTCCAACCATTAATAACTCTTTAAATAGGAAAAGCCAGATTTAACAGGTGAAAAAGACTAAATTGACATATTTGAGAAGCACTTCCCTCTGGGATGGGAAAAATCCACTCCCCATCCAAGGACCTGAGCTGATTCAATGTGCCTCATGTCTACCTGTCTGGTCATCTGCTTTTGAGAAAAGCACTAACCTAGACTACAGCAGCTATAAATGTGAACAGTTCAACTTCCAGTGTATACACCTGTGTGTTTCTATATGTCATGGAACTCCTAGAGAAAGACAGCTACAATGTGCAGTGTGTTCCCAAGAATACAACTGGAATGTCTACATCCAGCATTCCCTTGTAAACAGTTTCAGTGGGTGCAGGCAGGAAGAGCAGCATCCAATCTACATGTGTAAACTGGTGTTTTGGTTTTTCACAGCCTCAGCTTAAAGAACCTAAAGAGAGTATGGCCTGTAGAATATTTTATGTTTTTAACATGCTTATGTACTATTTGGCCTTTTTTAAAATCACTGTAAGTGTATAAAGATTATAGGTGTTCATGTACGCTATACTTTACAAGAAGAAAATCAATTTTTCATTCCTCTGCAGCAGCTTGCAATACAACTAGAATATTACCTGAACCAAGTAAACAGAATTATCTTCTAACCTGAATAAGAAAAATGTAGCAGAAAGTCTTTATCTCTCTATTTTCAACTTTCATTATCTAAGTTGGACTGTAATTTAAAAGAAAGAAGGGAGGGGAAGATGAGCCAAATGCAGGATTGTTATGAAAGAAACTAAAATGAGCCCCGTGAAAGGCCTGTGAATGCTTCAGAATGGAAATGATTTTCAGTTTAAATTACTTTTGCAGCTCTGGAATGTGGCGGTCACGAAGCTTCCGTGAAAAGTCCATTCTTTTTTTATTTCTACCTTTTTTTCCCTTTGTTGGTTTGCATTTGTATGAATTGCCTATGTCCCCAGCTGAAAAATACCTACCTTAAATGTTCATCCCTGGAGTATCTGAGCACTTCACACACATTAAGAATTTCTCATTACAAACCCTCTGTAAACAGTATAGTTTTATTATTATCTTTGTATTACAGCTACAAGTTCCTGAAGGTCACATTAAAAGAAGGAGAATTTTGTTGCAGGCCATTCTTTTCCCTGTGTGCTCAGGTATCAAATAGATACCTACCTACAAAAGTCAAAAAAACGGTACTTAGGTTCGAGGGTCATTCCATGACCAAGCACACAGCAGCTTGACTAACAGAAGAGTTGGACCTATGGCGGAAGAAGAGCTCTTTTACTCCAAGAGAGGAAAAAAGGTTCATGGGTTTTAGCTCTGAAGCTCCCTGAAGTGGGCAAAGGTGACACGGCTTGAAAGACATTGTGTAGCTGCAAGTGCAAGGATTTGGATCAGGACTTAAAATGGGGCACAATAAAAATCACACCACCTTTAACAGCCATTGGTGTTTTGCCTCTAACAGCACAAGTCTCATTAATTCTAGTTTTAAATATTTAGCAGTAAATAGCGTTCCCTACTTCTTACCCTTAAATATTTCTTAAAGATGCTGCATCTTGTTTTATACTTGGCATAAAATTGATATATATACTTGTTTTCAAATGTTGGCTACATCTCAATGACAGATGCAAAGAGCAGGACAACTCCCCCTGCGAAATGTCAACACATTTCGGTGTTTAGAAGTAAGAATTCAGATTCTTGGATTCTTTTTTAATTACTGTAACTGCAGTATCACAATTAATGGAACTGCACCAGTGTATGTCAATGGAGTGTTTTACCCAGGAGATTTTCTGTACTATGTCCATATCTCACATTTTTGAGGAACATTCATCCCCTGCAATAATGCAAGTGGTCAATTATCCAGTGCTGCATATGGAAACAACAAATGAAAACTCATTCCTGCTGTGATCGGATGACTTTCACAGTTACAGTTTCTTTCGTTCTGAATGTGTAAGTAGAAATGACTTTAGTGTCTTTAAAATTTACGTTATATGGTCTCTTGTATCTCACTCTCCCTTATAAAATCCAATTATAGAATTTGACTTCATGAGCTTTTTATGAGCTTTTCCCTGCTTTAGCGAAGTCCACAGATTGATATATTCCTAAAAAAAAAAGCATGCTAAAAAAAAAAGCATGCTTTTAATTTTTCAGTATGTATTAGAAAAGAGAGAGAAGTCATGCTGAATCTATACATTCAATATAATAGCAGCTCTCTTGCTTCCTGTGTGGAATGATAGATGAAATTTTACAATTGGGGAGAATGATTGTTACACATAGTGTTCAGCAGCTATCCTGGAAACCACTCTGGCTCTTAGAAGTAGCTAATGTCTGGTTTATGTATCCAGAATAGCATCAATTAATGTTTTGTGATGTTTTGTCTTTTCTACTTCCAGAAATGTCTTTCATTCAAGGTTTTTAGAACAGTATCTTTCTTTTTCTTAAATTTCTAGATGATGTTTTCAGCTCCTGGAGCTTTTATTGTTCCATCTTTTGTCGTTGAAATAACTCTGGGCTGATGTGAAGATTATAATAGCTACAAAAGCGAAATTATTGAACCTCAGATTATTTCTCCCTTGAAATATTATAGATAATTTTCTTTATTCTAAAGTCTTTAGTATGTTTCTTAAGTCAGCAGAAGTTAACTGTGTGAACTTATGAGTTGCCAGTGATCTTTCCTGAAAAATGAATAGCATCTGGTTTTCAGTAAGACTGATCTTGTCTTGTTTTTTAAAGACACCATCTGCTTTGCAGTGCTCCAAAGGGGACTGTGGTGTCCAGTGGGATTTTTATCGTATGTTTGCCTCCTTTTCCGAACATCTGAATACTTTAGAGAGCAGCTAAAGGCATAAATCTTTCTCCCGAATGTTATACTACTTTATACATTAAAATCACATGGAAGTATTTTCAGCAAATTAAGGTAAAGTTAGGCTATGCTTCTGATGAATGTCATACCTCTGTATTTAATAATGGATATTTACTATATACTTGTGCAATTTTTGATACAGTCATTGCAAATGTATTAAATTAGGCAAAAAACAGACCTATTTTCTGAAATGGGAACTTTGGATTAGGTCTCCTAAAAATTGCTCACAGAAGTGCTCTCAGAAATGCCTTTTAGTATCACCAATCACATCTACATTTTAAAAAGAACAAACAAAATCTAGCTTTATTCAACTGTGAATTCTATTGACCTGATTGGAGCAACTTCTGTTCCTGTGAAAATTCGTTACTTGCATGCTAATTGCAATGAAACCCTTTTGTCAGGATCATAATGGGGTATGGATGAGGATTCTGCAGACATTTCATTTCCTTCAAGTTCAACTAACATCCTAAACGCTTTCAGCCACCAGCAGTAAAGAACACGCTCAAGTTCAAGCATGTGCTTTTGTATTTTGTTGAAGTAGAGATTTGGCAACTGGTGGGAATACTAAAGTGACTGAAATTGTATAGGTGCTTAAGGCTAGAAAGATCTGAACCACCAAAATAATAGAAAAGTAAAATGTAATTATTTCCCTCATCCAAGGTCACATTCTGTGTTTCTGAACCAATCAACAGAACTGTTTCACTTGCCATTTTTTTAAAAAAAATATTTATATCCACCTTCTGTAAAGTCCTTAAGTACAATTACCACTTTAATGCAGCATTTTACTGTGCAAGGTCTGAGGCAGTGGCTCAGAGCGGATTGTTAGCATGGCTATTTCCTTAACAAAGCTCATAAATTTTGTAGACTGTTCTCATGTAATTTTTCTTTGTTTTCCTCTACGTTCAACATGTGCCAGATGTCATTTCCAGACTGATTTTTTTGTGTCAGTGAAAGATGCGCAACATGAGGGACAGCCAAGCAAATGCATTAACGGATGCAACTTTATTGATGACTAACAGCATCTGGTGCTCAATGGCATCAGGCTGCATTCCCCACGGATAATCACAGGAAATGCCACCCCAGCCCCATCTGTTCACATTGAAGAGGTTTTACAAAAATAGGAAAGTCACATACCTGCCTTGTTTTATGACACTCACCTATACCACATCATATCTAATGTCTTGCTTTATATAAAGCATATTCAAGGCTTGGTCGTCTTCATCCAGACAGACTGCACATCCCATTGTGGCTTTCTACGTTTTACCTATGTAGATGCCTTCATACTACGTTAAAAATAAAAGACAGCATTTTACTGCATAACTAAAAATCACATTGTCCTTAAATAAAATCTCTTCAGGAGAACCAAAATACTGTATAATATTTAAGTCTTACTGGTTGATTAGAATGAAATTACATCAGAACACTCGATTCAAACACAACTGTAAATACAAGGAATTTCAATCTCCATTTCAGCCACCGTGGATAAAGAAGATTATTCCTATTGAGGTGTGACTTTATCACACAATGTCAATAAATGTTGTTTGGTCCTTATTTTTTCACTTCAGGTGTTAAGCAGGTGATTAAGAAGTTAAGCAGGATATATATACATGTTTAGTGACATTCTGTCAACAAGCGCTACAGAACAGAGATCCTGCCTGAATACTGTTCCTTTTAACTTTTCAGGTCATGCCACTCCTGTCTGTCAGACAAATACAATAGGAATTACTCAATTTAACACCATTTCAGTTCTAATTGAATTCCATTTGCTAAATCCTGAATAAATACATTACAACTGCTGATTCGGTCAAACAGAGAGAAATAGCCATCTTTTAATGACTCCCCTGTGGTTTTAATGCCTATTCTATCTGTTAGAATAATGATTCCTACATCACTGGAATATATTTAAAGGATAACAGTTATTTAAACATGCCAAGTCTTTATGCAGTAGATAAGTATTTTTAATTTGCATTTATGAAATCAAAAGGAAGGCTAGAATAACTAGTTATCCACTTGTCTGTTTTCTAAAGTGTCTTGGAATCAGAGCAAAGGTACAGGATTGTTAAAGGTTTTTTTTGTTTGCTTTTAATATCGGTCTTGATCTGGGGAAAAGGATCCCATCAGGGATGGGATTCACATCACCAAAACCACATAACTAACTACCATCGAAATGCATTCCCCACTCATCACCCCTGATAGTGGGCGACCTACACGTGATTCATCTTTTTGGACAGCAGATATATGGAAAAGCTTAGACGAATGTCTCCATACAAGTGATCCCAGGAGGATTAAGTTCAAAGATATTTTCTCCATTACAAGGATCTGAAGTTAGGTGAGATGAATCCCACTTAAACCATAAATGAGAAGTCCATTTGTTCAGATTAGGAGACTCACCCTGGAGAGAAAGCTAAATGCCTTTACAAGGTATAAGTTTAAGGGAAAGGAGGGAGTGAAATTGTCTTACTTGAAGTGGGGAAAAAAAAAACAAACCAAAAATTGGAATCTTTCATTACTTTCAGACCATTTGAGTATTTCAATTCACAATGTCACCAATTTTTTTACTCTTCTCCTAAGATTCTTTGTTGGTGATCACGTCATTCATAGAGCAGTGGTTAGGCACTCACCTGGAACATGGGAGACTGCACTTCCCAAAATCCTGCTCTGAACCAAGCAGAAGGAAGGCTTGAGCCCACATATCCCTGCAAGAAGATGAATGTCAGCATTACTGAGACATGCAGTCTTCTTTGCCTTGCTAGTTTTGTGAATGGTCACCTAAGTCCTACTATTTTTTTTAAAACCATCCTATTTGCCAAATTTGACTAAAAACGCTGAATAATTTCAGTTCTAATTGACTTTTTTTTAATAAACTATTCACAGCCTCCTACTCGCTCTGCCTCCAAAATTCCATCTATAGCACAGATCTTGTGAAACAATGCAGATCATGAGAAAGAGACGATCTAATATAAATCATGTACTTTGCAGAACTTCTTTTAACAATAACGTGTTAAGCATAATGGTCTCAAAAACATATCAGTGCTAGATAATTTTTTAGGGCTGTGTTCCAATTAAATCCATTGCCACTTGAGTTAGAGGTTACAGGTTGAAGATTCGTACAGCACTTGAATGACTCTCACTACAGAAGTGGATTTCATCTCTTTGAACAAGTGTGGTCTAATCTGTGGCTCAGGTACAGGCACCACACGCAAGAAACACAGGTTCTTGCTATGCAGCAAGATTTTCGTGCGAGCCCTGCTCCCTTAACCTCTCCTACCCAATTAACCAACTGATGATATTTGTGTCTTGGTAGCAACATTCTTATGAGGAAGCTCTTTGCCCTCTCTGGTGAGGTAGAGACTAACTCTCAACAATGAAGAGTTCAAAGACTCATGTTTTGTCTCAGAAAGTTGCCTCGAACATTAAATGAGTAGAATGAATGCTGAAATTGAGTTTTCCCTTATCAACCAGAATAGAAAAGAATAGTTACCTCTCCTGCTACCTCCAGGCATGCTGTTTTTTCTTCTTCACTACTCCTTTCTTTCCTGCACTATTTTCTAAACATTAAAAAATTCCTTTGATTTTTATATTACCCTGAAGAATTTTTAATGTTTTACTAATATTCTGAATGCAGATCACTAGCAGATGATAATTCATCCAGCAATTAGCTGAAATGTAGCTAAAGCAAAAGTATCATGTACCAGGAAACAGATTTTGAGTTTAAATTTGTTTGATCCGTTGTGTGCAACTCATTCTGTTCTGGAGTTCCTGCACAGTTCGTTCAAGATAAAACTTAAAGATATGCAGGTGGCAGAGAGGATCATTCTTTCTTTGCCTGTGGACAGCTTGCTAACAACTCTTTCTCCTCTACCAAAGGAAAGTTGTTTTCAAATACATTCACAGTGGTGTTGCAGAAAGCTGTATTTCTCTTATCACAGCAATCGGTAAATACGCAGCCTGTGCTGCGCTGTCTCTAAGGCAATCCAACGTAGGGGATGAAAATATATTGAGTTCAGGACTCTTGACAAGTAAAGAAATGCAGTAAAGAAGTTTCATTTGTAAATTTACTTGAATAAAAAGATGAGCTATGGAGCAACTGATGATTTCCAGGATGCTGGAATCCTTGCTCATTTGCATCAATGCATCTCATGTCAAGAGATAGTATTTGGGCAGATGTTCAGAGAATGCTCTTTAATGCTGCCTAATTTTGTTTCTTGTATTCCTACACTTTAAAAATCAGTAAGAATGATTTCAAGAAGTGTCTAGCTGTGATGGCAGGATGGCTTGTGTTGCAAATATGGGGGTCCATTTTCTATCACTTTATTTTTTCTTCTCCTCTCTTCTCTTCTTTCAGGGTGACCTTAAACTAATCTAATCTATGCAGATAAAAAAACCCCATCTTCTCCCTAATGAAAAGATAAGATAAACCAACGCAGATTTGAGGTGTATGATACACTGTTACGTGCTTACAAACCAAAATGTATTGGCAGCAGCCCAAAAATGTCTTAGAAGATACACAGAAATAAGATAGACAGGTAGAAACAATTATTGATCAAGACCTTTTGTACTAGGAGCTGAAGTTAATAACATTTTATATCAAAATCAAGTGTGGATCCTCAGGGTGAGAAATGTATTCTGAAAATGTTTACTCACACTTTGCTATGCACAGGCTTATACGGGAACAGTTCAAAATCAGCAGCATAAGAGAAGAAAAATGGAAGATCATAAAAAAAAACCTTGGAAACTCAGTGCTAATCAGTCATTATTTGTTTTGGTTTTTAATTTAATGTGGCTGCTTGTGACCAAACACAACTAGATTGGATTTTATTTTTTTTACTTAAAATTCCTTGTTACACAGAACCATTTCAGGAAAGAACACTCAGATTATTATATTTGCAGTATACATCTTAGTTATGCTGTTTAATTAACAAGAACAAATGTAGACTGTGCTCATGATGCAAAATAAAAAATCTCAGTTAAGAATGGGTTAGGAAAATAGTGTTTAAAGCTAGCAGTTTGCAGAACAGAGCTGTTTTTCTGTTGCACACCATTATTGCAGCCACATAGGGAGATTTGGAGAGCTGCAGGCATAAGTCATCTTGGATTCTTCATGCATTTTGTTATCCCTTTTGTACATGCAGTCAGAATAAGTAAATGTGAAACTAGGGATATGATTACCTGGCTGCCTTGAATGGCCACATCCAGTCTTAATGCTGTTTGTGGGCAAAGCAAGCTGAGATTTTATTCCGACCTCAATCATTACTTAAACGGACAAATACTCTGTCTCTTCTGTGGTCAAATGTGACAGAAGAGATATAAACTGTCCTCAGGTTCTTAGGGATTGTTTCAGATGGGTTGCAAACCCTTACAAGTATGGAACCAGGCGTTCCTGGGGACAGTAGTGCTGAAGCTCGAGGAGCAGGAGGATCAAGCAGGTATAAAAAGGATGGCACAGGTGATTCCACAATTCTCATACTGAACCACAGCATTATCTTACAGCAAGGCAGGAACACGAACTGGAGAGAGTCCAAGACTTCCCTTTTGTTGCTGAGTGCAGCATAACTTGAATGCAGAAGAGAATCTTGCTCATAGAAGGCACCAAGCTGTAAGCTTAGTCCAAGGGAACTTCATTTACCATGAATATTTTGGGTCTAGCCCCTGCCAACTGAAATAAGTTTACTCCAGACTGACAAAACTGCGAGTAAGGTTAAAAACCAAGCATGCTGGCTGCATTTACACATTAACACTTTGAAACAATCAAACAATGCTGCTGTTGTTGACTTGTCTACAACTTTAAACTTCACAGTGGGATGTTTGAAGGTAATTTCCAAAGGTTGCCATCAGTTGCTCACTGCTCGAAGGTATCTTTGCACTTTGGTAGGCATCCTCACTCTCATTTCAATTTAATGAACTCTATGTCATTGGGTGTGACCAACTGCAATCGTGCTGCTGCTGTACAGACAGGCATATTCTTTAATGTATAATTAGACTGAGCTGAGTTTTTTCAACCAGGCTTACATCCTTCTTTCCATTTCCTACCCTGTAAAATCACATGTATAACATTTTATCCCCTTTTTTTTCTTGCAAGCTTTGCTAATTGTACTACAAGTAAAGACCTTGCTCTTTTCTTTCTGTTATGTTTGTAAAAGGATGCTTAAAGATGGCATTACCTCCAGGACAGATGTCTGGTGTAAGAAATTTCTATCTTCCCAACAACACTCAAGGCTAAGCTTGTTTTGATTGAACACTCTTCAAATGTTCTTTTTTTTCTTTATATGAAAGAATAACTTTCCTTCGAAGGAAAAATGATTTCTAAAGTCTCTCTCATACTTCTGAGGTTCCCTCAGATACTATAAAGAATATTTCTTGTTTCAGAACAAAAAAGGAAATGAAGAAATTCTTGGTTTCCCAGGTGTCTGATCTGCATAACTGCAAACTCCAAGACAAATGGGCATTCATAAAAAAACCCAGAAGTATCTAAGTGAAATGGGATTTCACCTCTTGTAGCAAATTAGGAGAAACTAGATCATTAAGTCACATATATTTGAAAAATGTGCTTTTTACTTTTTTTCCCTCTGTAATTGTCCTTTCAATTGGTGATTGTACTGTTCTTTGTTTCCTAAAACAAATTTTTAAAACAGATTAACATCAGGTCTTACATGAGCTTCAAAAGGCCTTAAAAATGCCATGAATCTCCTTAAGTAGAGCAGTGTTCAAGCTTCCGAAAGGGTCCAAAACGTTACAGTAAACCATAGTTAACTATGGTCATTTCGCAATAAAATAGCCACATTGTCTGTATGAGGGATGCAGCTTTTAATCTTCCGAATTGTGAAGCATCTTGCTGGCATTTCATCTCTCCTGCATCATTTTTGAGTCTGAATTCTTCCTCACCTCATCAGTTGAAGGAAATCTATACACAGCAGCTTTGATCACCCTGAGTTACTTGTAGAGAAAGCTCAGACCATCTAATCTTTGGAATATCAGTTGTAGACTGAGGTATTTGGCAGTCAGATTCCACACCATTATTGTAATAACAACATCTTTTCCTTTACAGGTGGGAATGCTACACTCCTCCTGATGTTTTGTGCTGCAGAAGTCCTCTCATCTAAGCAAGAAACCAGACAGTATGAAAGAAGCAGACAGAACCTGGAGAGCAGCCTTCTTTTACTCAGTAGTTACCAAGGTAGGATTTACCGCTGCTGCTGCAGTTTAATGAGGCAGAACTATTTGCAATAGAGTTCCTACAAAAGTGATGTCTTGTGGGAATGGAGGACAATAAGCTCCCTGTGAGAAGGTGGTCTTCTGCCTTTAGATCTATGGAGCAGTGTCTTTCAGATTTTCATATGTGGTCTTACCATCTTCATGGGCCCTGCTACTTCTTACATAGGTGAAAATCTCAGACCTGGGCTTCTTTTTCCACGATAAGGTTTTTAAACAAGATATGATGAGACAACCTGACTTATGACCTTAGATAATAAAAAAATAATTGCCTTCATGCTTGCTTAATTTGCTCCCGTGTCTAAACATTTGTGTAACATACATTAAAGATACATACTGCTTCTTGTCCTGAGCACCTTTGTAACATGGGAAGCTGAGACTTCCTAGCCATGAGTTTTTAGTAAGCATTTGTCATGAAACTGTAGCAATTACTGAAATGACTGTGCATTTGCTCTATTGATTGTTGGCCCTCCAAAATAAAATTACATTTGGCTTCCTATAATTCATTTTCTGTACCTTAATATCAGTTTGCTCTCTGCTGAGACCTATTGGAGAAAAAAATGCAGTTAGTGCGGTAAATGTTATCGTTTTTCTTCTTATTCTGAAAACATCCCATGGTAGATAAAAACCCCACCACCCACGGGGAGATGTAAATGCTGTCTCGTGTTTGCATCTTGTGAGTTCCATCTGTAGGAGACAGGATGCTTACAGCACCACCAAAGTAACGGGAGGAGTGGTGAGATTTGGATAATCCTGATGTGTCCATGAGCCAGAAAGGCAGAGGACTAACTAAGGCAGAGGCAAAAGGACTAACAGCAGCACTAGATGGGTTAAAAGGATGCATGAAAATTTGTATGAAGTGGTCTGCATATCGGGCTTTGTTGCCTACTCTGATTTATGTCATTACTGCCTAGTGATGTAGCACTAAGGATTTAGAAAGTGAGGAAATTTGAGGGGCATTATTTTTGTTGAAGATGCGTATCTTCTAGGCCTGTGTTTTTTCTGCTTTATCTATGTTTAGTCCCAGAGGCAGCTAATTCTTGAAAGCAGATGTAGATCTTCAGCATTAATAATTGTTGTACATATGCGGTGAGGTTCTCTGCTGAAAATCTGTCTCTGTATTCATCAGCTGGCGGCATGAAGGGAGCACCATTTAGCTTCAGTTGTGACTTGTGCAGAAAACCTAAAGCATTCCTCATCCCAAGAAGATGCCACAGCTTGGTAAATGCAGAATGACTTGTACCAGTCATTATAAAAAGAAATTGTAAACATAGCCTCTAAGTTTGGCAAATGTGCTGATAACATCAGCGCTTGTAATAGAGCAGAATTTTTTAAATGTGACATGTGAATCCAATAGCATATCGTAGTCATAACACACCCATCATTCCTGCCTGATCCACAGACACAGCGATCACAAAGAAAAAATAGACATTAATGTGTGAAACAGTTACATTCGAGATAGTTGGGAACAGAGGGTTTGATTCTTCTTTATCTTGTGGCTATTTAATACCAGTCTAACCATCTCAGAATCAGAAATGCTCAAATTCCTCTTTGCTTATTCTCTCTGGCATAATGCTGAATGCTTCCTTGATTATTTACAGATGGTTATCGCATAACCATTTCATTACATTGGGAGAGATGCATATAGCTCATCATATAAAACTGTAGAGATTTAACTGGTTCAAACCATTTTCCCTTGAGGTTAATGTAATGATTCCTGTTGATTTCAATGAGCATTGGACAGGGCCCTTAGTGCAGCTTTTCCCCATATGTTTTAAAATGAATGTTTCTTGCCAATATTTTCAGGTTTACTGTGGCTTCTTTCTGCCTCAGGCAAGGAAAAACAACAGGACACAATGACAGCACATTATTGGAAGTAGCAGGATAAATTCTAAATAGATATAATTAGCATGTGACCCAAAAGAGACCTGCATATAATTAATATTGAAATATGGTGCATGCATTATATAGGAAAACTTATTGTGTATTCAGAGTGGAATGTTTGGAGAATGGAGGTCTGTCTGTAAATGGCTTGTCGTTTTTTTCATTTTAATCGGAATTGAAATTTCTGCACTTGAAGAAATACAGAATGATCATTAAAAACACTTGGACTTTAGAAATGACACCACCTGCTTCCTTTTCCTCTTTTTTTATTGTGACAGTGGGAAAAAAAATCCTTAAATCTTCAACCGGGGAAATCTGCACTAATGGGGAAACAGACTTCTGAGGGGCTAGCAGACTGACAAGCTGTTCAGGAGGATGAGGCTTTTCAGCAAATAACATCCACTTCTCTAGTAGTTTTTGGTAGATTATGTCATATCTAGAAGTCCAGACTTTTTCGAACCCAGTAAAGTGAACGAGTAGCAGATACGTAATGAGCATCCATGAAAAAGGGAAAGAATATCTCAGATATAAGGTGATGATTAAGAGGGGTAAAGCCATCAGTGAGCTGTGAATGCGTTGCCTTCTGAGTGACATCCAGTTCATATCAGACAGCAGCTCATTACACATTCTGTTTATACCAGAGGGAAATAAATATAAAAGTTAGTCCTTTATATTTCACATTAAATACGAAGAGATTAAGGGAACTGAGAGATGTTGTTATGGAACCTGATACCTTTGTATTTTGCTGAGTACTATTTTAAGTAAACCAAATAATTTAGTGTGTTTTTAAAAAACTTTACATCAAATATTTAATTAACATTCTACAACTTCAGATTCTGAGGTTTGGTATCCAGGATATATGTTTTTAACAAAGGGAGTAAATATAAAACAGCTCTTAAGCAATACATTTCATCTTAATTGTAACTCTAGAGATTACTTTCTCACCCAAACACTTTTCTTTTTGTCTCAGTAGCTTAAATTCTCAACTCTGTAATTGACACAGTGTCTGGTCCAGCTGTACTTTTGGTTACATAAGTTCTACCAGCTGTATTTTTACACTACATGAAATGCAAGTTCAGAGCCACATTTTCAAGTAGCAGCCTTCACAAACAGACTATGTCATGGTTTAGTAGCTGCAAATTCAACATTTTGGATTTTGTGGCAATTCTGTCTGATAAAGCTGTTGCTACAGAAGGGATCTGGCATTTTTGCTCTTAAAATCTCATATGTGTGATCGAATAATAGACTAAAGGATGGCTGGTGTCAGAAGGCAGCCTCTTGCATTGTGACCTTGCTAGATTTGCTTAGTTAAATGAAGTTTGATTTGAAGCAGAGCTGAATAGAAGCTCTTTAAGGTAAACCCAGATTGCTGTGGGAAGTGCTGTCAGCCAGTTACAGTCTAGCACTTTTCTGTGAGTTACTGCTTGGGACTGATGTGTCTCTGGGTTTTGAACCAGTGCCCAATATAAAATTCCGCTTTCAAGTGTAAGTTCATTAAAGATAGCATAACAGTATTCACACAATTAACATAATTGGGCCTAACAGTTTGTTTCACCATGTTTCATACATTCTGAGCTTTTTCTTCAATTAATAATTATTCTGCATTGTTCTTTCCCTTTGCTAAGTAGTCGTTTAATATTGTGGTCGAAAACAATGAAACTTTTCCCTTACTGTGATTTCAGTCAATTAGTTCTTGGCAATGGGTAGCCCATGAAAACTCCTGACATGTCTCATGGCCAGAAGAACTAGAAAAATTAAACAAACTGAGGTTATTATGGAGAAAATTATAGAGTTCTGCACAATATTGCTCAGAATTGTCTCTTCTTGGCAAGCAAAGCTTTAGCTGGCTATCTTAGAAAAAAAGCTGAACTCTCTCGTGTGTGTTTTATTTACATAAAATGCTTGTAGGAAGAATCCAACACTGATTCAAAAGACTGCAGAAGAGGTTACAAACAGAGAGATCTAGGGAAAAACAGGAAAGTTAGAAAGGCTCATTATCTTGGTCACAATGACAATTGAACCTATCATTATTAATTTTATTAATTGAATATTCAAGCTGTTTGAATCTCTGTATTGTTGTGCTTTTAATTCTATGAAAATTATATAACAAAATGCAATATTTTTGTTTTCATTGCTGCAGAACGTTTTATTAGCTTTATCTCCAGCACTGTCCTATTATTTTTCAGTGCTGAAAGCAAAGAGTTCATCTTTGATATACAATGCACACCGCGGACCTTCAGATCTCAGTGAAGACAGGCATTTTAATTCACGAAGCAAAATGTTTCCTAGGCCAGCGTCCATCCACAAAAGAACTGCTGTGCAAGTTCTCTTACGATGATTTGGTAAGCAATTGAGCAAAGAAAATTATATTTCAATCCAGTCCTACTGAAATCAATGGAACCATTCAACAGGACTGCTGAACTGGATGACAGGACTGGACTGTTTGTGAAGACCAACAAACTTCTAGCAATACTCTGTTCTTAACTTCAAAATATGTGTAGCTATTGCAAATAATTTACAAAGTGAGGTGTTAAACTAGAAGTACAATTGCCTCGTAGTTACTCTGATTTCTAGCCATTTAAATAGTTCACTCATTTCTCTTCTTTTGTCAGTAAACAGTAAGCTCCAAATAAGGATCTCTGACAGTCAATATTTCAAGTAGGTTTATTTTACCCTTTTCAAAGAGTGAACACCATTTTTAAGTTGTTACAAGATACCAGTTGTACACAAAATAATGCTTCTGACGGTAAAATTGCCGGTTACGGGCAGTAATTCCTTCATTGACTGTCAGACCTGTCATGTTGCAGAAAGGTAGGTCAACTGAATCGGTTATTAATGGATCTATTAAATAATAAGCATTTCGTGTTTGCTTCCACAAAAGAAGTCAAGCTGCATCATTTATCTATGGGAAGTGAGTAACTTCTTCATTTTTTCAACCAATTAATAAACTGTGATCACTAGCAGGGTATTTGCTAATTTTTCATTTCTTAAGAAAATATTAAAATTGAAGTTAGGCGCAGCAGGACAGGCCAATGCATCACTGAAGAAATCAGTAATTTATGACACATTTGAAGCTCTATATTAACATTCCAGGCTGTAATGAAATTTCATATCGAACAAGGTCAGGCCCGATTGTATGATTAAATAATTTGAAAGTGTTATTAAAAGTTTGCATTTCTCTTCAGATTTTCAGCATGACTATTTCACTCTGGGGCACTCCATTAATCAAACTCACAGGAACTTTGTTGTGTCATGTTCATTCCCTTGCCTAGTTATTTAGACATGGAGTGACCTGGTTAACTAAGCTGGGTTATAAAGTTTTCACAAAATTTTTGTGTATTTTTTTTCTTATTCAGACCTGGAAATTGGATACAAATACTGATGTATCTTTTATCAGTTGTTGTGGCAATGACTTTTCCATTTTCAGACCATCACACTGTAAAAACTAATGATTTATACTAGGTGTCTGTATATTTTGAACTGTTACTCTTCTGTTACTCTGCCAATTATTCTCCCATTTTTACGAAGCTCTGGAGGTGCAGAGTTATGTACCTTGTTCATGTCAGCAGCTCTGATCCTCATTGATCCTCATTATGGTGGCATCCAGTCCTTCAGAATCTGATGGATTTATCCTGATCCCACCTAGCAGCACTTCAATCCCTACTTGCACATGGAGGAGCCAACTACTGAGCTGAAGGACAAACCTGAGATTTCTCTGGGCTTCTGGGACAGAGTTGCTGGGAATACACAAGCCTCTTAAATCTCTTGCTTGCACCTAACCAGTGTTTTGTAAAATATGTAGAAACATTTTGCATTTTAATGAAGTGCAGTGTGGTAGTGGACGTACACTTAGAAGTATGGGGTTTGAGCACTGGAGTAACTCAACAAGGTTTTTAACTGTGATAGACATTAGTCTCTACAACCCCTTAAACATAAACTGGGGTACAATACATTAATGCTTTATGTACTTTTAATTAAACAGGACTTGTTTTGAGTTTGCTGTTTGCAAACCTCCACTAATATCCACGTTTCCTGTGTGGAAATCCGGAAACAGAATCCCTCCTGCAAATTACACTGAGCCATCTTTCATCCTGCTACTTAGCAAGGACCTTTGGTCCTTGTTTCTCGCCTCCCTTCCTCAGCTACAGCACTTGTCAGTTTGTATTATGCATACTTGTAAAGAACAGAAAATGAAAAAAGATATTATCCAGGTAGAAGGTCATGGAAATTTTACAATGTGGGCTTTGAATGATCCCAAATTAAAAATTACAGTGTTAAACTTTGTGTGTGTGTAAAAATGTACATATATATATATCACCTATGCTTTTTAATGGGTATTTATTTATATAAATATGTGCATTAAAAATCATAAACATTTCCTTTCCCAGTAACAACGAAGCTCCAATACTAGAAGATTCAGCAGGAGTCTTGCCACTGATATCAACAGTGTTGCAAACCCCAACCTGATCTAAGGAGGAAAGAGATCCTTGAGTGAAGACTAATGTTCGAGTCAATCCTTCAGCTGAGAAGAAGGATAGGAATGCTTCGTGCAAAAAATAGAGCAGCTTTGGCTTTTCCCAGAAAACTTGTCAAGAAAAAACAGATCTTCAGCACTGGTATTTTTGTATGACATATTCAGCATTCTCAACAAACTCATAAAGCCAAAAATCATTGACTGCAATCTCAATGAAATGAAATGCAGAGCTTTGAAAGTTGAATGGTTGGTTCCCTGTCCTGTTCTCTCTTTGTAAAGGTAATGAAGGCTAACCTGAGCAATCAGATAGGGATTCTGCTGGTATAATGGAATTCTTGATGGCTTTAATACACCTACCAATGGTTTATTGCATAGAAAGCATGGCAGGGATCAGAAAGAGAATGTGTGGAGAGTTCAGCAATACAGAACAGTTCCAGGTGCTGTGACCAGGAGCTGTAGCTGTCATTACAGACCAAACACTCTGTGCCAGGTCCCATGGAAAATGCCAGCAGTGTGACAGAGCAGGCACAGCTCAGGTGGGTTCGCTGTAGTTCTTGATCTACACGTTTTGTTCTTCTTTTAACACTCTGAGCTGTAAAATAATAAATGTGCACTTGCAGACTGTTATCTGTGGGCCCTGCCAGAGATATGTCATCTGATTATGCATGTAGGTAGCGTTTAACATAATCTGCCCTGACACATTCATAAGATAAGACAAAAATAATATTTTATCACCATGCAGTAACAGCCTCTTATCAAACTCCAAAGTCTTAATTAGGGATTTCTCTCCAGGTCCCCACTTGTCTGATGACCATATGAATGTCTAAATTAGATAATTAATACAGTCCACGCTGCATGATAGTATACAGCAATTTAAAGCCCTAGGCAGTGAGCTCAACAGAAACATTTCCCTTTTCTAAGCTAGGAATTCAGTTAATATGTGCATCTAGGAATTTCTCTTGCGATACTGATTCTAAGTTTAACTTCTTTATAGTTTCTGTGAAGGAATGCTGTTGTCTCCATTCTTCGTGAATGGAAAGATGAAAGGATGTTGGTTTGTTTATGACACTCGACACAAATGACATTTTATGTTTGATTTCCAATTTTAATCAATATTTAGTTTGCAAATTAATGGACATATAAGATGCACACATTCTACAGTGGGAAAACCTACTCAGTGCTTCATTTACACTCCAAATCTATTGTTCTTATTTTTCTTAGTGAAAATCTTCTTGCAAATTTAAACTGGAGCTTTCGAATTTCTTAGTCACTCGACCATTATAGGAATTATGACTAATATTTAAACAAGTTTTTAGTGAGTGAGACAGATGCTGAGAAGTAATATATTAGTCTTTAAGTAATACAAAGCCATATTTCCAGAATTTTCCCTCAACTGTTCTTTAAATATAAGTAGTTGTATTTGGGTTTTTTTTAAGTAATTACCAAAGATAAAACAGTTCATAAAGTGTCCACATTCTAAAGCCCAAGTGTGCAACTCTGTCTCCTAAATGAAAAGATTCATAAAATAACTTGAACCTCCTTGCAGGTCTAGTCAGCAACATAGTAGATCAGATAATATTTCAACCAGTTCAGCTACTTTATTCAGGAATTTCTTTGAGTTTTCAAGTTTTTCCTTGTTTGGGATACCTTATTACTTTAATATGTCAAAAGCTTAGCATGAATGGAGACTTACTGCTAGGATCATCTAACATTTACTTGTTAGATTGTTGCTTTATGCAAATTTCTGATGTGCTAATATTTTTGGTGTCAGAAGAATCACATTGTTCTGAGTCTGTGGCTTGACCCTGTTTGTGACACTTTAATTTTGCATTTGCCCTGCTCTCTCCAGAGGACATTTCAGACAGCTACTCTTTCTTTCTGTTTGCATCTAGCTATTGTTTGGGGCTGAGAAATTATGCTATAGTATAAATAACTAACATACAGTCACTTCGGGTGTTGTAATTTCTTCTAAAATTGAAGAGTTCCTTCTTTTGTTAAAAGTTGACTTAGTCTTCATCTGTTATACTCATTTTTATCAGGTTTTCTGGTATAAAACTGATTTACCTGCGATATTTCTTTCTCTCCTGAGAAATTCACATCTGTCTGTGGCATCTGTGTCTACCTTCATTCAAAAACAGTGGTGGTAGGGAACATTAATTTTATGGATATATGTGTATCATTGAGTTTGTGTCAATAAATCATTTGTTATTTTCAGGAAGAACCTGCATCCTCCACCTATCAATGTTTTTCAGAAGCAAGGCTAATGCACAGAAGCTAAAAGTGATCTCGTGGAACAAAAATGAGAAATACACAGAAGTCAATTTTGTGAGTTAACTTTGGCACCTTCTGAATATTTTTACCAGAAAAAGACCAAAGAATCAGCAAAGCATTTGCTTGTTTCAGCAAAATTTATAGTAGTAATCAGTTCCTGTACAGCTTTGATACCCTTTCGGCTCTTGGCTCTTGATTTAAATCACTTCTCTACAAATACTGTGAATAAACTGGCACCCTGCACACAAATACAGCCCACAAAAGGCACTCATTCTCTCCCCAGAAGTTCCATCTCATTTTTTAAAGGCATTTTGCTCAACAGAGCAACTCACACAGAGAGATATTCATTGAGTTTCAGAATGAGGCAATGTTCTAGGGTCCTATGATCTGATAAATAATGATGATTCTCAGACTGTGTCTGGCCCTGGCTGTAGATGTGCCAGCTACACGAGTGATTAAATACAAAGTACTGAATTTGCTCTCTCATGGGCTGAGAAAAGCACCAATAAACCAGGGGGGGATCCTGGAATGTGAGTGTTCAGTGCTCTACCTTCTCTCCCCATCCTTTCTTTGTTTCTAGGACAGACCAGTAGCAGAGAAATGGTGTAACTGGCTTCACAGTTAAATTTCATTCCTCCTCCTTCTACAAAATAGGAGGGAAACTTTGTGATTGCTGAACGCAATATCTCCGTTTCTGGGAGAGTGCAGCTTTGTCCACTGATCCTTACCCACGATGTCTTGCTGCAGCCATGACTGAGAAACAACATATATGTATAGTTGCTCAGGGCAAGAGCTCGCATGGGTGTCAAAATGTCAAAATAGCTCCTCTGTCTGCTGTATTTACGCTTCTCCTGGGACTGAGCAGAGCAGAAGTTGCAAGCTTGCATTCTCCTTCCAAATTTATATCCTATTTTTAAATTGCATCTTTTTTTGGAGGATGGGAGAGAGTAAATCTACATGCAAATATCTACTCCAGAAAGAACATGTTCTACTTTTTTTATTAGTTGATATAAAACAGGGCATCGGTTTTCAAAATAAGTCTACTAGTTTTGGAATAATTACGAGTATTAATTAAACATGCATTTTTTCCCATTTTTTTTAATAAGTATTTCAGGTCCTAAGCCCCATAAACTTTAAGAAAACAACAGTAATAATTAAAGAGGAACCAAAATAATCCAGACAAAGCTTTTAAAAAATTAGAATTGTTTTCTGTAATCCTCCACTTCACATGCCAGGGCTCAATCTTTGGATTTCTTTAATCATTTGGATTGGTTTGTTCCTCCTTCTGATTTATCCAGTGCCGCAGAAGGATTAGAACAGCATAATGGACACTTGTTAAGTGTCTACATCGGTCTAATCAGCTTGATAGTGTCCCGGTTTATTCCTTCTTGTAAACTGTGGTATCATAAAGATGCTGCACTGTATATAGCACCACTTAGTGGCTAAAAGTCTATTGCAAATACTGCCTTCTGAAGTCTAACCTGAGGAAGTTTGTTCTGAGTCAAACCAAACCAAACAAAAGCAGTTCGTCCCTTTTCCCTCCTCCCTGACTTTTCAAGGCTCAGAGCCTCACAAGGCTGCTGTGTTTGTCTCTCCAGCACAACAGCCCTTTGGCTCTGAGCAAAACAATCACAGCACAACCCTTTCCAGTGCCTTTTCTCCCACTCCCTAGTGCACGGTCCTCATTTGACTGGCTGTTTCTCCTGTGTTAGTGGCTTGTTACATGTTGTGTATAAATAAAAAGGTTCTGCCCTAGCTGCTATTATACTTGGTTATAAACACAATGAACAGGAAGTAAAGTGAGAAAACACGACAAAGTGGGACGTTTCAGCAGCCAGGATCAAAACAGTGTGGGCAGGTATTTATCTTTGCAGGACATAGATGTCAGGGATGTTTATTTTAACATACTAGAAGAATTAGTTTACTGTACTGAATTTTAACAACATTAGCAGAAACCTCCTAACTTTGGGAATACAAAGAGAACTAATCAGTGGGTTTTGCCTGGAAAATTAAGAGATAGATACTCTTTCTGCACTAAAACTCACCAAACCTTGCAAAGGGATATTGTGCTGTCATACTACAAACCCTGCTTGCACCAGAAGAACGGATGCTTGATCAAGAAACAGGAAAGACAATGTCTCTGTTATTTCTAACATACAGACTGGACAGGCAACAGCAGGCCACAAACTTCAGGTTTAAGTTTAATGACAGCATGTCTTATGTTATCACACTAATTTTATGTTGTTGAAAGTTTCTTTACAGTACTTACAAAAAAAGTCTTTTCAATCTCTAGACTTGCACGCTATAGCTATCATTGGAAAACAGTAATGGTAGAGTTGGTAAATTCTATTCTTACTGCAAAGCTCCTCACGAGCTTTTACAGTTTCTTTCAAAAGACTTATCAGCTGTTGGACTTCTGATCGAGTGCTACACATCAGTTATTCCAATACAGTACTGAGAAACAATTTTTTCAATCAGTTACGTGTCCAAAATGCATATGCAATTGCACATCTGAGTTGTGTGTACAATTACTGAGATTCCATGCATGCATTGGGTAATTTCTCACATAAATGCACTTAATTAGTCATCTGTGCATGAGTTTTCCTATTTGCATACATACTTACGGCAATTTTGCATGCAAATTAAGCCCTTTATATATATATATATGTAAAAGTTTGACTCTCACCATGTTTACTAAACAGACGCTTATGTTAGATCTGGAAGAAAATAGTTGAGTTGTCTGAGAGCGTACGATACACTGTGGTAGCTTGCATATGGATTATTACAGTGTCCGCATCCTGTGAGGTTCTTGCAGAACAGTTATTAGATTCATCTCTCATGAAATACTTAAGGATCAGCTGTGTAAATGACCACTCTGTTGAAATAGCCAGATAGGTAAAGTATAGGTTACCCATTTCAGTCCGTAAATTGCACCGGATGAAATTTATATTGTTGTTAAAATCTTATAATAAAAACGTCTCATCCACATCCTGCGCTTCTTCCTAGGCTGCAATAAAACCCATTACATGATTTTGCCATTTTCTATTGATGGATTAGCATGATCAGAATCACTGAAGTAATGTCACTTACAATAAGCTTTATTAAATCACAAGTCTGCCTGTAGCATATAACAGAAGATGGTGCAGGAATACCTTCCACAGTACTCCTCTCTTAAAGAGATCAAAACCACGCTCCCATTCACTGTCTGCCAGTTAATTTTCAGCTGGAGGTTACCCAGCTTTGGATGTACCAATATTTTTAGTGCCTGTACATGAATCCCAGACATAGTTACAGTCTGACTTGGAGGTATAAGTGCCATTGGGAACAGATTAGGTTATGTGAGACCACAGGATCTATCAGGTGGTGTTAATAGGATAACCACAGATAATCTCGTTAGATGAATGCATGAACTTGAAAAATTAATCTTTGGAGTTCAGATAGTTCCAGGCACTGGCAAAATGCAGCAGTTATGCTATATACAGAATTCTTTTGACGCCTGCAAGAACCCTGCCAAAATAAAACCCCAGCATATATTAGTTGAACACTAGAGTTAAGTAATAACTAGCTACGATAGTTACCAAAACTTTAGTCCATGTGACTCTACTCTTTCTCCTCCTTTCTGTTTATGCGTGCATGGAGGACTTTGTTTTTACTATTCCTGGCCTACAGTCAGTCCATATTATTCAGCTGACCATGCATATAATGTTCCTAAATAGTTCCCTTTCTTTTATCTCTATCTTTATTTCACTTGGGCATGTAATATTATTAGTAGAACTCCTCCACATTGTATTATTATCCTCATTTATAGCTATATCGGTGATTCAGATATTCAAATAAATTTCATATGCACCTTTAACTTTGCTGAAGCTTTATAGAGACAAACAATGTAAATTTCTCACTACCTTTTTTAATTGCAAATATGCTGAATCTTTTTGAGTGTGTAATATTTTGTCATAAAGTGATCTCTTACAAGAGCACATCTCTTCCTCCAAGTGTTCTTTTCTTATCTTTTTAGTTCTACTACTCAAATCCATAGGCTGTCAAAACTGTCTCTTGTAAAGTACTTTGTCTTCCAGGTGGTTTTTGACCAAAAATGCTGACAGCTCCAGAGAATTACTTCGTATTAAAAAGATAATTGGGGCTTTCTCTGAGCAGTTCTGTCTCAGCATTTAGCATGCATGCACATACAATTTAGAGTATTTGCTGTGGGGCTAAAATTGTTGGATTTGCCAAATAAATATTTGGAAAATATTTGAGAGTCACACAAGCAAGCTGAGTGCCACATGAGGCAGTGAGAGTTCAGGTTGTAACCTTTATTTATGCTTTGCCAATCGTGCAGAAGAAAACATATACTTCTTTCTGATAAAGAAGAAAAGCATGTATTGTCAATAATACAAGAAAGTCTGACCTGGACCTCAGGTTTTGCTAGATAGAAGAGTATTTATTTATTAATATCGTTGCTTGTACCAGCATAGCTTATTTTGAGATCTAGACTGGAGTAAGCTACATTAATGTGAGCATTTCAATGCAGACAGAGCCATGACCACCAAAAAAGGGAAGAGAAAAAAAGGTAATGGTGAAGTGATGCATGGAATTACTGCTATAAACAATATAAACAGCAAGAGCTCAAGGTCTGAAAAGTTCTCATTTTCCTTCAGCAGTTCCTATAAAAAAACTAGGGGCATAAAGTTTAATTATGTTGCTCTTCATTTGGAGTTTTCTGGTGTGTGGTGAGTAAAAATTACACAACTGTAAGGCTTCCGAGGTTAGATCCTGCCCCCTTCCCCTGATACCTTGTTAAATCTATAAAAGTAAGCATACCCAGTGGTACTGGAGATCACAGGGACAGGACTTGGTAGGAAAAGCATCTCCTCCTCCACTGCTGAGGAGGGTGCATGGAGAGGGTGAGGAGAAAATCACTTAGTTTGTACTACTTCAATAGGGTTCTTCTCAGATCAGCTGTTACAGTGTAAAGCCTACAGTGAATGCAGCCATTTTAGATGATGACTACTTTAGGTGACTCTTTGTTTCCGAGGTGACAGCACAATCATGCTTAAACATATGCTTGGATGAAGAGTACCTTAAAATCAGTAAGCTTGTAGAGGCTTTGGGGAAACTGGGAATCCGTGGCCTTCCTCCCACTTGTAAAATGGCACAATGGCTATTAATCCCGTTCTTAAAAAGAAATCTGGTGGGTTTCCTAGTTTCTGTGTATATGATTCCCTGCCTCACGGAGCAGCCTGGAGAGCTGACTGCCTGCTGTGTTAGGCATATCTTGCAGTACATTCTCCTTGGTGACTTTCTGTGTTTGAGGCACACAAGTTTGCCTGTGGACCAGAGGGGTCACTTTTCTGAAGCTGTGACAAGGGACATATCGACATAAATATGTACTCACCGTATCATCTAAGAACAAGATTTTTTCTTAAATACCACTGCTTTAAACTGCAGTCCACTGTAAGGATACAGACCTCTCTGTCTACTTAAAAGAATGTAATAAATGAATCAGAAAAGGAGAAAATTTACTGTTTTGCAGAGGTTGATTTCGGTTTATAATATTTTAATAAGAGTTACATTAGTGTAGTTAAGGTGTGTTACCTCACCTAAGGTGAAAGAGATGTAGAATAGGGATTTTTAAATTGATTTTAATATAGCCATTGCTGGCATGCTGCCATTATTGCCTGCATAGTTCAGTGAGGAGAGACCACAGTGTGTCTCATAATGGGAGGTCAGACCACACTAAAGTTGGCCTCCCTTGGTCAGTGTAATTAACTGAGCAGGAAGGTTTTGTATCCAACCTCTGAAGTAGTATTTTCCTCATTGTCATTCACATTACGAGCTCAGAAGGAGGATCGATAGAAGCCACAACGTACTGATGAGCAGATAGTGTAAAAGAGAGAGAGTTCGCATTCCTTGGCATTGCAGCATGTCTGGCAAGACTGAAAATGTGACTTCAAAAGATCTGTTTAACCAGGAAGATAGTTGTATCTTTCTCACCATTCCAACACACAGGTAGCACAGGCAGGATGGTATAGACTCAGCTTAGATTAATGCATGTTCCATTTCTGTTCAGTGATACTTTTTCCTGTGGATTCTTTCTTTCTTCGAGTCCCTTTCTTCTCTATGACTCATCATTTTGTCTTTAGATTTTGTACTGGAGCCAGATCATAAGTAATCCAGAATTTTCAGCTGTGCCAAATCATTTCTGTAGTCCCAGGGATTTGCCTCAAAAAATTACATAAATGTACCAAAGCCTGGCTTTTCATATTAGTTATTTTCCCTCTGTGGTTGTGTTCCATCTACTTGGGAGCATCTTTGTTGGCTTCTATTGAGATCTGATAGGTTCTTATGTCTTTAATTTGTCCACAGCTTTGATTTACCTTTAACTCTACTGTTCAGTTCCATCTTGTCCCATCTTTCCTACACATCTACTAACATGACCCCAAATATGGAGTAAATTCAAAGGCATTTCTCATCCACTTCAATTTCGAACTGCTGGCATAAACTCATAATTTGCCATTATCTATCAGTTCAGAATCATAATTATTTCTCTGGTGCCTTCCTTTGTTACTGCTTTTGACACAAACCAAAATTAGTAATAATGACTTTCTAACTCACAGGTCAGCTAGCTGTCTCCTAGAAGATGCAAAAATCATCAGACCATACAGAAGAAATCAAGGTGTGGTCTGCACACCATATTAATTGAATTTTTCCTTGTTTGTCAGATTTTTTAATAAAACCACTTTTTATCCTTAGCAGCTAGGCCATAGCTGTTTACTCGAGTTCAGTGAAACATTTACTTATCAGAGAATTAAACAAGTTAAGCCGGCAGGAATATTTCCCAAATAAGGAATTCATAGATCAGCCCTAAGCTAGGAAGGCAAAAGTCTCTTGAGACTTTGTTTTCTCACCTCATGTCCATTTAATTTGTTATTCCCATGCTTTCACATAGTTGATGGCTTCTTGACAATTTTATTGTGTGTTGTACTGTCCCTCAGTGATCACACCTCCCTCTCTCTCATTTTCTATCTGTGGTAACACAGCTCACATCTGATACTCATCTCCACCACTAAGGGTTCTATTGTCCCCTTGATATGTATGTGCAACTCCCAGTGCTGTCAGTAGGAATTACATGCGTGCATCAAGGAGAGAAAACTCCCTTGTGTACTCCATGCTCCTCATTATCTTGGCACAGTCAGTTCTGTAAATGTCTCATCTATGAGCCTTTTATTCTCTTGAGTGTTGTGCAGTATAGCAAGTTGGCTCTTAGGATCAGCAGTTTTGCTCTTGAGGTGTTTAGCAAGTTGACTTAGTGTGCATGTGTACGCTCTTAAACGTCTTCATCCAGCCAAATCCACATCTTGTAACATTCATATGTTAGATGGTAGAGCTTCCTATTTTTTTTTTTTTTTGCAAGAATATCAGTGTATAACCAGTCTCCCAGCAGACTCAAAGTGAAGCGAGATTCTGAAGCTAACCCTCCAAATAGCATATGTTCAGGCCCAGCTCAGACCTGTATGCTTAAATGCGATAATTTGTGAAAAATTCAATAGTTACAAAAAATGTAAATGGCATATTTTCATTTCCTCTAAAGATCTGAACTAGATATTTTATAAGCACTTCACATTGAAGTGCTTCTAAACAAGAAGGTAGTTGAAATAGTAGCTAATCAGTTAGAAAAACTTTTAATTCCTTCCAAAATTATTCAGAGTATCAAGAGCTGAAGGAAAATGGTAGAGTGAAAACAACCACATGTGCAAACCAGTCATTTCCACTGTCTGGACACTGGATTTGAATCCTCCTCCAATTCTTCTGGAAACATCTCGGTTTGGGAAGGTACCCAGTGTCTCACATAAGGCAGCGTTACTAGAAATGTAACTGGAAAGCATACACACTCCATGTGCAGACATTTTCCCCAAGTACAGTCAGTTACCACAGCTAAGAAAAGAGGGATGGCAAAATGGTTTGGGAAAAAAAATCAATCTGACATCAGATTAGAAATCAACTGTAAACATGTTGAAGAATTCTATTTTTTTTTCACTACTGCTCTGCCTTTTCTTCACAATCTGTTGTGGTGTCAGACTTATTTTGACAATACTTGTAGAACTTGTCATATTAACAAAGTTATCAAACAGAGTGAGCACATGCATAGCAACAGCTGTAGTCCAGCAAGAGTCAAACTAATTGGCCACAGGTATTACCCAGAAAATATTCACATTGTAGCTGCACAAATCCAAAATATCCTCAGAAGTACCCAGAGTACTTGTAGCTTTATTTAAATAGCAACAGCTGCAGTTGCCCTTCAACCTGGAATGATCTATTCCCAACTTTGGAATTTAGGATAAAAATAAAATGATCACATTTAGATTTTATATATACATATAAGGATTTATTTTTGCTGTGATAGTGCTACGTGATTATTTCTGCTTCCGTAGAAGTGCTTCATAAAAAAGGGTATACACAAAGTTTAATACAATGATGGGATTTATTTCATGTTATATAACAAACTCAGAAATACTCGTTTAAAACCAAAATAAACCCCATAATCCACTAAGACTGTAAATTGGTGGGGTAGGAACAATCTTTTCATTATTCGTGTCCACAGAGCTTAATACAATGAGGTCTCAGTTCTTCGCTAACATCTCTAGGTGTTAACACAATGCTATTAAATCTACTCAATAGCAAAAGACGCAGTCAGTGGATTTATGTCTCTCATTCCTTTGTAAATGTGTGAATCTAACAGAATAGTTTAATGGCCAGATTTTTCAGCTGCAATGTCTGATTTTGCACGTACATCAGATACTATGCATCTATTTATGCAAATCGATGTTGGATTTATATGCACAAAATACAAATGCCTGAGAACTCCTGTCTGTGCAGTTGAGCTGCATTCAGAAAGGAGAAAGATCATATTTGGATGTCACGGTCACCCTAGAGGAGCAGGAGCCACACTTAGCACTCCAAGCTGCTGCCTTCCTATTTCATCTTTCTGTCAAAACAAAACTGATGTTAAGATTGGCTTTCAGGCCCTGTTCTTATCAGCTTGTATTTTTACATCATAAAACCTCCAGTTTAGTAGAGTTAGAATCTTAGAATTATTAAGGTTTGAAAAGAAGTCTAAGACCATGAAGTCCCAAGCATCAACACACCACAACCATGCCTAGTAAACCTAGTACTAAAGCAAAAAACATCTACATGTTTTTTGAACACCTCCAGGGATAGGGACTCCACCACCTCCTTGTATGCTAGTTTTTCTTATCTGGATATTTTACATTTTTCCTCCCTGATGCATCAATTTTCCTGTAGATATAATACCTTTCCTGTGGATTTGCTAGCTATCCCACATGCTAGGAATGGTTGGACTCGATGACCCGGTGGGTCTTCTCCAACCTAGTGATTCTGTGATTCTGATCCTGTGATTCTTTTCCTTACAGCCTGGGCTAGCCTCTCCTCATGAGGTGTGGACGTGCAAGTCTTTCCTCACTGGACACACTTGTTTTCTACCTGGACATGCCAGATTTTTCCTCCCACTAGGTATGTCTTTCTGTTGGATATATATGTTTCCTCCTGAATATGCTACTTAATGGACCACACTTTTTTCTTTTTCCTTGGTGGATGTGACACTTTTTCCTCAAAGAATGTTCCACTTTTTTCCCCAATGTACAGCTACTTTTTCTTCAATGCATAGCTACTTTTTTCCTCAACAGATGTGCCACCTTTTTCCTATAAGAATGTTCCACTTTCCCCCCCGTGATTGTGCCTCAATGCATGGCCACTTCTTCTTCGAAGAATGTTCCACTTTTTTCCCTCAATGCACAGCTACTTTTTCTTCAGTGCATGGCCACTTTTTTCCTCAAAGAACGTGCCACTTTTTTTCTCAATGCATGGATACTTTTTTCCTCAAAAAACATACCACTTTTCCTCGGTGAATGCTCCACTTTTTTCTCAGAGAGCATGTCACTTTCTTCTCAATGTATGGCCACATTTTCCTCAGAGAACGCACCACTTTTTTCCTCAATGCATGCCCAGTTTTTCCTCAATGAACATGCCACTTTTTCCTATAAGAATTCTCCACTTTTTCCTATAACAATGCTCCACTTTTTCCTCAAGAGACATGCCACATTTTCCTCACTACATGCCCACTTTTCCCCTCAAAAAATGTGCCACGTTTTCCTCACAGAATGTGCCACTTTTCCCTATAAGTATTCTCCACTTTTTCCTATAAGTATTCTCCACTTTTTCCTATAAGAATCCTCCACTTTTTCCTCAATGGACGTGCCACTTTGTCCTCAACAGACGTGCCACATTTTCCTCACTACATGCCCACTCTTCCCTCATTGTATGTGCCACTTTTTCCTCAATGTGCCACTTTTTTTTCCCCTCGATGCACGGCCACATTTTCCCTCAAAAAATGTGCCACGTTTTCCTCACAGAATGTGCCACTTTTCCCTATAAGTATTCTCCACTTTCTCCTCGATGGAGGTGCCGCTTTATCCTCAATAGATGTGCCACATTTTCCTCAATATGCCCACTTTTCCCTCAGTGTATGTGCCACTTTTTCCTCAGTGTGCCATTTTTTTTCCTCGATGCGTGGCCACTTTTTCCCTCAAAAAATGTGCCACGTTTTCCTCACAGAACGTGCCACTTTTCCCTATAAGTATTCTCCACTTTTTCCTATAAGTATTCTCCACTTTTTCCTATAAGAATCCTCCACTTTTTCCTCAATGGACGTGCCACTTCGTCCTCACTAGATGTGCCACATTTTCCTCACTACATGCCCACTTTTCCCTCAGTGTATGTGCCACTCTTTCCTCGGCGAAAGCTGCGCTTTTTCCTCACAGAAGGTGCCACTTTTCCCCCAGCGGACACGTCCCTCCCCGGACTGGCCGTTTTCCCCTCAAGCGCTTTCTCCTTTCCCCTTAGGGCACATCCCCCCTCGCTCCCCGAATGGTGTCCCCGCGTTGGGGAGGTGCCTGTCCCTTTAAGGCGGCGCGTGGCCGCGCGCCGCGGGGCCGGGGTGGGGGCGTGGCCTGGCGGCGGCGGCGGCGCGCGGCGGGCGCTTCACCTGCAGCCCAGAGCGGGCGCCGAGCGGCGGCGGCGGCGGAGGCAGCAGCAGCGACCCCCCTCCTGGCCCCGGCACTGCGGAGCGCGGCACCGGGCGGCCAGCCGGCACCGCCGGGCGGGTGGGAGCCGCCGGGGCCATGAGGACCGGCTCGCAGGTGCTGCTGGTGCTGCTCCTTCCCGTTTGGGGCTCGGCGGCGGCGGTAAGTGGGGAGACACCCCCCCCCCCCCCCCCTCCCCGCACCCCAACACACACACACCCGGACGGGGAGAAGGGCAGCGGCTCCGGGCTCTGACAACGCAACTTCGGGGCCGGGCGAGGATGCGGGGTCCGGGGTGCGGGTCCGGGCGAGGATGTGGAGTCCGGGATGCGGTGTCTGGGCGAGGATGCGGGCTCCGGGATGAGGGGTCCAGGCGAGGATGCGGAGTGAGGATGCCGAGTCCCGACTGTGGGTCCGGGTCCAGGGCGCGGAGTGAGGATGCTGAGTCCGGATCCAGGTCCAGGTCCGAGTCAAGATGCGGGGTCCGAACGCGGAGTCGCGCCCAGGATGTGGGGTCCGGGCGAGGATGCGGGAGCGGGGATGCGAATGGACGACGCGGAGTCCGGGCGAGGGTGCGGGGTCCAGGATACAGGGTAGAGGAGCAGAGATGCGGGTGCGGGTCCTGGATGCGGGTTCCAGGCGAGGATGCGGGAGCGGAGCGGCGCCCCCGCAGCTCCCCTTCTCTCCTATGTGGTTTTCTATTTTTTTTTTTTTTTACTATTATCGCAAATTTTACTGTTTATTTTTAACCGTGACTCCCGCGCCTCCGCCCCGCCGGCGAAACTTGCCCTCCGTGCGCTCCTCGTTGCCGGAGAAACTTCGGGGGTCCCGGCGCGGAGCCTCCGCACCCGCGCTGCGCTATGCGCCCCCCGCCAGCCTCCCCGCTCGCTGCCTTCAACTCCTCACGTTCGCCAGCCTGTCCAGAGCCCGAGCGGCGCCGAGCCGGGGGGGGGGGGGGCGGGGGCTGGCGGTCTGAAAAGTTCCGTGTGATTGGGATTCCCCCTCCCTAAACGAAGGGAGCTCCGCACCACAGCGACAAGCACCGGGACGCGTGGCTGCAGCGCCGCGGCTCGAGCCGGGCGGCTGGTTCCCTGCTGGACCGGCTGCAGGAGCAAGAGCCGCTGGTTTTGCTGCCCGTCCGCGCCCCGCCCCCCCCCAAAACCACCACCCCCGAGCCGAGTTGAATCTGTGAAGATGTCCCGTGTCTGAGCCCTCGGGAGGCTGGGGGGGGCGGGGGGGTGTTGTGGGGTGTGTGCAGAAGTAGCTCTGCTGTGCCCTCACCTTCTGAGCGTAGTTAGAATATTTCCGATTCAAAGCCTTCAGTGAGACCCTCTGAAATTTCATAGAAACATAGAATCATAGAACAACCAGGTTGGAAGGGACCAATCGGATCATCGAGTCCAACCATTCCTATCAAACACTAAACCAAGTCCCTCAAGACCTCATCCACCCGTGCCTTAAACACCTCCAGGGAAGATGACTCGACCACCTCCCTGGGCAGCCTATTCCAATGCCCAATGACCCTTTCTGTGAAAAACTTCCTCCTAATCTCCAGACTAAATCTCCCGTGGCAGAGCTTGAGGCCATTCCCTCTTGTCCTGTCCCCTGTCACTTGGGAGAAGAGCCCAGCTCCCTCCTCTCCACAACCTCCTTTCAGGTAGTTGTAGAGAGTAATAAGGTCTCCTCTCAGCCTCCTCTTCTCTTGCCAGTGACAGAGTCCACAGAGCCGCCGCTTCCTTGCGCTTCCCATGCAGTAGCTGGCATCCCTCTCCCGAGCGTGATTTTTAGCAGAGTGCATTGGCTTGCTTTCTGCTTACTAAGCTCATCCGAAAGGACCCTTCGCTCCTCTTCCCTTCTGTCTCTCTCTGTGATGCAGTCTCGTCTGTGTCAGGCAGCGAGTGGAAGGCCGGGGGAGCTGGGCTCCTCTCCCTGGGGAGGCAGGGGCATGCCTGGAGTCACTTTAGTGGGAAAGCGGTTCTCCCGATCTTGTGGTTTCAGCTGGCACTACTGGGACTGGAGGCATCGCAGGCACAGGCTGCATCACTGAGCAGTGCTCTGGCTAGTCTTGCCGCTAGTCCGGGAGCTTTAAAATTCCCTTGCCACCAGCATTTGTGCATAAATCACCTGACACTCGTTAGGCATAAATCACTGCCTTGCGTGTTTTCAGTGAGTTGGTCAGAGCTGGGGTCTGGGACCCTCCTTGCATGGCGATTGTGTATTCCATCCCAGGAGTACCGGAGTACCACATCCTCGCTAACCTGTCCCTGTGACAGGGGGCTGCTTCCCCACTGTGCAGTTCAAAGTTGCAGCAGAGCAGCTGAGTATTTAGCTGAATGCTTTCCCCTTGGATCCTGACAGGTTGTACAGGGGGCTGTGATATTCAGTGGCATCGTTAAGTTTTCCCACCCTCCATCCCCTCCATCCCCTCCATGGCAGCAGCAGCAGGCAGAGCCTTGGAGGCTGCTGCAGGGCTAAGGGGAAAGAATGGGACTTTAGCTTGCCACAAGCTCCCGAGTCTGCTGCGAGGGGTGTTTCTCCTCCTTAAGTCTTGGGGCTTGCCCAGTTTCTCAACAGCTAAACTCAGTGATTTGGATGTTGCAACATCAGGCCTTTGCGTGGCTCCAGTGGGAGCACAGCTCGCCTTGATGAATCGCTGCTCTTTGTTTCCTCCCCTCTTCTGACAGTGCCCAGTATCCCAGCCTTCCTACATCAATGCTCTTTATTGTAGTCAGGCAACTATTTTCTTGCCTGCTTTATTTTTGCAGCTACAGTATGGATCCACTCCAACAGACAGGCACTTCAGCACAAGCAGTTTTTACTTGCGCTTCTCTTTACTATTCAGGTTTGCCTCTGCCTAAACACCTAGTCATTGAGTGCAAAACGCTTTCCCAAACGACAAAAGTCACGGTGTGTGTTCTCCTTGTTTTGTTTTTGCAGGCACACGATGGGGATCTTACAGTTAGACCCACATGCAAGCCTGGCTTTTCAGAAGAAGACTACACAGCATTCGTCTCCCAAAACATCATGGAAGGGCAGAAGTTACTGAAAGGTAAGTGGAATAAAAGGCTTAACAGCTGCTGCAATAACTGTATTTTCAGGAGGTGAAAGGAGGCTTAAAGATGCTGGTTTTGCTGGTGAAATTGTCTGCAGAATTATGTTTGTAGGAGGATGAAACACTAAGTGGTTTACCTGAGCACAGTTTTGAATACAGATGAATCATTCAAAGTCCGTGTGCTGTCTGCTTCAGGTGGATTGTTTGCATATAGTATGCAAGGTCATCACTTCACTTTTAAGTCTCCCACTCCCACCCCATCTGAAGGAATTCTACATTTTGTATTTTGGAAAGTATTTTTATGTATGAAATTCAAAGCTCCTTAAATTATCTCTGCTTTGAAATGCATGATAAAGCAGACGTTGTTGTTGGAAATGTGGTAAACAAGCCTACAGACATTCTGTTCGCAAATGTGGCATTCATTTTCCTTACTGCCCCACTGACAACATGAAAACACAGGCAAAAAGAAACTACCAATTAGCTTTATAGTAATTGCAGGATTATAACCACTTTTGTGATTGTAAATTCTGAGACGCCTTCGTAATCCAAATAACAATAGATTATCCTGTGTATTGATCTGTCTCCCTTTCAAGTTAAAAATAGTTAAACTTTATGTTTGCATGATGCAGAAAATCATTGCTTTATCTCAAGAGAATTTTCAGAGATCAAAATCCAACCCCCTTTGAGTTAAATCTCTAACCATTATGGAATGTTATAGGCATTCTTAAAACATGGCACGTTCTGGAATTTGGGGAGCACATCAGGGCTTGATGCTTCACTTGAGGGTTTATAAACCCTTTGCTACTTTCTCCGGAGTATGTTTACTCATATGTGTGTCTCTGCCAGAAGGCTGGGATTTCTGTCTTCCTCCAGAGCAAACACCTGCTCCGTTACTTTGATTTTTCTCCAAAGAGAAGGAGAGTTGTCAGTATTCTTTCTGGCTTCAGCAGAATCCAGGGCTGGACATTTTTTCTCTACATGAGTTGGCAATCAGTTTTGTTTCTGAGCCCAGTTGCCTTGGTTTTGCTGTTCAGGAATTCTCGCGACTAGCCTGGCATCAATGAGTAGTTTGGGAGTTTATTTTTAGTTTGAAAAATAACCAAGTAGCCATTTGACACATGAAGAGACCAAGTAACAATTGTTTATGTATTTAACAGCAAGTTTTCCCACACTGTGAGGCTTTACAGGTCAGTCTACAAGCCGCGTAGTTTTCATGCTTTTTAACTTTGGAAATTATTCAATAAACAACGTCCTCCAAATGCTAAAGAAAGTCATGCCACTCATGTATGTGCTTGGAGGAAGTTTCTTTGCAGGTTTAGTGCTTAATGTAGGTGGGCAGTGGGGACAGAGTAGAAGGTCTATGGAGAGGAGTTGGCTGGCAGTGACTTTGAAGACTGTATAGTGGCTGTTACCTCCTTTCAATTGCAACTGATAATCGCTTAACATAAAATTGTATTTAGATAGGCTGTCAGGTTGACTTGAATTAAAATATATTTCTTTTTGGTTTTACCATTCGGAGGTCAGTTGTAGTTCTACATTGGTCATGGCAAACCTGCTGCTGATTTAAGGGTTGAACTGGCCCTCAGAACATGCATGCAACACTTGTACATTCATGTCCTGAAAACATTACTTTGGGTTAAGTGATTTGTAAGTATTTTATCAACTGAAGGAGAAAAGAAAAAGTGCAAATGTTGTTTTTGCTATTAAGTAAGCTATCATCTTTACACCTTTTAATCTGCAGTCAAATACATGCGGCTGTTTATCATAGGAAACAAATATATCTAATTAATTTGTGCAATAATGGGGGAGAAAGTCTGCTGCATAAAATCATTATTCCTGCTTGTGTTAGTCTTTATATATACTCTCGCATGTAAAATTGGTAGTTTTCCAGTTTAGGTTTAATTTTACTTCCTAACACTTGATATGTCTGAAGCATAAAATGTTTATCTCTTTCTTCCATCTGGGTGAAGTATTGTACAATAGTTCAGACCAAAAATGGGTTCAGATTGCTTACATTATCATGTTTGATAGATTGACATATGTACTGTTTCACACCATCTTACCACGCAAAGCTGAGCTGCCAGCTACCACCATCCTATTCATCAGCATTCAGTAATTCATCTTTAGGCCAAATGGGACCTGAAATGCCTGATAAAAAAGTAGGTAGGAATTCACCTTTCAGTGCTTCGTGGAACTGGGGGATGAAAAGTGTCTGTGTAGTTCAGATCACTCTCAGGAGATGTCAGTGTACAAACCCGAAGTCTTTATGCTGCATAATCCTCACTTTCTCCTTAGGAAGGAGATGTGAGGAGTCTTGGGACCGTTTATACTTCCTAAAGGTTTGTCATGAGAGATTGGGTAGGATGTAGACCTAAGCATAGAGGTGAACTTCAGCTTACATGGGGAAGTTTAGATGTTATGTGGCTTGGGGACAAACTGTGTGGCAATAAATCCAGTGTTTTCCTTTTAAGCTTTGTAATATCCAGTTCTCAAATGTATTCAGTGTTATGAATGTATAAGAATGAAAGTACATATAGTATTCAAGGTTTGAATCAAGTTAAATGGACAATGACTGCTTATAGACTTATTCCAATGAAAATAGTTTAGCCTTAATTTGACAACAGGAGCTTTTACAGAGCCATTGTTTTATTATAAGTACGCCATAAGCTATTAACCACTGCTTTGTGGTTCATCTTATTTGCCTGAGTCAGCGCTCTGACATCCTCAAAACACACAGATTCTAGCAGAAGCTATTTGTTACACAGTAATTAACTTGTTTATGATAAATGGATGGGAGAAATGTCACGGCATTTTGTTTTATGTATAAATGAAAAGCATTTGCATTCTAAAAATTTCATATTTATTAGAGTTAAAATAGTTTTCCCCAGAAGTGCCACAAATACCGCACGTTGCACATCACTGACAGCATTGTACCCTGATGATGAGATGTTAGCTGCAGTGATTTGTGGAGCCGATGTCTTCCTTAGAAATGTAATCCCTGCGTCTCTTGATAGCAATTATTGTAGTGTAATCTGTTATATTTTTTGTTTGCGGGATAACAAGTTTAGTCTTCATCACTCATACATGATACTGTTTAAAATAGGTCTGTTAACTATTTTCTTCTTCAGCCGAAGGAAAAAAAATAGAGTTGCAGTGTGTCAGAGGACAATTACGGCATGGGTATCTCTTTCTCTTTGTTAATTATTAATGTTACCTTCAAATGGTGAGAACATTGGTTCTGAGGAGTGGGGAGGGATGACTTGCAGTACTGTGCTGAAGACAGTTCAGGACTGACTCAGGGGATCTGATCCTTGAGTACTGACTCAGGTGTATGGGACTGGTGATGACTAGAGGCCTCTTGGGGAAGGAGAGAAACGAGTAGGATGCTAGCAGTAGTACACGATATGATCTTTTGATAATGAGTTTATGCTCTTTTCCATTTTTTTGTGAGGTTTTTGAAGATTGTAATTAAAAAAAAAGAAAAAGGCATTTTCCTAAATTGGTAACTCATGTTTTATCGGCATACTGTGAGACCGTGGCAACTGGTAGTGGGTGGACTGACATCACAGTGTTAAATGCATTATTTTTCCAGCCTAGTATCATCACGGTTGTAGCAGGTCACCTCTCAGAAATACTGCTGAACGAAACAACTCGTAGCTTCCCTACAATCGGCAGACAACACAAGCAGTTGAGATGTGCAGCCCCTTTTTTTTGTTTCTTTTTGTGTATCTATTCATCTGCAGTGATTCATGTTTCTGTTGCCCATCCTATATAGTGCCTATAGTGCTGTAGCAGGAAAACTCCACTTGTGTAGGCAGTTATGTTTGGGTACAAGCACGTGGAAACAGTTTATTTTTATACAGGAAGATGAATAAATTGTGCAAACACGTTCTGCTTCAAGCAAGTGTATGAAACCAAAGGTAGCCAGACTTCATCAGGATGGGGATAAACTTTTTAGCAGGGCTTTTTGTGATGAGATGAGGGGTAATGGGTTTAAACCAAGAGAGGTTAGATTTAAAGTAGACATAGGGAAGAATTTTTTATTATGAGGATGGTGAAACAATGGGACAGGTTGCCCAGAGACATGGTAGATGATCCATCTCTGGAAGTATTCTAGGTCAGGTTGGCTGGGTCTCTGAGCAACCTGATCTGGCTGAAGATGCCCCTCCTCACTGTAGGGGAGTGGACTGGATGAGCTCTAAAGGTCTCTTCTAAGATTCTTGCAAACGTATAAAAGACTAATTGCTTCTGCGCTAGGATTTTTAGTGGAATTATTTTTGGTTAAAACAAACAAAATACATGAAAACTTTACTGAAATACCCGCTTTGTCATGGAAGTTCAGTATGTGGGCCATCTTCTAAATTTTTTAGAGGTAAGATGTTCTTCGTGGTCAAAGCTTTTGTTCTTTCTGCTGAGGTTTCAAAACCCCCATCCTCTTCAGCCCTCATCACTTTCTGTAGGAGAACTTAGGAAGGCTGTGAATGCTGTTTAGGAAGGCTGTGAATGCTGTTTAGAAAGGCTAGAGCAGACAGGCAAAAAAAATCCCAACATTCCAAATCTTCATGAGGTTGTGTATAAGCAAAAATTAAAATAAAAAGCGAGGGTGGGTGGGAGGCAGAACTTAAGCAAGCGTTTGGAAATTATATTTGAGTCTGGCTACTAGTCAGTCATGTAGCAGTAAATATAGGGATATACAATGTACCACTTTTTCAAGGTAAATATATTGTTACGGAAATATTGGATATTGACTATGGAGTGTGTTAATGAAATGTATTAACAGCTCTGTTCGACAGTAGTCATACAGCTATGAAATAACTACTGCACACGTGAAGTTTGGCCCCTGTGAAAGAATGAGACAAACCTTCTGGGAGGAATACCGGTAGCTTTGCTCAGTTCCCAGAGGGAAGGGGTCTCCCCTGGGGTAACAGACAGTAGCCAAGGAGCAGAGTGTGTTTGTGCAGCACTGTGTGGCCCCAGTGTGTGAATTGGCTCTTGGACATTCTGCCTATCTATACATCTGGCTTCCCACTTTTCCCAGATCTACAATCCCAAAGATACGGATACATTTCTGCTATTAATTTTGGTAGTATCTTGGTTCCTGAAGGCTTCTTCAGGTCCAGGTCTGCCTCTGAAATGTGCTTGGAAAGATGCTTCATCCTGAATGTGCAGGCAGGGTGCTGCCTGTGAACCTAGTCCTGCCTCCATCTGCCGAGTGCTTTTTGGTGTATTGTACAGATGTTGTTTTGGAAGAAAAAAAACCATTAGAAGTGTTGGGATTTGTTGTGGTGTTTGGTGGGGTTTTTGAGCACCTCTTGAGGGCTGCTCAGTCCTTGTAGCAGTATGTAAGCTCTGCTGCAGCCTACTGAGATATCCAGTGCCGCCTCTGAGCTGCTCTGAGTTTAAAAGACAGGGAGATTTTTCCATTCATGCTTTCATTATTTTGTGGTCTGTGATTCTGCATGAAAAGCAGTTACTGAAGTTATCGTACACATAATTAGCTTCACAGTTCCCTAATAAAATCTGAAAGTAGACGAAAGCCCACTGGGAACCCAGAACTCTTTCCTTAACCTTTCTTCGTTCCTTTCTTGGAGGAAAAAGAGGCCGACAGACGTCAGCTTTCTGTGTTAAGCTTGTATGTGTTCCAGTGAAGCTGCCTCTCGGAAAACACTTCTCCCATTCCACAGGACAACTTCTTTTTAAAAGCAGTTTCTCTTGATGGGCATGTTGCAAATCAAAACCGTAATTTCAGTTGTGAGTTCCAGGGGAGACCCCAGAAGGAGCTGCTGTGGGTTGGGGAGCTGCTGATGCGTATTTATTTTTAATGTTATTCTTCAGATCTAACTTCTGACACAAAAATGATGTTTAAGATGACATTTTTATCTAAATAAAATTGCAGTTAATGAGACCGGAGTAGTCAATAACGCTCTGTAGAGTTAATCCCCTTACGCTGTTTAATAACTGTATATATTGCTTTCTAGATTAGAGCTTTGAACCAAATTCCTCAAACCCAAGTAAAATTACTTTTTTCTGCATTCTGGGCAGCTAACTGATTTTTATCTGAATAAATCTGCTTCTCCAACAACAGACTTGGAGCTTCTCTTTTCCCCCTCACAGGAATTTGTTAAAGAATTGCACTGCTTCAAATTAGGCACTATAAAAAAAGATATTAAGAAAATGAAACAACAATTTCTAGTGAATAATTTATTAATTCCTTTATTTATGCTTAGGCTTTTAGGAAATAAGGCATGTTTGGAACAGTATCGGTTTCTTATTTATTGTGAAATACCTGCTGTTTCAAACTCCAAGCCAATCATGTTGGGTCTTTTAAGGTTAGAAAATGTTAATTTTGAAGTCACTTCTGTGTTCAGAAACTGATTGTCGCTGAGAGAGCTCATGAGCTGTGATCTTGCAGAGCAAATGCTGAAAGCATTCTGAAAAAAAAATCTCCTTTTTCGCATGTGGTGAATGGGAATTATTTATTCTAGCAGTGAAATACTTTCTTGCTTAGTTTTCATTGACCTGATGCCGGTTCTCATCACCCAATTTCATTGACGTTTATGTACAAGCCTCCTTCTGCCTTAATTTCTACCCTGGAAATGAGTGTAATTTTTTTTAGGGCTGGCTTATTTCATTGCAAAATAAAGCTGATGAAATACTTAGTTCGACAGTAGTGTGGGCCATGTGCATAGCTGATAGAATATTTTAGTAATGTAGATAATACTTAAAAGTCTTATTTGAAAGGCAAGAAGAGATTAAAACTACAGAGGATAGGATTTCATTGGAAGTCTGCTTCTTAATATTTTTTCCTATAATAGAATGAATTTGAGTAACAGGGAAATAAGGGAGTTTCTGTTCAATTTGAGGTTATTGGTATAGTCAGAATTACTGCCATTCCTCTATAAAACCTACTTTTTTATTTTCAGGCAAATGGAGATAGTAAGAACTAAGACCGGAAAGCAGTATTTGAAAAATAAAGACCAGTATTTGCCTCTGGGAACTCCAGTTTCAAATGGATTGAGGAGGGTTTTGAGATAAATCTGTGCCAGTGACTGCAGACACATTTCAGTACACAGCGATATATTTGGTTTGATGTTTTGGTTAAATATTTATTTATTAGTATTTCTGAAAGGAGAGGCTGAGAGAGCTGGGATTGTTTAGCCTAGAGAAGAAAAGCCTCAAGGGGAGTCTTCATCATCGTGTGTAAATGTCTCATGGGAAAAAGTAGAGAGGATGGAACCAGGCGTTTCTCAGATGGTGCACAGAGTAAGGGCAAGAGGAAAAGAGCACTGACTGAAATGCAGAAAGAAATGCTCAGTGTGAGGGTTATCAGACACTGCAAGAAGTCGATCAGATAGGTTGTGGAGTCTTCACTCTGGGATGATCTCAGAATCTATATGGATGCAGTCCTGGAGCCCACTCTGGCTGGTCCAAGGAGAGGCTTGGACAAGAGGTTCTGCAGAGGTGCCAGCCAGCCTCCACCACACTGCGATCCTCTGAAATACTTTATGAGTTAATATATGAAAAGGTTGAGTGATGAATTGAGCTTTTCTGCAAAACCAGATCAAATAACTTTAAATAAAAACATTTCAGCAGCCTGCAAAAATGATCCTTGCAGGGAAATTGTGTTCCCCTAACTTCTTGGAAGCATAACCTCTAAAGAGAGAATAATTGAAACACCAGGGACCAGTGTTCTGCTGTTTGCTTCCATTAATGTCCAGGCTTAGCTTAGGCATAGTTTGTCTCCTGGCGTAAGGAAATGTTACACTCGAATTCAAAAAGCTCTTCGTTTCCTCTTTTATTTTTAGTAGAATTAGAGAAGAGCATATGGAGTTTCTGTTTTCCCAAAATATTTGTCATTAGTGCTGGCTGCTTCGCTTCTTTCAGCAGAATCTTTCCCAAGCGAGTTTTCTGCAATATAAAAAATAGTCGGGTTGAGCAAGATTTCTCTTTGCCACAGGCTTTATGATTCTTCTTGCCTATATTCATTGTCTCTAATTTATTTATTAATTTTGAATCGCAGTTGCACAGAGGGAGAGAGAAGTGGCAAATGTGCTGGCATATGGGCTGCGCTGTCGTTGGAAACAGCAACTTTCAGCTGCTCTTGCTGCCCTGCGCCTCATGACCTCGGGCTCCAGCATCTCTCTCTGCCAACCTGTTTAGATCGCGGCTTTCTGCTCCCTTCCAATACAAAATTTTAATTATTTTTTGCTTTGCCCTTGCTACTTCCCTGCCACTGCTCCCCACTACTTGCCAGCATTTTGTAACCGAGAGCCAGTGGCAGTAATTCAGCACTCTGATAGTTCTGCTGTGCAGTAGCTGCTGCTCAGAGGGGTCGCATACGCTACAGCCTATTAACATTAGCATGGTAATAGCAGCCACTATGTGGAACGCACAGTGGGGCTGTTGGAAGCTCCTCCAAGGACCCTGAAGGTATGTATGGGCCACCCATGAAGGAGAAAGGGCGTTTTTTTACCTCCTTTCTGCTATGAAATGAGCCAGTCTCTGTGTTTCATTGATACCCGGAAGCACTGCAATCATTAAGGCTATTATTATGCCTATTATAAATCACAATTTTGTAGCAGTTCATAGATTAGTCACAAAAATTACTTTTAGTCTAAAATTTTGTTGTACTGAGTTCATCTGGTAGCAATTCTAATTCTTATTAAACAAAATTGTCTTTGAAATGATTATGAATATAGCAATTATACGAAGATAAATAGTCAGGATTGCAAAAATTGTTCCGTATAAAGCTACGTATCAGCTTGCTCCGTCGGTTTATGTAAAATGCAGGTCAGTGAAACTAATATCTGTTGGTTCACCATGTAGCAGGAAAAGCGTATTGGGATTATTGGTATATGAAGTGAAAACATGAGGAAATGAGCTTGTGAGGCTGTTGGAAAATAAAGAAGTGATTGTACTTGAAAAAGTGCAAACCGGGACTAGTGTAAAGCGCAAAATATCATAACCTGCTTGTTACCAATACAGTCAGAGTGGTGATTAATAGATAACTCTAGAAATCAATCCCGAGTGCTTGATCTCTACCCTGTAGTTGCTTCTGGCTATACAATTTTTTTTGGGCAGTCTCACTGATTTCACTGAGAGCTGTGTTTGATATTACCTGGACCTGCTTGTGCTTGTTACCATCTGTTCGTTGATGTTTGGTAGACTCATAGGAAAACAGAGCTGGAGCAACTCAAGAGGATGTCTAATGCACAATCCTTCCTCGAGGCATGAGCAGCTCCTCTCTAATAGGTTTGTCCCTGCTGCGGTCTTGAAGCTGCAGTTGTAGGGACCCCAGCCATTATATTATATTGCTTCCCTTACTTTTCCTTCTTTTCTGTCTAAGCTGAAGCTCTCTTGATGCAATTTAAACCTGTTGCTATTTGTCTTATTTGTCATAGACAGAGAACTGTTGTTCCTTTTTTTTATTTTTTTTCCACCAACGTGGTTGAAAAATATTACTTTTTTTCCCCCCAGCTTCCATAGGCTGAACAACTTATTTGTTCCCTTTCATGTGTTGTGCCTGGGCTCCCCACTCTGAACCCCTATCTTAGCTAAATGTTGGTGCCCCAAGTTGCACTGTCTATGCCAGCCAAGTCTCACAGTGCTGAACAGCCAAGGAGGATCATTTTGCCTGTTTTGCAGGCAGTACTCACATTGGATTTATCTAATGTGATGACTGCTTTTTTTTTTTTAACAGTATGACACTGTTGACTCATGTTCAGCTTGTGATCCAATGCAACATCCCACATCGTGTTTGGAAGAACTGCTACCTACCCAGCCATTTTCTCTGTGTACTTGGTTAATCCTGCTGAATTGGGTTACCTCATTCTTCTGTTAAGTTACATTTCTTTTTTTGATCAGCTTGATCAAAGTTGCTAGAATTGTTTTGAATTCTAACCTTGACCCTAGCAAAGTTGCAGTGGCATCCTACTTAAGTATAATTTGCAGATGTAACAAACATTCCTTTGTCTGTCCTGTTAATAAAAGCATTGAACAAAACCAGTTCAGAACAGACTGTTGCAGAGCCTATGTGGTAGAGCCTTCTGCTTTAACCATGAACCATTAAAATTTACACTCTGGGTAAAGTTATTGAAATAAAATTAAAGTAGTGGCTTGTAATTGGAGGTTCTTTTTGGCCTGAAGTTCTGTATCTGGGATCTGTAGGTACACAAGTCCAAATGTCTCCATTTGTCAGTATTTTTATGAGAGTCACAAAAATTGAGGTCTTTGAATTTTCATCGACTAGAAACATTCCAGATCAACAGCCTAGGACACATTCATGAAAGTTAACTAAAACGCGGTTGAAGGGGGGTGTCTGCTTCAATTCTGTGTCCAGTGTTGGACACTTTGAATTTGTCGGGCTTTTTAAAATGTCCCAGCTGAGGTATTTGTGTCCCAAAGGTCTGTTTTCACGCTACAAGTTATGCCTTTCAGGCTGGCTTCCTACACACAAGGCTCTATGAGGTCTGCTCAGTAGAGGATACTTTACTTGAAAAAAGCTGTTACTCCTCCCAACATGAACTAAAACCACAGGATTAAATGAAAGCTAAAGTTGTAAACCCTAGAATGTTTTACCTGTATGTGGGGCATGGTCTCTTTGATTCAGTTGTTTTTTTTCTGTTGTGATGGTTTGGCATTCTGACCTTTGCTGTGTCCCATTTCTCATCCTTTGATCTGTCTAAACTTGAAATGTGTTGAGGGCAAGGTGTTTGCTCTGCACAAGACAGGTATCACACTGCCTGTTTTTATCATATCTGTACTATTCTTAGAAATTGTTAGAAGGCCTAGCTCATACTTGAATGTTTTTCTTTTTAGGGTATCTGTTTAATTTTGCCTGCCATGCCTGTGTGTTTTGGTAACAGGAAAGCCAGATGTGCGCTGAGCTCTGTGTTAGAGGAAGAGACTCCCTCTGCTGATAAGATCTGATTCTGGAGCATCTCACTATAGGGAGGGGAGAAAAAAAGAGAGTAGGGCTGGTGGGTTTCCAGACGGAACGTTATTTATAGAGTATTTCCCTCCCAGTGAAAGTTCTTCCCTGGGGAATGAGAAGAAGTCATCATTTCGGGTTCTATATGCCTTGCTACTTGTCTTTCAGGAGCCTAATTATTGCTGGCTGGTTGCTTAGCTCCCTTCAAAACAGGTTTACACAATTACACCTGAAAGGCAACTGTTTTGCCCATCGCTAGAAGCTTTAAATATTTTTATTTTGTGTCTAAATTATTTGACTTAATTATTCTTTGATTTACTTATCTTTTCTTGGGCTTCTAAATGCTTCTCAATTCATTAAATATCATCTTTTGCCTTTTGATCTTCTGTACAGGGTAAAGAAATGTGGGTAAATGACATTTTTTTTAAAAAAAATAACGCATTTTTCATGTTGCTTGGGTTTTTCCTTTCCCGTGGAGAGAGGGGACAGGTTGAAGATGAAGAAAGAAATGCATATGGTTGCTTGGACAAAGGAGAAGCTGTAGGTCATGGTAAGATTTGATACGATGAAATCTTCAAGGGTGGCAACTGTCAAAAATGTTTGGATTATACCCAAAGATTTCCCTATACTGTGCTTGACCTACAAGAAGAAACCTTCATCAGGAGAAGTTTAACAGTCTCTAGATTGTTAAAGTCTAAATGCTCGTTCAAATAACTGAATAGTACCTTGATTATCTCTCTGCGAAATTTACTGAAAGAGGTTGTTTTTTTGTTTGCTTGGAGTTTGAGATCTAAGAGAAATTGAAAGTTAAAAGGCTATTTGCTCCATATGATAACAAACAAACTACTCTAATCCTACTGAATGGGTTTGATGTCTCCTGACTAGAAGAAGCCCACGTAGAAGAGTTGTGTAGCACCGTGGGCAGTTAGAAACGTTAGAGTTTGTGTTACACACAAAAGAGAGGTTTAATCCCATACTGATTTTGTAGCACAAGTCTGTGAGGGAGTTTCTGCAAGTGGTGAATTAACTGCAGTGTTTTGGCAAAGCTCAGTGCAGGCAATGCATTTTACTGGAATGAATTTTCCTAGTATTTTCAATAAAACAAAGTTTTATTTTCCCTTTCGACTGTGAATTGAGGCATAATGTTGGCTGTATCCTTTTAAATAGCAGCAGAACTGAGCAATAGTGGCACAGCTGGCTTTACCTTTATAATAATATAGCAGGTTTCATTGCCTGGGAAGACATGATGACAAAGCAAAGTTCTGTTAATGCAGCAGTAGTGTCTTTGCCAAAGGAACTGTAAGAGGGAGAGGTTGGCATCTGTGGAATGGGGTTGCTCCAGGAAAAAAATAAAAAAAAAAAAAAAAAAAGAGAAAAAATTAGGGTGGGGGTGGGTGGAAAGAAAGGATGTTGCATGCTTAGTGTTAGGAGACTTGGGTACATCATGAAAGTGCTGGGCTGTGGTTCGTGATGAGTCTGGACAACACCAGAAGTAATCTGTATTATGGTGACATAAGGAGAGGTTAAAAATGTCCGTCACAGTGAGTCTAAGTGAGTTTTTTCAACCTTTCATCTGCATTGGGGTCCCTTGTGAACAGTCTGGTTGTAATGTAAGTGCCTGTGCCTCCAAGAACAATTGGTAGGGGTTGCACACACCAGGAAAACCTGCTGTACTTAGGACTGCTGTCCTGAAAGAAGGAGGAGGGGAAAGAAAAGAAAAAGAATTTTTTTCTTTAAAAAAAAAGCTCAAGGTTATATATGAAAATCAGTAACACACACTGAAAAAAAGTTAATATCTGGTGAATGTCAATTAAGTGCTTCCCCAGCTAATAAATAGCTTTGGAGGTATAAAGTTTAATTCTCCTGAAATTGCAAAAGCCTTTGAAGAACACTTATAAATCCAACTCACTGGAAGCAAATTTAACACTGACCTGTTCAGAGGTGAGTACTGAAAAAGATATGATGGAGAGAGGGTGCATTTCTTGAATATTGAAGTATCTTGGCTTAAGCTTTTCTTTCACTGTGTGGCTTTTGAAACAGTTTATTTTTAAGTTCTTGTGTAACCCATCAGGCGAATTGCACTAGCAAACAGTGTCCTGTTTATTTATGAGTATGTTATTTTGAACCGTTTCTGAAGGCTCGGCTGGCTTGGGAGTGGGTCACTGTGCCACAGGAATAGTGTGAAGAGCAGCTGCACATGGTTTTTCACACAGCCATGCCTCCAGGTTCTGCTCGCTTTCAGTCTTAAAGCCTAAATCTGTTGCACATTTCAGGATCTCAAGCACCAGAACGATTCTCACTTCCCTTCTGTTCTTTCCCCATCATGGTCAACTGTGGGAAACAAATGAGATAACTGCACATTTCAGGGTATTATTAGGCACACTCTGTCTTGGGCAAAGAGCTTTTTTTTTTTATTTTATTATGGAGCTTTTTTTGAGGGGCAAGCAGATAAGCAATGGAAATTGCTCTGAGGTCACAGAGACGTGACGTAGTAGTTAAGAGTTTATTTGCAAATCAGATCAGACCAAACTTTGCCCCAGTTGGCTTGCATCCTGACAGACAGGACCCTCTGCTTTTTCCAGTCGTATTTATTCCTAATCCTCATGACAGTCATTTTTTTGGCACTTACAGTTAGGAGAAAAAAAAAAATGAAATGAAGTAATACATGGCATTTGTTTTGGCCCTAGTCATGACTCATAAATAGGGATAACATCTGTGCTGATAGTTTTTCATCATGTATAACCAGATTGAAAGAACAAAGTTTTCGTTTATTGCTGTACTTTTGCCATTGTTATATTTAGGGAACTCCACTGTGAAGAGTGAAAGTATGTGCTTATGTATATAACTCATGTATAGATCAGAATTCATATACATCTTGTGAATTTTAATTTAGCCACCATATCTTTTTAAACTAAAAATGGCTTATTGCCTTTCCCTGAGCTTTACAAAAGTTTTTCAAGATTCCTCTAAAATCTTAGTCTGTTGAAGACTCGTACTGCTGCCAAGTCTACACCACTCTTTCAATTAAAAGACAAAAAAAAAAAGAGAAGTGAAACTTCCAGTGGATGCAAATCCTTATAATCCCGAAGTGATGTAAATCAGTGCAACTCCCGAAGTCATTGGAACTGTTCTGACTTACATCTACTGAAAATCTGGCACATAATATTCCTGCTGGTCTTTTGTTCCGCCCAATGGTTGCTCTACACGGAGTTGGCATCGCAGACAAAGAGCGCTCTCAGTAGCTGATAGAGGGTGGCACGGCTTCCAGCACTGCTGATTCAGCACAGCAGAGGCCATTTTCCTCATCTCTTTGTGAGCTAGATTAAATTACTCTGCAGGCTGGACCGGAGCCACAGGCCATGGTTTTACAGCCTTATAACGTGGTATCCTAGCCCATGGCATCTGCGGGGTCCGGCTGTGCGCAAAGCTCTTCTGCTTCACTGCAAAGGATTGTAGGATTCGGTGATCTCTCTTTGTAAGGCTAATGCCAGCAGTACTGAAAATATTTTGATTGTCCAGTTGAGATATAATAAAATTGGATTCTGTTAATTGAAGGAAGGGATGCCATGGGGATAAGGTTAGTACGAAAACCCTACTCTGTGTGTTTGTTGTGGCAACGATTCTTTAAATTTACCTTACAGAACTACAGGATAGTAAATAATGAATGTAAGCTTTTAATGAAGATAACACAACAGGAGCAGCGGAGAGGTGTCCTGCTGGAATTTGCGGGGGGGGGCAGGGGTGGGCTGCCATTACAGTTGCTCGAATGACTTATCCAAATTTTGGGAAATCTATTTCTGTCTCAGTGTATGGACATTTCTTGCCTAGTTTGAGCAGGTTTGGAATTAAACCAAGGGGGTGAAAGAGTGGGATGTTCTCGGTGGTGAACTGTGTCTTGTTCACATCCTACAGTGCTGTGAAGTGGGAAGTTTGTGACTATGGTAAAAGACACATGGATAGAGAAGAAAACACATTTTCTGTTCACTGACAACTACTAGCTTTGTGTGTTTGAAAAGCATAGCAAGCTCTGCTTCACCGTTGCAGCTCTTAGCAAAATTTCTTTGCGCCAGTATGCGTGTTGCTCCAATTTACCCTCTCCCTTCCAATGTTCATGATTGATCCAAAATGGATTCTGGTGAATGGAGAAAGTAAAACCGTTAATGAGGGGAGAAAAGGTCAAACAAATTAAAAAATAAAAGCTATTCTGCTTCCAGCATAGGGAACAGTCGAAGCTGCTCTTATCTGAGCCCAGGTGTTCAAGCTACGTTGAGACTAGGCTTGAAGAATTTTCACAATAAGTTTAGAAGTTTCACTCATATCTCTTCGCCATCGCCTGAGTGTCTAATTGCATTGTTTCCTCCCTTGAAGAGACTTGCATTGGATCACAAGAATGGGCACCCCATACATGCAGTTATCTTTGAGTTGCCTTATTGCTTTTCGGCTTTATCTCTAAAGTTTAAAGAAAGGAAAAAGCACCACGAAACCACCTGGTTTTAGTACAAAGAAATACTTTGACAATTAAAAAGTGCTGTTGAATCAGAACATTTTTCAGGCAATAATTCCCTAAGTGTGATTCAGAGGTGCAGTTCATGTTGCTGGTTTCAATGCCAAAATACAAGTGGGCAGATTAGGAACGTTGTTTCTGAGTGATTTGTTCTGTTTTCTGAGACCCAGTTCAGTCTTGTCGTGTCGGGTAGTGCTGCCGAGCAAAGGGTTTATCTATCGATTTCTAAATGTATTGTGCTGTTAATCTAAAACTCTTTTCCCCGGTGGAATTGCTATTCAGAAGGCTCTAGCCAAGCTCAAGAAAGTTATTTGATTTGGGAAGTTTGAAAGAATAATAAAAGACGGATTGATGCAGTAGGATTTTCATGAGCTCAGTCTTCTAGTAAAATAGACAGGCTTCTTCCTCTTGTGTGTATCTGCGATGCTGTGGTTCATTATTTAGGAGGAAAGCAGAGCATGGAGATCACTTAAGTTTTTCTGCCTGAGATTTGTGTTATGAAACTTGTTCAGGAGAAAGTTGAGATACAGCTGTCTCATATATCTATATCTCTATCTATATGTATCTTGTATAGGAGAGATAGAAGGAAGTTGGTGATGTAAAGAAACATAAAAATTAATGAGTTAGTTCAGCTTTGTCTTCTCATATATGCGTGTAATTTATTTCTTTGTGAATAGGCCTTTTCTTCTAATTTTCAAATTAGTAAAATTTAGTGCTGGGAATGCAGTAATGTAATTTCCCAGTAAGAGAAACGTGGCAAAGGAATTGCACCATGTAGGGTCTTTGCCACTCAGCTATTTCCAACACCCTTTAAGTATTTATGGAAACTAAGCCTTGTAGAAGAGGTAGAGCAGGAGAGTAGATAGTGCTTTGTGGATGTTATAGTTATTGAAATCACAGAACAACCAGGTTGGAAGGGACCCATCGGATCTTCTAGTCCAATCATTCCTATCTAACACTAAACCAAGTCCCTCAATACCTCATCCACCCGTGTCTTAAACACCTTCAGGGAAGGTGACTCAACCACCTCCCTGGGCAGCCTATTCCAATGCCCAATGACCCTCTGCGTGAAAAACCTCCTCCTAATATCCAGCCTAAATCTAAATGTTCTTGGTTTTTCTAGGAACTGAATACAGGAATAGTGTTTTGTTATTAAAGAAACAGTCCCAAAAGTACTGTGTGCCTTTGAGTGGACTGGTATTTCCCTGTGTGTTGTCTGTCACTTATGTGTTAATGATGGAAATGGATGAGACGCAGTTGGTAGCAAAATGAAAAAAAAAAATGGATTTTTTTTGTCTTTTTGGGACTACAGTACTGTGTTACTGCAGTCAGTTGTCTTCAACTTCACAGTGTCCGTGACTTGTCCAATTATAGGTTCATACTATCTCATTAGGACATTGTCAAATTAAATGAGGGAAGGTGGACTGGTATCTAAAACGAGCTTCCCTGTGAGTGTTCCCTCTCTCTGGAGCTCTGTACATGCCTTAGAGGTGACGGTTATTGCTTATTTCAAACTCAGATTTGGAGGTATACTTGTTGCTCTTATTTATGCAAAAAGTGCAGTTCTTTGGAAGTACGTTATTAACCTGAGGCATTATTATATTGCATACCCAGGTGGGAAGCTGGAAATTAGGAGTATGCATGAAGAATTACCTGGATGTGGGGAAAAATGTCGTATTAACTATGCAGTTAGTCTTTGTCAGTAGTATTTACAGTTTCTTCAGTCCTTGTGGTGAGTAACCTAGCAGAATTGATTGGTGAATAGTTCAATTTGCTTAAACGGGCTGATTTTCTTGAGTAGGCAGAAATTACACCTTATTTCGTGCCTCACATTTACTTTAAATGAAAGGCCAAATCCAGGTTTGACTTGCTTTTCTTCCCAAACTCCTATTTAAGCACTGAGTGAATAGGACACATAGGATTTGGCCTAGTGAACTGTACGAAGTAACTTAATGTACTGGAGCTGGGGTGAGGAGCTGCTAGCATTTAAGACTGTACTAAAGATCTAGGATTTTGAACTAGATAGGAAACGAGTGATTATTTTTTTTCTTTAATTCCTCATATAAAACTAAAGGCTTTAGAATATCTGAAACATCCAACAGTATCATTTCACTGCTGAGAATTGGGTAACTGCGTAAAATTATATTGACCTGAGGGGACTGAAATATAGAAGTGGCCATGTGCTTAACTGTGCAGGAATCAAACTGTTTTACTGATAACATTTTATTGATTCATCTTCTCTCGGTGTTACAAGTAGCCTGAAGCCTCGCAAAATGAGCTGGCGATGTTTTTGTGTTGTGGACATTGCAGTATCACAGCTCTTCATAGGTATTGAAATTTTATATATGGGCTGAGAGCTCACATAATTATTGTGATTTGTAATGACTGAGGCTGCAGATGGGGCTTCCCAGAGGTTTCATTTCAAGCTAGATAACTGGTAATTTTTTTTTCTATTTAAGAATCTGTTATCCCTCCTTTCTGTGCAGCTGTTGAGACTTCTCTCTGTGAAAAGCTGAACCGTATCTGACTTAATGAAGATGCAAAAAATGATTGAAATTGCCTTAACAAGGCAGCCCTCTATATGCAGTAGCAATGAAAATGCGTCTTGCTGTTCGCAAGGGATACTTTGTCCTTTTGCTGGAGAAAACTGTGGTTTCTAACCATATTGTAGAAATAATAACCAAAAAATATATCCTTCTTAGGACAAAGCTTTAAGAAAATGAATGGCTTAAAAAACCACAATGGCAGATTGTGAGTTTAACCTGCATGTGTTGACTAATTAAATTCTTTTGAAGGAGCTAATTTCGTGTATTTTATTTAATGAAGGCTTAGTTAAGATTTTAATGATGTGGGTCTTTTCTCTTCAGTAGAATGCCATATTGACTCATGACATATTTTTACACTGGCTTCATTCTGCCGTGAACAACAGTAGTTGAAAATGGAGCGCTTGATAAAGTATCATTAAATTAGCTTATTGTAGCTGCAGATTTTTATTATGCTACCTCACCGAGATATGAATTGATTGCGTTGTACTTGCTGATTTTTAAAGGTGCGGCATTGTTATTGATTATGCTACTTTATCTCAAGTGTTTCATCAGCCTGCTGGCAGGTTTGTTCCCTCTACAATTTTAGAAAGTACTGGCCTTTGTGCATTTTTTTTTTTTTATTTTATTTTGTGTGTGTATGTCTTTCTCTATTGTAAATATGCTGAAAGAGATTATCTTTCATGTTTGTACCATGTCCATGTGCACAGCAGCTCTCCTCCTTCTTGGGGCGTTGGGTGCTGCTGTTGGATGGAGAAGTGGTTGGTGTCCATGCTGCAGGTCTGTAGTCCAGGGCCGATTTCCAGGGAATCAACAGGATTTACTAATGCCGAAGGCAGAATCAATTACGCTCAAATTTTGTAGCCTGTATGTTTGGAACAGGGGGTTCATCTGTGCCGTCGGTGCAATTGTAATGCCATGTGTGTCACAAATGAAGTAGGAAAAACAAGAACCTACGTCTTGGTTGATCAAAACTTCAGATATATTTCCATGTTAACTCAGACAGTGGATTTCCTCTATAAATCCTGAAGCCTCCAGACCTATTTCAATACTAAATGTATTGGAAAAGGATTGCTGTCAAGGCTTGTCCATGTAATTAAATTCCCTTATTAGCACTGGACCTGCAGTCTTTCAGAGAAAGCATTAGATGAATAATCTAACCAACTTATCCAGGTTAAAACTAGATGGCCTTACAGGAAATGCTAAGCAATTATTCTGACAACAAGTATGTGTTGCTCTAGTCATCCTTTTTGTGTGATCTGTGGTAATTCAATATATTCCTTAAATATGAATTGATATTTCAACTGTCTGTGAAGTATTTTCAGGCTTCAATTACCACAAGCGTGTGACGCTGTGAGGGCTTTCTCACCTTATGCTTCAGGCTGACAGCATTCCAGTGGTGGCGTCTTACACGTTAATAAAGTTTAAGTTTGCTGTGATTTGTTTTGACGTACATGTAACCATATGTAGGAAAATTTTTACCATAAAGTCCTTCTGATCCACCGGGCTTGTTTATGGTCCGTCTTGGTGATAGCGTGTCCTCACTGGAGAAGAGGGTTTATGGAGAACCAAGATAATTGAATTTAAGTAAGAGCCCTGATGGTGTTTTCAAACAGGTGAGGGATTTGTCACTCAAGGGAGATACCAAGTGAAATGAGATACGCTTTGACCCTTGAGCTTTGCAAGTCAGCTTTGAGCGACTGCCAACAGATGTGCCTGAGCCAAATATAATCCGCTGACCCTGTGGAATGTGTGCAGCAGGCAAGAGCATCCCAGCCAGGGTCCTACTGCCCTTTTGCTCTGGCAGCACCAGGGACCTTTCATGTGGCAGGTCAGAGATGATGCAGATGTGAATGTCTTGTGTCCTTGTATAAAGAGAAGAGAAAACTCTCCTTGTGGCAGTAGAAAGGTCCGTTTGGGGTTGGTAATGGGGAGTGTCAGAATAATGCTGAGAAGCCGACATTTAAAAATTGCCAGAAGTTTCAAGAAACAAGATATTTGTGCTAATTAGAGTATTTGCCTGTCATCTTTATTCGTACTTTAAACAACAAAAAACCCTCAAGTGAAATCAAAGCGTGGTAGAACATATTTCTTAAGTCTCCTTGATCAAAGCTTACAGAAGGAGGGGAATACTGCTTGTAACTATTTCCTCAAATACAGATTTGAGATGTATTCTCTGTTGCTGCATGAGCATTTTTGTCTAACCTAGGTGGTAGCAAAGTATTGCTGAATATATTTCAGACTAGACAGCCTGCTCCCTTTTGGGTAGACGTGTGATGACTTAGTATTGGCTTAGCTTTTATTAAACGATGCCAGAAATGAATGGCTTCAAATAAATAGATTTTTAAAAATATTGTTAATATCTATGTACCTTTATATTGACTAATATTGTGCCCATGTCTGTATCTGCCTCTTCTTAGAATCTGCATTCTAAGTAAAGATAGTCTTTGAGTTGGAGATCAGTTTTCCTGACCTGAGTTTATAAAGCATTTAGCATAGTGCTCCTGGCTACGGATGGGGTAGAAGCTCCTAGCTGAAGTCAGTGGTTAATAAAAGAAATGGGAGATGCCTTTGGACAGTTGTTTAGTCTCGTAGGTAGACATTGCCTTAGAGCAGGAGGATAAGAATATTCTGTCCAGAATTTTTTGGTGCTTTTTTGGATTTAATGAGGGTTTTCTTTATTTCAATTGCTGTTGTTGTGATTGTTATTTTTCAGAAAGGGCTGTAAGGCAGAAGAAAAGCAATTCCTTCATTTGAATAATGGAAAGAGATGGCTCTTCAAGGTTAATTGTCTGTGAATAAGATCCTGAAAGCAGTAAGAGAGGAATGGAAATAAACTTATATCTAGACCCATGTAGAAGGCAGTGATCACACATGTGGCCTTCAGACAGGGACAGCCAGCCTGAGCTGACAGTGTGGCATTGTCAGCATGGCTGCTACTGTTGCTTTCAGTGGCCTTGTCGAGTGGTCTTGAAGGAAGACTGGAAAATGCTCTGGAAAACATAAAGTTCTAAGTCTGCAATAATTGTGACACAAGATAACCAGGAAATGATATAGTACAGCGCAAGAGCTCATGTGCTGTCAACTGCTGATGTACATCTTACTCCGTACTCAGCTTAATAATTTGCACTGGAAATCTTTAGTCAGGAACCAGCTGATTTCTTTGTTTCTTTTCATTCTGCTCCTTCTAGATAAGGGAATGAAAGGATTATTTCATAGATGTGTAATTCAAATGTCGATGTTCTGGCTCATTACAGAAACCAGCACAGCCTACTGAAAAGAACAAAGCATCAGCATGACACCCCATCTGATCACCCACCCAGACGTACTTTTATCAAGCACAGAAACCCCATTAGTCTGAAGGATTTCCTACTGTGTGAATTCCTCACCTGCGCTTCTTCAGCTGAATTCACAAGTCGTAAACTGTGTGTCTTTTCTGTGCAGGTTATTGTGAGGGATTTTTTAAATTCATGTCCTTAACTCCACTTCTGCTGTGGCAATGGTCATGTTTACTCTTTAGATGAATAGCTAAATCAGTTGGAAGAAAAGGGAAGGAGCCTGATGTCCTGAGTAAGAGTTTAGGATTGTATTTATTAATCTGTAAAGAATACAGAGGAAGTTTCAGAACTGCCCAGTCTAAGTGGTATTGGACTGTCTGAAACTTGACTTTTAGATGTATCTTTTAAAACTTGTCTCTGTTAAAAGTTTTAGTTAAATATCTTTCAAATGTATGGATTTTCTCATCTTTCCCTTCTTTCTTCAGCTAGATGAATACTTGCAGAAGGGTATGCACTTGTGCTCAAAGGCTCACCTAAAACTAGAGACCAAAAAGCCAAGGGGTGGGGAAATCTGGGAGAACTCAGCTAAGTGTCTGCTGGGTTTCAAGAATAGTTCAATTTTTGCGATGTTAACTTTTTTCAGCAGTTGACTTGCTATGACCTTAAAGGAAGCTCTTGCAGACTGAGCTTTCACTATTTCTGGGAGAAAAAAAATGTGTATTTTGTGCATGCGTGTTTCACTGCCATATATGGGTCCTACTGACTTTGGAAGCCAAGGGCACTAGTTGAAAGTTTTATTTAAGGATGAGAGCTATTAGATGGCACTTATGCACAGTAAGTTTCTAAAAACACACACATGAGTTTAAGGCTTTTTAACAGCACCCTGTAAAGTCTGGTTCAGAATATGTTTAAAAGCTGTGGGGAAAAAAACAACAACAGAGAAAAAAAATATGAAAAAGAGGGGGGAAAAAAAAAAAATGTGTTTGCCTGCTTGCATGCAAGTATCCCTGAATAGCTGATGGCTTCATTTTTACTTATTTATGGGCAAATTATAGAGGTGCATCTGTTCCTCCTTTGTATACAGTCACGCATCTCAAGTTTTTAAGGTACTTTTTGACATTCTTTGAAGATTCAATGCCAGGTGGAAGATCAGTTAGAATTACAGATATCCTAAACTTTCAAAATAATGTGCCTGCCTGAAAAATCTTTTTCTCCCAACTTTAATGAGGCACAGTCTGAACATCACAGTAACTGAGGCAGCAAAAATTGTGTGTGTTGGGGGTGGAAGCCAACCCAACAATTCACAAGGAGAAAATATTTCCTCATGTTTACAGTAAAGCCAAAATGTTTGTGCTGTGTTTATTTAACTTAAATGCTCAGGGATATGTCATCTTATAAAAATGACATTACTGGAATAATAAACCAGTAAGTAGTGTGTAAGTCAAATACCAGAACAGGAAACACTCAGCTGGACTCGGGCTTTTATTATTTTTACTAGTTGCTTATACTGCTGTCAGTAAAGAGAGCAAATAACTGTAGATAAAGCTCTTTGCCTGCCATTAATTGAGAGAGTAAGTATGTGCATTTAGATTGCAAACAACTTGAATTGCATGTGCAATCAGGCAGCGAGGCATCCTGTAGCTAGCCCTTCTACATCTTAATTGTGTCTGTGGTGTGGTGTCTGCAGAACAGGAGGCTTTGTTGTAAAGATCACACCCCTAAAAGTGAAGAACACATAAGCCGTCTCACCGGGGATTTTTGTTTGCTCTGCTTTTTTCTCTGAATTCAATCGCTCATTCAAATAAATATATACGCACCCTTTAAAAGCATGGCCTGAGGAATCTGACACTGGCCATCAGTTAGTGGATTTTGCTTAGTAATTGCTTCATCTATTCAATACTATTGAAAATACCCTTGAGCAGAATATAGCTGCAGGGGAACAACACTCTAAAGCAGCAACCTAATTAATGAATCTCGTTGCCACTTAGACGAGCATTATACAGTTGGCCTTGGTTGTCAGTATAGATCTGTTCCTACGACATTATGTATTTCTCCAGAATACTGGTGTGCTGATTAGAAGAATGAATAAAGTGGATTTGGGAGGCTGGTGCGTTAGGCTCCATGAATGAAGCAGATTGTACTTTCAGTATGCGGTTGCATGACTTTACAGGTGTCACCAATGTGCTGTGGTTGCCTGGAATGACAAAAGAATTCTCTTAGCTTTTATTTCAGTAGCCGTGACCAAGATTATTCATTGCATTTAGATGAAGTGAAAACAAAGTAATCGTAATTGGAGTTTGAAAGAAGGTAAATTGTTCTCACAATAACAGAAGGGTGAGCAAAATGACAGTAGATTTTTTTTTTTTCAAAATTTTTCTTCCCCCCTCAAAAAACAGCATAAAATTATGCCTGAAATGATTCTACCGAGAAAAAAATCTTAAATCCCAATGCAAGTCAAAGCTTGTGGTTTTAACTGAAGTCACAGACCAATTCACTGAGCCATCTATAAATAAAGATTTTGAGGTTGGAGCAGATCATCCTTCAGGGTCCCGTCAAACCTGGGCTGTTCTGCAAAACAATGAAAAAGGTGTGTGCACTTCAAAAAAACCTCATGTAAACCAACACCTGCAATAACCTGCTCTTCCTTGAGAAGTTCTTTTCTGGATAATACTGAGCCTTTTCAAAAGCCCAATTCTACAGGCTCCACTATCACGTGGTACAGCTTCTGTACGTATGAGACCCCACATTAAGGGCCCCTGTATTGCTTTTAAATCCTTCAAATTTATGCTGCATTTGTAAATGTAATTTTTCGCTTCTCTGTGGAGACTTGCTGGAACCTGTGATTCCAACTTAGGCTTATGAGAGCTCTTTGGATAAAATAATTTTCATTAGTAAATTCCTCTGGGGTTACAGACCTTTAATGTAAGATCATCACTAGACCTTTTTTCCTCTGAAGTGATCTTGGTACATGAAAAGTTTTGATCCTAGAGTATCATCACTGGTTTGCATATTGGTGATTGACATGGCAGATTCTCTGCTTCAGCCTGTTCTTGCTGGCCGAGCTTCTGTCTGAACTCCTTGGGCTGATGCAGATCTTTTCTGTTTCTGCCTTTCCTTTATAGCCTGCTGCAAGCATTCCTTCGCTAAGTCTTGGTGCTGCTTTTGCTTTACGTGACACAAAAAACAACCAAGCTACATTGGCACAACATGTGAACTTCTGTGAAGAACATTTAATTCTTGCAAGTGGCATTTCAATGGGTAATTCCAATAACTCTGCTAGTTAGTTGATAAGGTATACTTTGATTTACGATTTGAGTAATAGAAGTAGTAACATCTGTGTTTATATATCAGGAAGATAACTTACTTAGCTGTTTTCAATCACTGTTGTCCATTGGACATGCCCGTAACACCTTTTTGTGCTGGCCAGTCATTTTAAAGTCAGTGAGCATCTGGGCTGGTCATTAGCCAGTAGAGAAATCAATTAGGGCTAGTGGGGGTGTTGGAAGGAAAGGATTGAAATACATGAATCGTATTGATCGATTGTCCTGTACAATCAACATCCCTACAAGCAGATCTTAAAGCTGTGTGAGAACTCAATGGAAGTTATTTTCTGTTCTTCCATGTCTCTTGAAGCAGGAACGAATTCACTGGTCAATGGAGATTGCAACTTTCAGAGGTTCAGAGTAACGATTTTTTTATAAGGCAATAAGCTAATTATTAACGCATAAATTTTTACCAGTATTATGTGGAGTGTTGCTGAAGATCCCTTATTTTAGTATATTTGTTTTAAAGTGATCTAATTATAAGGCTCACTACTCTGTTTAACAGGAGTCCAAATAATTGTAATTTGTTTGCAGCTCCCACCCTGCATATTTCCATGCAATTACACAGATATTTTGTTGAATGATTGATCTCCTGCATGTCTTTTCATATGTTTAGGCAAAGTGTTTAATTTTTAATCTAAATTAAATATTTCCAGTCTTACTACTCTTTGTTCTGGCAGTGTGTTGGTACATTTTGAAGAAACCTGAGGATAAGGCTTCAGGAGGGATAGCTAACTCTCAGTAAAGTCTGTAACAATATTCCTTTTGTTGTCAATTACTTTTGCATCGTTTATTTTGTGTTTTAAAAAACTAGATCGAAATTCTTACTTATGAATTATCTTGAAGCATTAGACACCAACAGACACCAGCAGGTCCAGGGAGGTTATTCTCACTCTGTACTCAGCACTGGTGAGGCTCCTTCTTGATTCCTGTGTTCAGTTCTGGGCCCCTCACCACAAGAAGGATGTTGAGGCTCTGGAGAGAGTCCAGAGAAGAGCAACAAAGCTGGGGAAGGGGCTGGAGAACAGGCCTTATGAGGAACGGCTGAGAGAACTGGGGGTGTTTAGCCTGGAGAAGAGGAGGCTGAGGGGAGACCTCATTGCCCTCTACAACTACCTGAAAGGAGGTTGTGGAGAGGAGGGAACTGGCCTCTTCTCCCAAGTGCCAGGGGACAGGACAAGAGGGGAATGGCCTCAAGCTCCGCCAGGGGAGGTTCAGGCTGGACATTAGGAAAAAGTTTTTCACAGAAAGGGTCATTGGGCACTGGAACAGGCTACCCAAGGAGGTGGTTGATTGACCTTCCCTGGAGGTGTTTAAGGCATGGAGGGACGAGGTCCTGAGGGACATGGTTTAGTGTTTGATAGGAATGGTTGGACTTGATGATCTGGTGGGTCTCTTCCAACCTGGTGATTCTATGATTCTATGAAACCCTTCAGCCTTAGAAACAATATGGGAGTTGGGTTCTGTTGTGCTGTTGGGGCTAACTTGAAGGACAGAACACTATATGAAGTTGGAACATGCAAACAATGTGTTATTTAACGTTAGGGAAAAGTTTGTGAGACTTTAATAAAAGGAAGTTTGCTGCTTAACTACCTAAGTCACTCTTGCAACTAGAGCTGTACTTCAGAAAACAGCTTCAATTGGAAGTCAGCATTGGGGAGTTAACTCCTTGGGTTATGGCAAGAAAAAGGTAAGGAGAGTTGTGTCTCTGGACGTGATTCTAAGTTTGCAGAAGTTTAGGTAGCAGAATGCTTGCTTGGAAAAAAAATACCTAGCAAAATTCACAATCTCAAACTTAGATAATAGTTTCTGCAAATAGCTGGGCTGCCAGAATGTCAGTGTTTGGAATGAGAAGATTGCTAAGGGGAAATGGCAAGTAATAAGGGGCCTAAAGAGACATGAAAAGCTAGCAGCTTCATTTTACTTTGAGGGAGAGAAAATTGCTTAGCACTACTTATAGCATCTTTCATTCAAAGATCTCAAAGCTTGCTGAACCAAACATAATTCTTTGAAGAGCGGTATGGACTAATGATCGCTTTACTCATCATTGAAGTGCAGCCTCTCTGCACCGGAGCACGCGGATGGCTTGGCAGCAGGCGTCCGTGCATCCTCGTTGTTCAATACGTGAGCTAAGGACGGAGAAGGCAGTTGGGAAGAGGCAAGGGCAACAGAATGCACTGAAATGCCAGCAGTTAAATCTGGACACCACCACACTTTCAATTTTTAATGTTCAAGAAGTGCAGGTGAAAGTATTTCCTCCCTTCTGACATTTGTGTTTGTTATTGTTATTCTGCCAAACACTTCTTTTATTAGGAGAAAAATTGGGGCAGCCAAGATATTAAATGACCTTAGTGGAACTGTTAAAATTCCATTCTGTTCAAAACTTTAATGCCAGTTGGCTGTATTCTCGCTTTATAATTTTCTTCTTCACTGTATACATAACTGCATTAGTTGGTCGTTTACCAGGAGACTTGAAAGACCAATACCATTTAGCTGGGAAAATAACTAGAGCATTTTTTGTGTTTTGGAGAAAAATGGCCTGAAGTGGTTCTTGCTTTTTGATGATGATCATTATAGTCTTTAACTTCTCCCCACCACTGCATTTCCCATAAAGACAGAAACTCCAATTTTATTTACATTATTGTGAATAGAAAAGTGCATCCTCAACTGAGATGCATAAATATAACCCCTTTTACTATGCAAGTAATAATTGCACTTGTAGCTCTCTTAAGAGCTGTTATAATGCATGAACAAGTCCTAAGAGAGCATTCGTCACGGTTGTTTCAAATACAAACCTTCACTCCAGAGTTTATAGTACAGGCTCTGCAGAAGGAGCAGCACCAGGAGAGAGGGAGAGGGCACAGAGGGAGAACGACTTCATTCGAATACTTCTCGGAATCTTGGGAAGTCCTTTCAAGCAAAATATTAGTTGATTGCTGTCGAATGTATATTGTCAGGCGTTTTAAGTGGCGTGACTGTGTTTGTGCCAAGCTCTCTGAACCGGAAGGAGAAGGAAACTTCCTAATGAACCTCCTGAAGAGCCGAGCACTGGGTCTAGCACTGTTTTTTTCATTTGATGCCAGACAACTCTAAATAGATCTTAAAGCAGCTCCAACAGTTTATGCAATTTAATAAATCTAATCTGTAAAACAGGTCACGTAAAAAAAACTAAAAACTTTTCTTCTAATTACAGTAAGATTTTATTGAATGCACATTATACATATAGATCATAATACTTATTAAAAAAGACTATTAAGATTTTACAGTTCAAGATTTTACAGGCAGTGGGAACAGTGGAAGCCTAATGCTTTCTGAGAATCATATCTGCATTAGCAAGATAAAGGACAATTTAGGAAGATTACAAAAGCAATGATTTAGAGTACAACATAAAAATCTGCTGAGAACTAATTCGCAATGCCAGCTGCTGCTAAGCTTCTTAATCTTTATCTAGTTCAATTAAAATCTGAATGTTTGGGATTTCATTAACAACTGGGGACTTGGAAATTACATGCACTTTTACACTGTAGTCAACTGCTTATGCACGTTACTGGAAGTTGCCCAAAATGTCTTCAGGTAGACTTGAGATATAATTAAAACTTAAGTACTTAAAGGATAATGCAGAGGTAAAAGAGGATTATTTTAATTTTTCTGTCAGATCCAATTGACAAAAAAAAAAAAAAAGTCTTGCACGAGTTGAAATGAGTTGCAAACCAGTAAGAAATTTAATGTGAGTGATATTTATGGATGATTATGCAATCAGATGTGCAGATCAAGCAGCTTCATTGGAGGGTGGAGTGAACTGGATGTTGTAATTTTTGCCCTGTACTGGTTGTTATTTTTTGTGTGTGTGTGGAAAAACCACTTCACATCTATCATTCATTTCTGTACCGATGTAACCACACTGCTATCAATTAATTATGCATTTCAAAGAATCTGCAAGTAGGCCTTTCTAAAATTAAACTAAGCAAAGTGATGAACAAGCTTTTAATCACTTAACGCTGTGTATAAAAAATAGTTTCTTTCCATTAATTCTTCAAGAATAATTCTTCTAAAAGTTTTTTTCGGAAGTAGAAAAGGACTTAATTATCATTTCCTCTTCCCCTCTTCATTGTTTCTTTCTGGTTTCCATGAAAGATTTGACCACTGTTGCATTTATGATGATTTAATGAAATCAGGCATGAGAAGCATTTAGCAGAACAGCCCTGTATGTTGAGGCAGCCATTGGAAAAACTGAAGATTTAGTGATTTGAGAGTGCAAGAACACTGTTTTTTTTTTTTTTCTGTGTAATGTAGTAGCTGTTGAACTGGTTGCTCTTCCAAAAAAGATGATGAGTGCTGCCGGGAGTGCACTGGACAGTTTCACAGGGTTGGGGACAGCACTTTGGATCTGCTAGTTAAGCCCTGGGTCAAATTCATAGCTGGTTTAAATGTTCAAACTTTCAAAAGGGAATGGATTTCTTTCTCCTTAATTATTCAGTTCTAATGATCTGAGGTGCCACTGCAGGATGTGGAGATATTTTCAGCAGAAATGAGGGTATTTAAGGTGGTGATGTTTCTCTTGGAGATGCTGAAAAGGTGTAGTACTGCGGGATAATTGGTACAAGGATTAGAGACAGCCTGGACGTGTTTAAATGGTGTGTTTTGATCACGTTAACTTTTAAAATTATATCATGATAAAAGAAATTGTTCAGTAGTGAAAACTCTTAACACATTTAGGGAGCTTGTACGAACTTTTGTCATTGGAAATTAAGGTGCTCTTCTTGGCGAACGAAAACTGAGGTTTTTTCACTGCTTGGCTACCAGATCTTTTAATTCTTTTCCCTTTTCAAAGAAAGTTCTGTTTGCAAAGCAGGACTAGGGTTGAGGATTACTGCCGTATGTAACTTTCAAAACCAAAATGCCATTTTTTTCCCCCTTCCCATCTCTGTCACACTTTTTAGTGAAAATAAGCATGATAGGGTCGGTCAAGACAAGTGGACCCTGCAGGAAGGAAAATTTTTACTTTTGCCAAGAGGATAGCTAGGATGTTCTGTCCTAGTTCATATTTGTGCCTAGAAAATTTTTCATGTGCTGACAGCATGATGACCACATTTTGAGTGAGTTTGGAGGGAACAGTATCATGCTGGAGAAGAGGTAGAGAGAAGGCAAAAGCATCTTTTGCCTCTTAGTGAGGTCTTGATCACCTTGTGGTATCCCCCTACCAAAAAGCACCACTGGCTTGGCTGTCCTTGCAAGGTAGGTGCAGGGTGGATAGAGAACACTTCAAACCACGCTGCTGCTCAGCTGTACTGCTTTTCTTTTGTCTGGAGCTGATCCTAAGCCTTTAAGAAATTGAAATCTAGCTATAACCTTCCTACAATGTGGACACTGAACCCAGCAAGGTATATAGTATTTCAGCCTCAGAGATGCTAACTTGCCCTATTATGTGCTGGGATAGGGTCCTCAAAAGAGCACAAAATGGGCTTTTTGCTCTGACTGTTGAATACATTGAGTATTTGGTGGTGTTTCTTTAATTCTAGAGTTTTGTTCTCTGATCTTAAAATGGATCAGCCCTTATGTAGGTAGCCCAGCATGGCAATCCGGATGGGCTTTTATTCCTTGGTTTTAGGTCCTTTCAAAAATGTAGGGACTGTTATCGAAGATTAAAATAAGCTTCCTTCTTTTTTTTTTTCCTCACAAAGAGAAAACTGAAATAAATAAAATGAAGAATATTGAGATACCCGAATGGAAATAGTAAACGTGTCACTAGGGAGATGAATGGGAGCTGAGAGCAAAGATAACTACAGATATGATAAGTATCTGTACATTTGGCTTCAGATTTGAAAAGCTGTGCCACAGATTGATCCTATAGGAGCAATAAATACACATTATCTGTAATTATTCTCAGACTTCATAAACCTTACTTTAATAACATCCTTTGCATCATTTTTTCTGCGATCTTTTATTTTTATGACATTGTCAGGCTTTTTAATTTTAATTCCAAGAAAATTGCTCCAGCTGTTACGAATTTTGGTTTAGCTTCCATTTCTATCATCCTCTTGCAAGCTGATAAAAATGTCCCACTTCTGTTCTCTGGAGGCAGAGAGTTCCCTTTGGAGAGTTCTGGTAGCAGGTTGGAGGGTTTTTGTGTCTGAGCTATGTCTAGATGATTTTTTGGGTGTTTTTTTTTTTTTTTTAAGAAGATCACAGGCAACTTCTTTTACAAATACAGTTTTGGATGTAATTCCACCTCACAGTATGATTCTGCAGCAGGAACCCATTTCCATTTGAGCATATTCCCTTTGGTGGAGCAGGAATTGCTAACATTTAACATTGTGCGTGATGGTTCTCGTGGGGATGTGGTGACAGCAAGTGGGGTTCTCAAAGACTCTCAAACCTTTCCAGAGTTAACCGAAAAGGCTGTCTGACCTGATGGTCAATAAGTCTGTTCCTGAGAGCTGCATTAGCATTATATTAAGCTTAATTCTGATCCCACCTGTATGAATATAAGAAAGAAGTAATGTTCCTGAATGAGAGTAGAATTCCATGTTTGAGTAAAATGAGGCTGCTTCAAGCAGAAGAGAAAATATGAAAAAGAAAATCAGAGTTGAGTGCATAGAATAAGGAATGACTGGACTCTGATCCGGTGGGTCTCTTCCAACCTGGTTATTCTATATTTCGATGATTCTGTACTTTTGTGTGAATGTGGGAGGAGTTGTCATCTAATAAACCTGATGTGTGTTTAAATTTGGAAATACAGCAATACTTATATTTGTGACTTACATCTTAGAAATATACTTCATTTAAAAAATTGATGTATTTTGATGTGTTTTAAAGTATTCTTTTGTCAGTGGGCACAGTGGAGCGGTGTATGCATTGCCAGCACTCCCCTGGTTGCACACAGAGCTAAGATCAGCACAGATATTGAAAGTGTTATTGGGTTTCTTCTACTGTTACAAGTGTGATCGCGTTTCATGATGTCCTGAGGTCTTTAAAAAATCAAGAACCAACAGTAAGTAGAATTTCAAGTGCAGCTTTTCTGAGCAACAGAAATTAAATATAGACAAGTGTGCTTATTTGCATATCTGATAATGCATTGGCCACACATTATGAGGTGAAGATGCAATTGAATTTTAAACCAGTAAATTTGAGAACACATTTTTATTTACTAATGCCAATGAAATATTCAAGCTTCTTGCACTTCCATCAGTGTAGTCCTCCCCACCTCCTCTTCCCTAATAAAGTGGGGTACCCAACTGGGGGCTGGAGGCCACCCCTGCTTAAGTAAAACTGGCTGTGCTTCTGGCCACTTGAGGGGCTCTCACGGGAACCAGATACAGGAATTTTAGGGAAAACCTGAACTATTTACTTGTCCAGAAAAACAGATTCTGTTTTCAGGTTAATCAATGTCTCCCTACTGCTTGTTTTTAAATTTGTTAAAAAAAAGAAGTCTAAAAGTAAGACCAAACCAATAAAAGACATTCTCTATCGTTGTTTTCTTATTTATAAATGAAACATGAGTGATTCTGAACAACTTCAGAGAAATTTCAGCCCTTGAATGAATATTTTTTTTCTTATACAGCTTTAACTTCAAATTTTGCATTTGCTAATGAGACATTTTTACTATAACTGAAGATTGCTATCTACTGGCATGTAAGAGCTTTGGGGTCCGTTATTGTTCATAAATCTGAAAATTCAATAAAGTTGTTATTTTTTTCTGTTCTTTCTGTGATTGCATTATGCTTCAGAGGATGGGGCAACAGTAGGGAAAATATTAACTTTATCACACTAAGCACTTGTCCAATTGAAAGCCCATTATAACAAGATACTGATATTTCCCTTGTGAATGAGCTTTCTGTTCCCCCAAATTAAGGCATGTTTCATATTTGTGTTCCATTAGAACAGAAGAGGTCATAATTAAAAGGTTAAAATATACAGTTTCTCTAGGCATTTGATGTAATTCTGATCTTCTAGCATGTAATGGATAGGTGGCTCGATAAAGTAGAACGGTAGAACTTAACAGTGTAAATTCAAAAATTATGGAGGACACCTTGTCCTCCTCAAGGAAATTTTTGGTTAACTCAAAAATTCCTTAGGTTTCTAGACCATGATTCATAGAATCATAGAACCACCAGGTTGAAAGAGACCCACCGGATCATCCAGTCCAACCATTCCCACCAGTCTCTAAACCATGTCCCTCAATACCTCATTCACCTGTGCCTTAAACACCTCCAGGGAAGGTGAATCAACCCCCTCCCTGATCAGCCTGTTCCAGTGCCTAATGACCCTTTCAGTGAAGAACTTTTTCCTTATGTTGAGCCTGAACCTCACTTGGTGGAACTTGAGGCCATTCCCTCTTTTCCTGTCCCCTGTTGCCTGGGAAAGGAGCCCAGCTCCCTCCTCTCCACAACCTCATTTCAGGTAGTTGGAGAGAGCAATGAGGTCTCCCCTCAAGCCTCCTCTTCTCCAGGCTAAACACCCCCAGCTCTCTCAGCCGTTCCTCATAAAGCCTGTTCTCCAGCCCCTTCCCCAGCTTCGTTGCTCTTCTCTGGACTCACTCCAGAGCCTCAACATCTCTCCCAGCATCCTTTCTAGTAAGCACAGCATAAGGATCTCTAAAGGAATATATTTTCCCCCTGACATTTGAGAAGGGGGCTGATATAAACCCTCACTAAACTTTGAGCAGATACTGAGTGCTAAACCTCTGTTCTGAGAGTGGATGTTGATCTGCACCTGGATCTACCATCATCTCAGGAATTTGGGGCAGCTGTGTGCTTAGAAGGCAGCTGCACCTGCAGTGATTGCCTGGGAGGTGACGTGGTTTTAAGGAGGCCAGAGACTGCTAGGAACCATTGTTTCTTGTGGAAAGCTGAGGAAACAGTCAACGTGCTTGGCAGGGGTGGTGACTCTAAAGGAGGTGAGGATGCCTATAAGACAGTCACAATTCTGGGTTTTGCCTAGTTTCTTGATACTTCATCATGGTAATGTGCTGTTTCTGCTTTTATGAAGCATGCAAAAAATTGCTTTGCCCTGGGGAAGTGGCCTGTACCTCAGGGGTAAGTGTGTGCGGGACCTGTTGCTGAACTGCAACTGTTCAGTCTTGATTGAGTTGGAAAGCGTATGGCTGTGGAAAACCTGTGTAGTTTGCTGAGATCCTTTTTCCAGCTGCTCTAGGGAAGTCTTTGCACACGTGTGCTATTGGTGTTCACTTCCTACCTGCTATTCTGATTTCATTTGGGGATTTGCAGCATTTGTATGTTAGTGGTTGTCTCGTCTGTGTTTTCACTTAAGAGGTTTTGTCTGCGAAGAATAAAAATAATGGTAAAACAGTGTATCGTACATTTACATAAAAATGTCTGTCCTAAGGTTCCTCTGTACAAACTTCATACAGTGTGTTTGTTTATTCTAGATTCTCAGCTGTTGGCGCTGCACTTTGATTTCTCCTAGATAAAGAGTTGTCAGTTACACACTGTATATATATTTACTGGCAATTATAAATAGTTATGTTGGCTTTTTAAGGCAATTAGGCTTTCTACCTTTTACTTGCATGAGCTTGTTTTATACTTCTTCGGTGTGTAAGTATTTTGAATGTAGAAGAGTGGGGCAATTCATCAAAAGGCCATACGGCATAAACTTACAGCCTGAAGCTTACCGTAAAGATAATGAGATACAAAGAATAAGAACAGGAAATTGTCTCATCTTGAAGAGTAGGTTGAGGGTGTTTCTCATGTGCACCAAGTTGTGTAAACGGTCAGTTTGTGTTGCAGTCCTCCTGACTGAAAGCTCTTATACAGAAGGGATGTGACAGTATGAGCCAAGCCATCAAACCAGCTTGGGGTTCCCCCTCCCTATTAAAAACAATATTTACCTTTTTTTTTTTTTTGCTTCTTATCAGATAAATATTGGCTTTCTCAATTCTTCAAGGAGAAGCACCCTGAGTGGTAAAGTGCTGATTCCCACCTACTGTAAGCATCTCCATAAAGTAAATATGTGTTTATAGTGGAAAATGGAGTGGCTCATTAATGTGATGATTGATTGACACAAAAATGTGGTTCTCTGATAAGACAAATGCATGTTGTTCACAAAAGCTCTGAGGAAATGTGGTCTATACCATATTCGTTATGACAGATTTTTCAGTGGGGTTTCTTTTTTTATTATAAGCAGTCAATTTACTTCTAATTACAGTATGAACTGCAGTAAATCTTGCTGTGGTGCTTAATGGCAGATCAACAGGCATAAATCACGTAAGACAAATCTTGGCTATTAAGAGATGGACCGTTCATTAAAAAAAAGCAATTGCATCATTCTGGTCTTCTCTGTGGCGCACGAGGCTCATTTCCCCTAGGATGTTCACAGTGTTTGCATTGGCCTGTAATACGTTTCAGTATCATTAGATGTACTGTGGAGTGAAAATTCCCTTGCTTATGTGAATTACAGAAGTAGTTTGAAGTTTCTCAGCTGCTGACTTGCCTAAAAATTCCTGTCTGAAGGCATATCACGAATTATTCAGGCATGCACCTGTTCTGTTAAGTATATTAAAAGGTGGTGAGATGAGAACTTGGAGTTGAGAGAGATTCTAACTTTTATAGTGATAAGATCTTACTCTTCGAGTGGCCTAAGTCAGCCTTTGCAAAAACTTTGTGCAGATCAATTCAAACTTGTGAATCATTGTAGCTCTTGTGATTTTTTTAACTATATTTTTTACTTTTTCCTAACTGTTGGAGTGATTTTGGAGGAAATCAGTCCAGTTGGACTCACATCTGCTCTTTAGTTTTTCTAAGTAGTCAGTGGTAACAAAAAGAGAGGGTTTTGTGGTTGGGGTTTTTTTATTTTTCATTTTAAGTGAGACTGAATCTCTGTGTTTGCTAGAGGTAGAGAAGGCTGCCTTTGGACAAGATGATTTAGCAAGGTAGTCATCCCATTGATGGATTCCAATATTTGGGAGTAAATAAACTTGTAAACAAATGAAATTAAACACGAGACTAACTTAAGTCATTTCCCTGGTTTGTTCAGCAGCGTGAAAAAGGGATTGTTCAAGTGTCCATTACAATCCATAGGAGATTCTGACAGACTTTGGAACAGGATTAAAACTGCCTTTTGGTTGAGCTTATTCACAGTAAAGTTTTCTTGCAGCTAATTGTATGGTTTTTAAGCCCTTCAAATAGCTGACTGATGATTGTGATTATGCCTATAGAAATGACTTTAGATAGCAAACAAAGAAGGTGGAGAAGGAGGAGCTGCTTGGTGTCGGATGCCCTGCCTCTCTTGCTCGTAACTGCAAGAGCAGAAGCACTTCTCTCAAAAATATAAATTCTCTTGCAGTGCTTTGTCTGCCTCAGTAGCTCCTTATCTGTGAACCTGTGAAAAATGAGTCTGTGTCACGGATCATCTTCTATTTGTGTTTTCATTAGCATTCTGGGATACGACTTGTATCCGATGTAATGGGCTTTTCCTTTATTGTGGTGCCTCTCCTTGGTTTCACGCTATTACCTCCTCACATGCCCTTACTCTGGGGGGATCTTACGCTTGCCCTGAGCACCCCTGTTTTTCAGGTCTATAAATTACATGTATGACCTCAGGAAGTTTTTGTACAATTTTTCCCTATGTGGTAGAGATCATAAAGCCACCTTATCTCATTGTGGCATTTAGTGGATAAATTCATACATAGCTCTGTGGGGCAATCATCAAATGATGTGTTTACTGGTGCTGCTGCTGTTAAGCAAATCTAGAAATGTCCATATGGGGGATGGCCCCGTGTTTCTTTGTGTGAAGGTCTGTTCAGTGAATGCATTCAGAAAGCGGTTCTTGTACATTTTCACCTGAACATCTGTGGTTTAAATAAAGGGAACAGAAATTTGAATTACTCCCTTTAAAATTAGGAACTCTATTGTATTTCTGTAGCAGGTTACTCAGCCTTGTTCCTTTTTACTGCCAAGTAGAAAGGTGGATTAACTACACTGTGTATTTTACAAGTTGATGAGGCTACCATCACTAAATCTGTAAAATACTACTTGCATTGTCACATGTATCTGCAAAAGGGCACCCCAGGATGTGGCTGGGTAACTGTACATTCAGGCAATTATTGTTTATTATATGACAATTTGACCTTATTTGCCGCCATCCCTTTCCATCTCTGTTGTTATCTGAAGTATATAATAATGAAGAGAGAACATCATCTCCATCTCTTAGTGCAGTCAGACAAAGAGATTCTGTTGTGAACTCGGGGAAGGTTGTGTCCCAGATGGGAACAGCAAATTTAATTACTGACAATGGAATGAGTACAAAATGTTTCTGCACGCACAGTTCAGGACAAAGCACTGCTTCAAAACCCATGCAACTTGATTTTTGCAACATTATGCTGGGAAGAGTTGGTGGATGGAAATCCCCTAAACCGGGAGTATGTGTTATGGAAGAGCTGGTGAAATGCTAATAAGTTTGAATGAAGGCAGTAATATAACTAAACATCTAAAGAGCAAAGGCCGAGCAGTATGATATTTGTGACTGATATTTATGTAGAGATGGTACTCAGGACAGGAAAAAACTGTTTGTCTCAGAGAGGCCTTATGTTTCCACAAAAGCTTTTCTTTTTTTTTCCTCTTTTTTTTTCTTTTTTAATAGGGGGAGCTTTATTTAGGTGGCTGCCTTACCTTGGTGATGATGTTGTGGATTTTCCTCTGTAGGAGAAGGGCATAGGTGTGTAAGTCAGGAGTCACTGAACAAATAAATGCAGCACATAAAAGAAAAAAAAATCTTATTATACTGCCACTTAGGAAATGAGGCTGAGACTGATATAGCACCATCTTTTACAGCCCATGCATCCAGGCTATGTCTAAAAAAAATTGACCAGAAGTTGATTACAAGCTCTAATTCTTCCAGGACTTGCTGAGCAGCTGCCTGTTGCCATCTCTCTTGCTATCCAGGAGATGGATCCCTCTGTGCTGGAGGTAACGACCTACTGGATGCTTTCTAATAAAACAATGAAGAGCTGACTTTATCATCCTTAAAGCAAATTACTTTTGAAAATGCTTTACAAATACCAAGGGTGCTTTTTAGATAAAGATGTTTTCTATTAAAAAGTCTTGAATATTTTTCTGCCCTTAAGTGGAAAAGTTTTCTCAATCCAGCAAGGCAAATAGGAGTAGCTCACAGGGAGGAGGCAGGGCTGTTATCTGTCCAGGAGAGCAGTGTCATCAGATTGGTTTGCTTTAAGTTGACTCAAAGAAGCCGTAATACATTATAATTTTTTTTCTTCATTGACTAATTACATCGCTTTCATTCCTCTCTCTCTAATGACCTTGGGTACATCAAGATGATGTGATAAGTCTGGTAGTGTCTCAAATGTTTGCCTCAGCCTCTGTGTGAGGACATGATGACAGCATTAACAATGCAGGACTGGGACTGTGGCTTTACAGGAGGGAAACTGAGGTATTTCCTCCTCGGTCTGAATGCCCAGGGTCTGGATGTGACAAGCTGCCGTCTTGTTTCTAGGCCTTGTGGTGATGAGGGTCTGATATTTCTGGTAATGGTCACGGCAGCAACTCCGTTCCCCAGTACATCTAGTTGTCTGTTTGTATCAGATAACAACGAAAACACTAGGCTTGGCCCCAATGTACTCCTGTGAGCTTCCTGCTGACTTGTTTGCACCTTCTCATCCCACAGGTTTGTCTGTTGTCATAGTTCCCACTTTCTTTCCATTTTTGAAAGCAGGACAGGAGGTCTCTATGGAGACAGGCATCAGTTCCACTCTGTGCACTAAACTGTAGGGGTTGCTGTAAGAGCAGAGCTGCAAACATGCTCTGGCCCCCACAGAAGCAAAAACATTGTCACAACAACATCTCCAGTCCCTCCTGTCTGCAGGAATTAACATTTCAAGGTTGCAACAGCTTTGCTATAACCCTGTGTGCTGTTACCTTCATTGGATCACTAAGAGGCGAACAGGAACATCATCTTTGCACAGCATGACTTAAACTTTCAAGGATTTCTTTTCCATAAACTGCATCAGAAACACCAAACCATGCTGATGTGTCTTTAGAAGTGAGATGCATGAATTTGATCCGAAGTGAGAAAATTGTATATGTGTCCCAGTAAGTCAGTGGGATATGGGCTGAAGACTTCTTAGAGATGGCTTTGCCGTACAGAAGAAAGTTCACAAGTTCTTCTGGCCAGTTTGTGTATGTAGTTATTCAAACTTGTAGCCAGAGGAGCTGGGTTGCTGAGCAGTGTTGTGTAAAAGATGTGGCTTACTGCTCCAAACCCCTCTGAGTAACAACTCATTGGAGGCAGGGATGTATCTGTCTCGCTGTCCTTGTTTGGAGTTGAATGTTGTCGTTGTTGGCTGTGTGATGGATGTGATAGGAAATGCAGTCAGGTTTGGCTCAAACAACTTTTATTCATGTAATGATGAGGTAGGTGTTACAGCTGTAATTTCCAGAAGTAGCTGAGCAACTTGGGAGGCAAAATCCATCAACAGTGTAATCGCTGAAGTTCAGGTTCCTGCCTCACTGGCTGCTTAGAGTGTTTCTTTGTCACAGCTTTGGTTTGTGCCAGTGTTCCTCTGAAATTGAACCAAGGACCTAGCGAGGTGCATGTGTGTATATATATGTATGTTTTTCTGCCAGAATGCCTTTTGTGTGTGCTTATCTGTAATTGCAGAGAGCTGTACAGGAGAAGCGTTTGCTCACAAGGCAGATAAAAGGGGAAAATCGTAGCTGAGGCTGCTGTGAGAACTGAAGGGTTGAATTGTGCAAGATCAGTAGAATCTGTAAACTCCCCCAGATGAGGAATAAAAGAGTTACTTGATGATGTGTGTTTCATTTTTTTTCTCCCAGAGGGGACAGTACTGATCTTGTATGAGGCTTACATCACAGTCCTGAATGGGCTGGTGGTCCAGTCTGACATGATGCTGAAAAAAGTATCGTCTCTTAGTTCAGTATATGCTGTGGAACAGCCATTGAATTCTGTAGCCTATTTCCTGGACAGTGCATGTGTCACTAGTTAGGTGTACTTTTCATAGCAAGTTGACTAAGTGAAACACTAAGAAGTATTTAAGAAATGAGTAGTTGAAAGGTGTTGTACTCGTCAGTGTTATGACCTTGAAGAAAAATTAAAAAAATTCTAAGTTCTGTTGATACCAAAAGTGCCAGTTTGCTTGGAAGATAACATCTGAATGTTGTCTTTCTGAACTGGTGGTCCTCAGCCTGTTGCTGGTGCCACAAAACTGTCTGATATAACACCACATTTAAAGACAGAACGGTGTGAATGACTGTACAGTATTGGTTATGAAATAAAGGTCAAGTTCTGCCGTCTGATAAATCTGCTTTCTGTTAACCTGCTTGTATGCCATGAAATTAAGATTAATGCAGATGAAGTCATCAAGGAATATTTTGGTGGGCAGCAGGCTGGTGTAATGATTCCAAGTCAGTGCATAGTTCATGAGAGGGAGTAGTCCCTGTGGGCTGCTGGCAAGAGATCAAGTACTCCTTTTAGTCCTGTAATTTTTTTGTGTGTGTGTTTGCTAGTTGCTTCCACCAGCTCCTCAGGCACAGGTTGTTGGGTCTGTCTCAGCTTAGAATCTGTCAGGTTAATACTGGGTCCCTGGGAGCTGAGCTTCTTGGCACTTTTTCAGGAGCCAAGACAAATTAGGAGGATTAAAACCATCTTTATGTTGTAATCTAAGTTAGCCATTAAGGCTCCTGTTGTCAGTACACTGAGGGGGGATTCTCTGGAGAGATTCATTTTATCTCAAGATAGGTGCCTGGTTTAGGTTGTCCTCTAGGACTTCCTACTGAAAAGGCTCACTGGCCGTGTCCATTGTGAGTAGGTTTTATTGTGCTTCCCTAGACTTTTAGGAAGTCAGTGTTCCTTCACCGCTGATGAAATGTTACTCAAAGCGCAGTTGTTGCGCAAGGCAGTTGCTTTTTGGCTGCCATATGGCATTGGAGGAGTGTTGAGAGCTTGTACTCCTCACCCTGGGTGGAAGAAAGGAACGGAAAAGGCTTCTGACTTACTGACATACTTCCATTTTCTAGTAATCTATAGATGCAAGCAAATGTAGGAGCTGTAGATAATAGCAAGTGAGAATAGGCACCAAATCAAATAACAAAATTTTGAAAAGGTCAAATTAATATATTTTTACAGCTATCTTTCACAGAATGTGTGAGGCATTAAAATTCTGATTATAAGTTCTCGTGAGAATGGATTGTAATGAGAACAGGAACCAGCACATTATAAATCCACTCTCCTGGTAATAATTTAACTAGAACAGTAACTGGTACAAATGTAATTCATTAATTCATTTTTATGACAATTTAAAGACTGGAATCTGGTTGTTATCCTGTGGCCTTCTGATACTTTATCTAGGACATTTTTTGTAGTTACAGTTAAAAGTATTGAGACTCTGATACGCTATAAAACAGATGGATATAAACTTCCTCGGAGTCTACCTTATCACAATCATCGCCTTTTATAAAGTTCTCGTTTCCCTTAAGCTTGGGTTCAAAGAATATTAAAAAGTAGTTCTGATTTGTGTTTATTTAGGACAGATGGCTAATTTAACTACTCTGATCTTAGTTTCTTATTGGATTGCATCCAGCAGTCCCTGATAGTCTAATATCTGAATTCAGCATTTCCCAAAACCATCAGATGCAAATAGCAAAAGTAATTAAAAGACTGCTTAAAACTGTAAATATCCATTTAAAGTGTGAAATTTTTGCTAATAACATTTGTGGAGCTTTTGGTATTTTGGGGAGTTTTAGCTGTGCTGACAGTAAAGACTGACACCAAATATGTTGAGTGGCTTTATTTGTTTATTTGGGTTTTTTTTCCCCTGCTGCTTTTAAAGAGTCTTTAAAAAGACGCAGTAACATGCCTGATGGTCTCAAAACTTCTTGCCCTTGTTTTAGCAGGGGAATGAAGGGAGGGATGAGGTGATTTTAGGAGTTAGGGCTGGCCCTCTCGGCGCTTGCAGTCATCCTCTGGGGTTCCTGCTCGCTGTCCTTGGCCAGGTCTGTGGGGAGATCAGTAGGCAAACAGCTGGAACCCGTAATCTCCTAAAAGTCTGATTGTCTATGGGTTATGCCTGTCTTCAGGTGCTATAAGTAATACTTTAATAATGCAAAACAATAAATTACTTGAAAACTTTCAATTTGTTAGTGACTGTGAAATTTGACCGTGTGTGAAGCCAGGCGCTTGACAGAAATTCTTAGTTTGGGACTCAGCAGAACTTGCTTTCTACATAAATATGAGACATTTCCTATTATTTTCTTGACGTTTAAGATTAATTATTCCGTCAGTTTAACTGAAGTTTAATTTAACTGCGGGAATACATATATCTAATCTATTTGACAGTTGTTTTTTACAAGTTAATTTAGAAGAAATTTAACTGCGTCTTTAACTGAAATAAGTCTGGCTTTGCAGGTGTTTGCATTGATTTAATTAGATAAGCTTAAAAAAAGGACAACTTCAGCAAAGATAGAGCGACTATATTTTTCCTATTCTAGTGTTGCAACCTCTTGAGGAATGTTGCTGTCTGTCCATTGACCTGATAGTTGTGCCTCATTACTGATATGTTGGTTTTTGAAAGGCTGCAGTTTTTGTGGCTTTCCTAAGGGCTTCAGCTCCTGAAAACTCATTTAAATTATGAAGCATCACGAGTGCTTTCAAAAAGGAAGTTAGGTAATTCTTAGTCTTACCTCAGTCATCCTCTACATATTTTATTTTCTTACTATTAAACTAAAATATCCAGGCCACTTCTAGCACATCCAGTGATCTGACGTAATGTATGTTTTAAAAAATACATGAAGCCTGTGCAGACCTCAGTGCCCTCAGCTGTACCCCTGCTCCTTCCTAGCTATGCGCTACGGGTGTTGCTGATGTTGAGGGAGCGTTTCTCCTGGTGCTAATCACAGAATATCCAGCTCCTAGTGTGGTGACAGAGTACAATGAAGCAAAAATTACTATTTTCAGCCAAGCATCCTGCTCCCTGTTGACTTGAAAGCCCTGATGTTGCACTGCCTGCTGCTGACTCCAGAATCATTTCAGAGAGGGATCGTCATATATTTAGATCCCTGCTCGAGATGTCTGCATGGTAAGTTTGTGCCTGTCAGCTCTTGCAGTATGCCAGTTTCTCTGGTATTTTGTATCACTCGTTCTCTTAGAATTCTAGTGCCTTTTGCCTGGTGTGCGTCTCTGGGGGAACCAACTGAGAGGCAGCAGGATAAAAGGTGTTTGAGCTGCTATTGTTAAAATCCTAAATGTCCGTTTCTTCCAGGAGAGTGTTCCATTATCTCTTCAGCTAGAGGTGCTACTGAAATTTTCATAGCCAGCTGTTGGACTTAATGTAATTTTCACCTGAAAGTCTTTGTTCTACCAGGTGATAATGATTAGGAGTTGATATTAAAAAAAAACCCTCCTTTTTTTTTCCCTAGGATGTGGTTTTAGCCAGGCCTTGGCGCCAGAATGACTGTAGCTAACTGCTGCTTTCTCTCATCTTAAATGCCTGTTGCAAACAGGTGCATCAGTCTTAAAGCATCATTATAAAGCCTGTCAAACAGTTTCTGCCCCTTGGAGGCAAATTTTAGGTGATTTAAGTCTGTAACTTATATATTAATTTAAATGTGTGAGCTTGCTTGGGGTCAAACCCACTGGTTTGATGAAAGTATTGAGAAAAGGTTATCAGACATTCAAGATGAGCGATTAGCAGGTGTTGTGTAAGGTAAATGTCCACAAGTTCTTGTCTTATTGTTACTGTGAAAACTTTCCATCTGAGAGAATACTTGATATAGTGCTACCATTTTATTTTATTTTTATCCATAATCTTATTTAAGAAAAAAAGCATCTATAGACTTTACCTGGAGAAATCATTTCAGAGCACAGTTCCTTGTGAAATGTTAATGAAATACTGGCTGTGACCAGCTCAGTAGTTTTCCATTCAGGATCACAGCAATAACTCTCTAAAAACTAATGTTTGATTTTTATGACAGTGTTTGGGAAAGAAGAATTCTGATTAGGCTGCTCCAGGCTTGCCCTTTTGCTTTCCTCTTTGCTTTACTGACTGAAAGAGGAAACAATAGCTGTGTGTGAGGAGCTCTGTGCCTCCATATTCTTTGAAAGTAAACATAAAATCATGCCCTCATGCCAAATTGGAGATGCATCAGCAGCTTTCTTGGTTAAATAACCAGTAGGCTGTTTTATGTTTTTATTTAGAGCAGGGAATGAAGTAATTCTGGAATCAGGTTAGTAAACACTGCGGTCTGGCAATTAGGAAATTGATTGGGGACCTAATTCCCTATAACATAGTCCATCTTTTGCCAGGACTGTAAATATCTCCTTATTGCTTAGTTCTACAATATCATTAATAGGAAACCTGATAATTTGTAAGAAATCAGCTGTACATGTGGTAGGCTCATCTGTTTGTCTTGCTCTCCTTTTTTTTTTTAATGTTCATTTGCAACAAAACCAATTTGGTACAGAAAAAACAGACAAATGGCTATGGACTTGAAACTGAGAGCTCCTAGCTTTTAACACTCAAGCCCTTGAAGTGGAGGATTTGAGGATAAAGAGACTTTACTTATGGGTTAGAGGTCCTTTTTTCTGTGCTTAGCTGTTTTTCTGTTTGGCTTGGTTTTCCTATAGCATTAGTAGATGGCAGGTTGCTTGCAAAGTAAAGATACTTAATTCTAGGGTCTTGAGCTCATAAAACATTTTTAAAAATGCAAAGGCAGCACTCACTGTAGGCCCTTTGGCACCCATGACACTGTGTTCAGGATTATGGATTACTGCCAGTCGTGCATTTCAGTCTGAAAATTGAGTTTTAGCTTTCTGAGAGCACACTGATTTTAAGAGCAGTCCATGCCACTTAAACCACTTGTACCAGGCACCCTGGGCCTGCTGAATTCACAGGAGCTGTATGCTTCACTTGAGGTTTGCTGCATAACTTGCAAGTGATTTCGTGAGAAAAAGAAATAAAACTAATTGTAAACCTTGAAAAATATATACCAAAAAAGATCATATATGCTGCATTGGAATAGGCTGCCCAGGGAGGTGGTTGATTCACCTTCCCTGGAGTTGTTTAAGGCACGGGTAGATGAGGTCCTGAGGGACATGGTTTAGTGTCTGATAGGAATGGTTGGACTCAATGATCCAATGGGTCTCTTCCAACCTGGTTGTTCTATGATTCTATGATTTTATGTGGAGTGTATTTCAGTCTGGTTTGCAAGTGGGCAATTTCAAGGCAAAGCAAAACTTATTGCTAGAGCTGAACAATCTCAATCAATTGTAAAATGCACTTTTTAAACTCTTCGTTCAAAACTGGTATTAAGCAATAGGGAAAAAGTATTAATTGTTATGAAAATGCAAGGGTAGGCTTAATTGTTTAAGGCCAGGATTGACATTTGCAGCATCTCCTTAGACTTCTAGGAGAATCAGTCTTGCCGGGAAAGAAGGGCAACCTGAAGCTCCTGGCGAAATCAACTTTGCACTGAAAGAAAGGTCCCTCTTGGTCAGGCAGTGGTAGATGAAGTGTTGACTTTGTGTTCCTGCTGTGCTCATTCTGATGGTCCTGTGAGCAGTGTTAAAAAGGAATATAAGCTACAACCTTAAAGGTTGGCAGCAGTATACTTTGTTTGCAGAAGGTACCTCCCTCTCAGTGAACACTCACTGATGTGTATTTGGAGATGGGTTAAGAGCTTAAGGTGTTTTTATAATATATTTGAGACTTCTTCCACTCGTACTGAACAAAGAACAACAACAACACAGGATGTGGACTCCTATGATCCATCTCATTGCTGACTAAATACACATATCTATGACAAATTACACAAGGATGCTTCCATGGCAGTTGTCAAACATTTAAGATGGATCAGACCTTTTCAGTTTTCCCTCTAATAATGAATATTTAGTGAGACTTTTAAACCTTTTGCTGTTAATTATGGTACCTAAAAAATATGATCATCTTCAGTCAAGTAGGAACTGGCACATGACTGTAGCAGACGCGTTCTGTCTAGCTTTTGTGGCATAGCTGACTACTTTACATTTTCTTTATAAATACTAGAAATAATTTTTTAAATTATGACAGCTGGCGATGAAGCAGCCTTGCCCTTGAAAGTTGTAAGCAGTCTGAGCATATTAACACTAAGAAGGTAAAATGATAGATTAATAGATAAGTGCCTTGATACTTAAATAATATATGATAAAATTAGATTGCCGTGAATTTAGTTCCGTTGTAGAAATTAAGATTATTCTGAAGCTAGAGATTCAAGGGTGGAAATAGTGTTTGCATTAATAAAAATGCAGACTATTGTCCTTTGCTAGTGTTCTTGCTTCTGCAGATAAGAAATCGTCTTTCTCTTTAAATTCATTTATACTACCAAGGGTTACTTTTGGAGATTGGAAATAAATAGGGTTATATTTCTGCAGCTAAAGTAAATGTTTCTACTGTTGAAATAAATTACTTATACCAACAATAGAAACCTGATTATACTATTGATAAAGAGGCTGTCAGTCAAATAATTCTCATTTATGTATTCAAAAATCTTAACTAATAGTACGATGAAAAAAGCTCTAGTGCCTTTATTAAATTCTTGTTTTTCACAGTATTTTTTTTCTTTGTAGCTGGAAGTCATCTTATGTTTGCAACCTGCAGTCATTTCCCCAAGTGAAGTGATAGAGCAGAGTGAGGAGGCTTGAAGTCTGTTTTGTTTGTTTTTCACCCAAATCAGTCAAGTAGGGGGAATCCATTGTATGGGATCTAGTTTCAGTCTTTGTGGGTCTGTTTCTTTGGAAGAAATTGCATCTTCAGAAGACATCCTGGCAGTGTTTTGGGGTTTTTTTCCGAGGAGATCTGGCCCACTAACCTCTTCTAGTAGTAACCCATCTGTGATGCCCACAGAGCATCTGTCTCGGGTCGCATGACCTCTTGGCACTGGTATCAGGCACTGCTTTTAACTCCGTTTTCCTGGCTGAGGGACTTGTGTCCTCTGGCATTAGCTGTGAGAAATTAGCTATGTAGCTAATGGTTTATGCTATATGGCTTTGTGAGCACTGGTCTAAATACTTCTTTGAAAGTGTCTTTCTGTGCCAGTGATGGAGACTGATTTAAACTTTCCATTCTAAGCTCAGTTAAGCGAGATGAGTTTCATCTAAGGCTTGCACAAAGTTGCATAGGAAATGCATGGTAGACCAGATTTCTACACTTACTTTTTTCCATATCATGGTCTGGGGTTGTAGCCAATGGAACTTTACTTGGCTGTTGACTGAGCTGGAATTAGGTCTATTGGGCAGTCCTGTCACTAAAAATCTTCCCTGAGGGGCAACATCAAAAACATTCAGATTCTCCTTTTTTCCTTCTTTCTCACCAGAAATTTCTTGCACTCCAGGTTTCTTAGGAAAACTCTTTCAAACCTTTTGACCCAGTAGCCTTGAAAGACCTGTGCAAAGTAGTTATGGCATTGGGGAGATGAACCAGACAGAGTTTCTTTCCAAATACAAAGCTGAGGTTCCTAGGTGTTGATAGGAATGGGACAGGAACCTTTCCTGACTTCAGCAGAGTACGCAGTTAATCTCATAAGAGCTATCACAGCTCTAGGAAGGGCAAAAATTTCAAGCTTGTCATCTATGGATTTGAATACTTTTCCCAGCTAGCTAAGAAGTGTGAGAAAATGAGAGCAGAGATGCATACAGGAGAAATTTGATGGGGAAAAGACAGGAAAAAGAGCCCAAGAATTTATTCTGAGTCCACTCGTGTGTGTGCGCATGCATTTATTTCTACTTAAGCACTGAGTTCCTCAGAGTACACTCATTTGATGGCTCTGAGTGCCCTAATGATAATTACATTTACACTAAGTGTGGAGCAGCATCAATACTGATATACAAATAATTTAGATCTGCCACCTAGCCATCTTAACTAATCAAATAGAGATTGCCCCCAGTCTCAGTCAGTAAAACCAGAAAAGAATTCATCTTTCTTAAGCAAGAGCTTGAAGAAGGGTGAATGTAGTGGCCTTTGCGTTAAAGTGTCCTTCAATGAAAGAGCATGTGAAGAGGAATTTGCAGGCTTTGTCTGTAGCCTAAAGATGGCTGTGCTGACTTGCACCAGCCTTGGTGTCTGGGGCATAGCTGTGAGACATGAAACAAATGGTTAGTTTTTAAAAATGCATGAATTTTGTAGCAGTGATTGATTTTTATTTTTCAGCTCTCAAACAGAAGCGCCTCCGATTCCGTCCTTTGGTACAGTCATACTCAAAAAAAGCAAAATTTACTTGCTGTTAGTTTTGGAAGGAAAACAGGTTTTAACCTTGCAGTGCTGAAACAGCAAATAAGATACTGTGTTCAGGTAAGGTTCTGTGACCTGTACCAGGTGTGAGGGGCTGCAGAAGTGACCTGCTTTTACTTCACAGCGTAGAGTGGAGGGAACCTTGCTGAGTGCTAATTAATTGTTGCTTTCATGCAAAATAATTTTTACCTTCAAATAGCCTTGAAAAGACTTCTCCCAGTTAATTTTTTTTATCTAGGAAACATTGATATTCGGTTACAGCTGAACGTGATCTAACTCCATGGACTGAGCTCTTCAAAATTGTGGGGTTTGAACTTGAAGTTTTTCTACTAGTTAAGCCATACTTAAGTCATCCTGTCTCTTTCAGTGCATTATCATGAAGGGCTTTTGTTTTGTGGGACTTAGTTTTTACTATGGAAACACATCATTTTTTTTTTTTTTTTAACAATATTGTAACTAATCTCTGCATTTTTGTGGGGATAGTAATGTCATGTGACTGTCATCAACTAGCATGGATGTGCTCCTCATGCCTGTGCTCACAGTGGGATGGGGACAGTGTACAAGCATGAGGAGAAGGTGAGGAGCCATCTGCCTAGTTAGGGATGAGTAGCTGGATTAGACCAGGGTGTTATTTGACCAAGCTCATCTGTGACTGCAAAGGTGCCCAAACAGATGCTCTTGCCCAGGTACCACAATTCCACATGCACACAGATGCCTCTCAACACCTTGTCCACCATAAAAAAGTGGCATGGTTTAGTGTTTGATAAGAATGGTTGGACTCGATGATCCGGTGAGTCTCTTCCAACCTAGTTGTTCTATGATTCTACATCCAGCTTGCTTTGAAGTGTGTGCTCTAAGTAGTTATGTGGGAATGCCAATATTTGCATTCATTCATCCTATTGCACAGCGTGCTTCATCCTGAGGAATGGAAACAGCTTTGTACCAAAGCAACCACCTACTCAAAATACATAAATGAGACTCTTTGGATGTAATACTTCAAAATACAGCAGAGCACATGGGAGATTTCCAAGGAGCATTTATTATGGTGACGGGTAGAACTGAATGAGTAAAAGCTGCGGTTGACTCAGTACTGGAAGGTCCTCATTTGTGATTATAGTCATGATGATAAAGCAATTAAATGCCAGTGCACATACATTTTCCATGTCTGTGAGGCTTCTGGCATAATTATATAATCAAAAATGCCATTAAAGAGCAATAATGTTATTAGTGCATCACTCAAACGAAACACACAGCTTGGATGCTAAGTGTACAAAACAACAGAAGTCCAAGATGTGCTGCAGTGTTTAGGGTAGGACGTGCTCGACTGGGTGGTGCGGTTGAGCTCTGCTGATTCCTTACGTAGCAGTTGCCTAATCTTGTATGACATTTTGATATTTAAGTGTTGCATAAGTTAGTGTAGAAAAGTGTGCAAGTGCAACTTTTGCGCTGTATGTTTCCAAGGTCATTAATTTTAGGACTATCTTTAAAACATTTGGGATTCTGCTAGCGTGAGAGCTCTACTCGGCTTCCATTCAGTCCAGTCTTGGAACAAGTTCTGGATCCTGTGACCAAAAATGTCTCCATGTACATCATCTAGACAGGCTGGGGCTATTTGGCTCTAACCCTCGAAGTGCACAGAGGGAATCACAGTGGTCGATGTGCCTGGGCCAAAGAGGCATCTTTAATAGAAGAGCTTTAAACTCAGTTCACAGGAAAGCAAATATGAGTTCTGAGTAAGGACAGTAACTTCTTTTGACAATGCTGAGTGTGACAAGCGCTAGCATCAGCTCTTCTGGCTGAACTGTAACCAGTTGGAGGTGCACTGATTGATTGAGGGTTGCCTAACCTTGAAGCCATGAAGACCTTCATGTGCAGAGTTTGCTACTTATCCTATAAGCGTGGGTGAATCTAATGAGTCAAGTGAATGTGAAATAAAGTTGATGGATTCATGGATATTAGGGTCAAAAGGGTCAACTGGATTTTATTTTATTCTGACTACCCTTGTAGCACTTTGAGGAATATGCCACCTCTTTATTCCTATATAAATTGTAATAACAGTATTTCAGTAATGCTTAAGTGTGTTACAGTAATGCCTGTGTCTGTCAGTGATTAAAATATTCAGTTGTATTCCCTGAAATATTTTTGAGTGGAATAATTTCTTCTCTCTAACTTTCTCCTGAAAAATAGGCATTTTGAAGGAAAGAAAATTGTCAGGGGAAAAAAAAAGTTCAAATCAAAGTGAAGTTATTATTTAAATTAAATGCAAATAGATAAATATAATATTTTTCCATATGTTATTTTCCATTAATGAAATGCTAGCTGCAATTTGGGTAAAATATTTTGATTTATGAAAGTTGTACTTTGGTGGAGAAATTCAAATATAACTGTATTGACCTTTAATGGCATCTACCTCAGAAATACAGGGGGGAAAAAGCTCTTGTCCTGTTAATTATTTCCATGATTTTCAGGGAAAACTTATTTCCTATAATTGCCCTCTTCCTATCCAGCCTCTGAATTTGCATCAGTTGCTTTTCATTCACATATTGATTTCCTTGTGCCTTCAGTTAGAGGGCCATACAGTGTCAGCTCTTAACGAGCATTTTGCCTTTTAAATATTCGTAACCTATCTGAGAGGAGATGGTAAATAGCAATGTGCTACAGCTTTACATTTAAATGAACTCGTATTGATTGTAAATAATGTAAAATACTGTTGTAAACAAACACTGACTGATGTCTCCCAGGTATGGAATTAGAAACAGAAATATGTTCTGTGCCAGTTAATGTATGTATAAAATATTCTGGGACACCTGAGATACTTGCATTTCCATCTAGCCAAATCTTTTTGCCGACAAGCCTTTGTGCTTATAAAGTTTAAGCTCTAAGGCTGGCCTAGTTCATTGAAGCCACAAGACTAAAAGAGATTATCCCTGTGTCCTAGGTAGTGGTGCTTCTTTCAGTAAAACCACCTGCAAGATCAAACCTTGCAAGAAACGTGAACATCTGTTCCCAGAGTGCAAAGCCTGTTTTATTCCAATTTCTGTGTGTGGACATATATTTCTGGTTTTATACTTACACTTTCAGTCACTGGCACAGTCCTTGTGTCTACCAAGATGTGCTCTGCCACTAATAAATACTATGTGAAATTATGTGGTGAGTATTAGGTATTATATGAAATTCCTCAGCTGAAAAGGAGCTGCAGAAATTGAGCCTGTGCAAATTTAAATATTTGACTTGATGGGCTACTGTTATACAAATACTTCTAGGGTTTCCTGTCAATAACTGATCATAATGGTTGGACTTGATGATCTGGTGGGTCTCTTCCAACCTGGTTGTTCTATGATTCTATGATTATTAAAGCTGCCTTTGTCCCATTGGTCTGTGGCTTGACTCATCATTTTTGAGTTCTTCACAATTTGGATGAAGGCGGCAGACCTAAGGTTCTGAATTCTGTTTAATCGTATAGATAGAAGAGTTCTATTTTAATAACTTCATAGAATCACCAGGTTGGAAGAGACCCACCGGATTATCGAGTCCAACCATTCCTATCAAACACTAAACCATACACCTCCAGACTTTGTCCACCCGTCCCTTAAACATCTCCAGGGAAGGTGAATCAACCACCTCCCTTGGCAGCCTATTCCACTGCCAAATGACTCTTTCTGTGAAAAACTTTTTCCTAATGTCTAACCTAAATCTCCCCTGGCGGAGCTTGAGGCCGTTCCCTCTTGTCCTGTCCCCTGGCACTTGGGAGAAGAGGCCATCAGTCTCCTCTCCGTTATATCTCCATTATCTCTCTTCATTATAGTCCTCTTCTTTTAACTTCTGGATAATTAATTTGCTCTAAAGGACAAGCGGTGTTGATGAAGGTGTGCTGAAGGTAGAGGGATTTGAGTAACAACTAAAACCAGACATGTAAGAAATCTATCAAATATAAAATACATGTAAAATCTGTCTGAAGGGAAAATGATCCAACATTTGTCTTTTCTACTTGGATTCTTCAGATCATGTATTGATCCATGGCCTGGGTCACTGCTTGCTCAGTATCACCGTGCTTTTGTCTGAGAGAAGGGCGCGACAAGCTGTGATGGGTGGTAAATGAATCTGGACAGATGCACAGAAGGTCAGGCAGTGACTCCTGGCCCTAAACTCCAAATCACCTCTTGAAACCTAATAGCACTCTGCACAAAAGGGGCAAAACGCTTATGAAGGAGGTCAGGCATGTAATTAAACTCAAACATAGTAGTTTTGCTTGTAGCCTTTTTGAAGCTAGGATTTTAAATCTATTATTAAAAAAAAAAAGTCAAACTGAAAATTGCAGTTTCAAGTTTTTGATTTGTCTTCCTCACTCAGGGAATTTACCTTTTTAGAAACATTTATTTTTAAGAAGAAACAAACCGCCATCTAAATGAGTGTATCTCTGTTTCTTTGAAATTTGTTTCGATGTTTGAGTGTAATGCAAATTAAATGACTGCACAAAGAGTTGCAAAGAGGTGGAACAGCCTGTAATTAATCTGGCTCAAAAGCACTGATAGTTTCATCAGGGAGGGAAGGCAACTCTGAGCTGACTGTACCACCCAAAGCTAGTGGTCTTGGTACCCTTTTTGGAAGAGAGCCACTGCAGACCCATTAGAGGTACCTCCAACCCAGCCTTTGCTGAGGGACAGTGAGCCACGTGTGGGCTAAGAGTAGGAGGGGATCATCTAGATTGGGTTTATAACAAGCACTGGGCAAGAAGACACCAGCTTAATTTAGACAGTGCGTACTCTCACATGTAATGAGCCCTTTAATTAGGTTTTCACAATGTGACAAGAAGTCTCTCATTAAAATATTTATAGTTGGTTTTTGATTTGAGTCTTCATCACATATATAAAACAAAATTTGTCATCTGGGGTAAAGCATCTGGCAAGTTGGGAAGTGTTAGCTCATGAATCGAGTGTGACTATTTTGGGATTGGGAAGTTACTCAGATGTAGTATGGTTGCGGCCAAGTGGGAATGTGGCTAAAATAATGGCAAGTTTAGGATGTGGGTGTTTTTTTTTTTTTTTTTAATAAGGCTTTATTCAGGCCAGTGAGTTTAGACATGAGCTTACCCAGCTGCGTTTCCATAGTTTGTTTAGAGCTGATAGACACAGGTGCCCATGGGAGCCCATCACCAGGTTAATTCATGGATGTCACCTGTGGAAATGAGACTCATAAGGTGAGCTCAGGTCTTAAGGCAGTGGGGATTGCAGGTTCACAAAGGTTCCTTTCAAATTATTGTCCCTTCAGTGCTGTGATGATGTAGAATTCCTAATTAAGTATGATTTGAAGCTTTGCTTTTTATTCTGCTGGTGAGAGCTTGCAGAGGGAGAGGGCAAAGAAATGTGCTGTGAACCCAAAGCTGAGGAGCAACACACGCTGGGTTTTGTTCTTTAGACCTTGGGCTTCCCTGGCTGTGTCCCCCACCCCAGCTCCTGAGGTCCAGCGCAGACAAAGCAGCCCCTCAGTAAGTAGCTAGTGATTCTTGAAAAGTGGAAACCTCCATGAGCTCTGTGTTTGGGGAGGAAGATTTTTTTTTTTTTTTTTCCCCTCTGAAGTCCTCCCAGACCCATTTCACATCCTGAAATGGAGCAGCAGGACCAACTGCATGATTTGTTTTAATTTTGATAGAAAAGTTTGCCAGTGTTTCCGCTTTTTTGGTTTTTTAGCATTATTTGTAAACCCTTGCTGAAAGCTTCTCTTTCCCACAGCAACTCTTTTAAGAGGAGTTGTTTGATCTGTTGTCTTATCTAAGATTATGGCTAATTACTCAATAAAGAACTTTTTTTTTCTTTTTCTGAAGTCTTTTTTTCCTCCCTTTTAAGTATCATCTCACGGGGTGAAATTTCTTCTGCTTTTGATTTTGCTCCATCACAACCAAGCTTTCATCAAGACATGTCTTGGAGTCTGAAGGGAGCAGTTAGCGCAAAACGAAGCCTTTAGGTTTTTTTTTTTTCCTTTCCTTTTTATGCTAAAGCTGAAAGATGAAGCATATGGGAAAGAAAATAGCATTAAATCTCCCACTCCACGAGGAAAAGCACTGAGGATCTGGCCGCTGCAGGAGAGGTTTGAGCTGCATGCTTCATTTACTACTTTGTGTAGACATAACAAAGAATTTACTTCAGTCCCCTTGGTACTCCCACAACCTATTGCGCTGTAGGCAGAGAGAAAGCAATGAGCCTAGTGTTACAGTACAGCAGTGAACTGGGACTTAAGGTGCTTTAAAGACAAATGTTTCCTTAATAATCTCAGAGTATAGACCTAGTTCCTTTCCGGTTTAGGTTTCCCACTTCTGAAAAAGGGGCTTTTGTGCAATGTGCCAATAGCTTTATTTGAATGAAGCATAAAATGGGGCCCATAGCAGAAATTTACTTAATAATTCAGATATCTTTCCTTCTTATTTTTCTTCTTTTTTTTAGAAAAAAATAGAAGTCCTGTCATGGGGGGATCTTTCAGGAATATTTCTTTTAATAAAAAAAAATATGTTGAGAGGTGATGTCAGAGACCCGAAATTGCATTTCACTTGAAATTAATAAACTAGTTCTGTGAAGGAATCAAAAATATCGGCATGTTGCTTAGTCTAAACAAAATTATGGATTCAAGTTTGTATAAATTGGCACATTATTAGCCCCTTTAAAAGTCTTTAAGATGAAGAGCACCCAAAGGGGTCTTCCCCTTGTTAGGGGCTGGGGGAAAACATGGAAGATTCTCATCCAAAACAAACCTTATTTAGAATATTGAAACGCGCAGCGTGGCTCATCATGGCTATTTAAGTAGCACTGCATTATGTAGCAAAACACAGCTCTATCGTGGAAGTAATGGCACTAGATAAAAAGGCTGATTGAAAGGCAGAGGTTTCTGTGTGCGTGCATCTTGTTATATTGACAAGCAGAAAAATATTGAAAAGCACTGGAGCGTTTAATTGAGTTTGTGGAAAACGTCCGTGTGTGTGTGTGGCTGGGCAGCGTGTGCAACTTAAGCATTTGTGCTTGCAAATGAAGTGGGCACATCTACTCCTCAGGTTGGTTTTATGGTGGATTTAATTTTTTTGCATTAGAAATGCCAAATAAACAACTTGATGCTGTCCCACCCCTGCCTCCAGAACCGAAACAGCTTATATGGGTTTTTTTATGAGCCATCTATTCCGACTTAGAAAAATAACAAGTGGAGAAAAGTGGGTTTGTCTGTATCCCATTGAGAAGAGAGAATGGGAGCAATAAGGGGAATTTAATTAAAAATAAAAGGTCAAATGGATTCAGCTTTTCTCCTACCATGTTGCCTCAGCTAAGTCACCTTAGGTAAAGGTGTGTGTTGGGGAGGAAACTTTTTGTTAAATTCGTACATGGATGGGATCTGTAAATACTGAACATGAAAAGAAACTATTTTAAAGTTTGTTCACTGTCTCGTCTAGAAATATTCTGTAAAATAAATATTTTATTTACTTTGCATTCTGGCATTTCTGAGTAGGCAGCATTGCATCAAGAGCTTTTCAAGCTGTTTTAAGGAAACAAAGCAGAAATGCCCCTTGTTTCTGTCTCTCATTGGCTTCCCAGTAAATTTTCAAGCAGCTGGCCAGCTCCACTACCTCATTCCACATTTTTCTGGCAAGAAGCAGAAGTGTTTAAGATAATAAAGCTCCTGCAAGGATTATAGTTAGGCACATGAGGGACAATCTTGTACCAAAGGGAAAAAATCTGTAATGTATCTTACACCTTATTTGATTCCGGAACAGGCAAAAGCTTATAAAGGCTTTAGCTGCTGGAAGCTCCTGTCTGAGCTGATGGTTAATCATGGGGAAGCCAAGCTTTGTTGGTGCTGTATTCCCAGATTTGTTTTGTTAGTGCTGAGGAAAATATGCTACTAATGGGGGTTGCTTAGCATTTTCTACTTTGCTGGGAGGACCCCAGACCTCCTATGTGCTCTGGAGCAAGTCCAGAGAAGAGCGACGAGGCTGGTGAAGGGGCTGGAGAACAGACCCTATGAGGAGCGGCTGAGAGAGCTGGGGTTGTTTAGTCTGGAGAAGAGGAGGCTGAGAGGAGACCTCATTACTCTCTACAAGTACCTGAAAGGAGGTTGTAGAGAGGAGGGAGCTGGGCTCTTCTCCCAAGTGCCAGGGGACAGGACGAGAGGGAATGGCCTCAAGCTCCGCCAGGGGATATTTAGGCTGGAGATTAGGAGGAGGTTTTTCACACAGAGGGTCACTGGAATAGGCTGCCCAGGGAGGTGGTTGATTCACCTTCCCTGGAGGTGTTTAAGGCACAGGTGGATGAGGTCTTGAGGGACTTGGTTTAGTGTTAGATAGGAATGGTTGGACTAGAAGATCCAATGGGTCCCTTCCAACCTGGTTGTTCTGTGATTCTGGGTCTCTGATTGCATGGACAATTGCCATTTGTCTTTCCCTTCTTCAACAATAATGAAAGTGTTTCCTGGACTTGAGAAAGTGTTTTTGTTTTAACATGTTAAAAATAATATTTTGGCACTTCATATGTAGGTTCTGCCATGCAAAATATGGGAATCAGGTTCAGTGTGTGGTCTTGTCTCGGTAATACTGTGGTTATGCCAGCAGCAAAATCTTCTCCCAGTGCTGCCCTCTAATCTCATAATGGCAGTGCACCATTTAAGTTCTATGAAGTTGTCTCAAAGTTTTCACACAATTTGATTCTCCAAAGAGAGAGGGAACATTGAGGTAGGCTTTTGGTCTTGCCTGGTCCTTCATTGTGATATTAACACTTCATTAGTTGTCAGTGTATTTCAGTAAAAAAATTAAGGTGATGAATGAAATGAAGAGAAAAGCAGCTGTGGAGCGTCTGTTGTGGGCAGAAAGGTGTCACAGTATCGTAAAGAAATTCTTCTGGAATAGAGTGATGATTGCTGTCAGCTCACAGCTCATTGTTAAGAGGACTCTTGTCATTCCCATCAGTCTTATTTCTTCAAATTTTCCCCTGTTCTGACAAATCATTAGGAGAAAGTGCTGCTTACTGAGGTCTCCGATGTTCCCCGAGATCCATGAGTTAATTCCAAGAGAAGGTTTGAAAATTGCTGTTTTGTTGAAACTGAAGAAAGCTACAAGTTTGAGCATAAGGTCTTGCAAACCTGATTTCTTATGCATGTGTTTCAATTAAGACCTACTGAAAAAAAGGATCCCACATCTTGAGGGAGTACCTTTATGGTAATGATGAGACCAGAGAGCTTTACAGATCTTGGGGTGGATGGCTAGCAAACAGGCCAGTTGGCACACAGAGCTGGCATCTGCCCTTGATGGAGACCGGATCAGACATTTTGAAGCCTATGTTGGTATTTGGGAGTGGAAAAATCTGCTTCAATTTTCAACTTAAACAAATTAAATTCAGTGTAAATTTAAATTTGGCTTCTGAGAAAAAGATTGCCTCTTTAATTGTACCCGTCTTTGGCAAGAGAAATCTGCATTTGCCTGGTTAGCCTAGATTCAGCAAGATCTTTTCAGTTCTGTATGTGCAAACAAAATTACAGCCCTAGTAGTTCTGTGGACCGTTGTATTGTCTTTTCCAAATTAGACACTGAAATTGCTAGACTGCTTTGCATTGTGCAACTGATAGTTTTTCCTAGCTAGTCTGCAATATTACATTTTCGTATACTCGGCGTGTGTGACAATTTGCAACAAGGTCAAATATCACTGTTAGGGGGTCTAATTTCTTGGGTAACTTGAATTATTTACAAAAATGCTTTGTGAATTTTAAGCTCCATACTTCAGGAATCTTCCTGGAGTAATCTCTGGCTCTGAGAATTTCTCACTGGTAACCACTGGAGTTTACTTCCTCTGCTGTGTCGATAGCATTATCGACTTGTGGTTTAGCTCCACTAAAAGATAAGAGTTGAGCTGCGGTAGCATCAAGACCGCAAGTCAAGCCATGCCAGTAACCTGCCCAAGCTCAGCAAAGGTGATGCGATTTGCTTAATCTGTTCTTGAAGAAAAACCTAAATATCATGACTTCCCCCAAAATGATAACATGTACCCAGCATAAAATTTCTTTTCATGTAACACGAGAACATTTGGCGAAAGACAATACAATCTTAAGGCTGCTAAAGTGGCAGCTTAGGTATCTTGAGAAAACAGCTTAATAAAGTGATTATGGAAAGGAAAGCCACCATGTGTACTCCACCTGAATTCTGATGACACCCTGTGGCTTCTGTTTTGACGGCAGCCGTGGAAGCCGGCGCATACGCTCTTCTCTATGATTGTTAGCTGCAGGAAGCTGGTGTTTTCATTTATCTGCATGCCACCAAGTTTGCCACAAACCTTCCACACCTGTGCTGGCTTGTCCAATAATTGAAAATTAGTTCAAGCCAGCTGTTGGGGCAAGGAAAGGCACTTTGTCATACTTACTCTACTTTTGTTGTGTTACAGCAGGGGCATTCTGGTCTGAGCCAGCTGCTGAGAAGATACGTCAGAACCAGGAGACATTCAGTGGGAATGCTTAGGAGTTCTAGGTGTGTTCTAAAGAAGGGAAAATTTGTCTTTGTGGAGATCAGTGTGTGCTTTACATTTAAATATCGGTGTCTTGATTACCTGTACATTAGTCGGAATAGTTACAGTAGCACAGACACTGCTGATTTGAAACAAGACTTTGTTATGTATGTGATTAGGGCACAAGGACATGTGTAACCAAAAAGAAAAAGGCCACGTTGCAGGAATTGGCCAAAGTGTTTTACAAGAGGTCTGTTCTGGCAGTCCCCCAGGCGCTGTGCCAGATGACTGGGGAAGGCAACCCACTTGAACAAAATTGCTCTTTCCTTTCTTTCACTCCCTGTGTTAATTTGGCTGCTTGGGCCTGAAAAGGTAACTGTTTAATTTTGACAAATTTAGCTAAAGGAAAGGCCTTTTGTGCTATTTCTGTTTGGAGGAGGGGCTGCAGCTCTGCTTCAGGGTTGCAACCTAGTTTCAGGGCTGGAGTCATGTTTAAGTGCAGAGGGAGTGGGAAGCCCCCTTTCCACAGGAGGCACAGTGTCTTCCTCCTGAGAGCATTTCCTTGGGTAAAAAAGCAGTGCCATGAGCTTTACTTGGGGATTTCCTTTTTGAATTTGCACAGGCAATGTTTTTTTTTTATTTTTTTTTTTTTAAATTACCCTCTCTCCTTTCTTCCTACATCTCCTCTTGGCTTTCCCTAGTCCAAGTGCAGCAGGGAAATAAATCCTCCCATCTCCTGCAGGTGTTGGGGTTGCATGGTGATGTGTGTTGGTATTTTGGACAAAATCACCTGTGACTCCTCTGATTATTTATTATGAAGAATAGAAAGCCAGTGTGGATCATCATAGCATTTCTGAGTTATTTATAACCCTTATTTTCTTGACTTTCCTCTCAGAAACATGCTGCTTCACAGGTAGTTTATGCAGTTGGTCCACTCAGTCATTAGCACTTTTTGATGACCATTTGCTTTTTTTGCTCAGATTTCAAGCGTGGTTGGAGGTCAAAGCAACTGGTACTGAGTGATGAAAGCAAGAGGAAAAGCAAGCTCCAGAAATGCTGATTGCACTGATTGTTCTTGAACCCTTTAACAATGATATTTTGCTACAAATACTATGAAAGCTTTGGTTTTTACTACACATTAAGTCTTTTAATTAGAGGACAAAATTTAGTTACTACACATAGCTTACTGTACAGCAAGCTGTGCTGAGTGAATACTGTATTAAATTAGTAACCATTTCATTAACCGTATTAATGCTTCCATACTCATAGTATGGGATTTTCATTTATTTCCTTTAATATCATTGGGTTTCAGCTTTGTTTACAGCTCTTTTGGCATTGCTGGAAAAGACATGTTTGTGTGTCAGTAGGTATTCTTACTTTATAGTATGCCGACCTTTTAATTGCTCTCATTGTTAAGGAATTTATTTCTGTTGAATTTTGAAATGTGATAGCTGCTCAGGCATGTAATGGGGCTGGGATGTATTTGGCAGACGTGAGTCTGCGGCCCCTGTTGTGACAGCTGCTGCAGCACCTTTGTGTCTTGCCATGTGTTGCTGAGATATGGACAAGGGTGAGTGTCGGGGAAAAGAGAACGATGTTTAACTGGGTCAGCAAGCTTCACTTCTGCACTTGATGAATAATTAGGTGATGATAGTGCTGTCGTGGTAGTTGAGATGACTCTTCTGCAGTGGATTCTACCTTTGAATGAAGTTAAATATCTATTTATACTGTGGCAGAGTTGAACTCTTGTGTTTCTAAAATTACTTTTTGGGATCATTTCTAGTGCTGTGTCACATTCTGAGAATTTTATTTTTCCTTTACGTGAATTTGAACAGCTTAGTAGCAAGTCCCACTGAAATGGACTTCTTGGGACTGGGAAAGCAAAATGTGGCTTCCATCACGGCTGCCACTCTTTCCCATCCCATAGTGACTTTGCTCCCCAGACCTACTGGCCATCATTTAGCTACTGCGGAGAGGCTGCTCTTGCACCCTGAAGATGATGTTGCTTGTGAGGATATTTCAGGCTGGAAACTGGAGAACCAAAGGCTGGATTTCTGTCTTTGCTGCTAACGGTCATGGGCCCAGGGCCCTGAGAGGTCAGTGACCTACCAGGGATGCCAAACACCATAGTAAATACATTCTGTGAGTAACACACTATTGACAGCAAGCACAGGGTGGTGATCAATCTCTTGAGCACTCTCCCAAATGTTTTTTATTTTTCCACAAGCTGAAAGACTGAATTGAGTGCGTTTAGGAGAATAAGTACTGGAGCGTGTAAATGACAAAGTAAAATATTGCGTTCTTGATAAAACTGCCAAGTAATCCTGAAATCCTCTTTTAATATTCTCCAGTGTGTTTTGCCTTATTTCAAGAAATTACACTGACGCTGCGAAGATTGTTAATTTCTTTCACCCATTGCTGCTCTTCTAACTCCTGTCATTTATGAAAGTTGAGTTTAATACTATAGCCGGGAAAATAACCTCCACAAATGCTTTTAATATCTCTGGAGGAAATGGGATTTTTATTTTATATACAAACATTGAGTGAATATGCCCATTGCCACCACAAGTACCACCTGTAGTTAACTGGCTGCTATTTCTGCAGAGAACCAGAAAAAGCTCCATTTTCCAATTACAAATAGGAAAATCCACAGGGTGGTATTGGATTAATTGACAGGCAGCCATGCATGAGTAATCCTGCACTTCCAAATGTAAATAACAAGTGCTTTGGAACAGTTAGAATAAAGATTTTTATATTTATTGTAATTAATCCAGAATTCGGAACTGTGTCTGTACACAGCATAGAAATAAGTGATCATTAAACAAAATCCACAGCCTTGTCTGTGCTGCACAGATCTTGTGTACCAGCCTTTTCCAAAAAAATCATTGTTAGAGTAATTGCTTTTCTTTCTGCTTTAGCATATCATGGCTCCAACATCACAGTGTTAAAATGGGTAGGAAAATGTTCTTGAAGTGGTTTTACTTAACTAATTACATGGTTAGGCGCATAATTTAAATAAAATGCCTTGATTTGTTAATAAATTGTTTAAATTAGTGTGTGTGTGGGATGTCCCAACAGTTCACGTTACACGCCTGCAGTTTTACATGGTAAGTTCATCCTGCTGCTGTTTAACATAGAAACACCATGTGTAATGTGGCGGCTGAGCTCTTGGATGCAACACCTCCCCCACCAAAAAAACACTTTCAAACCTCTGGTGAGATAGATTTTTCTTCCTCTCAAAACAAATTGGTGAAGAGAAATCACGCTCTACGTGCGTGTTTATATTTTGTTTACTTCTATGCAAATAGGACTATGGTAGGTGAATTTGTTGTAAACTCTCATACAGGCTAATTTGATATTCTCCTAGAAAGATGTACACTTGAATATTTACCAAAAGCAACAATGCCAGTGAATAGATGACATTAAAAGTATTACTTTTGCATAATTTATGTTCAGCGGAGCCGATATCAGGCTTCACTTCATCACCCACTTACCCAGAGAGTGCTAGATGTTTCAAATCTCATTAAGCTATTTATTCTTTGTAATGAATGATTTTAATGTACTGTATTAAGGTTATGCCGCACTGCACTGTTCAAAAATCCATCTTACTGTACATATTTGAATGTTTGCAGCCAAATTAATACCTTTATTACTGCCTCAATGGTTGAGTAGATGCTGTTCATACATTAATCATTGTTGTCTCTGCTTCATCCCACTCCTTTGCTTAAGTTTATAATGCCATATTTCTTGATAGAGCTGTAATAATCTAGCGATCTCTGTCTTTGTTTGCAAAGCCTAAAGTCAGAGGCTGGTAATTGTGTTACTTCAGTGTCCATAGATCCAAGAAATGTGTGGGATTTCCCTGTACATTGTCAGAAATAGAGTTTTACAGTAAAAAATGAACACACCTCACAGCCCCCACGAAGTTCCCTTCCAAAATCCTTCATATAGTTTTCTGTGGACAGTAAAGAAAAGCAATAATACTCCATTGCACCAACACCAGGCAGTTTAAATTATAATTCTTCCAGTCCTATAATAAACCTGATTGGATTTGCCCATTAGCATTTTTAAAACCGTGCTAATTGCCAAGTGCTAATATTAGGGTGGCTGATACAGGGTCTGTGCTTCACTGTCAGTATAGCAAAGGGCAGATGTCGGATGTTATGACTGAACTTTCAAATTATATATACTCACTTAATATGGTTTAATAAATAATGTCTTTTCAATTGATTGTCAGTCTCTTCCCTGGAGTTTTTTTTTTTTTCATTTCTGGTTATCACCCATTCAGTGTTTGAAATTGCAACCATGTAAAAGGTGATTGCAAATTGCTCAGCTGGAGGAGGGGTGGGGTGGGTAGGAAAGGTTAAAAGCTGTATTTTACTGAGAAATGATTGTAGAATATTTGGTTAAATGGACTTCAGATAAAGAATGACTGAATTTTTTTTTTGTCCTAAGACTGTAAATGATTTTGATGGTAAAGACTTAAGCAAGATCAGTAAACGAAAAGCAGTCCATAAGCTTGGGTGATAGCAAAATTGACTGCCCAGATGTTAATTACCCAAAATCTTGATTTCTTTTCTCCTTAGAATGAGTACTGGTAGCTTTTAACCTTTGATGAATTGCTTAATAACTTCAGAAAATGCCTATGTATTATAACAATATAAGAATAATGAAGGTTTTTCACATTAGAAAGCAAAGCAAACATTGCTGAAATGTGTGTGGTAAATGTGTGATGTCATTTGTGATAGATGTGCAAGAACTGTTTTGGTGAAGGAGGACTGCAAGTCCCTCCAGCTGGGAAAGGACTGTGACGTTTGTGTCATTATGATTGCATCCGTAAAGTTTGGGGATGGGGAGCCATAGGTGGATTGAGATGTTAGTTTTGCATTTAGAAGACTAGATACAGTTAAACATTCTTTGCTCACAGATTTCTTCTCTCTCATAAGCAGTGTGGTATTAAGAGGTGTTAGTGCAAGTTCCTGGGCTCCTGATAGTTTTACAGGGTCAGGCTCTTTGGGACTTTACCCTGGGCGCATGTGTGTAGCATTGGAATGCAGCTCAGCAAGCTGAAAGAATTCCCAGCGATCCCAAATTTGGGCCAAGTTTTCTCCTAGTTGACAGAATGTCAGAGAAGAAATTTAAAGGGGTTATCTTCTCAAGATATTAAGCTCTTGCAAGCAGACAGCTTTGTTGCAGAGGTCAGCTAGAAGGAACAAGAAAGAAGCCCTGCGATCTAAAGATGGACTGACAGATATGATTTCTTTTCCCTTTATTGAATTATTATGTCAGTGGTTGTGTCCCATTACTCCTACGAGAGTGGGAGCCTCCATTTGAAATTGGAAGGAATTGATTTTACACGTAAAGACAGATTTCTTTTTTTTTTGGTCACAACCACTCTTTAAGGTAGCTGAAGTGCAAGCCAGTATGTGGGCTGGACGTGACTGATGAGGTGCAGTACGTATGCAAGCAGGGATGGTACCAGAATTTTTTCTCAGTGGCAGGTGTCCTGAAGAGTCAACCTTGCAGTTTGCAAACAAAGGGATTTGTTTAGCTCAGCTCAGGAGATGCAAAATGCTGAAGGTGTTGTTCTGTTTGACTGGCTTTCTGTTTGAAGGGAAATTGTGAGTACGGTTTTCCCAGTACCTTTTTTACATAGTTGCAGGGATGTAATAACAGTGGGATCCTTTTTTAGTCTAGTTTTCCATATAACTTGTTTCACTGTGGTCTGTTGCTACGCATCCAGCAGAAAGGTCATCTTCCCTTTCTGTGCTCTGCTTTTGGTGGCATTGGCTCCATTTTGACAAAGTTATATCGTCAACTACAAGTAGCAGCCTTACTCCTGTAATTAAAGAGTAGAAAATCCTTAGGAAAACTGCACCGAGTGTTTGCAATTATTTTGGGCAGCATTATGTTCAACAACGATAATTGGCAAGTTTGAGAGAGCAACTTTTCAGATATGTGAAATGTCTAGTACAGTAGGGCTGATACTGTAAATGTATTTAGTGTTTAAACTTCTGCATTAACAGCTCTGTCTGCTAAGTAACAGGATCAGAGAAGAGGGAATAGACTAGGACAAAGACTGTTGGTTCTGTGACTCTGGAGAAAACATCCAATTTCTCTTTTCCAGTACTGAAGTACCTTCATAAAATCTGTGAAGGTAATCCCAGACCTCGGAAGAATACACTTAACCAGTTAAGTATACAGAACCATCTTCTTTAACTTTGCAGTTGTTCATGTTTCTTAGTGCTTCGAGTGGCAAGAGTGGCAGAACCTGACATAACACTGAACATGAGGCTTATCTGGTTCTGTCTGGAGGTAATAATGCATCCAAGGACTGTCTGGAGTAGCTGAGCTAAAGCTACAGTTACTTTGTAAAGATGCTTAAAAGAGAACACTTCGTTAAAAAGAATGCTATTAAGTACATCGTGTGTTGCTCTTCTTGAAAGAGACTATAAAAACATTGGAATTGTCTGGCCGTTGGAAACAACAAAGAACAGAAAAAAGTGGAATTGACTTTTTGTAAGTTTTTTCCTCCTAAAGAACTTACTTTAACTGCTTAGGTGTATGAGAATGAAGCCTTTGAGAGCTCTCCACTCTCCCATTCAGAGGAAACCGTAAGTTTTTTTTGTAATGCTGCTAACAGGACAGAATCAGCTACTCAGTCCCAGGGACTGATCCTGATTTCCTTGACACCAGTGATCTAACTGAAAAGTGTGAGTGCAGAAGAAAGGCAAGGCTAAGCTAGCTCTATGCTTGCACTTAATTCATTAAATGATCTAATTTGTACGTTCCTTTCGCTGAGGAGGACTAGCCGAGCCTGTGCAGCCATGGTGACTCCAATTTATATGCTTCCACATCTCTGCAAAATGATGTTGGGGAAGGATGAGAGCTGGTGGATGTGAGATTCTCTGTGGTCCTTCCTGGTCTGGGTGGTAGTTCAGCTTCTGAAAGACCTGTGATTGGCACAGGGGAAGATGAGGAGGAAAAGAGGTGAAGGCACCTCTTGGCCTCATACACAGCTTTAAATGAGGATAATTTAAGAAGTTTTTGGCAAAAAACTGTTTTCAGGCCATTTAGAAGCACTCCTGTGAAAGCTCTTGTGTGGGCAATGTTGAATTTTGGTCTGCCCACTCATGCCAAAGCAGGTATGGATGAGGGAGAACACTAAGTAAATGGGCTCTCCTGATTTAAAAGGTCACCCAGGAGATTGGTTGAATATTCAGCTACATTCATGTCAGTAAAGTGTTGCTTGAAATCGATGTGGTTTTATATCTTGACGCACAGCTGCAACTAGGTTTATCTAACAGAAAGATAAACTTCCCAAAAGACCTGTAGTGATTTGAGTCGTACCTTGGCCAATCACGGCAGTTGACAAGGGAAGTGGTTCTGGCGGAGCAGCTCATACAAATAGACAAGAACCAACGTAATTTAAAGTGGGAGAAGGTGCAGGGGAGGTTTATTAAAGGGAAAATGGGAAGTATAAGTGCTTTGCTTTGGTACCTGCGGAACACATTAAATCTGACAACAGCAGCTGATGAAGAAGGCCCAGGTGCGGGCGCGTGGCCCCACTGGCTTGTTGACAGAGCACTGCTGGGAATAACAACAGTTTTCAGTGGTGACTGATTAGGCACGGCACTTCTGTCGCTCCCTGTAGTGGACCGGAATGACAACCTTCTGTGTCCCATAAAAAATGGTTAAACCTTTTTATCAGACTGAGGGGAAAAAATTTTGAAGGCGATGAAATGAGTTTCCTGTAATCCTGAATGCTTTTCACGGATGCTTTCAGCGCAAATTATCTGTACAGCTTGAGAGGCACCATACAGAACTTCTTGGATGCAAGGCAGTGTGTGTGTCTAGTTATGTCTCACACAGATATCTTATATAAGGAAAATGCATGCTGGCTTTAAACTGCTCTTTCTTTTTTGAGGTGAGCCTAATAAGTTTGATTTTTAGGGAAGGTGAAATATAATGTCTTCTTACCTGTGCGTAAAGGGAGCAAAAAATGATTTGGTGTCTATGCTGTTAGGTACTTCTCCTAAGAAGAATCCTTGCATAACTCACACCATACATCCTGGCTGCTGTTTGAAGGTAATGGGGATGTTTTACTAAGATAGGCTTCTGGGAATTGAAAGAAATGTGGCATGAAAGAGGTTAAATCAATATACAGATTTGCAGAAATATATTTCAAAAAGAATTGCAGCGGTTGATTTTTCTCCATTTTTCCGGGAGGTAATGAAATATAAATGGGAAGACTACTTATTACTTCATGTCTGATAACTCAGAGAGCATATATACAAAACTGTAGTCAATTTTGAAGGCATTTAAGGAGCGATGAGTTTATGTATGAAGGCATCATGGATGGTGTCCTTGGATGTCCTGTCTTAAACAGCTTTGGGCATGTGCCTGTGTGATGACCTGTGTGCGTTGAATTCTGTTCCTTTGATATTCTTGCGCCACCGAACAAAACCTCCTGGGGCTTTGATTTGATTTTCTCTGATACGCTGTCTTGATACGAGGAGATGGTGTAGACACAGAATTGTGAACTGCTCTTGAGCAACTGCAGGCAGAGACTTACAGTGCTCACTAAAAATGCTTTGAAATTAGAGATAATTGACGTCCTATATCCATAACCTCAGTTTAGTGCCTCCTACCTTTTGACTGCTAGACACTGCAATTTTTATGTTCTTTTAATACATTTCTCCTGGGTGCAAATTATAGGTGTTATTTGTATAAGTGATTCTGCTGTGAGAGTGGCTCTGTTTCCATGAATGGTGACAGAAAAGTGACGTGGTCCCACTGCAGACAATGGAAAATTCCCGTTAACTTCACGGTGGCGATGATTTTGCCCATATTATGGAGACTTTGATCCATACAAAACCATGAAATAATTTACTGCCTTTAGCACACATGTGCCAGGATCTTGCAGAAATGCTGATCTAGTTCAGTTGTTCGATTTTTTTTTTTTTATATATTTGAAATGTGAATTCTGTGCGTCTTTTTTATTTTGATGTTCTCGTAGATACAGAATCTATTTGTTTATTCTGGCTACAACGTTTTATGTGCATAATACGTTAATATGTAATAATTAACTACCTCTTTACTTTGAGGTTCATGTCAAGTTCTTCAGCTATGTGAACTCAATTGATTAAATAATTTCCCAAAACCTTAACCTCCGTCGTGAATAAAGGAAGCCTTGCCGAGAGCTGGAACATTTTTACAGATAGCACTATTTATCCAAAGTCCTATTATTAGCCTAGAAAGAAGGGCTTGCCATGTATTTTTATTAAAAATGACAACGTACTTAACATCTTTAATGAAAGCTAACCATTGTGATATGAATTTAGAAACTCTGACACCTTATTTTATAGAAATGAAGTCCCCTAGTATATTAAAATTAACATTTTTTAATAACAAAAAGTTATATAGTCCGCTGGAGTATGGCTAAATTTATCTTATGATTGTACTTGTCATGGCCTTGAGTATTTATTGAGTAGTTTTAAAAGTTCATTAAACTCAAGAGATTAAATATCGCCCTGAGCAGTGCTCCATAAAAGAAAAAATATAGTGCTATTACTTGGTAAAATGTTGTGCTATGTTGTTAATTTAACTCTCTTGAGTTCTCATCTTCTGAGTCAAAAGACATTTCCTCATCCTGTTAGATTTGACATTTTCAAAGAATCTCGGACTGTCTCCGTGTTCACCAGAAACTCCCTATTTCATGTTCCTTTCAGAAAGGCAAAAGGAAGCGAGTGACTTCAGCAGAGCGTCCTTCTGAAATGTCAAACGTACCCAGCACAACCGTTTGTCCGGCTTTCATTTCACTATGTCTCTTTGCTTACTGTGATCTAATTGTTGGCCAGAAGCACATTTCTAGGTATAGGGGTAGAGAATAAGCTTAGCATTAATGCTGTTACTGCTGTCAAAAAAATGAGCTTTCTTTGCCCAAAACTAGCTGCTGTTTTTGTTCTGTTGAAAGCATTAATAAATACAACGTTGTAAAAAACCTCAACAACGCTTCCTGGTATCACTAGGTGATGTCTAACATTTATTTTGCTTGTAGTTTCCCATGGAGCGGTTTCCTACTGAATCTCCATAGGAAAATACTTTTTATCAGTTAATTTTAATAAGCTGGGGCACATTAATTCATAGTTATCATAATTTGTGACCTCAACAACAGCGCTACTTTTTTTTTTTTTTTTTTATGTGATTGATACAGACATAACTTTTTATGCTCTGACAAAAGGCTACCTGCATGTGTGGGAACAGGAGAGAAGAATGCTTCCAAGAAATGCCAAGTTTGTGCCGCTTACCTAGCGCAAAACATGAGCTGTTAACGTTCTTGAGCTGTGCTCTAATTCTTTCATGCCAACTTCAATGAAATTTTGTTGTGCCATTGTGGTGTTTCACAGCATCTTGCTTGTTTGTTTGTGAGCTCATGGGCTTTTTGATTCCTTTGCTATTGTAGACCTGCTCATTTCAGGCTTTCTGTGGCCAAAACTGTTCTTGCTTTTGTGCCTTATCACTGCCAGAGCTTGACTGGGAATGAGGGAAGGAAACTGCAGGGACAGGTGGCATCTTCAAGTCATGGTTTGGTTATCATAGAATAGTGGAATCACCAGGTTGGGTGAGACCCATCAGATCATCGAGTCCAACCATTCCTATCAAACACTAAACCATGTCCCTCAGGACCTCATCCACCTGCACCTTAAACACCTCCAGGGAAGGCGAGTCAATCACCTCCCTGGGCAGCCCATTCCAGTGCCTAATGACCCTTTCAGTGAAGAATTTTTCCTTTGAGTCTGAACCTCCCCTGGTGCAGCTTGAGGCCATTCCCTCTCGTCCTGTCTCCTGGTAGAGACTTCTATCTAGTTAAGCATGGAAGAGGTTGAATTCACTGCTGGTGCTTTCGGTAGTGGATAGAAGGAGAAGTCTGGTCTCGTGGAGGTTGTCTATGTCAGTAATTCAATATCCTTGTGGATCATTGCTTTAGAACTTTGTAAATGGTCAGATAAATCAATGGCATGAAAACTTAGATAACTCACTTCACAACTGATTTCCTTATGCAGACCAATGGCAGAGGACAATGGCACTCCTGAGACTTTGCTTCTGCCTTTATGGTTTTCTCTCAGAATGCATCTTTGAGGCCTTCTGCTGACGTTGTATTTCAGATTCTCAAGCCAAAAATGTGTGGAGCAACTGTGTAAAATGATTCAAAATAACGTAGCTAGTGTTGCATGTGGCACCTTCCACTTACAGAGCAATCTAGCGAGAGCATCTTGTGGCAAAGTTGATGTGCTTCTCTTTGCTGACTTCCAAATAAATTTCAGGAGAGTTATAAACTGAATCATTTCTAAATGATTTAAAGTCACTTGCAAGAGATCACTTTTAGCAGAAGTGTACTTTCCGCAGCTTATGCAAAATCACTCTCTAATATATACTTGTGGATATATGGCTTTATAGGTATTCTAGAGACCTAGCTTACCTATGACATTTGATTGTTTTCTGGTGTGTTTTCTGTGCTAGGTGTTTTGTTTTATGGGCTCTTGAGTTTTTGGAACTACTTTCTCCTTATGCCGGTAGTTGAGGGCTTTCTTTATTTTTTTTATTTAAACCCCGAGATCCATGTGTGTAGAAAATAAGGTAGGTGGCTTTCCAGTCATGCCTGTTTGTATAACAGTCATGCCTTGGGATGTACCGTTTACACATTACACATGCACACCAGTCAGGGCGTGTGTGTAAATCAAAGATTGATTTGAAAATTAAACTCGCTGGCCCTGTAGCAAAATCTAAGTTTACAGTGACAGAACAATAACAGGGAATTAGAGAGAACCTCTCCTGAAATCAAATCAAGCTCTTGTTTTGCAGCAAGTAATTAGATTGCAGTTTGTTTTCCTGCCAAACTCGCCGTGGCCAGTAAATTAAACTATCACTCGTCTTGCAAAAACAGTTGCCTTTGGACTGTTTGACAGTGGCCTCTCTTTGCCTGTATTTTCCCTTTTTGTTACCAAATCAAATAAAGTTTTGCGTTAGCAGCGGTAGCAGCTGCTGCTGTTCAATTTGTTGTTTCAGGTTTGTTCTCAAGTTACTCTGGGCTTCATTATGAAATTTAACCTATTACTGATCTGTCTAATAATGTTATCTGTCTTGGGACAACCTGACTGCATCAGAATAGTGCCGAATGAGTTGCCTTATCCAGGAGTTGTAGAGCAGGCTGGACTTCTCTAACTCTTTACAGGCCTTTCTGATTGCCAAAACAGTGACTGAAATTTTCTTTCGGATCATGAACTTTGCTGCTATGCAGGATGGAAAAATAACTTGCAGTTCATTTTTTGCCATTCAATCCATTTAATTCTGCCTTCTCTGAGCAAAATGTATTCCGCAATTAGAGGAGTTACATGGAATATTCCATTTATCAACCAATTGCCCTTTTCTTGTTGCTAATGCATTTTTTGGACCTCAAACACATTTTTTTTTTTTCAGTTGTAGGGGCATGCATCTCCTGTCTCTACAAATAAACACAAGCTTTAGCCTTTGGCAAGGTATTTCAAAAAGGAGATAAATACATGTTTAACTTACTAAGTTATGCTGAAAAATGTCAGAACAAAATTTGATGATGTTATATTGCCTTTATACATGCGGGGGGGGGGGGGGGGGATGAGAGATGTAGCTCTTCCGTGGCCAGCTAATAAAAGCTTATGTTGGACCATTTGATTTTTGAACTCTTATGCACCTTGCGGACCTTGAATGGCTCTCGGACTATTTGGGTGATGTGAAAGTGAAGGAAAATTTGTTGAAAATGAAGCATTTAGCAGATAAATGCTGCTGTTGCTGAAGTTTTAACCTCAGCACAGGCATATTGAGAGGCAGCTTCCTACCTCATGCTTCCATCTGTAATACCATTGGACTGTTAGTGCTAGAGGAGTCGATGTCAACAGGAGGGTTAGATGTTAACCATGTATGTGCACACGTTATAGCCCGTGGTTGTGCTGCCAATGATTAGAATCATAGAGTCACCAGGTTGGAAGAGACCCACCGGATCATCGAGTCCAACCGTTCCTAGCAAACACTAAACCACGTCCCTCAGCACCTTGTCTACCTGTGGCTTAAAAACCTCCAGGGAAGGTGAATCAACCTCCTCCCTGGGCAGCCTGTTCCAGTGCCCAGTGACCCTTTCTGTGAAAAACTTCCTCCTAATGTCCAGCCTAAATCTCCCCTCGTGGAGCTTGAAGCCCATTCCCTCTCGTCCTGTCCCTTGGGAGAAGAGCCCAGCTCCCTCCTCTCCACAACCTCCCATTAGGTAGTTGTAGAGAGCAATGAGGTCTCCCCTCAGCCTCCTCTTCTCCAGGCTAAACACCCCCAGCTCTCTCAGCTGCTCCTCATAAGGCTTGTTCTCCGGCCCCTTCACCAGCTTTGTTGCTCATTAGCATTATATTTGTAAAACTCTGGATAGCAAATTGCTGGGGTTTTTTTCAGAATCCAACTGTGTATGGACTCAAGAGTTGGTCAGCGTTTGTGTGTGCTGTGCCAGGACCAAGATGTCAGTCTTATTTGATGATTGTTTTTGGTATGCAGTGCAGTTTTGCATAGTAGCATTTTTCCTTGGAAATGGTTCTGAGAGAATTTATGCTTTGAAGCATGGGGGAACTAAGGCTTTTATCAAGGTAGAAGAGTTGTTTGGTTTCACTGCCAGCGTTTTTATTATGAGCTTGTATTACCATGAAATAGCTTTGTAAAACTGGTCAGAAGAGCAGTTGCATTCAATGGTAAATTTTGCTGTGGTAAAATTGAAGTGTTGAGTGATTACAATTTGGTGGTATTTTCCTTGCAATATACCGAGGTGTTTGTTTCAACTTGACTAAAATATTAGATTGGAATCCTACTGAAACAAACTGCTGTTTTGTTTGTTATTGTATGATTTATAACATAAAATGAGAACTCTACCACGTAACTTTCTAGGTGATAATTTGTTTTCACAAGTAACTTCTGAAATAACAATCTACTTACAGGTTAAATGTTGTCCCACTCTTACGGTGGTGGGTTGCTGTCACACTAAGTACCAGAAAAATGTGATGCTGCTTAACATACCGGAAATGACCAGTGTCGTTAAAACTGTGTATAGCACCTTGCTTGGAGGTAATTCATTAATTATGATGGTTGCAAAAAAGCTGCATGATGACTTTCGATGATGATTGCACAGGGAAGTGGTAATGCTGTCAGGCGTGGGATGGCTTGAAGGAGAATTTGCTGCTTTTTTTCCTGCAGGTTTTCTAGCTTCACTGTTAGTTTATTGTATCTCTAGTGCTTTAAGTGTGTGTAGTATGTTTAAGAGATACAACTGCGGCTGTAGTCGGATTGCAACCCCTCAGAAGGTCCGTAGTGTGCAGTGTATCAGAGTTACATGAGATTTCTTTGAGTCAGGAACTTGTGTATTTGATTTATGCTGAGTTGAAGTCAATAGACTCCTCTCAGCTCAAATGAGCACCAGCTCTCTGCATGGATATGTATATATAGATGTGTCTCTATGTGTGTATGGGAATGGCTACCTTAGGAAAGCACAGGATTTATGATATCTTGGCTTTTATTAGCAAATCATCCTATTGGTGTGAAGCCTTGCAAGCCACAGATAACTTGACTGAATTGTGGCTCATGAAGCTACTGAGTGGAGCACGAGGGCATATTTGGAAAATCTGTAGATGGAAGGGAGCTCTGTGAGAGAGTTGGAGGGCAGGAATAGCTTTTAGAACCCACCATCAAGAATGGTTTTCCCCAAAAAGGAGCCTACTCTGAGGCTGGTGAGCATCACATCCTGAGCTCACAGTGTGCGGGAGAGGGGTGCAAGATCAACCACCTCTATAAACACTTTGCAGCATTGAGGCCCACGTATTGGGTTTTTTTAAAGGATAAATTCTAGCAACATTATGTAGGAAGAGGCGACGTGAGCTGGCAGCACTGTTTCCCCTGCAAAACTGTTAAACAAATAAGTGTTGCAGAAGTAAACCTGTGAGAAATGAAACATCTTTGTACTTTACTGCGCCAATTAAAAAAAAATCAGGGAACCCTTCCTACATGTATTAGAAATCTGTTTTAAAATCTGTTGAGTGGATATTTTCAGTTGAAGGAAGTTATGTTGCCGTAATGTTTTCTCATTCGTTTCATCTCAAATATGTGAAACCTGCTGTTTCCTAAATAAGTAAAAGCAGATGGAGCAGCCTCGGTGATAGGTTTTGCTGAACACTTGAGCTTTGTTAGTTCCATTCTCACTTACTTAATGCTATTACATTAGAGATCTGCTTGAAGGTTGCAGTGTTGAATGTCTCACAAATGCAACATTGACTGGAAAAGTCAGTGAAATCTATAAAAATGGCGTTTATCTAATCTGTTTTATTCTGTTCAATATCTTTTTCACCAAAGTTTTAATTTGGCTGAATTTCTAATATACTACATCAGGGTTATGCCAACCTGAAAGTAAAAATCTCCCGAAGTCATGAGTTAGTCTCCAGATGTTTCTGAGATTGTCTGAGGGGAGATCCCAGTTGTGTTTTTAAGTGCTTTATTTATTCCTTGGCTTAAAAGAACAAATATGCAATAAACATCTGTAAAGGAACAGATGTACAGTAATTTAATGTTTTCCTCCTTTTGATTGCACCTCACAATTTTATATACATATGTATTTTTTTTTAAAGGAAGATATTTCCTGTAACCTCCGATTTCTAGAATTCAGAAGAAAAAATAAGTATTGCATGGCTTTTTCTGATGGTGATTAGTGATTCTCATAACTGCAAAGGAAATTCTCTGTGATTTTGTTTTCGCTGCTTTCAAAGTGAGGTTGGATAATAAGTTATTGGAGTGTCGAGGTTGGCTGTACATTTTTAATGGAGGTTTTTAATTATGATTTGTACAAATTAAGGCCTTCACCTTTTGATTCTCTTTGACTTTGAAGAGGGATTGCGGGTGAAGTGAAGGTGTTAGAAAGGGTGCTGTGGGGGATATGAGAAAGGTGAGGTGGGAAAGTTTCCAAACAGAAATGAGTCAGTCTTTAAGTACATCAGTCATCAGTCTTTAACTGCATCAAATCCATGTGTTGTAATTCTGCCTAAACTACAGTTATCACATTCCTATTGCTACCAGCAGGAAAGGATTTCATCCCGAGTGCTGCTAGAGTATTTTGGGCTTTGATGCATATAGCTGATACAGCTTGATATTCATGATAGGGTGAATAAAATAAATGCTGTCTAGGAAAACAAATTTTCCTTAATAATAACAACCATTTATTCATCAGATACAGCAATTAAATTCATTCCAGAGCGTGCATTTGCTGAGAAAATCTCCTTTGAGTTATATAAATTTCTTCACATTCTTTATTTACTTTATTGAACATGTGTAGTAAAAATACCAGCTCTAAAATTCTTCTTCCTCGTGGAATTAGTTCTGCCATCTGGCAGTCGTGAGCAAGAGAGAAACTTCTCATTCCTGCTGAGAGAGCTGTGTAGGCTCCCCCATCCTCTCATCCACGTTTTCTTTAAATTCAATAGTTTCTATGGAAAAAAAAAGTAGCAAATAGCCAAAATGGGATCAGGCTTCCATTAGCAGGACCCTGCCTTTATCTCCAGAAATGTGAGGAGAACAGCAGGGGTGGCGAGTGTGATGCTCTTCTTGGTTGCACTAGTTTTAAGAGCTCAGTCTCGTTTCTGTACACAGTGCCCATGGAACTAATATATTTCAGGATAGCAGAGCAACTTGCATTTTCTTAATGAGGCTCATGATAGTTAGCACTGTGGGTCTTTTGGAAATGTTAGTGTAATAGAAGCTTTCTGTGATGGGTATTGCATCTTCTTGTCTGCCTTAAAGGCTTTCGTGGCAGATGGACTACAAGGAAAATAGTTTAAATGGGGACATGGGTTCAACATAACTAACCATTTAATTGCTCTTTTTCAAAATCATTGTGCATCCTGAAGGTTTTACCACTAGTTAACGTTGCATTTACAGTTCTTAAGTTGTTCGCTATAGAAACACAGTCAAGAGCCTTTTTTGAAGGGAGCTGGTTTGAACATTCCCAAGATATTGTAAGCTGCAAGGCACAACTTTTTATTTGGTTTGAAGCAAGGTACTAAGTGCTTTGCAATGAATTTTAATTGATTCCAGTTGCAGTTAGTTTTCAGCTTGTCATTGTTAAGGCTTGTTTAGCGTGGGGCAAAATATCTGCCTATTTTTCATTCTGGCAAATGGGATTTCATCCTCTGCTGGTGTAAATCAGCCTAAAGCCGTTGCAATGAAACTCTGCTGATTTATGCCACTTGACCTCCTCTTTTTGCAGCTTTACATACAAAACAAAAAGGGATTACTGACTATCGAGCGGCTGCAGAATCAGGCCCTTCAAAACAAATTAGACACATCTCTGTCCAAGCAGATTGCAATAAAACAAGAAATGTGAGTAGTACTCTTAGAACAATTTTGAACGTAAAATTTTTTTACTGTGTTTCTTTTCAAAGGAACAGAAATGTGGTCCCTTACAGATAAATACAAATGAGCAGACCAGTGAATTTGGATGAAATCATACCTTTTTAAAGATGCAAATTGAAAAATTAAACCTCAAAACAATAGAATCCTCCTGGGCCTTTCAGGAGGGATTGTATGTTGCTCATCAGACTGCGCTGCCAGGTTGCAAATTTTATTTCACAGAGAATTCCATGGGAGAGCTGCTGGAGCTTGCTTGTATGATGAAAAGAGAAAGATCTATTGAAAACACGTGTAGCTTTTCCCCCAATCTGGATCATCTTTTTTAGGAAAGATTTTCTTTTATGCTGATGGAACAGTAATGGGGAGTGTTGGATTAACCACGCTTTGTTTGGGCCTTTGTATTAAAACTAACGCTCATATGGGAAGGGAGAACCTCATCTTTGTCCCCAGTCTGGGCCCACAGTTATGGTAGGTCTTTTTTGGTTTGGATTGCCATTTTAAAGCCAGCTCCTTTCTGTTACATTTCTACATTCTTTCTCATTTTCTTCCATGGAAGATTTTTCTAAGGTGCTTTGTGGTGACTTTTCACCACAGTCATTCAAATTAGAAGTATCTCCCCAAACTGAAAATGTTGGAAGTGGAGAAATCTGTCCAGGAATTATTCCAAGCAAAATAGAGTTATGGTAATAGAGGTTAAAATTAAGAATTTTACCCAACTTATAAACTCTGTGTGGAAGAAAGACTGGTTAAAACAAATCAGAAATTGCCTCCTTACAAAATTATGATCTTCTGTGTGAGAAGGAAAATTTTGCAGTCTCTTCAGTCTTGTAAGGGCTTTTAAGAGGTGTTTTATAGTGATGTCATCCTGGTTTTGCCATTGACTGCTGCTTTTTAAGGGGTATGAATACTGGAAGAATGTGGGAAGAATGACAACAATGGATTTACAAGGGTAAACTCCTATTGGTAAGCTGAAAAGGTCTCATATTTCCAGTTGGCCATTGGGGATGCTTGGAATGTATCTCAGACTTAGCCTTAAATGATCTCAGTGATTGATCTTTATAGCATATTGATATTAAAGCAAGATATGTAGAAGCAGGACGTTTGGGATTTGTATAGTATAAAAAAATTATGGTTAGTACTATAAAGCAGCGGCTGATCACGGAAAGCAGCATAGCTTCAATAAAGAAGTATAATTCTGATTATGGAGGAGATATTTCCATTACTTCCAATGCACTATTCAGAAAATTATTCTTCTTGTGGATAGCTCTGGTTGGTGCAGATTAGTTTTAAAAGTGCAGTTTTGCTGGACAACTCTGGAACAAAGTCAGTAGTTAATAAGGCAGAGACTTGCTGCTGGTGGGAAAGTGTTCAGGACATCTCCAGTTCGGCAATTAGAAGTAGAGTTTGACAAACTGACCCCTTTACATGTAGCATCAGTTTGGACACTGGTTGTAGTAATTCTTGTTGTGCAGCTGCAATATTAATAAGCCCATGAAATACTGTACGTACGGCAGTTAGCTGGCACACACACGAAATGGGCAAGGAAGTGATTTTTAAAATGTGGGTTTACATATGTTTTCAGTGCACTAGGAATGTTTTAACTTGTGAATTCCCAAGTGCAGCGAGATGAGAAGCGAGAAGGCACCTGGACCTGAGAATGCATCTGAACCCTGAATTATAAATCAGTTTTTCTTCCATAAATGAATGCTTCAGACATTTTATTTTATTTTTTCCTTTTCTCCTATAAATCGTTTTTTATTAACTGTCAATCCCAGCCTGTCTTTGCATCTGAGCCATATCTGCATGGAAGGAAGGCACATTTGTGTGAAACTGTGTGCTGCAGCCTTTTCTGTGTGCTGTGGTTGTGAGGCCAGGGTCAGAGGCTTGATTGACTCTTGGGTGCATTCAGTCAATCATAGCAAATTCCCTTGGCGTAGCCAGGCTGCGATGGGCAGAAGCAGAGTCTGGTCACACTTCGAGCGGATTCATCTCAGCAATGCTGGTTTAGCTTTTTTAATATTCCAGTTTAAAATGTTCCATTCCATGCAGATAATACACTGCAATTAGAATTTAATTTGAAAGAAATACTAGAGAGCGTACCTTGACATGCCTTCCCCCATAGAAAGTTTAATTCAAATTGTTGCGAAGGTAGAGCATTAAGTAAATGAAATGTGAGTAATAACTTGCAGATTGCCGGAGAAGTGTATGCTGAGGCATTTTAAAAGTAATGGTAATATTCACCAGCTCCTGAAGAATATATCAAAGATTCATAGATTTTCAGGCCAGAAGGCACCGTTAGATCATCTATTCTGACAACCTGCATAACAAGCTAAAAACTCTCTCAGTAATTGCATCAAACATACACAAAAATATAACAGAAAACAATTTTGATTAAACAGCAAGAAATACGTATGTTGAGGGTAACGTTGTTTCTCCAGGCTTCAGTTTGCAGAAGTTTTGTTTGCTTGCATGATGCAAATTGGATCTGCTGCCCAACTCATTCAGCGATACCTTGAATTTTGATTCCTTGTTTCATCATTTATAGCCTTCAGGTGGATTAGATGTTTTTATATATGAAGAAATTGTTTCGCACGGTGGCAATTGAGTCCTGAAGGGGAAAAGCATGAACTGAGCAGCTGGAGCTCTCCAGTATTGCCAAGTCTGGAGACATCCAAACTTTGATCATTTACTTGGCAGGATTTCTGTGAAGTACCCACACCTATGTGGAAACAAGAAAGTAACAGTGACTTAAAAAAATAATTGTAAATGAAACAAAACCTCATGACTTTTTGAGTATCAGTGGTTGGTTTGATTTTAGAGCCAATTCCACTACTTCCTGCAGTTTAGATGTAGTTTGAGCTCTTTGAATTACACCTTCCGCCAACCTTCCTTTTGTGCCCTTCACCGCACTCTGAGCAATTTTATTTTATTTTGTTTGCTGTTGAAGTATTCCTTCATACATACTCGGGGAGAGGCATGCATATGGATCACTCACAAATAAATCTGTGTACAGAAAATGGAGATTGCCAAGTAGGCAAAACATAAAGATGTCTGTGTACTCGTAATTTCTTAGCATTACTGCGCACAGCAGTTACTCAGGATTAAGAGCTGTGGATCTTTTCCTGCAAAACATACGTTCAAACAGGAAGACCACCTGCATTAATCTTTGGTTTCAGCTGTCACTGCACATGGGTTGTTACTGCCTGTTTAGATTCATAGAAATGGCTGCTGTTACGTCTGAAGATAACGCGTTGTACTTTTGAGGAAATGCACTGTAAGAACTTAGAGTTAATTTTGTTATTTAGCTTTTCTGGACTCCGTCTTCATAGCTGTTCCCAGTGCAGGTATCCGAGGCCACTTGGGTACTCACCTGGCTTAACCATAGTTAAAAGGTGCGTATAACATATGAGAGCTGTCAGATAGAGGGCATATCAAATTCTAAATTTCACACAGAGCCTTTTATAAAGTGCTTTTCGTTACCAGTAGTAGTGTGCTGGTGGTTATGATGACTTTGTATGGTGATAAAGTCATTCAGTGGTGCATTTGTCAACTGTGTCAGTATAGTAGAAATGACTTGAACATCATCTCTTGCAATTTATGTTTTAAAGGAGCTCTGCTCTTCAGGAAGCGTACTTGAATTTCACATAACTCTAATATATCTGAGAAGCGTAATTTTCTTTTGCAGAGCCCTTAGTGGTTAGTGTCTGCAGATTCACAGATGTGCTGTTCCATTACTCTGTGTCCCATTTGGCTGGTGTGCTGTGCTGTCTCTTCCTCCCTCCCTCTTGCCAGCTTTGTTTCCCTCTATGTTTGACATAATTGTTCAGGCAAGATACACTGCAGGTGGATTGTAGGAAGCTCACATTAGAATAAAGTGAACAAAGATACTAAAATCACTTACTGATGCGGATGTAGTAAGTGATTTGCTTGACAGAGCTCATTGTTTCTTGGTTAAGTAAGTGATTGTGGTGAAGTTTTCCTTCAGTAGTATTTAATAGTCCATTAAAGACTCTTTGAAATATGGCTTTCCTGAGAAACTGAAGATGGAAAGGTGCTCTTCTTTGTGCTGATAGAGATCAACTTGACCAGCATCCCCATCTAAAAGCATTTATAGCAGCATTTGAGATGTGTGCTTCCCTCAGCCGCATTAGTAACCACAGAAGGGGGGGGTTATTCAGACAATGCAATCTAAATTTAGTAGAGGCCACTTAAATTCTGGCCACAGCTTGTTTACACTCTTGTTAATAATGAGACTTTTAGGGCTTAATTTTCTCCTTGATCACCAGAACTTATCTATGACAGGACATGTTGTAAACAGGCACCAAAATCTTCTTTGCAAGATGGACCTACTTTATGTTCAGAAGTCAAATTGATGGTAGTAGTGTGGTTCTGAATTGGGTCTGGCTTGGTTTCAGCACTGATTAGAGGAGGCTGTAGTAAGCAGCATTTCATGAGGCTTTTTTTTAACAAGTATTTAATGCAGTGAGTCCTAATCTGCTTCTTTGCAAATGGACTTTATGCAGAAAATGCTATTATACATGAAATTTGCTGGGCTTTTCCTTTCATTGGTAACAGCATGGTCCTTATTTCAGTTTGGTTTCCTTTATGTGCACCTACCTTCTCACATAATCTCACCCACATTTTTAATTCTTCTTAGGAAGGACCTGCAAACATCTCCAGATTTTTATTTAGGAAAAAACCCACAAACCCTAAAAAGAAAAAAAAAGGCAACAAAAAAGAGCTCACCCTGTCATACCATAATAGTTGATTATTTTTGGAATTTTGAAGAGGTTTTTCTTGTCCCTAATGGGATTTCCATCTGGAGTGGCACTTGAGAATTGCAGCAAGTGTTGCAACAATGCTACCTAAGAGAAGATGCCAAGAAGGAAGGAAATAGTCATCTTATTACAAGCAGCAGGTGGTTAAGTTGGAGTGGCAAGCAATGCCAAACATGTCTGAGGCTTTAAATACAAGGGTTGGAAAGGATCTCGTCTTGGGATGGCAAAGGTGGAGTCACTTAGCAGTGAAGATAAACATTCAGGGTGGATGCAGTTCTTGCCCAGGCATAGGTGATGATGATCAGAGATAGATAAATCATGTTTACTTAAATTTCCTCCAGTACCAGTAGTTTGTCCCCTTCAGACACATTATTGACTTGTTCCACTCGCCCTGTGTTTCACTTGCCACCATACTCAAAGCTTTATTAAGGTATTGAATGTCCTCTTCTGCCTTTCTTGCTGGCATCTCCCTGCTTCCTGGCACTGGGATTGGTTAGGTTGGCAGTTCCAAAGGTTTTGGAGCTTTGTGTGCTTCTGTGTGATGATGTTGTTTGTGCATAAATGTGGACAGCTTGGCATCCTAAGTTGGATCATCTGAGTAATCATTCTGTTACTTTGAGTGTGCTGCCTGAAGCTGTTGACTCTCTTCTGAAAGGTCTTTGCTGCTCAGGAAGTTAAAACGTGTTTTCAAATGCAGATACCATGCAGTCCAGGTTGGGAGGGCTGGCATACAGGCATATGCTTTGATAATTGATTTAATCAGAAAATTGAGTATATGCTAAACATCATTAGTTCAGAGTATTTTGTATTTTTTTTAAGAAAAAGAGCCCAAAGCCCATTTTAGGCAGCAGTGACAGCTGAGGTTTTCAGAGGTTGGGAATGAATGCTAACATGCCCTGAGGCATATTAAAAGGTCCATGTTGTTCATGGATGGGGTCACTGGAGAGGCACAGGAACAAGCTGTCAGTTATGGCATGCAAGGAACTGTTTGTTCCTGTTCATTTGCAGTGGCTAAGTGCTGCTGCTTTGTTTTCTCTGACAGTCCTTTTCTTGTACTGTCTCATAGAGGTGTTGGGGACACAAACCATCTATTATTTCTGACCAGTCCTAAGACTTGTCTCTCATATTGCTATTTCCATCATTTGGCAGAGGATATAATCGCGACAGCTCAGGTATCTCTGCTGCACTACTGTTTGTGAGGAGATGGGTAGAAGAGGAGAACCATGTGTGCTGTGGCAGTGGTGGTATCTTCTTTTGGTTCCAGTATCTTGGGGGTGAGCTGTGGGAGACGCTGCAAGTGTCTTGCAGCTGGCAGTACCTGTAGTAACGTTTTATTTTCATTGCTACTGAAAACCCTGTGTCAGTGACCGTGTGCATCACGGGAGCCGCAGATGATGCGAAAGCCGTTGTGGTGTCGAGTTTGGTGGAGTCCTCCTGAGGGCTATGAAGTGCAGAGGTGGATGAAGGTCTTAGGTACAGCCAGTCATGAGTTGATGAGGATTGTGGCCTCTGCCATATTTCAACTCGCTTGTTGCAGCCAGCGTGAAAAATGCGACTAGGCAAAAGCTGTAATTCCTGGATTGGATGTGTCCTGTGCTTGAGTTTGTAGATGCCACTGCACTTGTGTGGCTTACACTGGGATTGTTTTCTTGTAAATTTGGATATCTGCGCTTGAGCAAATCACGGTGCCAGTACACACAAAAGCAGTCACTGGAGCACGTTGCCTTGTTTCCATCTTAGCATCAGTCCCAGCCTTCAGCTTGTGTGTTCGAAATTCAGATGCTACAAGTGTTTTTCCAGTTGTAGAGACCTCAGTCTGTCAGGAGGGCAAGAGCTCATTGGTAGTCTTGGAGTGCCAGCAGACTTTGGGAGCGACTTTAAAATCAGAGGATACCTTTCTGGCAGTGGTTCTATATACGTATCTTGTTGGATGTATATGCTAAAGATATGAATCTGGTGAGGAGAGAAGGGAATGGGCTGCCTCACAGCTGCGACCAGGTCTGCAGCACCCTGTCCATATAGGGGCACTAGCTTGGTATGGAGTGGGTATGGGGTTGCCTTCCTTCATTTATAAATGAAGTACAGGTGTGGGGAAGGTGTGAAATTGAATTGTTAGGAATATTTCTACTAAAATGCATGAATTGCTTTAAATGGAGCAACAGGAGAAAGATACGATTTGGCAGCATTGCAGTAACGTGAGGCAGCGTTTTTAGCAGCTGGAAACCAGACTCTTCTGCCTATTATGAGTCTGGAATTCTAGATAGCCTTGTAGACAAAAAAAAAAAAAAAACAAAACAGAAAACTCACTGTGTAATGCTGTGAACAAGCTTCTCGTGCAGGCAGTGGCTTGCTCTTAGTTGTATATATGGCTTTCATCTCTTAGGGGCAGCTCCAGTTAATGTTGATATGAAACTGCCTGTTAATTGGAGTACATGGAGATAATGGTAGGAATAATCTCTAAGCAAACTGTTAAAAGCTCTGGAAAAGGGTATTTAAAAAAAAATAAATAAAAATCTCTCCCCCAAACCTGAGTTTGCACTCTGCTTTGAAGATAGACTCATCAGTGTGCGAAGCAGACTTCTGCCTTGAGGCCATTTATAGTTCCGAAGCTTGTGAAGCTAAAACAGTTTGATGTGTAATTGCAAGAGGAAATGGAAAACCTGCTGAGCATGGCAGGATGTGGTGCCTTATCACCCTTTATGTGCATCCAGTGCTTGCTGAAATTGCCAGCGGATCCGCAACATCGACAGAACGGTGACATTTTTCATGGGCCGTCGTGTTCTGAATCAACACTGCAACAGTGCGATTAGAGTAGGTAAAGTAGGGGGAACAATCAAAGAGTTGCATGTGACAGATCGGGTTTTAGTCATTCCCTGCTCCTTATTGCCTGCTGTCTTGTGTGATATGCAAAACAGCTTCTCCAAACGCATTACACCTTCACATTACCTGAAAATTGAATTTTATTTGGTGGCCTGCGTATAATTTATAGCACTCTTCCAGTGCACTTCAGTTCTCATTTAGCTAAAAGTGTGTTCTTTATTTCCTACTGGCAGGGAAACAGGGAAATGAAACTTGAATATTCACGACCACTTATGGTATATAAGAAACCAGGCTATTGAAGTTTTAAGCTGCTTGGGTACGTTATTGACAAGAACTGTCTATTCTGGAGTTAAGCACATGATGTATTTGATTCCCAGAGGTATCATCTCTCCATAGTAATTAATCAGGGAAAACGTACCGAGTCTGAATAGCTGCGCTTGAAGTTATGGGCCGCTATTAGCACTCAAAAAAAAAAATGGAAATTGAACATGCCATATGGAGGAGAAACAGGGGTCTAAGCTAAGAACTTTGGATTGAGCCTTGCAGGGCAGGGCGTAAACAGTTTTTTTAATTATTTAAATAAAGCACTTCTGCTGAGCATTTCACTATACAGAAAAATGCACTGTAAATAATTTATTGGTTGTATTGCTGTATGTCCCAGGGAGGGGGGTTGATTCACCTTCCCTGGAGGTGTTTAAGGCATGGAGGGATGAGGTCCTGAGGGACATGGTTTAGTGTTTGATAGGAATGGTTGGACTTGATGATCCGATGGGTCTCTTCCAACCTGGTGATTCCGTGATTCTATTTGTGATATCTGCTGTTGGAATCAGCTCCTGGACCGGCACACCTTGGCCACCCATACATTTGTAAAATATCTAATGCAGTACAGCAATATCCCTGTATCAACAAGCTGCTTTCATATGGAAGAACTGGCAGTGAACATTGATTTGGAGTGTAAAATAAATATTTATGGCAAAGAGTTAGGGTCTACATTTATTTCTTTCTCTTCCACCTTAAAGCACAATGCAATGGTCTGTAAAAAATCTTGGGAAGTTTACTCGGTGAACAGAATGTTAACTGAGTCTCAGGATCCATCGAACAGGTGGCCAAAAGGCAAAAGATATTGTTAGGAACAGAGTAGTAGAAAGGGAATTGCACTAGAGAAGTGTAGTGAAACTTGTAACTGGTACAAAGGCAAATCATGGGTGAACAATAAGTAGCCCTGCATCTCTTCTGCCCCAAGCACGTCAAAACACCAACATTGTGTCTTTTGGATGAAGGGGACAGATTTCCAGCTTCAATTGAGGGTAATGCAGCATGTGTCAATTTTTGCAGCCCTCCCAAGAAGATCTGAGACAAAGATGCATGAGGTCTCAGGATGTCTTTCAGTCAAATTTACATTGATCTGTGATAAATACAGCAATATCGGTATTACTGTGTTTTGCAAGTGCAGGTCGCAGTGGGGATATCCCTCATTTACAGTGCTGTGTGATCTGAATTTTGGCAAAGGAAGCCCATGTTTTTACTGATGCTTTTGGAACACTCTTGCAGCTGCTATCCTTTTAATTGTGTGGGTTTCTTCTTAAGTTTTAATTTTCTTAAGATATATATATGCAGAACCAGTGTTTGGGCTTTTGCCCATGTTGTTTGTTTATATGCTTTTGGAACTTGATTGATACAGTAGGTCATTTGTTGCAACAACCATTTATTTCAATCTTATCCTTGCAGTTGGATCATTTGAATACATTTGGTTTAGTTTTATTCTTCAAGAAAAATTCATCTTGTCTATTAGACTTTCACATTTGATAGTTTGAGAAAAAGGAAACATCTTAAATGCTGGTTTTAGGCAGAACTTGTGCTGTGTAGGACAACTACCAGCAGTGTGAATTTCAAAGTCTAATTACAAATGTTACCAACTATGAAATTTATGCTGTTTACGGGGAATTTAACTGTACAAATCCGTGTTTAAAATGAAAAAGAATCTGAAAGCGCTGAGTGGAATTCATTCCCATTCCTCCTTTATGTTGTTGGGGTTCTTTTTCCCCTCCCCTGTTGCAAGTGTTAATTGGGAAGAGGTGTCTAAGAGTCAGAGTGGTTTTAGAGGGGAAGTCTATTTCCCATACCTACTTGGAGACTGACCTGATCTACTTCTGAGAATTCTTTCCTTAGAGATTGTTCCACCTTACACGTAGCATGTTCGAGGCTAACTTCAGAAGCTCTCTTTGTCGCTTGCCATTTACATGTCTGGTCCCTACCAAGGCAATTCTCCCTTAGGAACAAGTGACTTTTGGTGAAGACCAATCCTGCAGATGTGAGCAGAGAGTCTTCACATGAGGACTTGAGACGAGGGGAAATCTGCCAAGCATCCTCAAAGGCTTATGGATAGTAGTAGAGCAATCCTGTTTCCAGTGGGGCATTCAATTAATTTCTGTTTCCTCGTAGAGGATGCAGATGAACCAGCTTTCCTTTTATCTCATAGGCTCAAAAGCTTCAAATTTTGGCAATGTTTTCCAACTATATTTATTTAATGAAACGATCACTTCAGTGAATACAAGATAATGCTGTTTGCGTTCTTAATCTGGCCCTGTTGAGCAGTACTGCTGGATTCATGTGCTTTTGGATTGTTACTTTCTCATAGTAAAAACATCCTGTGTAAGCACGTGGTGCAGTGTGTGGTAGAGGTTGTATGATATCTGAAAGGTTGCAGAGATGACTTGAACAACAGGTTTTCCAGATTTCTCATGCATCTTCCAGGATATATAACCTCATAAATAAAGCAAGAGTAAATGGACTGGTGATGGAGTGTATTAATTTTGTGTATTATATGCATTCTAAATCAGGTCTTTACGTATCAAGATCTCTGCGGGGAGTTACCTCTTCCACATCTTGCACAGTACCAGTCAAAACTTCCCTACAAAAAGTCTTGGTTGTGAGATTTGTTTGTGCAGCAGTACCAGGGTGAAGCTTTTAGGGGTGATGTGATGTCTTTCAGCCATGAAGCATGACTGCTGCTCATTTGTAAGTGTTTTGCTAGTTCTTTAGACTAGGCTTGTAAGATGAAGGAGACTTTCCTTAGCAAATGAACAACAGAGCTATTTTACCTACAGACTCCCTTCAGCTTTGCAGTGGGATGTCTTACTGAACAGCTTTCAGTTACTTAAATAACAAACTTTAAACTATGCATTATATTAGAAGTGCTGATAATTTTTGGTTATTATAGTTCACTTTTTTTGTCTTTTGTATTTATGTGGAGTAGTACAACTATCCATCAGAAATGATATGTGTCCCCCTCACTAATGGTATGTAGCTTCCTTTACAACAGTCCTGCTTTCTCCTAAATTTTATGGACTAGGTTTTGTTCTCCTTGGAAGTACATTATAAATCAATAAGATGTATTTTACTGTAAAAGGAAAACATTTTATGTGTGGAGTACTCTTTGGAAGACTTTTATATTTTATTTGAACACTTGAAAAGTTGCAAAGTGGGATGCTTGGAGTAAGAGTAACTTGGCTTTGCATTGCTGCTCTCTGGATTACTGTATATCACCTCCCATGCAAAATTTATTGCAGGTCTGGGTATCTGTATTTCACTAACATCTTGAGGATGTTTATTGGAGTGAGCTATCCTCTGCAGTAAGCAAAGGCAACTACTTGCCTGAGAATTGATCTATATATACGGAAAACCAGAGAAATAAAATCAGTTGCTGCAAAAATATCTGTTACAGTCTTAACCTATTGAAGGAGATGAGTTTTGCTGTTGAGTTCTAATGAGGTGATAGTATTTTTGTTGTTTATGAGCACAGTACAGTCCTCAGATGCGCATCGCGTATACACGATGGTCATAGACGATAGTCTATGAGTCTAAGGCGCCTTCAAAGATCTTGCAGCATAACAGACCAGATTTTTATGAAGAGTTCAGCCTATGCTACTTCAGTATTGTTTCCAAGGCTATCTGACTGGTTCTCAGTTAGTTGAATAAGAAACAACAACAAAAAAAGATTTTATTGTTCTTAGTGGGTTTGAAACCTGATGTGCATGCCCTGAAGGGAGAAAGAAAAAATAATTCAGACACTGAAAAAAAATGAAAACAGCCAAACGAAGGCAAAATCCCAAATCATAGGAAAATACTTAGACTGGTATTTTTCCCTTCTTGCTCTACTGTGTTGGATTTATTTTAGTCGCCAGAAAATTGTCAGATTTTAAAGAAAATACTTCCAGCAGTGTTTTCTTTTAGGAATCATGTAATCTAAAATGGAAAAAAAAAAAAAAAATAAATCCCTTTTAGCTGTGTAGTTAAAGGCATCTCAGCAGCGTTAGAAGATTTTATTTTGCTTTAGCTGGGTGATGCGTTGCCTTGCTGTCTGGAGGTTCAATCTTTCTTTGGATGCTCGACCTTTTTCTAATAAACATCTGCTGTATTAAAAACCTGTGTTGTTCTGTTTGCTTTTGTATTATCGTAAATGGATGCAAGCAGATGAGAAGGGGAAGCAAGATCCAGAAACATTTGGAGTCACAGCTCTTCTAGTGACACTAATTTCATTGAAATGTAACCTAACTATCTGTCTTCCGTGGTATCATTCAGTCTCTCTGATGGGGCAGTGTGGTCCTGTCGATATATGCCTGCAGGTGGGCACTGATCCTACCTGTGTTGACTTCTGATTTGTAGGTAGATGGAAGAAAACATTTTACATGCGTTCATTTTTATTTTGTGATAGGGATCTGGAGTTTCTACTTTAATGCAAATGATCACTGCTGAGTTTGATTATATCTCTTTCAGAAGAGAGAAAGATAATGCAGAGTCTCTTCATCTGAAGCATATTCCTGCCCATGTGGCTCTGAAGCCACTAGCTTCAGTGGGAGGATGATCCTATCTTCAGAGGGAGAAGAGGAGACCACAGAGGGCTGCTGCATGTTATTTGATACAGTTTGTTAGAAAAGGGACCCTTTTTTTTTTCTATTACATCTTGCCCTGGAGCTGTTTGGTCCCCCACAAAGAACATTTTCATTAGTATTTTATTAACCTAGATGAATCAATTTGTTATCAGGCAGAATCTTACACAAATAGAAGTCAGCTTCTTATGGAAAAATCAGACTTTCCAGAAGCATCAAAAACCTCTAAAATGTAGCCTTGCAGTTTGTTGAAAATATGTCTGGATGTAACTACAATTCTTTTGCCACTGGTGAGTGCAGGTACATCCCTACACCTTCCCTGTTCCCTTAGAGTCTGTGGCTGTTCTGGAAGTGTCTTTTCACTGGAAAATGGGGCAGCAGCAGAAAAGGTGGTGTATTTCACAGAACAACCAGGTTGGAAGGGACCCATCGGATCTTCTAGTCCAACCATTAACATACATACACACACATACAGTACATCCATGGGTAGGATGTTAACTTGCAGCACCCTTGGGGTTTTGCTGTGTGGTAGCACGAAGTAATGGCATGTGGGCAAGTGAGTGAAATAACTACAGCCCAGTCTCTCTGCATTTCTCTCATTAGCTTTATTTCCAAAGGTGGTGCCTTACTGGAGTAAATACTTCAAAAGGTTGCAAAGCTCTGTTCGGCTCCGATGCTTTCTTGAAAGCGTTAATGCCGTTTTAAGGATCATCAGGCATAATCTACTGTTTGGGACTCAGACTTGCACAGCTGTTATTTAACACTGGTTAGGAAATGACAGCCTGTCAGTACTGGTTGTGAAGGAGCTTCAAGGAGCCATTGTTCTTTCAAATTAAAACATTTAAACATTTAAATCCAAAGCTAGGACTGCAGGCTCATTTTAATTATTCCTTTTGTCTATTGGAAATACTTTCCTCGTGATGATCACGCAGCTGTCACATATACATTACCTTTAGTCAGGATGCATGACAGTGCTTTCCTATTAGCTGTCATTATTTTACTAGCAAAACTGAAACCCACTAGAGCAGATATATTAATTTCAAAAGAAGACACTGCTGGCAAAGTTATTAAAATAAAAATATCTGACGACTCAGAGTCATTTGATTCATAATAAAGATCTGCTGTAATGTCTCTCGACAGTTGAGGTGACTGGGTTTTCTGGCTGTCTTATGGGAGATGCCTACAGTCCTGTCTGTCTGATCTTGCTCCGTCAGGTGTTCAGAATAGTCAGCGATGTTGCTACTCATTCCTTGTTTCGAAATCATTTTTGTCAGCGAGGTAAATATATTACTGCTCTACTGTGTGTGGTGATCTTAAGCAATCATGAAATTTCAAATATCTTCACTCTTTAGCCACTGATCTTGATTCTGTGCCAGTAGTTACCAAACTCAGCATTAAATATGAAACAATAAAGAAATCCTGGAAAATATTGTTTTGATTAAAAATTTACGGACAGTACTATGCCTTTTTCACCTTTCCGAGGATCTGTCTTGGTGTTTACCTGTATATTTACGTTACTTGAAGCACTCTGCGTTTCCAGCATTGGGCTTGTAACTGAGGAATAATGGTTGAAACGGTTATTTGTAATTTGCTGTCCAGCCTAGGTACAGTTAATTACATATGCCTCTTTCACATCTAATCTGAAATACATGATTTCATTTTGTTTTCATTTCTATTTGCTATGTTGGTTTGATAATAAATGTATGCAGTAGGTTTTCTGAGAGCTCCAGAAGTATTTTTAAAAGGGCAAACCAAATTGATTTAATAACAGATATTGTTAAAGGCTCTTTTTTTAATAGAATGCGCTGTGATTGCTTCTACTAACAGAAGATTTTCATTTTTCAAGTTGTTATTCAGAGAGAATATGCATGCCCCGAGAATGACCTGCAAAATGAGAATAAAAATAAAAATAGTAAACTCAACAACAAACAGATCCTTGGAGGAAAAGATTGTTGTGTGGGACTAGTTTGTGTAAGAACACTTAAGCATCCAAAACAGCTTTCCTGCTTGATGATTCATGTGATAGAATTATTAGGAAATGCGAACTTTCCGCCTCCTATTAGTTTACTTTAAGTTAATTGCAGGGGAGAAGAGATGACGACTTTTCCTAGAAGCCACTGAGTTGAAGTAGAAACGTTCCGATCACTGGTAGTTTGCATTTTGCTGTGAATGTGACACGTGGAGTCATTGTCACTAATGGCTTATTACGAAGACTAGAAAATTTGGGGGTGGGAGTTGTAGATGCTGATGGATTACTTTATTACAGTGTAGTGCTGGTAGCTTACAATGCTGGAAGAGTGAAGGGGCTTATTGTCAGCAGCGCTGGGGCGAGCAGCAGCTCTTCGGGAAGCTTCAGCACAGGAGCTGCGTGTGCTGAGGAGAGGGAAGGGTGGAATTACCAAAGGTCATGTTTGATGGCTACAGGTAGATAGTGTCAAACTGGAAGAAAAGGAAATAATTAAAGCTTTTAATATCCTATTGTACCAGTTTCCACTTTAGTTTCATTATACAAGAGGAGCTGCACTTTGACGAGGACCATTTTACGCTTTCATTCTTTTCCTCTGTTACATTAATTGAGTTGCAGAACATGAACTGCTCTTTACCTAAAAACTGTTCAGTCTCATTGTTTGCCTGGCCTAAGCTTTGTTTCCCCAGACTAGACAATGTGGTTTGTACTTGTTTAACCCTAATTTCAGGCTTTTTTTTTTTTTTTTTTTAATGCATAAACTTCCCCATTGTTTCCCTGTAGATGAGATTTCCAAGGAATGCTACCTTGCTGATAAGAGGCATCTGGTAAAGACTCTGCTAGGACTGCCTGCAAGAGGCGCATTTGTATCATTACAAATAGAGATGTTGACTCTATGTCTTTATCTAGTTAAGTTACCCAAAATTGCCAATTCATACTAGTCAGCTCACACGGTCAAGCTATATCCTATGTTGTTGGCTTGACAGATTTCCAGTTCAGTTCAGCTTTCTTGAATAGCTGTGCTCATCAGGCATTTCCATGCTGGAACATATGAGAGCATCTCCTTTTGAGCAAACAAGCACAGTAGAAAATGAACAACATTTAAGTAATGCGTAACGTGTGAACAGATAATGTAACGTAGACTGAGATGTTTTTCACGAGATGCCACAGAGAGCACAAAGTAGCAACTGATTTTTAGGGTGCTGTTTATTGAAAATTAACATTGAGTGGTTTGTGGGCATAAAGTCAAAGTGAATCAGGAAAAATGTTTTCAGTTTGGGCAACGTTTATACGTTTTCATCTTAGTATCTGAAGTACAGGTGCAGCTTAGGTGGCTAAAGAAGCCTGTCTTGCAATCCCTAACTGAGCCCCTAACCATTATTCGAGGGGGTGAATTAATTTGAGCAGTGCCTGAAATGATGCAGTAGCATTTAATAAATAAGTGGATATTGTAGTTTCATGGGATGTGGGTATTTGTACTAACCCTCATAGTGATATCAAGTACATTCTGGTTTCTTTGCACATCCTAGCATACGAATAACATTTTTTAAAGATTAGTGCTCTTAGCAGGGTAACGAATTTGGCTACGCGCAGCTTCTGATGATGATTAAATGCCAACGTGAACCTAAGGTCATTTCTGAACTGTAAAAGTTAGTAATTGCAAGGGCTCTTCATTGGTAGGATCAATATTCTCTTTGTGCTGCTCAAGGAAAAAAAAAATCCAAGAAACTACAGTGTAAAATTGAAGAAACACTGTTTTCCATTGAAGTGAAGGTTTGGACATCGCTAGTTATTTCTCTGGGCTTGATTTTCGTAACTGCTGAGATGGGAGCGTTAACAGGTGTTGCAGGGCAGAGCAAACAGTGCATTTTCATTTAATGTTCTTGCAAAGCGTGTGTATTAAAATTGACATGCACTTCTTATATACACATGCATTTTTCTGGTGGAAATACTTGCATACGAAAATGAAGGCTTCTGTCTTCCTGCGTGTTTGAATTGCCTAATAGCTAAAAGCCTGCGAGTGTTGAATCTTGTCTGGGCAATACTGGTGCAAATTTTAATATGGTGATTTTCTTCTGACAGTTGTTTTGGTTTTGTTTTGCTGCTGTGACTCTAGTTCTTGTATGTTAATTCTTTGGTATCTGCTTCGGATGTTCAGGTTGTGTCTCCTATATGTGGTAATGTCTGTATATCTGCAAACGTCCATCAAATTCAGAGTCTCTATTAAGCAAGGAAATGAAGCTACGCTAATGAAACTTTGAGAATTAACCATGTCAATTTATAATAAATGACTAAATACCACAAAGACATCAAAAAATACAGTCAACTTAGCTAAAAATCAAATTGAGTCTATTAAAATATGCAGTGCAATTAAAATGTCGCTTTTTAAAATGATAGAATATTAATGATTTATATCTTATACTTCTAGGGCATTATTCTGCCTTAGGTGGTAATCCAAGAAGCTCACTCGGTTGCCTAACCTTCCAGTGAAATACATCTCATGGTTTGCTCTGATAAGGACTCTTTGGCATAAAAGAGTGTGGAATGATAGATTCATGTTGTGGTGTTTTCTTACTATGTATCAGTGCAATTGCTGGATGCCTCTTTAATCCATCAGGTTCGTACAGCCTGGCTACAGGCAGATGCAAATGAGGGAGAAGCTTCCTTAACGTAGCTGAGCTAAAGCATTTCACTTCTGAATTATAATCCCTCTGGTATTCTAGTGTTGATGACGACTTCTCCAGCTTCCAATTTTGCTGAATTCTGCACTGGTTTTGTGATGTTCACAGGCACTCGCTAGGGGCTGAGGCAGATCTTTTGACCTAAGGCAAATAGAATTTAATCTCCGGCCCTTGGAGGTTTCCCTTAAAGTTAGAATGGCTTCTGCGTTACGTCAGCAGGCCTACTGTTTGTTGGAAAATTCATTTGCCTTATTAATGTGTGGCAAGTGACTTGGACATGTGAAAATACCCAGGGGTGGCTTTTTCTTATGTGTAATGTTAGTCTTTTACAGCCTGAAAAAAAAAATCCTTACCTATACAAAATTCCTTTCAGAATTTCTTGACGTTAATTACGGCATCTGCTCTTGCAATGGTTAACAAAGTCCTGACCAAGTTAGGACTCATGCAGATGTTCAGCTTCATGCACTGACAGTGATCACAGTGACTTGAAATGGTAAAATAACGGTATCAAAGGTTAGTACCAGTGCCAGTTCGGAAGTAATTTGATGCTTGCATTTGTACTTCCCTACTCATCCCCAAGGAGTCTGGGGCTGTAAATCCAATTGCTTTTGCAGCAAATTTTAGCGACTGGGTCTGCAGGAGGCAGATAATGTACTTGAAAATATGTTCCTTTTTAATTGGGATGTAAGAATAGGAACTTTTTTTATGTGCGTCTATAATTTTGTAGAAGCTCCAAGCTTAGGGTAGTTAAATTTGTAATATACAGTGAGAATTGTTGTCTTTATGCACATATATTAAGCTAAAATCTGGTTACGAAAACATGAAACAAATTTCTTCATTTGCCAGTGAAAGGACTGGGAGGACACTGCATGACTAATGGTTCTGTTTTAAGGCAGGATTCTTCCTTCAGGTTGTGCACAGGGTCAGTTCTCATGTCCATTATCCCACTGCAGACTCTGAAGAGGAAAATGCCCAAATTAGTTTGTCGAAGGCAGAGTTTATATGCTAGTAACCATGATAAATTCTGCACTAAACAATTAGTCATTGCCACTGTTCACTTTTCTCTCTTCAGCTGAGTCTTTCTCGCATCTTTCCCGAGGTTAGCAGCATCTCTGGATCATTTCTTTTGTCCTCAAGAAGGTGTAAGCCACGGGGAGCTGTCTCCATGGGAAACTGGGGCATTTTTATTCAAATAATCATGAAAGCTGGGGCTTGTGTAAGGCTGGGATTTCGTTGGTAATGACTGCTACATAATAGGGCCACCTGGTGATTTGTGTGTTGCATTGCTCTGTAGGAAACTCGAGTTCGGGAGCTACTTTAGGGCTCTCTCCAACCGGGAGCACACTGGGCAGGTATGTTCAGCTCATTTGCTTCGTCTCTGAGTTGGGTCATGCTGACCAAGCAGCACTTTGAATTTTCTTTACCTGCTGGCAGATGTATCAGCAGTGAATAAGAGTCATTGCACAAGAAACTGTTCACAATAGATGGATACTGAAAGCTGAAAAATTATGGAAATGAACCAACAGCGCCAGAGCCAGACATATATATTCTGTGTATTACCTAGCAAGAAGGTTATTGCATCTAATACTGTTCATTAAACTGTTGTATGGTTTCTGCTGTCATTCCCTTGTATTTCTTCATACAGTGAGAGAGTACAGTAATGAACCCTGATGCCAATGAATAAATGCATTCAAATTGTATCAGCTTTTTTATTATTAGAGGCTGTATTTTGATAACTGTTGATTTGCATACGTTTCATTCTGTAGTTTGTAGTCCTAAATATAAGTTTTAATTACTCTGCTTATCTTATGTTATCAAACACTCACCCTTCATGTAGGGGGAAAAAACCCGCGATTGCCATGCTTTATGCCGAGAACGTTCTATAGAGAGTAAAGCAGACATAAAAAGAACTACATCAGAGCAACATTATCAATTTATACCAGCTGAGAATCAGACTTGGAGAGCAAACCTGAAAAGTCAGTGGCTATTTTACTATTTTGAACAAACTCTTAGGACCAAACTAGTTTTGTTTGTTTAAAAAAATGCCACCTTTCTGACACTCAGCATGTTTCTTCCCCCTCCAAGTGTTGCAGTGAATGGCTTAATGTACAAGTGGAGACTGGTGACGAGTGGCATTCTGCAGGGGACAGTTGTGTAACATCTTTGTCACAGGCAGGGAGTGTGGGATTGAGTGCACCCTCAGCATGTTTTCTGATGACACCCGTCTTTGAGCACCCTGATCCAGTGGGAGGTGTCACTGTGCATGGCAGTGGGGTTGGAGGTGGATGATCGTTAAGGTCCCTTCCAACCCAAACCATTCTGATTATAAGTGGTGGAATTATGCCAAACAGGTGAAGTTGTCTTATACATAGTGATAGTATTTTTATACCCTTTTTGATAAATGAATCTTTTTTTTATGCCTGTCGTTCTTGGTCTCTTGAAGATCTACTGCTCAACAAGGAAGGTCTCTTTGGGGTAATGAGACTGTCTTTCCTCAAGAGTTTGAGGACTGTACACCAAAGCGTTTGCTACCTCTAAGGGGATGAGCTAGGGTTAGGTCCTCTACCTATTCGCATGTCGTGTGTCAGCCTGGACAAAGAGCCCAGTCTCATGGTTGTCCTGTAGATGGAAGATAACTTCTCCTTCTACAAGAATGTATCTAGGAGGAAAATGTGAGCTATTAGTAAGCATTCAGCTGGTATAGTCATGGGACCTGCGAATGCTTTAGAATAAACACCTGTGGCAGTTCCAAAAGTTGTTGTGCTTTCTGATCTCTGTGGGAATAATCCCCAGTGGAGTGAAACTGTCAGGATTTACCCAACTTGTAGGAACTTTTACATAATTAAAGAGAAAAAGTATTTTCCAGCATTGCTTTATGTTGTAACCAGGGGATAAAATAGATCATGTAAAATTCACTACAGATGAATTAACAGGAGAGGAGATTGTTATATTTAAGCTATGCGGTTTTCTGTAATTAAATGGTTTCATAGAGAGAATGTTCTTTCTTGAAGAGAAAATCCCCTAATTGGCAGTTATGCAGGGTTAATGAACTACTTAGAGTACAGAGGGGGAAAAAAAGTGGGGGGGAAGAAACCCTAAACCCAAAAATATATTGAGTGTCAGAACTCAGCAAATCCATTATTAGAGTGAGCTTTAACCAAAACCTGATGAGATCAAACTGGCCCTGAGAAAAAGAGCGTTCAGAGAGAGTGAGGATGCTGCAGGTGGGAAGAGTTGCCTACGAAATGAACGCTCGGGGGACAGCCAGTCGTATTAAGGAGGCCATAAGTACCGAAATCTTAAATAAATAAAAAGGCAGAGGGTGCAGATCTGGAAGAAGATGGTAGATCTGATTATTTTCTTTTTTTTTTTTTCTTTTTTAAAGTGCCACTGTGGGGAAATTGGAACAATCTCAGTTTGTGTTATTTCTGCATTTGTGAGGTTGTTCACTTAACCTGTGCGGTGACCTGGAATACTCGATGCCACCGAGACAGAGTAACCGAGAGACTTTGTGATTTCAAGGAGGAATTTTATTGAACAGCAGCAGATTTACTTTACACTTCAGTAGTAAGTGATAAGAGAGGAATTATTCAACATGCTTTTTATTCAAGCCCTGGGAAGTGGTGTAAATTTTGAGGGCACAGAACACAGTGCCTCATATCATGAAAGTGGAATCTATTTTAAAATTAAGATGAGAAGTGCCATGTTTCATAGACGCCGTTGAAGTTTCTCTGGCGTTCCTCTGAACTTAAAGTTTTTAAGTCACGGTAATGCCTTTTGACAAGACATTTGGACAAGAGCAGAATACTGAAGTGATTAAGAAACGAAATCTGAAATTTACTTAGAAATTTCAGAGGGCAATGGTTTTGGCAGTATACATAAACACTAGTTATGATGTGTCAGTCTGTATTAGACTCTCCTTTTCCTATCTTTCCATGGGCAGATGTTGCTTTTTTCACTTTATAAGTTTGTTAGGGATTTTAGTCTGCCTTTCTGGCACCCTCAGGCTTCCCATCAACCCGACCACAAAATGCACGTCATGTAGGATTCACCTTTTCCTGTTAGATTAGATATTCCTCAGCGGGCAGCTGGAAGCTTTTTTCTTCTTCTCTTTTTTTTTTATATTTTTTTTGGGGAAGGTAGGGGTATGCTTGTGTGAGGAGGGGCCAGGAAGCCAAGTGGGCTTGAGCATTGGAATTTGACTTCATAGCTGATAATCACCAGAGAAACAAACAGAACATACTTATAACAGGAGAATCTCTTTAACGATTAAAATAAAAAGATTGATTTGAAAAAAATCACATACCCCAAACTGCAGTGGGTATTTCTCCATGTGGCATCCTGTGTATGTATAATTGATAGTGCTGTGTGAAGCTGTGTGCGTGCGGGAGGTAGTTTGGATCAAATATTAAAACTCAAATCAGCTTTCTGCAATTCAATATTGAATTCATAAATGCCAGGCTTTTGATTTTTCACTCAGAGGTGAAACACGATGAAAACCTCTTTTTTTGTTAAAAAGCAGTTAATAGACTTTTAAAAAAGACACTAAACTATCACTGTGATTTAGCCAATTGACTTGCCAAAGGGAAGAAGTCAGATAGTCTCTTTTGGGCAAACCTGTTCTAAGTTTTATGCTGACGTTATGGTGAAATTGTGAGCACATACTCTTTAGATTGTTTTAATGAACTCTTGGCTCAAATACCCACTTGGTTCATCAGGCTCCAGCCTGCCTTCTGCATGCGTATGTCCGCTCTGCAGGAGGGATGTGATCACTTAGACCAAACGTACCTTGTGATCTTTGGGAGTTGTTAGACCAGTGTTTGAACATCCTTGAGCAGCCTTATTGCATTTCAGTGTTTTCTGAAGCTATGTTTTCAGATTTTTCAGAAAGAGAAAACTTTAAAGGTTGAACATTTACATCTTTTGCATATTACGTAGATTGCACATTTTTTATTAATAGTGTTCTCATACTAATGCTAGTAAAGACATTTTATCTGACGTTGCCAGGTTTGTATTTTTTATGTAGAGAATCTTGCCTGGGCATATTTGCCTCTTCGTACAAACCCAAAAAATGGCAATATTATGTGTTAAACAGGCATCTTCCCACCTTTCCTCCCAGTTTCTGAAAGGCTCAAGAGACAGGTCCCTTGTTAACTGAAGAAAATGCATAGTACATGTAAATATATACATATGCTCAGTGTAGAAGTGAACAATTCTATAAGATATAGTTTGGGTTTTTTTAAAGCTCCGTGTGCCCCATGTGCTGTTTTGCCAGCTTTATCTGCAGAAAAGTTCACTAACCCAGGAGAAGCAAGTGCCAGGGTTTGGGTGCAGATTTTCAGAGCTGAGGGAGTCAAATATGAACCTCACAGAGCAACGAAGAAGAACACAGTAACATTCTGCTGTTCAGTGCATATCAGTTAGTAATTCTGAGAAACCACTCTTAGCATGAGTTAAACAATACTTCAAAAGTGTTTTATTATATTTAGATCTCTAGTGCATGATGCTGTCAAAGGTTAATTGGTTTATGTAATTCCAGAAACTGTAGTCTACTAGTCTCAGTGAACATAAGAGCTGCAAGATGCTCATACCAATTTTGCTATGGATCTGGTAGCTGATTTGAATAACTCAGCCATCAAAAGAAGTGCAGAACAACTCTTGAGTTTAATCAGGAATCTCTCTAGAGCAGAACTGGACAGTTGAACCAAACTAGGTCGGATAGTTTCATGACATAGATTTTCATCCAGCAGAGGCAGTTGTTACCAAAGTACTTTTGCTAAGAACAAAGTTACCAACTTCAAAAACTTGGGAACAGAGCAGAAAAGAATGGTACTTTCATCCAGGTCATGCATTTTTACATTTTTCCCCTATTTAATAAGCTAAAGCCTGGAGATGTGGAATTTGGTGCATGTATTAGGCAAGTCTTTGGAGTAATTGAAGGTCTTCAAAACACGAGGGGTTTGGTTTCAGTGTTTTTTTTTTTCTTGAACACTCCTTTACATCTAAAGGTTGTGCTTCAAAATCCCCACTGAAAGCCAAGGGAAACTTTGATCATAGACAGTGAACGTTGGCAGGGGTGTTTGCTGAGGGAGCAGAGTGGGCGAGCTGTTGCAGCACATGGAAATGAATGCCCAAGAAGAATATTCAAGGGACAGGGGGGTTTTTTCTGTCTTAAATAGGAAGACCCAGCTTACTAGCTTCCAAATTTTAGTGCCTTTAGATAAAAGTTAATAATGTATATGTATGGAATATACTGAGGTGCTCTCCTACCTGCTTACCTGATGCAACTGAGATCAGAATACTGGCAAGTACCTCTGCTGGTTTGTGAATCCTTCTAAATTAGGGTGGTAATTCTCCATCAGGAAGAGTTTTCAGCTGCTCTTTGCGAGTTGCTATGCTGTAGGTTAAGGCAGTAGTTATGACCTGTTTACTTTCACCATAATGCATAAACTTCACTCTGCAACACAACTTCAAGCTGCTGTAATGGCTGCTCGACTTGCTCTGAATTTAAGATCCAATTCCTCTCCAACAATCAAATGGCTGTTCTGGCCAATTTCAGTGGAATTTCTGAGCTAGGGTAGGATTGGGAATAGACCTGGGGACAGTTCATTGACTGTGGTGAAGTTTTACCAGAAGTATTGCAAATATTGTTTGTGTCTCCAACTTAAATGGCAACACTTTTGGGCTTGCCAGGTATTGTAAGAAAGTAGCTGTTCTCCACTGAGGTATTTGTACTTTTCTACCAGTGGAAGTATTCATTCAAAACTAAAATGAAAGTATGAAGCTGGAGACACTAAGTAGAATATGCAGTACTCATTCAAGTACTGTGATAGCATCAGAACAAAGCTAAAGATTTCCAGCACCGCCCAGGCATGAATGCTGCTATTAAAGGAAAAGTGTCCAAGTGTGACTGCCTTTGATCCAAGGTTGGTGCAGATCTGGTTGAACCGACAGCCATTTAATGGAAAGCAATCACGTTTGATTTTTACGTGGCTATTTCCTTGCTTCTTTCATCTCAAAGTAATTTAGAAAAGAATTACATGAGTAACAGGTATGCACTTAACGATGGTTAACGCAACCTCAAAGGCATGGGTCAGCGCTTGTATCTACAAGCTCAAAAAGAAACTTCAATTGCCGCTGTGCATGTAAGTACCATATAAAATTTCCTAGTATAAACCAGGAACTAAAACTTGCTGTTATTTGGGCCTTGGTCTACTTTTGGAGCTGTTTGTTTCCTCTAGTGTCAAGAACCATGTCTTCTCAATCAAGAAGTGCCATGAGCATTGAATCAATTTTCTGCTCTGAATGGGATACTCGTCCCTTGTAACTTGTGGCAAAGAGTCACCTGCTGTGATTGATGTGATACACATTCCTACTTCTACACGGTCTGCAAAGCTGTACTTAAAGGCACCTTTAGGCAGTACTTTTATAGTGAAAAAGGACTTAACTAGGCAAAATGTGCTAATCAGTTACTAAACCAGGGGAATGACTTTATTATTTTCACCATTCTCATGCCGTCATTATGATCTACTGTTTTCCCTTCATAAATGAGAACAGTAGCCTTGCCTCTGACCTCAATTTGTATCATAAAAGCTGACTTTATAATATGCTCCTTAGGAAGACCTCATTCCCTTCCAACCTGTTCTTTGGTGACAGTTCAGGGGAACGTTATAGATTCCCATGAAAACTATCAAAGGGATGTGATAACCCCACTGCTGGAAGCTGCGTGAACCATTATTGGGCACATATTGAACAGATTATTATTATATAAACTCTTTGGAATAATATTAGTAAGAAAATGGTTGGATAAAGCCAACTATTGCCGAGTCCTGTTGTAATAGGCAAGACATGCAATTGTCAGAGTTGGAATTTGGAAAAAAGGAAACTTTGATCATAAGTAGTACAAGATCCCAATGTTCAGCTGTCACTGCATCTTGCAGTAGGTGCTGGTCCATCCCCGAATACTCTAAAAAGGAGGAAATCAGAACAGAAATTCTGCTCAAATGGAGCAACATCTCTTCATGTCTGCAATGTATTTATGGTGATGGGCACAGCTTGTTTCTACTTTCAACTGCATAATTTTATAGCTATTTGCATGTAATTTGATATTGCGGAACTTTATGGAGCAGAGAAACAAGTAGCAAATAGGTACTGAATGACATCTGACATGAAATGCAGACAATGTGCATACACTCAGAAATAAGAAACTGAATTTTCTCTTCAGCTGCAGGTGAATTGTTGGAACAGGAACCACAGCTAGTAAGGTACTTTGGAAATATTTGCTATGTAGATTTCCTGTTGTCACTATTTTTAGTTTTTTACACGAATGTGATATTAGTTAATCCTAGCTATATATAGCCTCAGGAAGATCACTTTATAAGCTGTCTCCGAGTTTCCCCTATTTTTGTAAGATAGGAAATGTATTCTTTCTTTCACTGAAATGTTGTGAAATAATGTATGTTTTGTACTATATAGCAGTAAAAAACCCACTTCAGTGTTAGTTTCTCATGCTTTATTTTCTGAGAAGAATGCAATATGATTAAGGAATTAGAGTTTGTATTGACCAGACTGTCACTGTGATGACCTATTAAAATCTGGGGTGTTTTATCATTCTCTTAAACTAGATCCAAAATCTGGACATAGCTAAGGATGTAGTTACCAAGTATTGTGCTAGTAATACTTGTATCTGAGAACAGCAGATGTGTTGGAAGCCACTGAACCGTGGAATAGCTGAGGCTGGAAGTTATCTGTGGAGATTGTGTAGCGGTTTTTTTCTTCTATTTCAATGGAATTTCCTATATTTTAGTTTGTGTTCATCACCTCCTGCACTGTTCCTGGACTGGGAGCAGCCTTGGCTGCAGGGGCCGTGGTGGTATGGCTTGGGGTGCTGAGAATCCTCAGGAGCACTGAGGATGGCAATTGCATCTTTTCAGCTTTGCTTTGCTGGCTTCACTTTAATCCCTTATTTCCTCCAGACAGTTCTAGTCCTAGACTGGTTCCGTGTGATGGCCTGGGCTGTCAATATTAAGTATCAAGACACTAGTAATAGTAACTTTTTTACTAAGCTCTGCATTTCTTGGAGAAGATTTTCTATTGTGGCAGAAGTGCTGGGCATGGCAAATCCTGCTTCGGTAAGTCAGAATGAAGTTACTGTGGAGTAAATCTCATTTAATGCTTTGAAGCGTAAGAGCACATTCCTATTTTGATACATATGGACAATAAATCAGGTCTCATGAAGCCGTTATCTGTCTAAGAATAGCGAAGTATAAAGAGAAACAAAACGAATTCATATTGCATATAGATTTAAGTGTTAGCCCTTTCTGATATCCAGGATCTTTTTTTCTTTACACTGTAATGACTTCTCACAATTTCAGGATAATCAGTTATTATTCTAGAATGCCAGCAATACTACTTGCGTCTCCTGAAGTACTGATTTGTTGTATTCATTTCCCTTTCATTTGGTTGCTTTATGCTTTGACCCAGAAAATCTGGGGCAAGAACACTGTCTCCTTGGGTATCTGGAATGCGCTTGGCAGGCTTTTTCAATTGTTATTGGTAAACGTTAGCAGCACCTTTTGCTTAGCTGAGCCCAAATATTATCTGCTATTGGTCCTAAATATGAAATGTCTTCTTTATTCTACCTCTTGAGATAACTCTGGTCTTGGTTGTCTCCAAGCTCAGTAGCAGCTGTAGCGTGGATGGAGGGAAACTCCCAGCCCCAGGCTGGTTCAGGCTCAGATGCTGAGCTTGATTTTAGCACCATCTGGAATTTTATACCCTTCAGCTAAGGTGGTATTTTCATTGTTGAAAACAGGAATCCAGGTGCTGATTTCTTTCAAAACAAGCGAGTGAAGTCTAACTTCTTGCATGTTTTATTTTCCATTAGTTGAGTCAGTTGACTGCCTTACTAGTCATTTAAGTCTTGCAAAATAAGATTATGAGTAGTTTAAAGTTACAAAATTTGAATGCCAATGTCATGGTAACCAAGCCTGTTTTGATATCTTTCTTACTGAGGTCTTTGCAGGTCTTTTCTCTTGGGCCCTGCTTTGTATAGGTAAAGTAGAAAGCAGAACACAAAAGAAAAGATTTCACAAAATTAGCATCTTATATGAACAGTAGGGTAGGGGTGCATTGTCCTCCATGGCATCATCTGCTGCTGACATCCATGCAGGTCTAATTACACTGATGACTCCCCTCTGTAACTGCTGGATGATGCCTGAGGACACTTTTCATAGGTGTGAGGATAAAGCCAGGGAATGAACTCTTCTTGCAGGCAAAAAGTTGTTTTGCTGAGGGACTGTGGAGTTATTAGGCCAGACACTTGCCTCATTCTTTGCCAGTCAAACCTACTGATTTTGCTTGTAGGGAGTGCTTGCGTCTCTGAATGACTTTGGATTTCAGAATCAATGCAAACTCTACTGTTCTTTTTATATTTATGTATGTATATATTTAAGTAAATCTAATTTACTCCAAATATTTTTTTGGTGGCATTAGTCTGTGAAGGATTCCTGTCAAACTACACAAAATGTCTTGGTAATTACTGGTCTCTGGTTTTCATCCTTTTTTTTTAAATGTTAAGTTACAAACACCTGAGAGTATTTGATTGTTCCATCTGCTGGAAGGAGATTGACATGTTTTCTTGGAAGCATGAGTACTGAGTTTTGACTTTTTTTTTCCTTTCTTGTAATCTTAGACAGTGCTTACTTTCTTGAGATGTACTTCCATAATGGAATTGTACATCATTATTGGTGTTCTTTGATACAAAAGAAATTCAATACCTCCAGGGCCATAAGTATCATTGATTCACTCCAAATAGAAGAAGATACCGCAATATTTTTTAGATTATTAAGACTTTTCCATTTACTCTCTGATGGGGAAGGGTTATGAATTTGGTAATCATTATGCCCTAGGTGACTTAGGTTCAGCAATCAAAAACTCTCTTTAAAATATAATTATGATTGCTTCTAACATTTAATTCTTTCTTTTTATTTTTCAAAATATTATTTTTTAATGCCTTGAGCGTTTTCTGTTTACTGTTTCAAAAACAGCTCCTGTGGCCTTTGTTACAGTAGAGGAAAGTCTTAAGAGCTGTATGGGATATTATATTTCTCACCCACAAAGTTTTTGCAGGCTTATCAAACACTTCAAGAGGTTGTAGTAGGAATCCAAGCTTGCAATGAATGTATGGTTTTCTTTTTCCTTACTGAATGACTAGGATGAAAAATCGTGGTCTTCTCCATGTGGATTTCAGTTTCTTGACCATCTTGCTTTAGGAATAAGAGGAGAAATAAAGGGAGAGGGAAGAAGCTTCTTGGAAATACTAGCTTGATTCATATGCAGTTGAGAGTTGTTTTAGTAAGTGATATAAAAGCGTGTGAAGCAGGAATCTAATGGAATTTCATGTAGGTGCTTATACATCAGTCAATAATATATGCAGAGGTAAAATAAGGGAAGAGTTTTGTATTTGTATGCACATAACTTCTATGTAGAATTTAACTTCTGAATATGAAAACTGCCTTATTCTTTAATTCATCTACCCTACCACAAATTGTAATGACAGTGGGTGACCTGGCTCCCTTGTACTTGCTGAAGGGGGATGTTCACAGTCAAGTCCTGCAGGGGTGATGTGCTGGGACCTTTGAAGTCAATGGTGAGGTTGTTTTTTATTTTTATGGGACCAGATGTGTAAATATGAAAAAGCCTGATCCGAATTCACAGCTTCAGATGCGCTGCTGCCCACCACACTTGTGTCCAAGTCAAGCAAAACACCAAAGTCCTGCTATGTTTTAATTTCTTCAACTAATGCTTCTGAAGACTGGGCAGCAGAGCGGTCTTGGGGCAGAACTGCTGGGGGCTGATAGTTCTCCATCACACCTGCTGTATGCCCAGCAATACTTTTACAACCAAATAATCTTCTGCAAGGAGAAGCTCAGATGTGCAGTGAAAAAAACAGCGGTTGAGATGTGTGCTGTAACACCACCAGCTGCCTTTGCTTTAAGATACTGGAAAGTTTTTTTCTCTGGTGGGTGTGAGGCACAAGTTAAAGCACATTAAATTGTGTGTGGATGTTGATATTCAGGAGAAAAACAGCTTTAAAGCTAAAACCCAGGAGAGCGACTGTGTACTGTCAAGGGAGCATTCATACTGGGGTTTAATGTACTGCGACTTCTGCACGTTGGCTGCACACCATTAGCTGATTTGCCTCAACTTTCCTGAATGTCCTTATGTTGACGTGGCCTTTGGTCCTGCTCTCTGTGCTGCCTGCTCACTTCAAGCCGTGTCTTTCCACGGACAGGCCTTACTCTGCAGATACTGCGCCCTGTCCCCCCTTTCATGTCACTCATTTAATTAACCTTTCACATTGTCTCTTCGGTCCCAGTTAGAAAGGGCAACGTGCTGTGGCCTGTTTTAATATTTAAAATGAGAAACCCAAGTTCATCACTGATGCTTCATTTCCTGTAGAGTGATGTGCCTGAGAGCCCTTTTATCCGCTGGACCTGATGCGCATGGTGATGCCTCTACCACATTAACACAAGCTTTTCAGCAGCACCGTTCCTACTTTGGGCTGATTAGGTTAAAAGATCATCCGGAATGTGATGATGATTCAACATTTATGGGTTTTATCCATCACAGGCTAAAATATATTCTCAGCAGGGGGTTTGGAGGTAGAGAGGGACGGTGGAAATGCTCTGCTCTGTTGTGTTTCTAATGGGTTTAGTAAAGCTCATTTGAAATGGTATCTTTGGTTTTCTTGGTACAGATATTTATAAGAGAGTACTCTGTGCTATAAAGGCAATTAATTGCCTGTCTGATGTGCTTACTGTACATCAAAATCTGCTGTTTAATTGTGAGTATGAAACTGTGACTGCACAAAAGATCAATTTTTGATTTCCTAAGATATTTAATGAAAGAATGTGTTATGAATAGGAAAATAAGCCTGCAGTCAAGTTGAGTATTTTATTTCCTATTTTAAAGTAATTGTCAAAGTTATGAAAATATTTATGCAGAAACTAGTGTTTTAGTTGTCTGATTACATAAAAAAATGGTGAACCTGTAGAATTTAACAGTAGAGAATGAAGTTTTTTCCCCCCTTAAGAGACCTAGCAGCTTCAGACACATTTTCCAATTAATCTAATAGAAAACACGAGATACTGACACCATCTCAAAACAGGCATCTAATTTAGGAGTCTGTTGGGAACCTAAGTTCTTTAGATAGTTCATAAAGTTTCCAGAGGACTGAGTCATCATTCAGAGGCTGCAGTAGTTGTGTGGATTCCTGTCTGTGCCTCTCAGCTTCCCACCCCATAAAAAGGTGTCAATGCTTGTGTGTGTCTCTAAAGCCACCTCCTCAGGCTCTGTGTCCGTATGGAAATAAAAATGACTAATAATAGCATTCTAGGTGATAGTTGGAGATAAAATAAACATTGGTTTAGAGCCTGATAGTTAAATCTGGAAAAATTATTTCATGTATGACAGTCTCTTGTATAAAACTGAAGGCTACATTTTAATGAGATTTCACAGGAAATTTGCAAGAGGCGCAGTAAGAATTAATTTGCTGCTAGGTTTGAGGATAGAGCGGTTTCAAAATTATTAATAAACATCGAGGGGGAAAATTTGATTTGTAACTGCTTTATGATCTAATTTTGAGGGAGAATTAAATCCTTTGTTCTTTTCAGTTGTGCTGTTTCTGTTGATAGGAATTTGTGGATTATTAGAAGTAGAACATGATAGAGTTGTTTTGACCCAGAGCAGAATGAGTCAACTGTGGTGTAAACTGACTGAAGTTACCGAGAAGAACTCGTGAACATTCATGACTATCCAGAAAAGAAATTAAAACTTCAGAAATAAGCACTTTAGGCAAAATCTCATTATCCAGCTGGAATTTGACCAAGATACTAGATGTTGATGGCACTTGAGTTACAGATGGCAACAGGGGATTAATAGCAGAGTTCGGGTCTGCATCCCAGGTCTGAGGTGTTGGGCAGCACTGACAGTGCCCACCACGATGAACTATTCTTTTTCCCCATCCTTCATTAGTATGCCGAAATAGCATCAAACATGATTAAAATAGTCTTGATTTATCATTATTTTAATTGCTTCTAATGACACCATTTTAGACAATGAGATAAAAAAAAAAATCTAAGTTTTATGGCTAATATTGTCCTTTTCATTCCTCTTGCATCAGAACCTGCTTCTAGGTAAAACAGCTCTTGAGGAGGATGGTGCCTATGAGGTATCGCACAGTTTTGGATTCTTCATCTTCAAATCTTTAAGGAGAAAAAATATATAAAATTTTTGTTTTGCTTCTCTGTGGGGGGAATCTCTATCGTAGAAAGTCCTGGTTTTAAGAAATAAGAGTGGATATCAATGCTAGTCCTACCATGTTTGCAAGTGTTTTTTCACATGCTGGTTCTTTGTTGTTGTAGCTGTCTCCCAAAGAGCAGCTCAGCTATAGAGGATAAACTGGCAAGATTTGTTTTTAATGTGATAACATGGGCAAGGCTTTTGTTCTGTAGCAGTGAAGTGAGCACCTGTGGACTCAGGAGGTGCATGTCTCAGCAACGCTATTTTAAAATTTCCTTCCCCGACTCCTCCCTGAAAAACAGGAGGAATCAGTTTAGAGGTCAGAGGTTTGGAGGGATTTGGGGTTCCGTGATTTTTGTGCTTTTCATTTACTTATTTTCCCCTCTTGCTGTTTGGTTTGGCTGATCTGCACAAATGTCTGTTACTTGGGTCCACTTTTGAGTTGCAGTGTTGATAACCATCACAAACGCCTATAAGGCGATTCTATTTGTCATGGTCGCCAAATATAATTCTGACTTTTCTGAATAGTAGTGCAGTTTGCAAATGAATTGTCATATCCTTCCCAAGCTTTTTACTTGACAGCTGATGACGACTTGATCATCGTTGTGAACGCTTAATTGCTTGCCTTGCTCTTGTTGATGTCATCCTTCTCTATGATACTGGTTGGACTGGGAGGAACCCTGAATTCATGCCTGAGTACATGCCTCATATTCAAAGTATGTGTGCACCAGGAATCAAAAGGTAGCAGTGAGGTTCTAGTCAAACAAGGAGTTGTATTCCCAGTCAACCCAGGCACTTATTGCCTTGAACAAAAGGCTGTGCAACTTTGGCAAGGTGCTGCAGAGCCTTTCTTGGTGTTAATCTTTGTTAGACGAGAACAAAGTATTGTGGTATCGTAGCTGTCTAATACTCTCAAAACTAGGCGTTTATGCATTTCTGTGTGTAATGAAGCTAAGTAGTACATAGCAGTGGTGGCTGTCTAGGCAGGATGATCTTCATCCATAGAGATAAGTTCCTTTTTTCCAATTAAAAAAAAAATAGATAAACACTATGTTTTGCTTAAGCAGTCGCTAAGGGTAATGTCATTCTCACGGTTGGTTGCTCAGCTGTTAAGGTGATATTGGGGGTATTATTGAACAAGACCAGAGTAAGTGCCACCAGAAAATTACCTAGTTGAGCTTAATGACTGAGTGTTTCATATTTGGGTTGCAACAGGCCTTCTCGGCTCTTCTAGGAGAAACAAGTAAATTAGATTTTTATTAGGAGATTCATCTGTGTCAATATGTGTGTCCTACAAGATTTTCTCTCTTAGTGGAGACTAATTCTTCCCACACCCAACTCCGGAAGCTCTGTTGTTTTTTTCCAGCCATCCGGGTGGTTATGCTTTCCCTTAATGTTAGGAGATGGGGCATTGAGTCTCTGCCAGCTGACATCAATAGAGAAGTACCGTTCATTTTGGGATGCTCTGGCACACGGCATTTCTGGATGTGTTGCAGAGCATGTCTGTGACTAAGGGGTAAATACCACGGGGATTGTGTCAGGAGAGAACTCAAAGTCCTCAAAACAGTGGTTCAGTCACCTTCCCTGGAGGTGTTTAAGGCACAGGTGAAGGAGGTACTAAGGGGCATGGTTTAGTGTTTGATAGGAATGGTTGGACTCAATGATCCGGTGGGTCTCTTCCAACCTGGTGATTATATGAATAACAGCCCAATGCTGCTGGCTGTGGAAGGAGCAGGAAAATGAGTCTTTTCTTTTTCTCCTCTTAAGAAAAGCTGTTAAATACGTAAATGCAGGCAGGTTTTTTTTTTTTCATCTCCCTGTGAAATGCCTCAGGGCAAGGTTACAGTAATTGTATGTTACGTTGCCCCGCTCTACAGAGTCCTATTATAATTTGGCTCCTTTTTTGTAGCATTTATCTCTGGGAGATCAGTTGGAGTAGCTATTGCAAAATGTCAGTGTGATATTACAGAGGGATCTGTTAGGTCTGCGCGTTTGTTGGAAGGATGTCTCCAAGGTGTAGTGTGAAGACTGCTGCGGGGTTTGTGACTGACAGGCGGGTTTTTCCCTTCTTTTTCTTTTTTTTTTAAATGAAACTTTGAAAAATTAATAATTCTTCAGGCAAAAAGGAAATTTTTTTGTGACGGTTAGGTAGAGAATTGTGGTCTTGTAACTGTCAAGTAGTTTACTGTTCTCCGGAGGAGTGCACAGTGCATGGAACTGATACCCAACGATGCTGCAGTTTCTCTCATCCCTCCTAGCTCTGTTTCTCTTTCTAGCTGCTAATTCTGGTCAACCTGACCCATTTCTGACCAGAATTCCTTATCTAACTCAGGGACAACTTAATCAGGCATTATACTTAAAATTTCAGTTCTAATAAAGCAGTGAAATCTTCCTCAGAAGACAGTGCTGCTCAAATGGGACTCCTTTTTTTAGACTATACCCAGTCTTGGTTACAGCTTGTCCTTTGGGGACTGAAGATCTTTCAGGACATACGCAAATCCCAAGCACTTTTTTTTCTTAATGGTTGCTAAGCCTTTACTGTTATAAAACATGAATTTAAGGTGTTAGAACAAGATTGGTTTAAGATCTGCTTGTTTTCCCTCAAGTCACTGCAGCTTTGTTTCCTGGCAGAAACATATTTTCAATATAAACCAAACAGCTATATGTGTCCTCATCATTTGAATTGTGCTCCACAACATTTCAGACGTGGGAACCAGTTAAAATGGACGTTTCTTCATGACCCCGACCACACTCGTCCCCATCAATTCATTTCATTTCAGACAACGATTCCTTTTTGGCTGAGAATGAGGTGACTGAAAGCGTTTCTTTCCCACAGTGCTTTTATCACCTATTTCAGATGCCAGAACACCTTTATAGCTGCGTCACATGCTGTTATGTACTTCTTGTCTGAGCCAGCTGCTTTAATGGAAGGACAGCTTAAAAAATATGGGGTATAAACAGTGATTTTTAGATGTTACTGTAGTTGGTGGGAGTTAGTCTCTTGTATTCTGCTCTCCTGACCTATTTTATCCCAGCAGCTAGAAGCAGTCTGGCTTTCTTAAGGTGCATCATCCAATTCACTGCATTTAAAAAAGAAAAAAGAGGAGTACAGGCAGCAACGCGACCTGGAAACTCCCTTAGAGCAAAAAGAGGAAATTCTGTGAACATGGGATACGTTAAAAATTTAAAATGCAACTAGTATTTTCCATATTGTACCTACATAAAGAGGTAATATGAGCCTTTGCTAGGGTATTGTACCTTTCATACACAGCTGATGTGCTGTGCGTGTCCAGACTCCAAAAGCTCTCCCGTTCCTGCCTGTTAAACTTCGCTTTACTGCTTTAGCAAAGAACCCCACATTGTGAGCTCTCCTGTCATCTCATGGGTAATCTTGGATGCTGCACACAAATCCTTACGCAAGTTTTCAGTCTGACAAGCTTGAGTTTGACCGGGCAGATTTCAGAGAGGTGTTCAGCACCATTTGTATTGCTGTTGGACTGTAAACTCAGCTCAGATGTTTACCGCTGGTGTTTTCAGACCGAGTCCGCTGTGTTCCACACAACTTCTTTTCCTGATGGGGTTTGTCTCAATAAAACTTCATGCATAGCAGCTTCTCTGCTGGACAAGGATGTGTTTGGTTTTTCACTTCTGCGTCTGTGGTCAAGCTCTGTTGAGGAAGAAAAAGCTTGAACGTGGCACCCGAGCCTTTTTTATTTTTTTTATAAAGCTGTACAGATGGGGCAAAATATTTATGAAGGACAGATTTTTCTGCAAAACACAACAGCTTACACTTGCTTTTAATACTACTTCCCCTTTCACCTTTATTCTGGTATCTTGTCTAACATCTTGAGTTATTTCTGCAGGGAATCATAGAATCATAGAATAACCAGGTTGGAAGAGACCCACTGGATCACTGAGTCCAACCATTCTTATCAAACACTAAACCATGTCCCTCAGCGCCTCGTCCACCCGCACCTTAAACACCTCCAGGGGAGGTGAATCAACCCCCTCCCTGGGCAGCCTGTTCCAGTGCCCAGTGACCCTTTCTGTGAAATTTTTTTCCTCATGTCCAGCCAAAATCTCCCCTGGTGGAGCTTGAAGCCATTCCCTCTTGTCCTGTCAATTGGGAGAAGAGGCCAGCACCCTCCTCTCTACAACCTCCTTTCAGGTAGTTGTAGAGAGCAATAAGGTCTCCCCTCAGCCTCCTCTTCTCCAGGCTAAACACCCCCAACTCTCTCAACCATTCCTCATAAGGCCTCTTCTCCAGCCCCTTCAGCGAGTGATTTGAAGTCCATTCTGAGAGAAGGAAAAACTAAGTCCTCTCTACCTTTTCCTTCACTGTAATGCAGAGTAGTGTGTTGAGGGGTTCTGTTAGGGGCACACAGAGGTTGAAAGGAATTCTCTGCAGTTTGGTAGGATCTCAGAGAATTGCACTGGGGCATGAACTTGCTTTTCACAGATGTCCATGTGCTGGTGTTAGGGTGGTTGCAAACCTGTTAAAGCTAGCTGTGGCTTTCCCTGTGCCAGACAAGGCAAGGCTGAGCTGTGCCTGGACAGGGTCATGCGGGTGGCATTTGGGTCTGGCTTGGAGATGAGGGTGGGTTGAGCAGGTGACAGCCTCGGGGGTAAAACCAAGCTGTGCAGCAGGAGGGGGCTTAGTCTGAGGAGGAGGTAGGAGCAGGGCAAACTTCTGGGTGCAGAACAAGGGAGGAGACAACTACCAAAGTGAAGTGTTGAAATGAATTAAACAAATGAGAAGCATTCTTTGGATTTGCAAGTTTTCAGCTGACTCCAGTCTCTGTTTCCTCTCGCTGCACATTTCCTAGCGCTGCCGAGTATGCAAGGCTTATTCCTGAGGGACCTAAGGGCTGCTCCTAATGAATTACAGGGCTGCTAGGCCTCCTAGTTTCTGTTTAATTTGTTTTTCTTTTTTACAGTGAATTTCCTTTGGTTTCATATGGTGGGTGGAATGAATTTTTTGCAGCGTGCGCGGAGCGTTATTTTATAAAGTCTCTAAGAGGATTGGAGTATCAAAGCTCTGGATAAATCTTGCATTTGAATTTTTGTGACTTCTTCACAAATGTATCATTATTCATTTTCACCTTTACGGGTGTTGCTCTCTGTATGAAATGCAGAATAACCAGCTGCTAAGTGAGTTTCAAATGGAGCTTTTCATTTTCTTCTGAGGAAATAACACTAGCTGTGGCGGTAATAGATCATCTGTATAGGAGGCAAATCTATTTTTTATGAGTGTGGTATTTTGATGGCAAGTGCCAAAATTATATCAAAATAAGAATACATATTGCAGATAATTAGTTCTGAGATTATTTTTTTGAATGTCTGTACTAAACTTTATCAAATTTGTATGCCGGCAGACACTGAGATGCTCACTGTAGATAGTCTACTGGATTTGCAACCGAATGGGTAGAAACTTATTCCCAGTGTTCGCAGGGTTTACCAAGAGGGTAGAACAGAGGAAAATCTGAGCCAGTTTTTGAAAGCAGACCTGCCCAAATCCAACTGCTGTCAGCATCAGAGTATGTTGAATTGGGTACCCAGCATCACTTGGAGCCAAAGGGAGAGCAAGATTTTTCAAATATTTATCCTACCCACCTCGCTGTAATCACTTCTGTCACTTCTACACTCTTCCGATGCATGGTCAGCCGTCCCCAGCATGCTCTGAATTTCCTTCTTTTGTTTGCACTGAGAGCCAGAGTGGATACAGTGGTCATCAATCTCTTCTAGCGTAGCATGAAAACCAGTGACTATGAAGATGGGTCCAGAGCTTGCTGGTCCCGACTGTTGTCTCTGAGACACTGAGAGGAGAGCTGTTGTGTTAAGGGAATAAAGACTGAAATACAATTGTTACAACCGCTGCAAAACTTTAAAAGTTGCTTGGATGCAAAATTGAAACAAATATTCTCTAGATTGTGCCATTTCATGCATGCACCCCTCTCTAATTTGTTCCTTGTAATGTGTTTTGTTTGCCAAATAATGGAAAATATTATTGCCTAAGTTGAAAATGAAAATTAAATTTCTGATAGCGTATACTGGAGTAATAAAGAAAAAGAGAACATAAAAAGGATTCTTCCGTGGTAATTAAATATTATAAAGTCATTATTTAAACTTGCTTTCTGAATTACAGAGAGAATTAAACTGCTTGTTTCAGAGCAGAATCCTTGTAGCTTTCCTTCATTAAAATTCTACATTGTCAAAACGGATAAAAATGCATATACGATGACTAGTTTTGTTCAGACCTTGCTTCTGCTTTGGACCTTATCTTTCTTCACAACAAAGCTCACCTTGAAGGGACCAAAGTAATGATATATATTTGCTGAAAAAGAAAAAGAATGAAAAAAGAAAGAATGAAAGAAGGCTCTAGCTTTTCCAATCTGTGTTCTTTTCCCTCCAGATACTGAGAAGGAAAAGACCTGTGGGGTACTAAAGCTCTCAGGTACCATAAAGTGGTATTATAATGAAAAGTATTACTTTTTATGGTATCTCTACAGTATTAGGGAAAGGTGTTTTTCTATAAATGTTAATCTTTATAAATTGCACGCTGTAAGACTAGAAGGTCTGTAAAGCATTTGTCCCGAAGGCTTAGAAGGATAAAAGTAGTATTGCAGACTTTTAAGTTTTTCTTTTTTTCTTTTTTTTTTGTTTTTGCGTTGTTTTTTTTTTAACTTGGAAGTATTAGCTTGTTTGGAGGAGAAGTGCATGAGAATGACATAAGCCATGAGACAAGCTGATGTCCAAACTTAGCTATCTACTGAAGTCCAGTTGAGTCACTTGGACTTAAGTCTGTGCTGAAATTCTGTCTGGAATAGGAAGATTAATGCAGGGAAGCCACAAATACTGAGCTTCTTTCCCAGACTGATACCAGCTCTAATCACAAGATACTTCAGGCATGTGAAATGTCTATAACAACTGATGTTACAGGGGAAACTCTTTCCAGGCAAGAGCCAAACCAAACAGATTTGGCCAATAATTAAAACTGGCTTTTTTCTGCCTACGAAATCCTTCCTCGTTCTTCTTTCCAGGAAATTTTCTTATATGTTTTAGGTCTACCTCGTCTCGCTCAACCTTTACTCTGAGTGTACTGATCTTCATTGCTAGGACAAGGCTTCTAGATGTGCAGCTGATGTTTTAAAATTATTGAATTGGGTTGCAACCTGAATTTGAGCTTGAAATTTTACTCTAATACCAGCTTGCCTAGTGTATACGGATCTGTAGAAGTCTGGATTTGGGACTTGCTTTACCAGCTGGTGAACAAGGGGATGATTTAGACCTAAATGGAGATTATTCACAAATCCCTGCTGAAAGTTGCGATAAGCATCAGCAATTTCCAGTTTTGTTGGATGTTTTAAAAATCGGTTTGCAATTCTGAAAAATACGCATTAACGGCGTAATAATACTTGATATCTGTTTATCAATGAAACCTTTCTGTAATAAAATATTAATGATATGTAATTATAATCTGTAATGAAAACTTGTCCAATGCAACCTCATCGTTTCAAAAGCAAAACTTTCCCAGAAGTTTTAGCTCTGCCTAATGTGTCTTTGAATATGTGTGTTTTGTTTTTCTCTAGGTAAGTGTCTCCATTCTGAAACTGCAGGGAATTCTCCGAATGCTGAAAAGTTGGATGCCTGTTGAACAAGTAAAGCTCCAGTACCCTTCAATTCTGGTAAAAATCTGTCATAGGTTTGTGGTGCTTTCTGAGTTTGTAAGAACAATTTTGTCTCTGTGGAATTTCTGTGCATGCTTACTGGATGTTGGAGGACTCTTGAAGAAGGTGGTGGACTCACATGCAAAACACATTTTTGATTTAGATTCAGGTTTGAGTTTGAGTATAGGTAGAGGCAGAATGAAGTAAAATCAAGAATCGCCTCCCAGCAGGAGCTCAATTGTATAGCAACGTGTGGGGTTTCAACTGTTTTTGTTGTTGTTAACCACAACGTCACATTAATTGTTAAATCACACATAAGTGTGCAGACAGGCAGAAACAATCTGATTCTTGTTCATCTCAATGGATCCTTGACAATGCCACAAAAATACTAGAGTGTAAATACCTATAATTTTAACCGTTGCAGCTTTTTTGACCCATAGAGGGAGGATTAAGGGCTGTGAAAATGTTTTTCTTGTAGGCAGTTTGGTTTGCAAAACACTTTGTTTTGGTGTTAGTAGTGGCAGAGATTGTGTTTTGAACAGTGCACCAGAGCATGTCTCACTTAACCTGAAATTCAGCCCTCCCAAAGAGGCAGAGTGGCAGAGTTAGCCAGGGGAACCGAGTATCCTGGTGCACGTGGAGCCGTTGTATTTTTGAAGTGGGAATTGCTGCAAATACCAGAATTGTCTCTCCCCTGACATGAAGGGTTTTATGCCTCTAGGTCTCAAGGCTTCAAGTCCTGGTGCTCTGGTTTCACTCCTGAAACCAGACCTCTGAGGTTTCAGAGTAAAACCAGTTATACTGTGTTATTTTCTGACTTCATTTGAGTAGCTGAACTGAATTTTGCTTCAAGAGTGAAGAAATAATGAGGATGCGTAGGGGGCAAAGGAATAGATTTTTGTTTTGTTTCTTTTGCTCTGAGGTTAAGAGGCAAATGCACTTCTCAACACAGATGTAAACTGTGATTGTGGATTTACGGCGTATGTATTAGAATAATGACTTGAATTGATACTACAAATATAATTACATTGATTCTTTACTGATGGCTATAAACAGTGACATTTCCCTTGATCTCTGAGCAGAGTTAGTTATAAAACACATGCTCCACTTTCATATTCACACATTGCATTCTCATCACTTTTGTCTCTTGCTCCCCAAGGGCTTGATTTAGAAGTGTCTGATTTAATGGAAAAAAATGATGAAACAACACAGACATCAATTCAGAACATTTCTAATGTAAAAGAAGGTGTTCCTTTTGATTACGTTCCTCAGACTTCATTGCTTACATTTTAATATCTTGCTATAGAAAAACATGAAGCCAGGCTACTTTCACTTCTTAAGTTATTTTAAAATGTGTATCAGCTTTCATTGATCGTGGAAATGATTTTTACTGCAGTTAAGAGTTTGTGTGTTGATCCGATTTAACAAATCGTGCTCTGGACTTCCCATCAGGTTACCAGATTGCAAAGAGCTTATATTTAAAAGGGTAGAAATTAGATACAGGAACTTCGAGCACTACATTTTTTACTGATGGTAAATACATGTGTCACAAGAACTAAACATTAGGAAAACTGGTTGGCATGACTGCTTTTAATGTAGCCTCGTGGCTTCATTTCACAGATTCTGTAGAAGACCCTCCAACTTCTGCTTAAAGTTCTTCCAGGTAGATATGGAGAACAAGTATTCACAAATAAGCATTTTAGAAATACGTGGATTTTGTTCAAGAATGTTGTTCCTTTCAAATTACTTCTGTTCACTTTCTCATTCCTCAGTCTCCACTGCTGAGCTGTGGTCGTGTGGCTGGGAACAGTTCCCGATTTCTCTCTAACATCCTCAGAACCATTGTCCTGAGGATATGGTGAAGTGAGACCAAAGTAATTGTGACCGAGATGGCTAAATATGCTGTCAGTGCTAAGATTAAAAGTGTGATTGTTCTGGCAGTGTGCTGTGATCAAGCCACGGTGTTGTTTATCCTTATTTAGAGAAGCGCTTTTCTGGAATCTTATTTTAGTAGGCTACAAAAGGAATGATTATGATGCCTTGTTTAAGGAGACAAATGCTTGTGTCTGCTTAAACACAGAACAGTTTTGTGTGTTGCTCTTGAAGCAGTAAGTCAAGACAGTTTTCAGTCTCAACAACAAAAACACTGGTAGTGGCAGCGCATTAAATTATTTTTAACATCTCCCCTCTGCAAGAGGTGTCCTTTCAGTGTTTAAGAAGCAGAGCTGGTAACACTGGTGTTTGTGTCAGGTTTCTGTGTAGCTTGGTTTATACATAAAGAAGTAAAAAATAATAAAAGGGGATTTTTTTGTCCCCACAAAATCTGGAATGGCATTTGCCACTGTCTCTCATTAGGAGATTGCAGTGTAAAGCAGAGCTGTCTTGATTATAATAACCATCTTTCAGATAATACAGCATTACATTAGCACTTTACAGTTGTTTTGTAAGTAGATTTGCTTTATTTTCAGTCTAGCAAAAGCCAAATGAAAGTGGCTTATGCTTTTGAGTATAACAAAGAAATTCCATGCAATCTCCTTTTTTGGTCTCAGCTGCTGCTTTTTGAAGGTGTCAGATAGTTTGGGGGCAGATGTTTATCTGGGACACGCATCCTGTGCCACTCACTGTTTCTGTAATTTTGTAAATGGTTGAGGAGCACTTCGGGATTTGTGCAGTTTTCTGAGTGTACTTTGCAGAGCCGTTCAAAGCCGTGATTGCTCCTCACTTGGACGTTTGGGAATGTCTCCAATCTGTGTGCCTTACCTCCACTTGTTTTTGCTAAAGGTCCTCCTGCTGGTAATGGTGCTCATGATGTGAGGCACCACCAGGGCTTGGCTTGGTGCAGTCCCACTGAATTGGTTCTGTAAGTCCTTATGGTTTGAATGCAATGGGTTTCTTTCTGCACCGATCCACATACAGCATGTTACAGCCCTTAGAAATGAGTCTCCTCAGACTCAAGTGGCCCATTTTTGTAGTTCCTAAAGTGCCCAGTTCAGGCATCGCACATTGCCCATGAGGGCAGACAGCAGGCTGACCTGATACACAAGGTCTCATAACTACAGGTAATGACAGCGCTTTGTGCCTTAGATATTTACAGGCACCACCTTGCTTCAGTCTCCATCCTGCCGGATACTTTGTCCTGATTTTCGAGCACATGCTATGGGAAATGCCATTAAAAAACTGAAAGCAGCTGGAAGGTAGCAGGCGTATGCATATTCACTTACTATGTTAACTTGGATGAAAAGAGATCAGTGTATTTCAGTGTAAAGCACTTGAATCGGGGAGAAATGCGTGGTCTGATTTCCATTCAGATCCAGCAGTGGCTGTCTTGCTCTGATTGCAGTGCAGGAAAATGCTGCTGTTACTTTAAATACCTGGGGCAATTATCACCGGCGCTTTAATACAGCCTGCGATATTGCTTTACTGTGATTAGCTTAGTGATATATTCCATAACCTCTGGGCTATTCCTTTGAAATGTATTTCTATTTTAAAAGTATAATGCTATGGCCATACTAAGAGAAAAATTACCAAGTTCAAAAGTCATCGATGCTGAATATCTTTAATGGCACATATAACACTGTGCTGTCACACTTTTGCAAACCTGCTATATATGTGCGTCTCTCTGATTGAATAGACGCTGTTGTTTTCCATATCATGTAAAAATATTGTCCTTGCTCTTGTGTCAATTCAAAGGAGCTTTTATATAGGTAGAGTTATTTGAATTAGCTGATCAGAAAGCACTGGCAGTGTGCTTGGATATTTAAAGGGTTGCATCTGTATAAATCATGTGTCAAATACACTTTGCAGTCACACCAGTATTCGTGAGGTTAGGCAATTGATTTATCTGGTGGAAACATTGAGCTGTTTCAGCATTCACAGCATATGTTACTCAGTAAACTGTTACACACAAAAATACCTGCATTAACGAATATTAGAAAGGCTGCTGAACAGGGCATACAAGGCTTAAGAAATCCTCAAATTAAGATTGTCTGTGCAACCTTTATTTGCACATTGTGTGCATCTGCATGGTAAGAAATCCTTTATAAGGTCTCAGACTGTTTTTGCACAGGATTCTGGCCTTGTTCGGTGCACAGAAAGTAGGATGCTCAGTCAATGAGGGGCTATTCGGTATTTGGTTTTCCTTTCATTAATCACCGTGTCCCCTATGCCTTATTTCTGCTCTCAATTCAGATCGTGTTCTGAAGACAGAATTATTAATTTCCTTTTGGGCTCCTCTGTAGTGCTCATCATTTCAGTATCTGACTGTTTCATAAGCACACGGGAGTTTCTTTCCTTGAATTAAAACTCCTTGTGAGGTAAGGGAGTTCCAGTTCTTCCCTACGTTGTAGGATTGAATTGACCAACAAGAGATTAAGGTCAAAACTATCCATTAATTTCAGATGTCCAGTGCAAGATGCCTTGGACCTTCTTTTTTCAACCTACTTAGCAATGTACAGCACTTTACACAAGCAAATTGCAGCTCCCACTGAGTCCGTTTGCAGCTGTGAATATTTAGCCCCTGCACTTAAGATAATGAAATCACAGGCAGCAGTGGAAAGATTGTGTTCCTCCATAAAGACAGTGATGAAGGTAAGGAAGGACTCCATGGACAGGAGCCTCTTAATTAGGAATATCCTGGAGACCATTTGATCAGACTCTGCAGTCTTTAACTCCCTGCACATTCCATCCTTTCTCTCTCCCTGACGTACCTCCTTTCCCTTCTTTAGCCTCTTCTCCTCATCGCAGTCGTGTCCCCCCCACCTCTGACACCCCTTTAGTCTTTCTTTGCTTGACATCTTGTGTTGCCCTGATCCATTTAATCCTTAATGTGTTTTCCCCAGAGCCCTGACCTGTTGTGTATGAAATATCAAACAGTTAAATACAGGTAAGTTTTTTGCTCGTTGTCTGGGAACTGAGGTTCCACTTTTCACAGGACTAGAAAAAGGGCACAGCTCATGTTCAAAGGCTGCTGTGCTAAATTCCCTGTTGTTACTCCAAACTGCGCACAAACCATGGCTTGTCAAATAAAAGATCTCCAGATTATTTTAATGCTTACAAGCATTTTATTCACCCTTATCTTGAATCCAGCTGACCTGTTTGAGCTGGAGCTTTTGACCTGGGGCAGATGGTTGGAAAGGCACATCTTGGCCAATCAGCTAGTGCTTTGGTTAAAAAACAGCTGAGAAAGAGGATTTTACAGAAGAAAGATTTTGTGCTTCAAGTTGTAACGCATCTGAAAGGTACCATAGGCATGAGACATGAAGTAAAGCTTTGAATCCTACAAGCATTTATTTTAATAATATATATTGGGAAAAAAAACCTTCCGATAACCTGATGTGAGTTAACAAAGGCAGCAGATATTCAGTACTCATTAGTATATGAAAATTAAATAATTGTTGCCTTTTCTTTCTCTGTGTCTGTGAAAAAGGCTATAATGTTTGCTGTCAGAATGACAATATTGTTTGGGCTTCATGAGAGTTCCAGCTGATGCAGACTTGCGACTCTACCTCAAAACACAGCCTAAGATAAAATGCCAGTTTTTATTTCCCACCCTAATGGAAAACATACTTTCCCTCTCCTATCTTGCTCTTATTAAGTGAGACAGTCAACCCTGTAGTGGATTAGAATTGATCATAGGTGATTCATACTCTACTGTGAACCCTTGTGGCATCATTATTTCATGAACTTCTACAGCCTATGTGATGCATTATTACCAAGTTTTTTAAGAACACCTGTATCGTTCATTTTTTCTTGTATGTCTTGTATCCAACACTATGTGAAAGGTAAACGAGGCGGCAAGTCTTTGTAAAAAAAGTGATTTTGTTAATTGGCAATTGCTACGGTAAGAATCATTATCTTTGATGGAGAAGCTATACATAATTATCCTATAAATGGGTTGATGCAGATGAAGTGGATTGCTCCAATTAAGAACTGGAATTCCTTTTACCTCCCTACTATATATAATAAAAATATACTTATATGGTACATACTGTATACTAACATACACACATGTGTAGTCATGTACATATAGTAATGTATATGTAAAAAATTGTATTTTTAATAAGAAAAAAGGCGAAACAAAACCCTGTCAGACTCTGTGGTGTTTTAAGTCTTGACACATCTCTGCGTAGTGAATGGAAGTTTTGTTCACTGAGTTCTAGAGAGGGGCTCTTAAAGCTTTTTCATAAATTAGAGATAAAATGAGGACATGCAGTGTTTCCGTGTTCTCAGAATATCTTCTGTGACTGTGGCTATCCCGTGCTACTTGGGGACCTGTTCCAGTTTTAGCAGTTTCCAGAAGTACCATGGGCAGAAGGTATTAATAAGAATTACAGACTTTTGCAAAGATTGACAAAATAAAGCTGATGGGATTTTATCTTTCCTTGAAGACTAGGTTAAGTAATAATACCTCTGCGTGGTGTTCAGAGGTAACATTAATTTTAATCAAGTAGGGATAAGTGCTTTTCCCTTTTTGTCTGTGATACAATAGACTTGAGAAGCTGCAGCAGAAAGACATTGCTCTTGGACTGAGGAAAGAGGCTGCACAGGTCCCTGCACATCATCAGTGGTGTTGGAAGGGAGACTGGAGGTGCAATCATAGGATTAGGAGCAAGAAGCTGTAGGGACAGAGGGATGGATTAAAACTAATTTTGGTGCTGTTTTTAGAAAAGAGGAGGTCATACATACAGGACCTCACACTGTTCTGTGCTGCCTTGTCCAGCCAGGTGGGCACTTGTGCCGCAGGCTGCGGTCGCTATGTGATGAGAACACTGTACTTCTGAACGTGTGCCTAACAGGACTTCCTTGGGTTTCTGGTCTGTAAAGCAAGAGGAGATAGACTGGCAATTACAGGAAAAATACTGTATTTCATTCTTATAAAGTGAGTTGTATTAGAAAGTCTGAAGAAGAAAGGAATCCAATTTTCAATACCATGATTATCTATTATCATTGTTGCATAAAGTTAAATACCAAATGGACTGGTACAGCAGCAGCTACCGAACTTTTAATTCATGTAAACTCAGAGAGTGTATTAATTCTAGAATTAACTTTCAAATATTGCACTTGAAATCCTTATTAACTGATGAATGCATTCATAAATATTTTAAAAGTATAAAAAGTACACACTGAAACATGCTGGAGAATGACAGTCTCTCAGTGATGGATTAAGTTGGACGCAAAGCTTCAACTTCACTTACAGGTCTTACTGTGCAAGGTTGCCAGAGTGCTCTGAATGGTTTCATTTCTTATTACTCTTCTAACGTGAGTGAATTCACGCATGGTGATGAATTTTCATTTGAAATTAAATTCAAGCAACATCTGAATAACATCCTGTATACTTCATCTCCCCTGTACTCACTGGGTTAATTGAGGTGCATCTCACCTGGAAAAAAAAGCCTTCAGAAGAGTCATGTGCCAGTTTTCTTAATAGTATTCACAAAGACAGAATCTATCACCTAAGGACATTGATGCTACAATGAATTGGAAGGAACTATTTCCACATCTCTCATGTACATTGTATATAATGAGTTGCTGGGATGTCTCCATGTTGCTGATAAGCAGCCTGCAGCAAAGTAGATATGGCTTGTTGTATCTTGATTTCAGACTGCAGCGCTTGACTTCTGGGACTCGGAAACCAAACAGTAAACCAAGTAACGCCCTTTACAGGCACTGACTTTCCTGGGTCTCGAGTCCAAAGTCAGATGATCATGAACTGTTTTGCTGTAGAGCTTTGCAAGGGCACTTGTTACTGGTAGTGAAAATTGTGATATAGTTGAATCAGTTCCTTGGACTTCAGGCTGAAAACTAAGTCCAGCTTTAGTGCTCCTGTATTACTGTATGTTCTGCCCTGAAATAATTTCAGAATAAGTGAATTTGGACCATTTCACTGGTGTGATGGCAGGTGACTTTTTCCTCTAATTTTCTCCATGTTTTTTCTAAAACCTCCCATCACGCTACCGTGGACACCATGGTAGCATCTATCTTGATGCAGAAGAACTGGCTGAGGAATCCCTTGGTGTGATCTGGTTTCGTACGCTGAATGTCGCGATTAAGACTCTAAAAATTAGGTTGATTCAGTTCAATTGACCGAGCTTTATCCAAGCAGTACAAGTCCAATTGCTGTAATCGGCTTCGTTGCGAACAGAGCAGAGAGGAATGAGAGGTTTGATAACAGGGTTCACTAAAATGTATGTTACTACTGTATTACTTGCATGACCCAGTTCTGCTATTGTGAGCCTTATAAAAGATAAAATAGACCATCAGATGGAGGTAAATCAATGGAAGTAAAATTGAATGTGTTCATAATCATTTTAAGATTTTTATACAGGCAGAAGATTAATTAAATAGACAAAAGTAATTTTTTCAAAAGAGCCTGTTTTAATACTAAGCCTCTCAGATAAAAGGGTAAATGGAGAAACACGTTGCAAAGCTTGTAAGTGTGGCCTAAAAGGGTTTGTTTGAAGATGTTTACATGAGCAGCAGCATGATTTCGAAAGGTCAAGGCATTGCTGGAAGCAGCGTTCTTGACTTTGCTTGCAGTTTGCTCCCGAACTACATTGCTACTCTGTGCCCCTGTGGGGTGGCCAGGAAAGCTGCTTATCCCAGGGCTGCTCCAGGGCTTCTTTGCATGGTGTTCTGATAGTGCTGTGTTGATTCCAAGTGCAAATTTACCGTGAAGGGGAGACTGCTATATGATAAAAATCTGTTCAGTGGCAATTCTTGCAAATGCACCGTATGCAGTATTCTCCTCACACGGATGCATCTCTTGTGCATGAGCGTGGCAGGGGAGCAGTAAGAAATTGCTTGCCCACCGGTGCATGTCTGTTAGAGGAGCGGTTCAGGAGGGTTTGTGTTTTGCAGGAGATTGTAACCGTGCAGTTACTGATGTTTTTGACCGTATCAAAACTGTGGCAGAGGTTTTTAAAGCAGCAGGTGCTGAATTCTGCATGCAAAAGTCTAAAGTACATCAGGTTATCTCTGCAGGCCATGGCAGAGTACTGACCTGAGCAGCTCTGGGCTAGGAGCACATCACCAGGAAAACGGATCTCCCCGTAGTCAAGAGAGGCCATACCATTTTGTATGGTTTCTTAGCCTGGAGAAGAGGAGGCTGAGGGGAGACCTTATTGCTATCTACAACTCCCTGAGGGGAGGTTGGGGAGAGGAGGGAACTGGCCTCTTCTCCCAAGCGATAGGGGACAGGACGAGAGGGAATGGCCTCAAGTTCCACCAGGGAAGGTTCAGGCTGGACATTAAGAAAAACATTTTCACGGAAAGGGTCATTGGGCACTGGCAGAGACTGCCCAGGGAGGGGCTTGATTCACCTTCCCTGGGGGGGATTTAAGGCACAGGTGGATGAAGTGCTGAGGGACATGGTTTAGTGTTTGATGGGAATGGTTGGACTCGATGATCCAGTTCTCTTCCAACCTGGTTGTTCTATGATTCTATTCTGTGATTCTCAACTCTTTTATTATGACATGGAGTAAAGAGGTGGCATGAGTATACTTCTTACTTTATAAATCCCTTTACTTACATAAAGTTAATGATTCTGCACACTGTGAAGCAAAACGTTGGTCTCTGATTTCCTCAGTGCTCACACAAGTGCTGCACAGCAAAGTTTGACGTGCAGTGATGGTGTAAAAGAACAGTGCAGTGAGGTGACACCGATTTCTGTTTCATGCTACCAGTCATTCCCTCTGTTTGCTCTTCTCTTTCTGCCTCCACTCTGCCAACGCACATCATTTCACAAAAAAAAAAAAAAGAAAAAAAATCTCATGGATAAAAGACTTCTATTGAAGTTAGTCTGGTTTTGCAGATAAATCTTAAGGCAAAGTCTCGCATTCAGACTCTATATTGCAATAACAAAGCGAAGCAGTGGTAACTACATGATGATTCATAACAATAGAACATCATTATCTCAATGTGCTGTAAATAATGCCTCTGTATCCTAGTTCTTTCTCAGCTTCAAGGGGTTCTTTGAAATTGAAGTCCTGATCGTTTAACTCGAGTTGCAGTTTTTCTGGCATCCAGAAGCCCCCAAACCTACACACATTGTACCGCGTATCTGTGCATGGCAATTGCTATAATTTCTGCCTTCCTCTACCCCATTTGTCTGCAAATGCCATTTTTTTTGTAGTGTTTTTGTGAGCTTTAGATATTTGTCACGCAGATATAATTGAGATGTAGGTTTAAGGCAGAGATGTCACTGGCAGTGGAATTTCATGGACACATCTACAAAGTTAAGCAACTTCACAGTCAACTAAGACTGCCTGGATGCTACAGGTTGTTGAATTTCATTTTTCTGTCACAAATTTGAAAAGTATGTAGTTATAATTAAATGGACTGTAATTGCATTTTATTTTTTTTCTTAAAAAAAAGGCGAGTAGTGAGCTTTTTTGCTTTCTTTTTCTCAAAGTTTGAAGATGACGCTGGCATTTGGGAAACGTGAAGTGTGTTGGAATGGAGGCTTGCATGCTTTGTATCCCAATATGGGGCAGATTATGGGGATCTGGAGAACGTGTAAGAATTACAGGCTGAAAAAATTCTCCTGCTTGGAGAAGGTCGGGTTTGCTTCACAAGAGGTTGATGTGAGATGGGAGTCAGCATGGAGAGTTCAGCTACTGCTGCGATTTGTTTGTGACACTTGCATACAGATTTTGTTTTCTGTGTATTGCCTGGTTTGTATGTATAGTTTACTTCTAACCAAACAAATTGTGTTTTTCATGTAATTCTGTGCTCACCTGTAGCAATGGTGACAGGTTTTTCATGCACTCGTCGTTCATCAAGTCATTTCTTAATTTACATGGTAAAGTACGTGATGTGCTAAAGGACCACTCATCCTCAACTTGTCATCTTGGACCTCTTACCTTGGAATTAAACAGTGCTACTACTGTTCCTAAAGATAAAAACTCACTTAAGGGTGTTTTTCTTCATTTCCCTATTGAATTCAATCTCCAACATTTTCCATGATGTGATGATATAAAAGAGAGTTGTATACATAACTCTGAAAGGTGAACAGTGTTAAGAAATTGCTTTACGAGTGTTTACACATTACATTTACAACATTTAAATTAATTCACCTTGGCTGAGATTACATCACTTTCCTTTCTACACGCATTTGGGCAGTCAGCTTCTACTGCTGAAATTCAAAGCCGAGTTGCATTTGTCACAGTATGAAATCAACCGCATAGGCCATAGAAGAAGAGAGAAGGCTTAATTGATTGAATTTTAGGTTCTTCACAAAATCAAAACAGTGGGGGAAGTGGTTCTTTCATTGAAGCTAAGGCACTGCTCTTGTAGTGGGCACTCAAGAGGTCAGTTGGGCGCCTGTGCAGGCACATGCTGTAGGAGCTGATGTGACAAGACATTTGATGGTGACTCTAAGAATAGAGGATGCTAAAAAAGCAGCATCTTCCATGTTTAGGAGGTAGTTGTCTGCACTTCATAGGTTTTGCAGGGTCCCAGTCCTGTACCCTTGTGTTACTTGTCTGTCTTATCGGTGAAGACTGCCCGTGTTGTGGTATAGAGTCAGAAATCTCATTTCTGGGGAACGGGGGGAAAGTGTTTTCTGCAGGGCACTACTGAGCGGTGTGCGTTATGTGTATGTACATAAACAAGGTAGAAGTAATAAGGGCTCCGCAGAAATAATAAGCAAAAAACCCTTCACCCCAGCAGTTACATTTACAGCACCTGCTGTTGTTGGTAGATATTAAGCTGTTTGTTCCCGGTTAGCATTTACGTAATCTGGAATCTTACTGTGTTCTACCTCTCTGACTTTTTCTAATAAAAGAATCTGGCATTGTACTGGCTATGATGAAAGATGTCAGACTGTTCATAGTGTCGAAACAAAAGGCTCTTTATATGGCCTTGTGTTTTCATTATTTATTATTACAGTCCAACTTCAGCTGCGACAGTGTGGTACTTTTGAAAAACAAAGTCTTTATGTTATTTAGGCACTGTAGCCCTGGTTAGAAGTACTCCTGAAAAATGGTTCCTGTGTTTGGGAACTAGTTTTGGTGTCCTCTTCCCCTTTTTCCCACAGGTTTGTGGAAGAGCATGGAGAAGCACATTAAGTAATATTTTTTTCTCAAGGCTTGTTGAAAAGTTTATTTGGGTAGAATGAAAGTTTACACCTTTATAGTCGAAAGGTGTTGTAAGGGGAAGCGCTGCTCTGCTGTTGCAGTCACTCAAGTTTAATTTGATCTTTTTTAATATCATGCCCAGGTGTGTCTGTCTTTCAATGAAGAGGTTAGCATAAATCTGCCATGTGCATTGGTATTTCATTTTTATTAGCTTTTATTTAACTTGGTGAAAGGTAATCTATTTTTATTAATTGAATTTCTCTTCCTCTTCCCTCTGTCGGGGTAAAGCTTCTCTTGGAGATTATATTTGAGGGGGGAAAACCCACAAAAACCTGCCTTTTGTCTTGCTGCTGTCTGCAGGAGCCGTTTTAATTAAAACTGACTGGGTGACTGCAGCACCTGTAATCTTGTTTGTGCTCCCTTTTTATGTGGGTAACAAACCAGGTAGCCCCTAGCCTGCTGCTTGTTGAGTCTTTCAAAACATTGACATCCCTTCAAGCATGTTTTGAGAGAACTCTGGAAGAGCTGGAAGGATGCTCTGGCCATTCCCAGTGGGTCGTGGAGCCACTCAAGCACTGAGCTGGTGTTATGGAAGTGACTTTGGCTGAGCCTGTTGTGTCTGCGTGTTTTCCTGAGTCTTGCTGAATACACAGAACAGGATCTGATGCCTGGTGATAAATTTAAGAAGAATTTGTCGTACTGGGCTGCATTCACAGGGATCTGGCTTTTGGATGATAATCTTCAAGTTTGCCCAGTGCCTGTGCTAAGCCATTATGAACTGTTCAGGAGTGACTGCTACAGCTGATTGATTTTGTTCAGGGTAGCCGAGACTTCTGAAAGGGAGTGAGAAAGATTTGAATTCCAACAATGCTTTATTGCCTTGTGCAGAGGGAGGTAAATATTGATACAGAATGCTTATTTACTGAGCAGGGATAGTGTCAGCAAAATTAAGGTGTATACTTTGCTCTTCGTTTTACAGAAGAAATAGAAGAAATTGATAGAGTTGAGAGTGATGTATGAGACAGTGTAATTCAACCCTTCCTAGTGGGGTGGGGTTTTTTCCCCTCTTCTCCCTTGTGAGGTGAGACTGGGCAGTGATATGAAATGGTTCTCCCTGACGGCCAAATGCCAAGTGGTCTGGCAGGGGAGGGAGAGTCCTCTTCAGCATACAACAGTATTATATTATTTCAACAATATTATACGTAAAAGCAGAGTTAAAAGACTAACTGCTTCCCTGTGGTGCTATAGTTGCAACTTCACCCAATTCATAACTAGTTGGGTTAGGTGCACAGTTAATCTTTCTTCAACTTTCGTAGTCCAGACAACAGGGAAAGCAGCTCCTTCCTGCTCTGAAACTGTATTGCTGGACTCTTCCTTTTGCATTAGGTAGGACTGATTCTGTTACCTTCAGCTTGTTTATCAAAGCAAACAAAAGGATTATGTTTTTCATAGGTTAACTGAATATGTATTTTGTCTATAAATCGCCTTAAATTGATGACCATTAACAAAATAAAGGGTGTATATTTACTGAAAGTTTTATACATTTAGTCCTTCTTTATGTGTATTCATCAATTGAAATCAAGCCTGGTGAGCAGGACTAGAATGTCTTTCAGATAAGGTGTAATGACTCAAAAAAGATCAAATCAACAGTACATGTTTGTCTATCTTAAAGTATTTGGACCTTGCTGAGAGTAAAGGGACTCGGTATAGAGGTGGGGAAGGACCTCTTGCGTCTGGAGTCCAGGCCTACCTGATAGGACCAGGAGGCTTCACAGAGCATCTTCCTCCACATCCTCCCCCTCACTACTGGCACCAAACCTTTCCCAACACTCCAGTATTTAGATGAACCGTGGAGGAGGAAGAGAGCTGATGGGCAGGAGGAGGGGGCGCTGGCTGAGGAGCAAATGTCCTGTCAACCCTTACACTGCCAAGGTGAACAGGGTGGAGTGGAGGAGAGCACTAAATGTTTTGCTGCTTCTGCTGTGCATTTTCTGTGCTAGAAGGGTCATTGGGCACTGGAACAGGCTGCCCAGGGAGGTGATTGATTTACCTTCCCTGGAGGTGTTTAAGGCACGAGTGTTCAAGGTGCTGAGGGGCATGGTTTAGTGTTTGAAGGAACGGTTGGACTCGGTGATCCGGTGGGTCTCTTCCAACCTGGTTGTTCTATGATTCTATGATTTGCTCTTGCAGCATGGTCATGCTGATTCTGTCTGTGATGTGCAGATCCCTGAAGGGTGTGGATGTGATAATCCTCCTCCAGCACTTCTTCGCCCACAATGGGCTTGGGTGGTATCACCTCTTCAGTGGGCTTCAGAAGTGGAAAAAGCTGGTAAGGATCCAAACCCATCAGTATTGCCCTTAGCTAGGAAAGGGCATTGATTTGTCATAAATGCCTCCCCTGCCTCGGATTAGATGTAGACGTGGCCTCTTCCCCAAATCGGGGTCACAGGGGTGGAAGTGGAACAGAGCCTGGATCCTCCTGCTTGCTGCGGTACCCCCCTGCCTGGTGCCTGTGCTGGGGGCGGTGAAGCTCGCCCTGGTTTCTGGGGAGCTGTGTAACCTTAGCAGCAGGTGCCGCACACAGCTCACAGCCTGAAAAACAGGTACCCGGCAGCATAGAGGAGAAAAAAAATAAAGACAGGGAATTAGTGTAACTTTTCTACTACCCTGCTAGTAATTGCTGCTGGATCAATGCCTTGTATTAGCAGGACTCTGCTACAGGGGGAGTTTCAGCAGCGTTGTGGTGTAGGCACTTCCCCTGGGAATTAGCGCAGTCATAAATGTAGGAGAGCTTAAAAAGGGAGTAGCAAGGGAAAAGTATTCTATATCTGTTAATTATAAACCATAGATTGTGCTCGTAGAACCAGTGTCGGGAATGAATAGCGTATATTGTCCTATTTCCAGCAGCACTTTAGACTATGAAAACTGATTTTATTTTAAAAGGCTATTTTATTTTCAGCATTACTTCACTCGGCTTGATCAGGGGAGCGAGACTCAAGAGGTTCACCTTCTAGTAATCATAAATACTACTACTCAGTCAGAAGCATTGTTTTAATAGTGGTATTTTTATGATCAGAGCCAGTAATTAAGATCAAGGTTTCATTGTGCTGAGTGCAATGAACACACTTGCAAACAGACTGATAACCTCAAATTGCTTACATTGTTAGAGCTGAATGGAACAATTGTCCATTTTAAAAAGACTTTCAGGGGTTGCTCAGACTTTGACTTTCTGCGTGTAACAACGAGAATATAAATAAGAAGAATTCAATACCCGTAGATGGAGATGGGAGGAACATCAGCGAAGGTGACACTTGCACTGAAAGTGGAGGTTTTAATTATGTTTAAAAAAACCATACCACTCGACTCCCCCCTCCCAAAAAAAAAAAATTCTGCCTACATTCAGAATTTCAAAGACTCTTCTTTTTCCAGTAACCCAGGCTCCAAAATTGGACTGGCAATTAATTGTATTTGTACATTTTGAGGCTTAAAGGCTGATATTAAGCATCTGCTCCATTACTATTTAGCTACCAAAACAGCTACATTATAGCGCTGAACACTTTATTAGTGTTCAGAGTACGTGCAGAGGAGGTTAGATAGCTTAGAAATTTTAAATGCTAATTTGTCATCACAGATTGTTTATCTGCTATTTTATTTATGTTATAAGAGCATATTATATAGGCATAAAAGAAAGATGTTTATCACACATGCCCCTTCTTGGCCCTAGCCCATAATCACTCTAGTGGAGTTGAATATTAAGAGCTGGATAAATAGCAAATTGAGGTATTGACAGAATTTTGTGCCACTTTTTTTCTCCTTTCACTTACATCGTTTACATAGTTTTAAATAGTGCAGGCTTTCAAAATTTCCTAAAAATAATTTTCTGCCAAATTGTACAACTACGCTAAGATGAGTAGTTTTCTGCAAAATTGAAATTACTTACATGCTTATTTCGGTGACTAACTGCAAAATTATCAAATGATGTGTTTTAATCCAATTACATTCTTACTAGAGTGAAACTTCCCGCACAGTTTGTGTGTATACAGCCAAGGCTTTGGGTTCTGCCATGAATTTTTTGTTTTGAGCTCAGCAGCATTTAAAGGCTTGTCAAGTTATCCATTAATACTTTTTTGACGTCTCAAAAAGAGCCCTAGGAGCGAGCAGAGTCTGATGGACTTAATATTGCAGTAAATGAACTTATTACCAATACCAAAGTGTTACAAAGTTATTCTGATACTCTTAACTTTTGTGGCCTATGTGTGAAAATACTTAAAGTTTTAGAGCAGATGAAAATAAGACTGAAACTCTGCTTTTTACAGTCTTGTTTAAGATGTGCAGCTGTACAGGGTGTATGAACATTAAAAATCGTAGGATCCTCTGTAAGGGCTTCTGGTTGTACATCTGCATGATCAAAACCCTTTCCAGAAACATAGAATCTAATTATGTCACATTACTTTTTAAATAGCTCAGTATACGCACATGCTATGCCCCTATTTTCAGTTAAGGATTCTCCGTGCTTCCCGTTTTAAGACTTTTTCCCTGCCACCCGTAACTTTAACAAGTGAAAATAAATCATTTACCTTGGTATTTGGCCTTGTGTGCCTGCCTGTAGTTTTTGGAAGGTGTTAGAATGGTTGTCCCACCATACCTGACAACTCCTGTGGTGAAAAGCCATCCTGTTTTTCTAAGCTTGTGTCATATGTTTGTGGTTTTAAGGTCTTGCGTGACACTACTTCGGTGCTGGCATTTGGCACAGGGTTGGAGAAGGCAGAGGACGTTCTGTTTCTTACAGAAGTTGCAATCAGACTTTCTTAGACTTTGGGAAAAAAAAAAAATTGTGTGAACACTATCAGTAGAGATGGGTTAAACCGTGGATTCGTTTGTAAACACCAGACAGGACAGATCTTGCCTTGCTTGGATTTTGCTGTCACATATTTAGTGCCAACACAAGCTGTGTTATTGAAAGATAAACCAGGAAAAATCCCCAAACCCTGCCTCCCTGCCACCCGATCCGACCTATGGATACCAAACCATGGTGGGTTTGGACCGTCCTTAATACCTGCTGATGTTAGAGGAAGGAATGAGAGACTAGAGGAGATAGAGAGAGAGAAAGGATATAGAGCCTGCCCCTTTGAATAAAACCCAAGATTTAGGTAGGAACAAAGAGCACTCACCCTTCCTGCTCTCTGATCTGCACGGAAGGGGACACTGTCCTCTCTCCACCATCTGTATGATGACTTTGCTTTAGGGAGTGCCCTTCGAGGGCAGTCACAGACTTTATAAATATCAAAATATAGTAGGTGCTGTGTAAAGGATTCCTTAACGCAAATATAAATACACGTCTGCTCTAGAGACTTCTATATGTGCCCTTTACATTATGAGCTTGAAATATCTGAAAGAATTATAATGAAGAAGAGCTAATTATAAAACAGGTAATAAAATAGCTTATTCAGGTGATGCTGTTTTATTACCATCTCATTATGATTAAATAATTCCTATTAAGTTCTGGATCAAAGAGAAATTTCTCACAGGAGAGTTTACAGAGTAGTTTAATGGAGTCTATTTATTGTCTAATCCCAGGGTGAGTATTGGCTTTTATACTGTCATATTAACTTATTGTGACAATTCTATGCAGGCTGCTCTATGAACATCGGAGAATAGAAGGGAGGGATTTTTTCTTTCTTTTCTTTCTTTTTTTCTTTTTTTCTTTTAAATTTTTTTAAACATTGCTGTCCAACAGGCCACAGGTTATTTGGCTGGAATATTTCGATCTAGAGCTTCTCTGGCTTTAAACCAGCCAAGCTGACATGAGTCTGTTCTAAGGCTCAGATTAAGAAAAGGACCTTAGTATTTCATGTTGTTTATGCTGATAGTTGGATGGATAGAGCCACAGGTTCTGCCCACCAAGGAGACAGGGAGCACTGGACTGCAAAAATGAATAAAATCCCTGCAGAGCTGTGCATCCTGTTACTTCACATGCATGATGAGCACTTGGCACTTCCTTTTTAATTTCATTAGCAGGATTGTTTGGATTTTGAGTTGGGTTTTAGGTGTGGGTTGTTGAGAGGTTTCAGCTTGTGAAACCTTTTAGGCTGAAATTTGACGGCTTTGCAGTTTGATACGTTTCGGCAGCACGGTTCTCTCTGGCAATCTGGAGTTGCCTCAGCCTGGCCAGGCTGGACACAAGATGGGGTGGTGATGGCTGCTGATAAAATGCCATAAACAAAAGTAACAAGTTGGAATCTTGAAAAGAGAAATCGGTGTGAAGGCAGGATGCAGATTAAGCAGGAACAGGAGTTTTACCAGTACGTTTGCACCCTGACACACCATGTGCCAAGGATCTGTTCCCTCAACCGGGGAAGTCAGTTATTTGAGTTATTTGACAACTCAATAACTTAAGGTGAAGAGTGTTCCATACGCTGCCAGCGCCAGTGTCAGCTTGGAGTGCCACTGCTCTGCTGTCTGCTGTGTTTTACCCCCATACAGTCAAGTAAATATTCCTGGGATTCAGGGACATTTCAGCTCACCTTCACGGTCAGGGAGCAGCAAGCTGGCCTTCAGGATTCCCTTGGGATAAATATGCTTTAACCCTCAAATTCCTGGACCCATACGAGTGTGGGGAAAATGGCCTTTTTAATATTTAATATATTAGATTTTGTAGTAAACTACTTAAGTTCTTAGTGTTGGAATTAAACAGCCTGAAAATGAGTGATATAGACATTTGTGAGATAAAAGGCAGTTTAAAAAGAACACAAAAGTTCTGTATGTATTGTGTCTCATCACTGCAGTGATTTTGAAGGGAGCTGGCTCGTGATATTCGAGCACTTCAGGCTGAAACGCTGGGCCTGGAACCAATACCATGTGATGGATATGAACCGTCTTCAAATGGAGAAGAGCTATTGAAATACTTGGCACAAATATTTCACAGTCATCTTGATTATTGGAAATGTTTGCACACATTTTTAAGGGAGAATTTCAAATGTATGTGCAATTTGGTCTGTTTGGTTCATAAGCTGTGAAACAAATGTGTTTTAATGGGGAAAAAAAACTTTTAACGCATTTGCTGTATAGATTCATTTGTCTGGGAAAAGATCTTGCCTTGCTGTTCATGCTCCTTGTTTCTAAAGATCTGTTTTCCCTTGTTTCCTAAGGGGGAATGGATTTATTCATTTTTAATTGAAGATTGCAGCAAGGAGATTGTTTAACTCTACTCAGTTTGTTTTCAGTACAAATTATTGTCTTTCTCCCTGTGTATTACAACTTCAGTTTACTGTTCTCCTGTTGCCCAAAGCTGGTATCACACATAGGTGCTGATTGACATGGTTTAGTGTTTGATGGGAATGGTTGGACTCGATGATCCAGTGCGTCTCTTCCAACCTGGTGATTCTATGATTCTATGATGACATAAAAAAAAAAAAAAGGCGTGCATTTCCTTTGGCATGGTTGTTCTTATTAGGAACACGGCTTTGTGAGCTGTAGGGAAGTCCTACATGCCACTTGAAGACCCTGGTTAGAGCAGGAGGCTGACATTGCTGTTGGATTGGCTTCTTCAAAGCCAAGCCAGCTGGAATGCAGTACTGTGGCTCACAGTTAATCTTCTAAACAGGGCACAAAATTAAAATTGAGGCCAGGCAGTTTCCACAATGAAAACGTTTTCAGGCTGCGATTGTGCTCCAAATAACATTTCAACCAGCAGCTTCGTAATTGCAGCTACACAGTGAAGGCAACTACATGTCAAAATGTACCTCTGCAGTTAAGTAAAGTCAATATGACACTGTCAGAGTTTTCAAACTTTTAACAATTTTTTGGAACATGCTGTTTATTTAATTGTCATATTTTGGATGAATCGTAGAGTCATAGAACAACCAGGTTGGGAGGGACCCATCGGATCGTTGAGTCCAACCATTGGACAACCATTGGATGAAACTTTGCTTCCTTCAGGAATTCTATTTGATTCACACCTGAAGTGAGAGCGTTAGCCCCAAAATCCTGTGTGAGAGAGACAAAGCATTTCTCTTTAAATGTCTTACAATGGAGACTCAGGGTGCCAGTGAATATTGTGGGTTCTGGATACCCAAAGGTGGAAGTTTAGTCAGTGCTGAGGGCCCCAAACAGAAGTGCCTTGGCAAATCCATCTTTTTGCCTTCCTTTGCTGCAGCTTCAGAGCCGTAAAAGTGTAATTGCACTTCTCTACCTCCCTAGGATGTTGAGGGAATAAATGTTTTCTCATACTCTAGGCTGTGAGATGGGAGCAAACATTGGGGTGGCCAGTGGGTGTGGGATAACCAGCACCGTGCAGGAGGGAGCCTGCAGAGAGCTAGACCTCACGCTGTTGAAACAGAGGATGAGGATGAAACTCCTGGCAGCTGAGTAGGACCAAAGAGCCCCCTGTGACTTGGCAAGGGCTGAGGTTAATACTTGCTGAATAGAGCTGGAAATTGGACGTGGTAACTTACTTCCCCTAGCATCACTCAGGGAAGCATGATTTTTTTTAAAGGAGGATTTAGATAAAATTGCTTATTAGTAAAGTGAGGATTATCCAGGATTTTAAAGTTTGTTCTTATCTCTAGTGTTGTTCAAGTGTGCAAACTTGAGGATGTTTCAGTCCTTCACCATGGATCTTCAGCTGTAAAAAGCCACAGACAATCTTACTGGACTGAAACCTGTTTGTAGCTTGAGGGCTTCTACAGCTGTGGAAGATTCACAATAGAACAGGAAAAGAAAGGGCTACAGAATTTGTAGAGAAGAGAGTGAAATTATAAGCCAGGGCATCTGTCTTATTGTTCTTTGATTCTTTTTTCTTCTTTCTTCTTTCGGCATCAAATGGATTATTGCAATTTTAAAGTGCATGAGCGAAATAGGCTTTTTTATAATTTGAACATTTTCTTCTCCCTTGAAGTGTCTTTCACTTAAACAATGAAATCCTGACAACTCCTCCCCATGCCTGCTTCGCTATCATCAGTCACTTTGTGTGCTTGACATCAAAAAGACCTCACGGCTGTGTCGGCACCGAAAAGTGCTGTTGCTGTTTTGCCTTGCAGTCGCTTGGAGCTCTGCTCCATGCTGAAATAAAGGCAGGACTAAGTGGAGGTGCCCTCGTTCCTCTCTGGAGTGATTTTGTGGCTGCTTGTGCGATATGGCACCACTTCAGAGGTGTGAGTCCACCAGGCAGAGTTTCTCGTGCCCATCTGTAGACATGTCAGACTTGGATGTGGCTAGAAGTCTTCGTGATGGAGCCTAGAGCAGGATTCAGTGAACGATGCAGCAGTCTTTGCTCACATGTTTGTAGGCAGATGCAGCAGTTGCAGTGTCCCATCAGGAAATTAAGCTGACGATCACTTTCTGTCTGTAGATTTGTCTGTGTGAATAATTGATTTTCCGAGTTGCAAACCAAAGCAGATATATATCTCTGTTTAGATCAATGTGATTTTAAAACCTTTTTTTTCCCCTCTTATCTCTTTTTCTCCACATTTGAAATGAAAAAAAAGACCAACTCCAAACCCAACTACTGTCACCCCCAGCCCTCAAAAGGCAAAAGATGTTTTATGTCAGACAAAACATTCCACATAGAATCATAGAAAAACCAGCTTGGAAGAGACCCACCGGATCATCGAGTCCAACCATTCCTATCAAACAGTAAACCAAGTCCCTCAAGACCTCATCCACCAGTGCCTTAAACACCTCCAGGGAAGGTGAATCAACCACCTCCCTGGGCAGCCTCTGCCACTGCCCAGTGACCCTTTCTGTGAAAAACTTCCTCCTAATGTCCAGCCTAAACCTCCCCTGGCGGAGCTTGAGGCCATTCCCTCTCGCCCTATACCCTGCAACTTGGGAGAAGAGCCCAGCTCCCTCCTCTCCACAACCTCCCTTCAGGTAATTGTAGAGAGCAATGAGGTCTCCTCTCAGCCTCCTCTTCTCCAGGCTAAACACCCCCAGCTCTCTCAACCATTCCTCATAAGACCTGGTCTCCAGCCCCTTCACCAGCTTCATTGCTCTTCTCTAGACTCGCTCCAGAGCCTCAACATCCTTCTTGTGGTGAGGGGCCCAGATACATGATAGTTTATTTCACGTGCTTGTGGGAGAGACAGTGAAGCACCAAGAGTTGTAATGAAAGAGCATCATAATTTCTACAGCAGCAAGGATTTGGGATGAGAAGAGAGCACTTGCAGTCTCTCCTGCTACTGTTCTGCTTAAATAAAATAATCAAATCATGACTGAGGAGTCGCTGGTGTCTGGGTGTGCCAGCTGCTGGGTGTGTTTTTTTTGGGCACATCTCATTGGGCTGAGCACCTTGTTCTTTTTCGAGCTGTTCCATTCTGTACTGAATAAGGAGACAGGAGTTCAGCAATATTTAAGGGGCAAATTTACAATTTGCTCAAACATTTTCAGAGAGTTGTACTAGCAGCCTATTTGGGCTCACATCTCCTGTCTGGCAGGAGACTGCATGAGTTAACAGTTCTCTCTACAGTGATGTGATGCACAGGGCGATGTTATTTTAGCCTTGGCAGCAAAGCAATCTATAAAGTTAGGAAAGGAAATACTAGGGAAAAAAAGAAAACAGGAATGTGTCTTTTTTTTTTTTTTTAAGACTGCAGCTCCTACTCACTGACTGTCTTTTGCCTAGAGGGAAGATCATGTTGTATGACTGTCCTGTAATGCATCTTCCTTCTGGAAAACCTCTTCTCTCCCACCCTCTTACCTCACACTTCTGCTTCTTGTCTCTCCCTCTTTCTTTAAGAACATAGTCAGTGGCAAAGCTATTACCATCTTGGCTGTGTTGTTTGCACTCTTCCACACACACGTAATTTCTGTCTCCTTCTATTACATTATTGAGTAGGCATCTCTCAGGGTGGGAAAAACTCCATTTTTCAAGGTTGAAAAATAGAATAAGCTTCTTTCTTTAATATGGCACAACCCAACCAAGTGAATATTACACTGTCACTGTCAGCTGTTCTGATGGCTCTGCTCTATACGTGACACCTTTAAAATGAGAATTTTTCTAGAAGGATTATTTGAATTATTTTTCTCTGCTTCCAGAAGACAGTGTAAGCTTGAATTTTTACTTTTTTTTTTTTTTTTTTTTAAAGCTCAACATAGACTTCAAGTCCAGTCTGCTTCAGACAAATACGTGCACAAGAGCATAAAGGATGCTGGCTTTTCTGCTTGGGTTTTTGGGGTGGTTTTTTTGTTTGATTAGTTCTTTGGTTTGGGTTTTCATTTAATTATTGTTTTATTTTGTGTTTTGCATTATCATCCTGTTTCTAATTCCAGCTGGTAGTGTTATTGGGTTGGTTCTTTTAGGAGAAGCTTATATTTCATTGTATGTGTGTTTGCACTGCACTATTGTAATGTTCCTCTGTAGATTAGAAATATTATTTAGATTGTTATTCAAGGAAACCATAGGTAGTGAGAGTGAATATCCTGTTTCTGCTCACTGAATTAGCACATCTCTAAAGAACATTACAGCAGGAATGAAGAGAGAAATGCATCATCTGAACAGGTCATAAAGTACAGTCAAAAATGGAGAAGAAAGGGACTAGTCTGCTGGTGTCAGCATGACAAAGCTTAGCCTCAACAACAGTGAGAAATCATTTTCTTAGTTTATGGACATACTCTAGGTTTATAGAGGCATCTACATGGAGTTTAGGTTTGGGATTTTAATTATATTTTATTATTACTGCTTCTACTACCTCTACTACTAGTAAATCATGCATTTTACTCTCAAGTTCACTTCCTTTCCCTTGTGGTGTCCATTCATACAAATGAAGCAACTATAGGATGTTCTCTGATGATGATCTCCAGTATTTTATGGTCTTAATGAAGCCGGTGTGTGCCCCTTGCATTTATTTCTTTACGGTGTGCCTGTGTCCTGAAAGCAATCAGGATTATTAATATTAATTTGAACTTCTAAATCTAAATTTTTCAGCTCTATACAGCAGTAACAACGTTACATGCCCGTGTGCCAAAATTTGACAGTGTAAGGCTGCAATTCCTCAAAGCTTGTACTTAACTTTAATCATGTACTTATCGCCACTCTTATGCAGCTAAATGTTTTGACATGTGCTTTTGTCCCACTAATACGATAGGTTTTAGTCATATGCTTCAAATGCTTTCAATGCCTGAAGTTCAGCAATCAGCGAAAGAGGTGATTTAGGACAAAAGCGATGCACGTTTAAAAAAACACAAATAGAAAACCCCATTGGTCTGTACATGCTTATCATTGCAAAGATTGAAATTAATTCTTCCATCTTCCTACTTTGAATTGATATTTGGATGGTTTTTAAATTGAAAGCATGTTGTAATTTAGCAGGGGAAGTGCTGACCATCAGCAGGCACTTGAATTATGAGCAGATCGTCCCCTGCTGATCACAGAGTCTGCCTTTCGTCTTGCTTCTCAGCACTGGAATTAGAGTCCTCTCTTGAGGCAGAACTAGCCGACAAAAATGCTAGTGCTACCAAGTGAAGATCACCAACGTGCACAGCAGTGTCCAGCACCACAACTTTGCTGAATATTCGAAATACAAAACAATAAATAAAACATTCCCTCAGTGAGGGTGGTCCCATATCTTTCGTATTCCTAGGAGGTAGCAGTTACTATGGCAACTCCTCATTTACTTGTTGGTTGGGTTTTTTTCCTATATTGATAATTATACTAAGCAGCACATATAGGCTGCTAGCTGGTGCAGAGCTGTATTGCTGCCCTGGAGCTGCAGTAAACTCTGCGCCCTTTGTTTTGAAAATATAACCCTTCATGTGTTTGCAGGTGTGTTGTGCAGCCCTCTCATCACAGGATGGACCAGCTGGTCATGTAATAATAAAAGTAGTATTAAACTGTGCAGTAATTGTATGTCTTTGCTTCTGTTCGTGTAGCCCTTCCCAAGACTGATCCAGTACCTGCTTGTTTCTCTTGAAAGCCATTTGCTTGTGATCAATATTCTGTCAGTTGATTTCGTCCATGCTGTATGGGTGCTCCTCCCTCAGCTTTGGGTGCAAGTACCCACTACCACAACATGATGGGTGTAAAATTATTTTATATATTTTCAGCATCAAGGCCAAGTGAGCAACCTTAATTGTTTTGGCGGATTTCCAGTAAGACTGGAATTGAATGGCTTCGGCATTATCACAGCGTATAGTTGTAATCAAACAAGATATTCAGCTTAAAGCGTTTTTCCAGTCTTTTGAAAGCCATTTTGTCACTGTGCGTCACCTGCCATGAGTAACTTCTCTTCCGAAAAGAAAGTGGGAGGGTGGATAAGGGATTTGACCACTTTTCTTGCACAACTTGTTAACAGTGTATACACAAATGCATTTACAGTTTGAAAAGTTGTGGTTTCAAACTGTAACCCTGTCAGGGGTTGAGGGAAGAGCTGAAATTTCGCCTGCTCATCAGAATCACCACATTATTAGAGAACTATTTATAATCTGTTTGGGTTTTTTTTCAGTATCAAGCCAACTGATGCAAAAGTGCGTGTTTCCAATTGTCCTGTTTCTAGCAAGTTTTAACAGGCAAAGGTGAAGCTAATTTCATCAGTCAGGTTCTTGTGTTACTTTTGCAGCCATGATACATTCCCCTAATGACAGTGTAAACACAGCACTATTCTGTTTCATTTTAGTGATAAAAATAAATAGTAAAACATCTGTAATTTTCTGCTGCTAAGAAAAACAGCTAAGATATTTTAGTAAATGGTCTACTTACAGCTACATGGCACAACAGTGCTAGACCGAAATAATTTCTTAAGCATTGTGTGATTACAAGTAATCTTGGAAGTGTAAATTGGCCTTTTGTAATGTTTATTTCAGCTGAACTACACAAATGATACTTTCTTTTACACTAATCCTGTTACATTGGAGACATAAACACAAACTCGTATATCGTATCATGCAGTTCTGATTTTTTTACAACTGTTTGAATTACGCTAAGTGATGCTGTGCAGTCTGAGGAGCATCAGCAGAGGTTTGACCTTGGTTCTTTCTGCGAACAGCAAAGTTGAAATTAAAATATCAAGAGAAACAATTTCTGCAGCAAAATTGTAAAAGTTAATAGAGTTGAATCTACTTTTGCATTCATGTGCATGTTAAGTCAGTTCTATTCACGTTATTTTTCTGAAGCACATGAAAAAATAAAGCCACGACTTTTTTTGATATCTTTGATGTAACAGATAAAAGAAAACAGAAAAGCTTTAAATTGAATTTCCTAAGTGCATATTTTAATTTGCATCTAATGCAGCAGGTATTGTATATTAATCAAAATGAACATTACTATGAAGATATATTTATTAAGAGGTAATTGCTTTGTGTTTGTGGCCTTACCTATTTAGAAGGATGCGTAGTACAGGCCAGGAGACAAATTCTGTGCTAGTTTCTATTCCAACCAATTATGATTCAGTAGCAGTACGATTGAATTTTGCTCGGTTTACCTTGTTTAGCAGAGTTTCTTTTAATTAAAATCAATGGATTGCCTACAGGCTGGTACTTCTCAAAATGGGCACAAGGTGTGTTAAGGCTGTGGAAGTGCTTGCTTCTCAATTGTCATTATATAGGGAACTTAGGTGCATGGAGTTGGTTTGCACACTGAGCTGAATCTTGCCAGTTTACCTTACCCACACGTCGGGGTCTCCAGTGCCTCGAATTGATGACGAGTCCAGCATTCAGCCCCTTGTGGAGCTCACTTCTTCAAATACTTCCAGATGCAGGATGATCCATTTGTTTTCGTAGTATTACTTCTGCTGCTGAAGTACATGGAATGGGTATTTAAGACTTTTCTCCATACCATGAAGTCTAGTGTGTGACCATTGGCAAAAAAACCATGCAAAGTTGTCAGCCTTGAGTAGTAAAGGAGGATAAATTTAGATCACAGGTAACAGCCTCTATTTGCCTCACTACACTATGCTGAAGTAATACTGAACCACTATAACATATCAAGCATCCACTGACAGTTGCAACAAAATAGTCAAAGAAAACAGGTTTTAAGAAGACTTGGTAAGCTGTTAATATGTATTTTTAAGGATAAATACAGAAGGGGAAATTGCACTTGTCGCTATCTGGATCAATACTTTCAGCAAATCATAATAAATGCTACTTACTGCTACTTAGCAGAGCATAATTAGTATTCGGTAAACCAATATTAAAATGTATGCTATGCTTTAAACTGTTTGACTGTATTAGCATTTAAATACCCTATTGTGTATTTGCTATTTCTTCTCTTCTTATAAAACTGTATTCTCCAGAGTTCAAAATGATTAATTTCCTTTAGAACATGTACAATGCAAGGATTTAACAATTCCTTGTATTTAATAATTGCTCAGTAGCCAGGCTTATTATTTCGCGTAAGCACTTGGGTACCGAGTCATTCAATATTAGGTCAATCATGCTAATAGTGCAATCTGCATAGCGTTCCCCATCCCCTTCTGGCTGTGGCTGCGGAGCGACTGGCTGGGGAGGATGAGAAGGGCTTCCACCGTGCACGTACCATACGCATTCATTTCGCTTGTCGCCTTTCATTTTCTGCCTACAAGAAAAATTGACAGGTGGATCAGGGGCTTGACATGTCTTTGGAGAGTTCTGCCCTCCTTGGCATTTGCAGACAATAGTACAGCTCTGTCTGACAAACAAAACCTTTTTTTCTTTCCTTTTTTCTACTTTTTTCCAGCAAAATGACTTTCCCCTCTCTCCCTCTTACTTATCAGCAACTATTCCTTCCCATGCACAAGGGGCTTGGAACACCACCAGTGTATTTTGAACTTTGACTCCAAGTTTAGCCCCTGGACTATGATGAGGGGGTTTCCCTCCACCATGACACTTAATCAAAGTCTTTAAGGAAAGTCTTGTATAAGTCTAGGTAATTATATTCTCTCTTTGTTCCCTTCCCCCTATCCTTCCCCCCGATAATCTAACTTTTTTTCTCTCCTACAACTGTGAATAAGTTATTAAATATGTGGCAGCTGAGCTGATAAAGTGATTTACATCCTGCTTGCAGGGCTGGCCTTGACTATGATAAGTGTGCCTTGTCTTAAAGACAGAGCTAAAAAGGAGAATTCTCCACGAAAAAGGTGGTGAGGCAACTTTCCTGTGGGCAGAGAGGGCGTGGAGAAAATTTGGTAACAAAAATGAGCGTTTGTTTTGGCTGGCGTGAGAGCAGGGTATTGTACCTAAAGGCTGTTTTAAGAAGCATTCAACTTTTGTGTTCTTGGTATCATTTTCTCCAGGATGGAGACAGAGGGACTGTAGCTGCCCCAGACGCTGGGGCCGGGCACCTTCTGCTGCTCCACAGAGCTGAGTGTCCAAGGGATGCTCTGGGGTTTTGTTCTCACAAATCTGTCCACATACGTGAAGAATTAGTTAAGCAAATCAGCCTCTGTTTACCATGTAGGCTTCACTCTGGTTAAAGTTTGGAGGCAGGAGGTAGCATTTCTAGAGATGGGAGAGAGAGCTCTTTCCCTCTTAAATAAAAATGTGATTCAGCTTTTTAACTAGACACAATTAGCGAATTTTAGGAACAGGTTCCAAGCTCAGCATTTTTTAAAATACACTAAAATACATCCTTTTTTTTTGTTGTTGATCCAGACATCTGAGCAGTCCAGAAGAGAATTAGGGATGGGATTTTAGAAATAAGGGGCAGTCTTAATAAAGGCACAATATTTTTAAAGAATCCTATTGAACATTTTTAAAAGGATTGTATGGGTGTGATTAGGGTGCTTCTGGTTTATGATGACTCAGGTCAGTCTGTCTTCCTGCGCTGATCCATTGAATTCATAACTTTTGCTACATGGAAAAGGTGCCATGGGGGGAAATCACCACTCGCCTCCTCCGAGGGATTTCTTTAATCCGTTATCCACATAGTGATTTTTGTATTACTGTTGCCCTGAATGACTGAATGATGAAATTGTGAGTCTACACCCTTTAAGACGGTGTTGTTCACATGCAGTTGTCTGCAAACAGGACTTCTGCCTGCATGGAAGAGTCAAGGGCTTCTCAGACCCGCGGTGTCCTAAAGATGCTGCCCAGCAGGGATGTAAATGAATCAAGGTCTCACAACAACCTGGTGAGCATCAGTAGTATTGGGGGTTGTCAATGAATATGGAAATGTTTTGCTCATCTTTCCCGAGAGGTTTTTCTTCCTCACTTGCAACGTGAGTAAATCTCCTGCCCTGCTACAGGATATTTGCTGCTTTTGTGCGTTCTTGTGGCAGGGATCTGAGACTCCCTGCTCAGATAAGCCTCTGAGTTTTACTTTGTGGACTGTAACTAAAAACCACCCATGGCCTTGCAGTAATATGTTATTTTTTTCAGGCTTCCTAGCCTCTGTCAGTCTGTGCTGCTCAAAGATGGATAGCCTGGAACAAGCCTGCTGTCTGCTGCTAGTGTAGTATTGATAAGTGCTTAAAGAAGCACTATGCATCCTTCTTTATCAAGGGGATTGCATCTCTGATAAGGGAAGGAACAACGGGAGATGGATTGATATTTGATTTGAATGAGAGGGATTTCTTAGATCTTTTGGTCTAGCTAGGAGATGAGAGAAGCCTTATGGAAGAATTGCATATGGTTTCTGAAATAACCAACAAAACTAGTGCCTCTCCCTGTAGGCTACTTAGGTGAGAAACTCAGCTCTGTATCTTGTGCAGATAAAATTGCCGTCAAATCTGTCTAAACTCTTTCTGCTTTCAGAAAACGTGTCACTGAGGTGAAGATTTAAATCAGGCTTTTAAATTCCCCTGATAGTGGTAAAAACACATTTCACAGCACCACATTAATTGATGAATTACAGTTTATTTCCTGAAGAAGCACATATAATGTTCTCAATAGTGCCACATGACATAACATAATCAGTATTGTTATGGTGAATTCTGAATTAATTATTAATGCCTTGCTGCTTATTTTAATGCCTCTGCTTGGGTCATTTGCACTGTCAGGACTGGTATTAGCAATCAGTGCCACTTCTGCATTGACTTTCTCTGTGACTGTTGGCTCAAGATCAACTTCTTCAGTGGAGTCTAATGTTGTCCTTTAGAAGAGCAACAAAGCTGGTGTGAAGAACTTTAATTCTTTCGTGATAAATACTTTCAGTGATCAATGAAAGACCCTGTGCTGTCTTCAAATATTTTGATGATGATCTTTTGTAATACTTCACACTGATGTAAAATCCCAGTATCTGATTCCTGTAGTACCTGACATTGCAAATATTGGTAGTTTTTCAAATATATTTTGGAAGTAGTGAATAGAATTGTAGAATCACCAGGTTGGAAGAGACCCACTGGATCGAGTCCAACCATTCCTATCAAAGAACAGAAAGAGTAGAAAGAAGTAAATGTACTTTGAGTTCTTGAGGACATATGGAGGAAAAATGCAAAAGTTACTTGCCTTGATGTTATTAAATAAGAAAAATTTAGTTTGTTGTCAAGACAGAAATCCATCCACCAAAAGTCTCAAAGTAGCCATAGCTTTTCTGTTTGGCTGCTGTAGGAGTCAGGTTTATCAATGTAAAATCAGGCTCCCAGACACAGTTAGTTCTCAATGTTCTTAAACTCAGTGTCTAGAGACTCAAACTCCTTGTTACTTTTCTGATCTTTGGTACCAGCAAGACAAAGCCAGGTTATGTGTACTTCATGGTTGGACTCGATTATCCGGTGGGTCTCTTCGAAGCTGGTGATTCTATGATTCAGCATGACAGTTTGGTCAGAATTAGCATGAAGCACTGCTGTGCTGTATGATGTGCTCATGCACTATTAAACCTGAGCGGGAACTCTAATTATTGGCAGTAATTAATATAAAGAATTTTATAGCTCTTTTAAGTATATCTGTATATATGCAGAAAGAAGACTCATGTTGATCAAGTACGTATCAGAGGTTTTTTTAAAAGAAATATTCCTCGACCTTCATGGTTCACCACATTGTTTGACAGAAGTTGCTGCCGCAACAACTAATTTGGATTTGAGGTGAATGAATGTTCTCATATTTTAAGTGCAAAAACCCAAAACCAAACAGGCAAACCATAACAAACTCCCCAACACAGCCACTTCCAGCCAATTTCTGGCTTTTCTCAATCCTGGGTGAGCTAGAGAGACTTGTTGACATTTGAATCTCCACCTCCTGATTAGCAGACTCTGCTCCCAGCCCATGTGAGAGCATGAAAAGACATCTGCGGCCAGGCCAGATTCCTGGTGAATGGCTTGTCCTGGTGCGGAGCCAGCACCCCGGGCTCCATGGGGGTGAGGATTGCTGCAGACTAACAGAGCTCTGAACCTTTCGGGTTGGACTTGTGGGAGGCGATGCTACTCTGCATATTAATCCCTGGCTTTAAGATTTCTGCTCGTAATAGGGAAACCAGTTCCATGTTCTCAACAGATGGCAAATGTTTTCATCTACTTTTTTTCCTAAGTAGGTTTTATCCTTAACAGGTTTTTTATATTATTTTTACCAAATTTTCTTCGACACGAATGCTGTGGTTTTATTTCATTTTGGTTCTTACTTGGCTATGAAATTAGTGTTAAATAATGTGGGTTATGCTTGTTTTAATTTTCCTCTGTCATTTTAACACTGGCAGCTTAAAGTATATTTATGATGCAATCCAGTGTTGGCAAATGAGCTGTAATATACATTATATTCAGTTTCCTACTATGCAAAAATGTCTTTGCAGTTACATTCTAAGCAATAACTGTCCTTAGGGGCTAAAATAGCACATGCAGTTTGCTTTGTTTCTTGAAGTCAATCTTGAAATGTAAACTTAAAAAGCATTAAATGCTGAGATAAAATGTAAGGAGTATTTTGTGGTTTTAAACCATGAAAGATAATACAAAAGTGTGATTACAAAGTGAATTTCTATTTCCTTTTGCAGAAATGAACTATAATAACCCATGATCAGAGTCTTGCATTGACCACATGGCAGAAACAGTAGATTAGATGCAGTGAGCTGCACTATTCTGGCCGAGTAGCCAACCAAAGCAGAAACTGGTGAATTCCTAATTTTCATCCAACTGACTTGTTTTTCTCTCATGCTCTTTGCCCCTATGCCTTATCTCCAATCTATTGAGAACATAAATTTCCCTGATGTGGAGGTTTTTTATTTATTCATTTTAAGTGTATTTTGGAAGTAGGGAGAAAACAGCAGAAAGATGAAACAGAACAGAGATTTCACATACCTTGTTCTCCACCCATGTGTGAATTTCCAGGGCTGTTAGTAGAAATCAGCTGGCCAAAAGCCCATGCAGCACTTAGAGTATTGGGCAGCCTTCTCCAGCTTGTTTCCTGCATGATTCATTACTCTTTCCTTGGTATAAATAATTTGAATTTTGCTTCTTGCTGAGAGGGTTTGATTAATGCATCTTGAGAATCTGCTCAATCCTGAAGTGGGGAAATACCAGCATTAAAATCAGTGGCATTTTGGTCAGCACCAGCAAGTTGTGTGCCACGAAACTCTGGGGAAGTTCTGCACAGATTAACTGTAACAGGAGTGAAATAGGATACATAGGGTGGCTAAATATATATTTAAAATAATCTATGAGAAAATGAGGGGAATAATCTTCGTCATTAAATGAGCCCAGCAAGTAGGATGGTATGGTTAGTGGGGTAGAAGGGATATTTCCCATTATTAAGTACATTCACGTGACTTGAAATGTCTGAGACTAAAAGCAATTTATACATAACTTAAGGAATAATCGATATCGATTAGGAATCAAGAATGCTATAATCTTGTTTTTGAAGGATGCATACAACTTGCAATTGTATGAAAACTTCGTTCTATTACACCTTCCCTGCAGCAACAGGCCATAAAGATTGATTAGACATTAAAAGCAACGTTTGGGTGAAAAAATAGGCAACGTAGATTTTTAACTCCCTTTTCTCTAGCTGCTTTTACTTCCTCCCTTCAGATGTGCAAGCCTGAATGTTTCCAAGAAGGGCCACAAGTACACTTAGACCCTGATAGCATAATAATACCAATAGTTAGATAGCAGTATTACATCTTTGCAGCACTATACAAATGAATGAATTTGTTTCCAAAACATCTTTGAAAGAAGAACTCTTTGAATATTGCGTGTGAAAAGGGATTAATGAGCAATCATATTTCTAACTTATCTTCCATTTTTCCAGGAATACTTGCTCAAACAAATTCCTGCTTACAAGGTGGATCATGAATAAGAAAAACGTTTGTAAATAGTCCAGCAAAATACACTGGGTGCTCAAGCATTTGCATCAGTAGAATCTCTTTTGGAGACAGGGAACAAAAGCAAATTCTGCATCCAAAGGTTACTGACCCATAGTTCAAGGTATAAGTTATTATGTATTCAAAGTAATCAAAGCAGTATTTCTGGCAGGTAGTATATATTGGCAGTTTTGGCTGGTGTTTGGTAGTGCACAACCATACACTTTTCTGTTGGCTGTAGCTTGTGTTTCCGAATCTGTATTTTTATTAACTGCACTAAAGAACCGTCTTCCCCCCCTTCCCAAGACACAAATAATGCAGTGGTTTTGCTTGAAAAACTTACCTTCAGAGTGTGAAGGTGAAAGGTGCAATGATTCATTTTTCATTTCTGCAGCCAACTAGAGGTAAAAGTTCTGGAAAAGGCTGGTTTGTGGGTTATCGCTCAGGAGCCTGGTGATGGAACTGAACCATCAGTGCTGCTTGCCCTGTCAATGCTGAGTAATCCACAGCAGGAACAGACAGCATAGAAACATTACGAAAAGCTGCACAATCTGGTAAAAGTAGCTTTGGTCCACTCAGTTTGCAGTTAGTGATACTGGTTATTGCAAGAAGTTTTCTGCGTGTATAGAAAGGCACCCCACAGTTGAGGGTGTCTCCTACAAACAAAAGTCACTGCTTAGGGCTGTCTGATGAAACAAAGAGAAATGATTCTTTTAAAGTTCTCCTGACTTTGAGAAAGCAGCACAGCCACACTCCACTCAACATACCGCGATCGAACTGTCATTTCTCTGGGTTTCAGTGCACGTCCCTTCTTTAACTACCTTAGTGTATTTGTCCAAGAAGGTTTTTGATTTCTCTTCTTTGTTTTCCATCACCTGGCTCTTGGGAGGAGCTCCTGCACAATAGATATGAGCAGATCTGCCATCTGAAATCCATCCAACCTTCTCCTGTGCTTTGTGAGTTCAATACAGGAAAAGTCATCCCTAGGGGCTGATGTGCCATGCAGTTTATTTCAACATGTGTAGTAGGGCTATTGTTTCCTATGCTGTGCTTGCTCATGTATTTGGTTTTTTTGGAAAACCTGGCAGAACCTTTGGAAATTAGGGCAGCCTAACTGCATGGCAATCCTGTGTCCAGAGCTGGGGTTTTGGTTCTTTGTTGTTGCTGTTGAGGTAGTGCAAGTTTCTGGGTAATTATTGGGATAAAATATGGCATTAGCTGTTGCCACATAGTGTGGCAGCTGGTCTGGGTCAGCCGTACCAACAGTGGGTGGAAGCAGAACTGGCATGCAGGAGACGTTGCCCATGTGGTGAGGAGGATGAGGGTTATTTAATTACTGACCCAAAAAGGAGTGAAAGCCTAAAGTAAATAGGGAAGGTTTCCAGTATCACAAAGATTACAAGGAAGAAGTTTTTACGAAGCCTGAATTGAGAATGTACTTGGGAATTGTGCTTGTCCTCGAGACTTCATGGAATCATAGAATCATCAGGTTGGAAGAGACCCACTGGATCATAGAGTCTAACCATTCCCACCAGTCTCTAAACCATGTTCCTCAACCCCTCATCCACCCGCACCTTAAACATCTCCAGGGAAGGCGAGTCAATCCTTTCCCTGGGCAGCCTGTTCCAGTGCCTACTGACCCTTTCTGTGAAGAATTATTTCCTTATGTCTAACCTGACCCTCCCCTGGTGGAGCTTGAGGCCATTCCCTCTTGTCCTGTCCTTTGGGAGAAGAGCCCAGCTCCCTCCTCTCCCAAACCTCCTTTTAGGTAGTTGTAGGGAGCAGTAAGGTCATACCACATGTGTGCTTCCTGTGCTATCGCAACATGTTGTTTGTTAAAGTTCATTGGTGTTTTTCAAAAAAAGTAGCACAGATTGGTTGCTGCAGATTTTCCTGTACAGTTCCTTGAAGCTACAGTACCAAATACCTGAAAACATTTGGAGTCCTACCTGCAATTAGAGACGTTTGGTTGCAGGGGACGAGAATTTTCCACAGGGGTTACTAGACATCAGGGAAACTGTTGGCAAATGCTTATTTTCCACCAGGACTCGGAAGTGGTGAATTTAATCATGGACTTGAAATACAAACCAACCACTACTGTGGTGATATTGGAGTTTATAATATTGAAATATAGATTGTCTGTGTTTTATAACCTTTTTACTAGTTTTGTGAATGTACCTAAGTGTTTTTACTTAGTGGAGAACGTCAAAATAAATCAATGAAAGAATATCAAATAATAATACAGGAATGAATGATGCAAGCATCACTATAAATGGGAAGCAATGAAACCCTTATCATTGCAATCTGACATGCATAAATCCACAATGAGGCTTTATATACATTAACCACGCATTTAAATGTTTGCAGGATTGAGATCTGACTTAATAGTGTCACGGAAGTGTATAATTAAATGAATATACAAATTAAAGCACATATGAGAAAGTAGATTAAAATGGAGTTGAGTAAACAAGACTTAAAAGTGTCCCCAAAGTCATACTGTTGTGTAATTCTTAATTGAAAATTGTTAGGAACCTATTTTTATATATGTAGTACTGTATCTAAGCAACACGTATCCATCCTTTACAGGCTGTTGTAACTGGAGGAAATAAGATTCTCCTCTTCGAAAATGTAAAATGACTTGATACATTTATCTTTATTTTCCAACTCCCTGAAATAGATGCCTGGAAAAACGTTGCTTGCTGTTATGGCGCAGATGGTTTTGAAGACACCAAGACAGGGGTCAAGAGACTGTAGTTCTCGCTCTTCTAGTGACTTTCCAGGTTACTTTCAGAAACTTACTTCCAGCACTTCCCCCCCTGCCGCCTCTTCTCTTCCTCTTCTCTGCATAAGACACAGGTTTGGAGGGCATGGCATCCCGTGGTTCACTTGTATGGAATGCACGGTACGCTTGGCTCTTGTCCTTAGAATAGTTCTGGCTGATGTGAGGAATGCTGTTTAAAATACCTGTTGTACTAGAGCAAAATGCAGCTTCATTCCTTCATCACCTTTACCAGTAAGAAAGTGGTTTGGGATCTTACAGTGTAACATTATCATTGTCTACCTCCTATGGCAGTAAAGCCCTTCTGAAACTGGGAACACCTCAAGTTAAAAACAATACAGACACTGCTTAGAAAGACTTAGTCCTCGTGTTTTAGTGAAATGAGCACCATTCACAGAGCCCAGATCTGTAAATATGGGGCTCATTTCTGCTTAAGATGTGTGTAAATTCCATGATAGTCAGTTCAATGCAAAAACTCATCTCTGATCTGCATCAGGAGAAGAAAATACCTAGCACCGCAGTACCCTGGTCCTGAAATACCAGCTTGTGTTCTGCAAGCCTACCAGCTTTTCAACATTTTAATCTTGCCACTCTCCTTTTTTTATTTTTTTTCTGGAACAATAATAAACCTATGAAAAGAGATGGCTGTTGTCATGCTGATCTGAGGTTTGAAAAATGTGTGCTGGCTTTAACACAATTTGGGGGACTTCGCTCTTGCTGAGCCAGGATGGTCTGGTTTTTAATCATTCCCTTCCACCACCTCTGCATGCCCTTCATTTCCTTCAAAAGTCTATGCTGAGCGACTCAAAGCCAAAAATGATACTGTAGCACCAGGGAGTGATATCGCAGAGATATCAGTTATAGATAGAGCAAGCTCTGGCTGTGCTATAGAGACACCCGAACATGCACAGTGACATTCCCAAGCAAGTCACCTGTCTGGAGTGGTCAGCAAACTCCTGTCCCAGGAATGAGCATAAAGAAAGCCTTTGGATGAGTTTCTTTGGCAACCTGCTGACCCCAGGCTCCGGTACTAACCTCTGATCAGTAGCCATCTGCTCAGTGCAACCCAAACAACACAGCACTTTTCTGTCAGGTTGGAGCTGGAGAAACTCATGGGGGAAATAAAACTATCACCCACTGATTGGAATAGTGATCGCCATCATTTAGTGTGGTGCTGCAGGAAACCAAATTATACCTGCACTCCCTGCCTCACCGCTCAGCGATATTGTCAATTTGAAGTTAAATCTTCTTGATCAGTCTGAGCTCAATTTTGCCACTTTTTGTTGTATTGAATTAGCTTCCTAATGGGAATAGTCTCCTGTAATCCACTGGTATGCATCACTCGATAGGAAAGTGCAGTTACGGGATGTGATGTTTAAAAATGTTTTGTGCGATTTTTTTGCTTTACTTGGATTGGGATCTGAGCTGAGGCTGGAGTTACTTCTTCAGAATGAAAGGTATTGTGGGAGTTTCACTGCAGTGAAAACATGCAGAGAAGTTAGGTCATTGGAAATCATTGTATGTGAAGGGGAGATTTATTCTTGACTTGTCCAACTCTTTTATTTGCCGGCGAGGCAACTCTGAGCCAAATAGTGCAATCCTATCCTAGTGTTTGCTCTGGTAAAACTCTGGCTGGCTCCTGCTTGGGTTCAGAGTAAGCAATGCTGTATTTGACCTCTTGTGGGAAGGGTTTATGCCAGTCTAGTGACACCTGTAATGCTGTATCACGGTGATACCAGCCAACACACAAATGATTGTGCACCAGCACATCATGGGTTTCATAGAATCATAGAACAACCAAGTTGGAAGAGACCCATCGGATCATCGAGTCCAACCGTTCCTATCAAACACTAAACCATGTCCCTTAGTACCTCGTGCACCTGTGCCTTAACCACCTCCAGGGAAGGTGACTCAACCCCCTCCCTGGGCAGCCTCTGCCAGTGCCCAATGTACCTATGAGACTGATCTTCCTGACTCTCTCTCTGCTGCCTTGAGCAGGTTGATCTGGAGCTGCTCTGCATTGCCAGGTAGCATATCTGACAGGCTAATAGGACATCAAAGGGTTTGTAAAAAAGAAAATAAGGTGACAAAGATTTTCATGCAGGAGCTTCTTTTTTTTCAGTGCGCTGCATCTGGGGTTTTTTTCTGCCGAGTGGATAAAGGCTGTAGAGGAATAGACTTTAATATTGTTGATGTGAAAATGCATATTCCTGGGCTGAATGTGTCGTAGAACCGATGAAGGAATTGGAGCACTGGGATGAAGTTTTAAAGAATAAATTATATCTAGATAAAGGAATCTCTTTTCTGTCATCTAATTCTAGGCATGGATCTTTGAAATGAAGTTAGCTGATGGGTTTATAGGGATTGACTTGTGAATGTGCCATTTTACTGTGTCATCGTCTTTTCATTCTTTGTTGATGCAATCACTACTGATAGCATGTGAAGTAGTTTTTCTTTCCTGCTAAAGATTCTCCCTGCAACTTGTGCAATCACTTGTATCATGATACTTATTCCAAGATGCACTTAATACCTATTTATATATACGTGTGTGTATATATATGGGTCCTCTTTAGCTTGAATAGTCCTATAAATACTGAAAAGGGCATGGACGCCTCTTTCAAATGAACTGTATCAAAAGAAAAACCAAAAGATGGTCTGTGTTTTTCTGGATATTTCATGACCACTAAAAATTTACTGTAAATTGCCTTGAAAGTGAAGGAATGTATGGGAAGAGGGAGGTGCATTTGTTAGAATCAAAATAAGGAGAGATACGATGAGCAAGAGTGGTGAGACTTCTGCAAGGGGGGTCAGGCACTGAGCTCAGTACTAAAGGGAGTTTGAGGATGTGATGAGCAGCAACTAAACTTGAACTGGCAAAAAGGGTTTTATGCAAGAGCTCTCAGTTTTTCAGTTCTGGTGCTCTCTGGCAGCCCAAATCCAATATTCAGCTCCTGAGTGGGATTGACCAGGCAGCTCGCTTAGTGAGCCTCAGACAACCTGAGCCAAGGCAAGTGCCCAGACCTTGCCTGGGCTCGTGGCCAGGGGCGCTTGGATCCTGGTCGGCAGTGCTTCAGGAGGGCAGATGGAGCACAGCTCTTATGCCTTTGTGTTTCCATCACCGCTTATAGCACATAGTCAGATCATGGTGTACCTGGTTCCAGTTTCCCACGTGTGAAGGGGCAATCTACTTTTTTTCTCGCTGGGGCTTCTCCTGGAGCCATGACCTGGCTCTGACCCCAGCTCCAGCAGTCTGGGAGTGACAGGTTTTCTCTGGTGTTCTTCAGCTGAGGGCAATGCCAAGTCTGGCTGCTGGGGCTGGGAGATGCTGACCAAAATTTCACTGTTGGTTGTAGCAGTGTCTTCCCTCCCCATCCTCCTCCGAGGGCGCTTGTGCCTGGCTCAAGCGCCATAGTGCTGGGCCTTGACTCTGGGCAGTGAGTCTCTGCAGCCACAAACTGAGCAGCTGGAACTTAATCACTCCAGCTATCCTTAATTAAGCCTCTGAATACCCCTATCTGCTAGCCAAGTTATTGCTAGCCCGGTCCTGCAGATGGTGAAATGGAGACACAAGGAGGTTAAGTAACTTGCCCAAGGCTGCGCAGTGAATGGTGACAGATCTCGGATTAGTGCTTGCGAGTTCTTGGCTCGCAGTGGCTCTCGCGGTCTGCTGGACCGTGCTGCCCAGCCAACCGGCTTGGTCATGCATGCTGCTTGCATCAGAGCTCTCCCAGCCAGAAAATCTTGTCTCCCATCTCCAGGGTAAAACCTGTCGTTCTCCCAGCACAATCAAACCGTTCAGTGTTTGGAGGTTTTCTTCATGTATTGATTTAGTTGTAACTGTTACTTCAGCTTCTCAGATGATATCCCCAGTCCTCCCAGGATCACCTAGTTGATTATAAAGGATACTTTATCATTTATGCACTGCCTGAGAAGTCCATAGGTGTGGAGTAGCTTTCATTGTTCTCATGCTCTTTGAAAGCCATGCAAATATCTTGCCATTAATGTGAAATCACAGGCTAGCTGAGGAGCGGCTCTTTTTATGTAACTTAGGGTCAGTAAATGGGTGCTTTGAAAATAGTGCATCCATGCCATCATCGTTAGAGATACTGATACAAATACTTCTTATGCAAGAAGCTGTTATTTTTCAGAGATATTTTGCACGAAAAATGTCACCTCTACCCCTTACAGGCAGTTGCACTTTTCATCAGTTAAATTCCAGACTCACTTTGAGATACGTTCCTCCTCTGCCTCCATCAGCTGGTTCATGATGCTTTCCCCAAGCCCATCATACCACATCTCTCCACAGCACAGTGACACTCCAGAGTGTAGCGGGTCCCTTCCATCCTCTGCTTTGCACAGAGACCCTGGTGGTCCCCCAGAGCCAGGATCCACACCCCCTTTCACTACACAGTTGATGTGGGTGACTAGGGAGCTAGGACTCTGGCTCCAGCTGCACTGGGCAAAGGAGGGTCTAGGTGCATCCTCTGCAGTGCTGCTCCAGCAGTGTTTTCTCTGAATGAATGGCTCAGGCAATGAAGTTTGAGGACAATGGGGTGTACTCCTCAAATGCTGGAGGGACAGGGCCCTCAGATTTCCCATCGTGAAGCAACTTGTTCAAGGATAAAAAATAGATATATATAAAAATATATATATTTATGTGTGTGTGTGTGTTTGGTTATGTGATTGTACTGCCAGGGATAGATGACAGAGAGCACAATGCAGCTCCTGGCTACCAGGCTTTCACTGCAAACTCTGTCTCAGATTATTTAAATGTTTTTCTCTCTCATTCTGCATGTTGTGCATCTCCACGCTTCCAGCCTCCTGCCACCACAACAATATGAAATGTCAGAAGAGAAGGATTATTCCTGCAGTATCTCTAGCCCAACTGGAAGCAGTAAGTGCCAGAAATGTTAGGCAAATGCTTGTTCTGACTAGGCTGCCAGCTTCGTTTTGTGGGCCCAGAAGGTTCAGGTAGGTTGAGTAAGCTTTGGATCAGAACCCGTGCTTCTGGGCACTCATATGAACTGAACAGCCAGAGTGTTTGAGATGTGCCCATTGCTTCTTGAGACCAGATGTAAACCCATATTGTGCTTGCAGGGCTGGAGGGATTGCTGGCATGCTTTTTTATGCATACTTAACAGTTGTGAGGTTATTAATTACTATTATTTACCAATATTGTACTGTTAGAATGCAACTTTAAATGAAGTATTTCTGATTAATTATTTTCATCTACTTCATTTTCTGTTCTCTTGATCAGGCCTGAGTAAATAATTTAAATGTTTTCCTTTGAGGAATACATATTAAAGATTTGACCATGAAATCTGTAAGTGGTTCTGTATTTGTAGAAGTCTTTGATGCATCATTGTGGGTTTTTACTTTCTTTTTGGATTATGATTATTGTCAAATTTTGTGGTACTGGATTTGCTGTGTTATCCCATGCTTTAGTTTGCTTTTCTGTCTTTGACTGTTGCACAATTACCCAGCACAGTATAAACTGAAATTGAGAATTGAATACACAGTTGGAAGTTATTTACAAGCTTAGAATCTGTTGCCGTCTTATTCCTCAATGTTAGTTACAAAACCCGAATGCTTGAATGTTTGTAGACGGTGGTAACAAAAGCTTTATAAATATTGTTGAGCTGAATCTGAATCTTGCCTTTCAAAATTCAAGAACCCTTTCCCCCTCTACTCTCTGTTTTAGGCTAATCTCTACTGTAGTCCAGATTTACAGAGGCATTGAGTTTATCTTTAGTCTGATTGCATTTACCCTGCTGTAGGTTTCTGTGTTCACAATCCATAAATACATTCTTATGCCACCAATAAACAGATACTTGTCACTCTGCTGATGGGGAGCATGACAGCAGTTGAGAGCACAGAGGGGGAAGGAGAAGGTGAGAGATAAGAACTATTCTGCCCTTCACGAGGTGAAAGTGCAGCTCTGTTTCTCTCTTTCGATCTATGAAGGTTCCTTGGCTGTTTAATCTTGCTGTGTAATAACCAGTAGTATTTTTCTGTCCCCAAAATAAATATATAAACAAATAAAGATCCTTTTTGAAGGGCTTGAGATGGAAGGAAATGAGATTTTGAGATAATTAAATTCAAACTTCAGGTATGCTCCAGGCATTTCAGAACAAGGAATTGCTTTTTTCTGGGTGGGACTTCAGGACAGCAGAGGCATCATTTGTTGCCATGAACACCTGGACTGAAGTTTAGAGGATCTGAAAATATTTTCAGAAAGGAAGTGGTACCATTGTTGGTTGGCAGAGCAATAAAAGGAATACTCAAATGTACCAATTAAGAGGTGTGAATGGCATTTTCATGTCTTTGTTCTTGAAGACTTTCAGCAGTCAATGCATCCTGGATTGTAAGCCTGCTGTGGTTTGAAATGGTTCACTCTGATTTATATTCTTTAATTAAAGGCTTTTAACATTTAATTATATTGGGGGGGAAAATAGCTTTGGTGCTGAGGTCAGTTTGTGGCACAGAAAATAATATTATTTCATTTTCTAGGCTGTGGTTGCAAAACAAAACTGCAGAATCTCCCTGAGTGGACAAACCTTCTAAAACACGAGGTGTGCAGAATTGTGCATGCACTTGCACAGCTTGCATAGCAGCCCAATCATTACACTTACCTGCTTTGCATGAATAATCACATTAATTACTTGGGCAGGCTAGCTATGCATTATGCATATTTTTACAATCACTGGTTGTACTCTATGCTTGTAAATATAACTGAGCTTTTTCTAACTGTAGTATGGAATGTAATGAGAAAATTATCTGTGGAGTGGTAAAATGGTAGCTTCTATATTGCCAGGAAGGTTTTCCAGCATGCAGCAATTCTAGCTGTGAACATATCTGATTAAATTACATGAGTTTAGAATGAAAGTTGAATCACTAAAAAGTGTTTTCGTCTTCCTACTGAAGACCAGAATTTTCAAACTGGCTGTACCTAGTTTTCTTCATTATAATCTCCCCCAAGTAACGTAATTAAAACGCTGCATAAGTTGATGCAAACTTAACAATTAAAGGAAAAGGATAAAGTGATGACCTCAAGATTGTACAGCATGTATTTGCCTTCTCGGAGATGGATGTGCTCTGCAAGTCCTCTTAGATTGTTATCTTAAATTCTTGGCTACAAGCCCTACCCTTCCAAAACTCTCAACACAAAACTATCTCACAGGTTGTCTCTATCCGCCTGCCAAAAAGTGTTGAAACAGAAAGGGGGGAAAGATGAGGACTGCAAAGAATCCACACTTCTTCTGTCACTCGGAGATACCAGGTTGGCCGTCTTTTTTCTTCCTGGCACTGTTATTTTTCTTATCTTTGGGACTCTCATCCCTTGCCGGTTTCCAGTTTCTGTCTCGATTAAGTATGCAATTTGAATATTGGTGCAAGACTTGTTCATTCATTAGATGATGTCACGATTTCCAGGCACTGCATATGTTGCATTGCTAGGTAGCACTTAGCAATGTTTGGATCCCCATCTGTTACCTCAATTTGGCACATTGTGCCTGCACTTTAAACTCTAAAATGTTATGACACTGTTTACTGCATTTCTGGGTGCCAGGTGGAGCGGAGCCATTCCTCGAAGGATGTGTGTGTGTGCAGTGTAAAAGAATAAATAACTTGGAATGGGCATTTGTCCTTGCTGTAAAGAACGGAGGGTGTCGTCATTCAATACCCAGCACAAGGCTAAGCCAGCTACTTCCCAGAGTAATGCTTCAGCTTCATGTTAATTATTTACTGAAAAAAATGACAGCAATTTGGACATTGTTGACTGTGGTTGTGTTTATTTCAGTAAACTGCACTTGTCTGTAATAGCAGAGGTACTTTCCCATTACTGCATCTTAGCACATGGCAGAAGGACGTGGTTGTGTTAAGCAGGAAAACTTCTTGCAATGTGTCTGTTTGTTTGATAATTCCCCCACAGCTGATTCATTAGATGTGTCTCTTCTCCAGATAAAGGCCGTGAGAACTACCTTCCTCCTTGTCTTTGTGTCCTTTCACTCACCCGTTATCACTCTCAAACCATCGTAGCCATCTCCCTTTCTCTGTATTAAAATTTCCAAGCCATCTTCCTCCATTTTCCCTTCCCCTGCAGCTCAAAGTTCATTTCCCCATAAGGGACCTCAGGAGGTCATCTGGCCCAAACCAGGTCTTTATGACCTGGTTTGGGCCAGATGACCTCCTGAGGTCCCTTATGACTTCTATTATTTGATGTATTCTCCTGGTCATGCTCCTCCCACCTCTCTTCTCCCTATGAGTACATAGTGGGCACCTTCACAACTTGTATGGAACCATAAGCACTAGAGTGATGAAGTCAAAAGCATTTTAATTATTTTACACACAAAAATGATGAAATCCCTTCAAAATAACTTGGCTACAGTGACCTAAATAATCGGTTCTGTCTCTATTTCTCTTAAAATTAATCAGAATTTAACTCCCCGTTGTGTCGGCATTCTTGAGAATTGGGTTAAAAGAGCTTAAAAGTGGAGGAAATAATAAACTGATTTGTAGACGGTGCAAATATTTCAGTACTGACCCATTTCCGACACATTATTTTTAGCGTGTGACATTTCACATCATTTTGCATTGAGATTTGATGTGACAGTATTAATAAACTTAAGAAGAAAAGCCTTTTTTTTTTTCCTTCTTCTGAGCAAGTACTGCTTTAAATCCAGTAGTCTGAAAGAGCCAAGGGTAGGGACCAGGAGAGTGGTGGCCTCGAGGGCTGGTGTTTCCCATATGATACCTATAAAAAGATGTCATGTAACAGGAACGGTGCATTTAACCAAACTTCTCAAAATCGTTTTATAATTTAGCCGTCGCTGCCTGAGGAGCCCAGGGGATTTAGACACAAAGAACAGTGAATAAAGCAGAATCCCATTAATGGAAAGAACAACAGGGCTGGAGAAATGGAGCATTGTTTTTTGATAAGCTGTTCGGTTCGTGCTACTCTCGCACACGTCCCTGGTGGTGACTCTGACCTGAAGGCCTGGCAGTTATACAACCAGTTCTATGCACCCAGCAGGGAGAAAGAAGCATCAAGAAAAAAGAACAAGGCAGCTGCATCAGGCAGCACAGTGTAATAGCAAATGTGTTGTTACTATGTGCCACCATGTTCCAGGTCCTGGTCTGAACACAGGAGGTTTATACTTGCAAATTCTGCTGTGCAAGAATCTTGTTTGAGGCAGGTTCTGATGGTGTTGGGAAGGTTACATATTATTTTTTTTACCCTGAATTTTCTTACTTTAAAATATCTTTGAATGAACTGCTGAGCAGAACTGATCACAAACCGATAGTGCAGTTGGACTCAGCAGCTCAAAGTTCATAGGAAAAAAGAGGGGAATGAACAGTGCTTTGAGCTATGCCATGTTATGCAGAGCTCAGAGTATGGCATCTGGCAAGGTATGCTTCTTGGTCGGTATAGAACTTATATAAATATATGTAAAGTTTAAATTAAATTTACTCCCTACATTCCAGATCATGATTGAAATGCAGCATTGAAAAATTGAAACGATTTGTCTTTTTCAGTCTTTAATGTTATGCATTTCTTCCAGAGTTTGCACTGTGTAGATGTTCACCTGCATAAAAAGTAACAGAGCCCAGGAATTTGACTCTTAGAAAATTCTGGATTTCTTAAGAGTGTTTGATTTGTAGTTGTTGCCTGATGAACCAGTTTTCTCCCCGACGGTAGCTGTCACCAAACCCAGACAAAATGAATGCTTGATTGAATTGAATAACTTACGATTTGGGCAATAATTGAATCATTGTCACCCTGTTCCGTTTTATCTAAGTGGTAATTACTCTTTTTCATTTAACTTTGTGAGTAGGAAACACTGTACATTTCTAAAATGGATCTACAAATTAGGCACACAGAGTGCTAAAAAAAGACCTGTTGCAGTTTAAAGAAAGCAATCTTTTTCTAGACAGTTATGAAGGAAGGGGAGGCTTCAGTGCTGAGAAAATGTGTATTATTAACTAGATAAGAGGCCAGTACATCCAGAGTTTTAAGCATCTTTTTAGTTTGACTGTGAAAAACCAATTTCTCTTTTCCCAAATTCTGTTTGAACATTTTCCGTAATCAGTGTTTAAGTTAAAGAAACGTGTTAAGCGTAGTCACCCAAATCTAATTCCAGCTCTTTCAGAGAAGATCTTCTCCATTTATTCTTGACTGCTTGGTTGTTTTCTTTACACTGACTAAATGTGCGTTTCTTATTGTATTTGGGGAAGAGAGTTCAGTCAGGAATGTACAGAGATTAGAGATTGGCCAGAAATGTGACCAGCTTGAAATATAACTTGCTTTTCCCTTAACTCATTCCTTTTGAGAAAAAACAGTGTTACTCTCTGAATGATAAAACTGCACATGTTGAAAAATATATTAGAGGAGCAGAGATTTTAATGGTGACTGGCTGAGTATATAGTGGACCAAGTTTTGCAATTCAGTATCTGTTGAAAATAATTTATTTAAAAAAGGCTTTTGAAGGAACAGAACTAGTAAGTATAAGGCATTATGAGACTTTTTTTAATTTGCCAATGATATTCTTTTCTATGTAACTGCTTTTGACTTCCCTATGACAGCTTAGGTCTAGAGGCAGGAGCGATACTAAAGCAGTTCAGTTTCTATCTCATGTATGCACCATACGTTTGGAAACCGCTGAGCCAAATTTAACCCTGCTCTAAATTCCTAAAAGTGAAATTGCACCACGTGAGAAGAGTGAGTTTTAGACTGTGACTTAGTGAGTTAAACAAATATCAATTTCTCAGCAGGAAAAATGTGAGATACAAGGCAAGGATAAGCTCAGCCTTGCAGCCGTGGTTGTTGTGTCCCAGGAGAAGCATTTGGAAGCAAAGATCAGAAAGCTCTGCAACAGTTGAAATTTTATATCCCCTGTTGTGCCCTGGATGAGGTGTTATCCATGTTTCTGGGATTACCTCTGAGCTGCTTGAGCATCCTGCTGCATCTACTCTGCATCTGGGAGAGGAAAAGTCCATGAAAATGGTGCATGAGTTTTCCTAAAGGTTGTCAGCAATGAAAAGCACCACTTAAGAGGAATAGGGTTGTCTAAAGTGGTAGAGAGTTTTAGGGACTGCAAGTCATTTCAAGCCATCTCCCTCTTGCTTAGGATTGGGTTAAATGCACTTTCTACCTTTAAGTAAGTAGAAACTGAGTTTTAATTGTGGCTGCCTACGGGTCAGCTGCAGCTCAGGCTTGTGATTGATTGGGTCTTCTGTAGCAGGACAAAATGAACACAGGGTAGTCAGCAGGAGTAAACTCAGGCCAATTAGTTCCCGGTGCTATCGGCAATGCTATGGGAAATCCATTTTTTTATCAGTAAGACTGCAGCTTGCATCAGCAGTCTCCATCCCTCATAAGCAGATCATTGACTTATAAATTCTTCTGGTATCTTTGGGAGGTTTTTATCCTCTAGCCTATTGCATGTACTAAATTTGAGGGGCCATATCACTAGCTGTAGCAGTGGCAAGGCTAATATTTTCTTTTGGAATATTGTGTTATATGTCAGATGAAACAGCAAATGCATTTTTATGGTGTGTTTCGCTGTCACAGAATTATGTCTAAGAAACAGAACGTGCTCCCGCTAGCAGCCTGTGTTTCCCTTTCTGATTTAATGGGGTATATGATCAAGGTTTCTAAAACTGGGCTGAAAATTATGTTATATATTGCGACTCATTTAGAAAGCAGTAAAGGTTAGTAAATAAAGGCAATTGATTAAGTATCTATCCTAAATTATAACAGAGCAGATGGGTCGTCGCCGTTAATGTGTTTATGGGATCGAGTACGCATTGCTGCATCCTTCCATTTGCTGCCAAAAAGTGTTCTTAGCAAATAGGAGGCAAGAGTCCAGCTAGTAGCTGGAATTGTATGGGCCAGAACCGACTGTCGAACTTCTGATACATTGTCCCATGTAATTAATCACATGTTTAATGTCCTACTTCTGCTGGGAAGTTGGCTCCGTTCTGCAGCTGTTTTCCAGCAGCAAGTCACACGAGGAGTATGAGGTAATGCTTCACCACTTAGAGTGTCCATCAGAAGGACGTAATGTTTTCAGGAAGTTCCCTTTATCTCTTAAAAAAAATGCTTGTTTGCACTGTCTTTCCGTAAGTTTTGTCAAAAAATTAGCTAGAAAAGAGAGCAAGGAAATGTGAATTGATGATTAAACTTGCAGAGCATGAGAAATCTGAGATTTAATGACTTGAAAAGATTAAAGCCTTCTTGGTCTAGAGCAGGTTTAGAGCAGAGCAAATAATAGTGTGAAAACCATTTTAGCATATCACCACGTCTCATAATGAATGCAGAGAGACCTTCTATACTGCAGGTATATATACACCAAGTGTAGCAGTGCACATTTGCTGTGAAATGGTGTCATTTCCTCATGATCAGCCCACTTTTTTAGGGCTGTCTTTGATCAAAAGCACGTACACAGACAGACACTGTGGGCCTGATCCTAGCTGGGATACGATCATATTGCTGCCAACAATAAGAAATGCACTAAAATTTGTTCTTTTAATGAAAAGAAATGAATCCATCAACAGTTTAAGAGAAGTAAATGCATCTTCATGCATCATCAGGGGACATTTGTATTTGAAATGATGATAGATGGGTATTTGAGGTGAAAAGGTGTTTTATCTTTATTGTCAGTCACTGTCTGTTGGCACCAGGTAACACTTCCTGCGAGTTGGGTTAAAGCAAGGACAAGCAGAAGGAGGCTGAGGTTTTCTTCCTGAGTGCGTAGATTAGACATGTTTGCATTTACAAATCCTTTAAACAAAGTACTTACAGCTCTAACATTTTCAGGATGTGCTGTAGTGTACTGATTTGCCTCGGGTTACTGAAATCGCAGTCCTAGCACAAGGAAGCGGCAGCAGTCAGCGTTAGTTATTCTGCATCCCTGGCAGGGTTGCACAGCCACAGGATACCTGGCTTGTTTGTTGTCAGGATATTTGGGTTTGAATGAAGGCGGCAGAGAAAATTCACCCCTTCACTGTTACCTTTTATCGCATCATGATAAATCTAGGACTTCAGATTACAGGGAAGGTCCCTAGGAGCTAAATTCAGGTGGGGTGTATTTTTCTTGTAGGTAGCCATTCTATGACTGTGCTTTAGTACTTTGCTTTTGTCACAAGTGGTGGCATGAAAACAGGATGATGTTAACAAGGAGACTCTGTCTTGTTTTCTGAATCTCCTGGTAATGTCTCAATTCAGGCATTTTAACTTGGATGAATCATAGAATCACCAGATTGGAAGAGACCCACCGGATCATTGGGTCCAACCATTCCTATCAAGGATGGTTTCCTTCATGACACAAAATGATGCAGGGGAGGAAGGACCTATTTTTGTCCACTGGTCATGAAAAAAAGTTTTTTTTAGAGGGAAGTTGTGCAGGAGCAGCTTGTATCTTAGGTCCTGCTTAACTGCTGGTTTGGGTCAAGTGCCGTGTAGGCCCATGTCAGCTCTAAGCGCTAGAAGACATTTTATCTCAGCACTTTTCAAAAGTGGCTGGTTGACATTTGGCTCTGGAGATGATATGTTTTTGTTTACTCAGATATCGTGGATATATTCATGCCCAGGATATCCTCCCTGGGGTGTCGGTGCTGCCAGTAACTGCAGATACAGGAGCCTAATTGCTGCTTTTTTCCTAGCAAAACCCACACCTCGGATGACCCCTTTAACAGTGCTTGGATATGAGCAGCTGCATAATCCGCATTCCCAGGTAACCAGATAAAATCAGAGGCAGAGAAGCTGCTACAGGAAAGGGCAGGACATGTGTGATGAGAAACTAGAGGGCTTTGGGGATAAACTGGCTCTGTGATAAAGTCCCCCAGTGCCACCTCTGCTGCTGCTGGGGTGCAGTGGGGTTGGAGTCAACGGTGCAGATAACCCGGGGGGTTGTATGTGTGAAAACGTGGTGGTTTTCCTACCTCTGGCTTTCTTAGCCTCCTCATTACGATCGAATAATACGTAGGTACTCCTACTAAGCATTATCAGTGTTTTTTCTTAGCTAGATTTAAAGAAGCGTACAGTAAGTAAAAGCCAGAAATCAGTGAAGCAATCTCCGTGCAAGCTCTGCTTCCCCTTTGTAATGTCTCTGAGATGGGAGCATGATGCTTATTTTCTATACACTCTTCCCCCTTCCTCATCAGCCAATCTCTTGCGTTTGTTTTGTTCCAAGTCCAACAGTGCCAAAATGTATTTTTGTGAAATAAAACGGCTAATTAGATCACATAAACTTTCAGAATGTAAAAAATAAAACTGTGAAACAGGGAGCTGTGCACTTGAGGTTCATCCAGCCCCTTCTACACAAGTTGCATTTTGTTCAGCACGAAGACTAGGAGTTAGTGGCATTCACCCTTTCTTTCATCCAGCCTCCATCACAGCCTTGAGGAATTGTCTTCTTGGTAAGAATTGAACATGGAACTTTTCTGGGCAGAAGCCCAGTTGTAGGAGATTCTTTGTGGCACCTTCTTGTAAACATCAATACAAATTCACTTCTCTGCACTATGCAGAAGGATGACTGTTTAAAAAATTGTATTGCAGTCATGCCTCTGAAGAAACACAATGCAAAAGGAGAATTTAGAGCTTAGTTTTCTTGAAATAGGAAGGAAAAATGCTGCTACCTTTCTTTGTGCAAGTTTCCTATTGAGGACTGATTTGCAAGGAAGAAAAGGAGCATCTTTTGTTGACTGAGGAAGTAAGGTGGATATTCCTTACCGCTGTCATCTAATTTACATTAAATAACACTTTGCCTGGCAAACAGTGAGTATTCATCATTATCCCTGCATTCCCACTAATGCTGAATAGTCCCTTGACTTCCAAAAATTCCTGTGTGCTCCGAAGCCAAAGAGGCTGAAGTCTGTTTGAGGGAGACTTATCTGTGCTTGTCTGTTGGCTTTGCAAGAGCCATGGGCCACGGTCAACGTTGCAAGTGCCCAGAGCCTCGACGCAGGAGGGATCTCTCATAAATAGATGTGCTAACCAACCTGCTTGTGGCTGAGCAGCTCCCACGTTCAAGTGGCCCGGGCTGAGACACAACCATGCAGCAGCACAGTGCTTGGCTGTCCTCAGCAACCAGTGGGTTGTGTCTTCGTACAACTGCCTCACTTGAAATGCACGGAAGGCTTCTTAAAATGCAGTGACATCTCAGTGTGTGCCACCTGAGCCCAGCACTTCTTTTTTCCTGATAAGAACAGTTGAACTCGATGATCTGGTGGGTCTCTTCCAACCTGTTTTTTCTATGATTCTATGACATTTGAGTCCTTTCCTGAAAAGTTATTTCTATTCTTAGAGTTCACATCACCAATATTTGCATCTGTTTGCAAAATGATCAAAAAGCACATAGAAAAGGAATATTAACACACACAAGCAGTTATTGTACTGAGAGGGGAAAATAACTTTAGAGATCCAATTATTAGTGTCAGGATTTGACACTATTTTTTAAAACAACTTAGCTTCTGAAATCATGAGTAGATGGCAGCAATAATTAGAGAGTTCTTAGATTCACAGTGCAATCAACAAGTCACTTGTGTAGTCTTCCTTACCATTTTGAATGGTTTTAGAAAGTCGGAAAATTATGTGTTTATTGAGATACATGTATAATATTATGTATTTGCGTTTGATGTCTGCTAATCTCCATACTTCATAGAAAAAAAACCCATTTTTTTTTCTGAACAGTTTTCTTCTTTTGAGACTGGATTTTTGCTTCTGACGTGGAATATCCCCCTGAGTTTTGCAGCTGTTATTTTTTTACCGTGTATTTATTTCTGTTCACTGATGATGTGCTACTCTGAGACCTATGCATGTAAACTGCTCCTGAAAACACTCTGTGCTCAGAAGTCCTATTGAAATCAATATGAGAATAAAGAACAAATACTTGCCAATTTGAGCTCTGGGTGCTTACAAATGCAGCTGTAGTGTAGAAAAGATTATAAAAGCTCAAGCATTTCTGCTTTTCTAGTTCTGCAGGAATGTGCCATGCTGAGGGGATAAAATGTATATCTCAGCATAACTGTCTCAGGTAGGTAATTAATATTATCATCATCGTTTTACAGATGGCAAAAAAAAAAATGGGAGCAGAGGATTGGTAGTTTCCCCAAGGCAAAAAGGCACATTCAGAGCTGATGCTGAAGTTCAGGTTGGCTTGATCTCTGCTCCTCTTTGCTGAGTTCTCTAGAGCCAACGCTGAAGCAGATGCTGTACTTAATTTTCATGTTCTCTTTCACTTGAGTGAGGAGTACAGTTGCTTCCTGGCTTTCTACCTCGTTAGTGAGAAGTGAGACATAGTTCCACTGGGCAGTTCAATGCGTTCAAAATCTGAGCTGCCATTTTTCTCTTCCTTGACTTCACAAGCAACCTATGCGTCCTTCTGCTCTTTTAAAGGTCATTTGGCCTGAACTGTATGGAAATTTCAAACTTGGGGGTAAAAATGCAGTTTGACTTATTATCACAGATACTTTGGAGATGCGAAGTACTCCCTAAAATACAGTCTTTTCAGAACCTTTTATTTCAATGCAAGAGGAAAGTGTAATGTTAGAATCGTAGAATAACCAGGTTGGAAGAGACCCACCAGATCATCCAGTGCAACCGTTCCTATCAAACACTAACCATGACCCTCAGCACCTTGTTCACCCGTCCCTTAAACACCTCCAGGGAAGGTGAATCAACCACCTCCCTGGGCAGCCTGTTCCAGTGCCCAATGACCCTTTCCGTGAAATTTTTTTTTCCTTCTGTCGAGCCTGAACCTCCCCTGGTGGAGCTTGAGGCCATTCCCTCTTGTCCTGTCCCCTGTCACTTGGGAAATATTGGTGTGGTACTCATCATCCTGGCTGCCCCACAGGCACGGCCGTGTGCTGTGACCATCCCCAGGCTGTGGAACAAGGTCTCTGCAATTCGTGATGGTTTGTGCTGGGTTATCTCTAGCAGTATTCCCTGGGAACAGTGGCATCAACACTCTTGGTACTGGTACTTGTTCTTTTGGTGCCCCAGGCTGGTGAAGCCTAGTAGGCACGTGCTGCTGAAAGAAACGTAAGGGCTGGGTAGTCTGATCATAAAATGGAAAATTGCTGTCCCAGGAAAAGCACGATCCTTCCTTGTTCTCGATACCTGGAGGGCTACTGCTGTTGGAACAGCAGGTAAGAAAGCACTAAAGGCAAATATCAAACTCTTACTGGAAAAATAAGGGCAGGAGACAGAAGTTGATTTTCCATAGATTTCACACTGAGACAGTCTCAAATAGAATCTATTTCTCAGTATGTTAGGACTAATAAGAACATTTAGTTATTTATACAGAGGAGCTGAGAGTGGTTCGCAAAGAAGAATAAACATTAAATTACCATAATTCTTCCTTCTTTCCTTACAATAAAACGTGGAAAGAAGCTGTAAGAGCCCAGAAGAAAAGACCAAAAGAATTTCTAGCTCAAATAAGAGCAAGAGATTTTTTTTTCTCAAGGAAAGATTTCAGAGAAAATACTATTTAATATCTAGGCCTTGGAAAGCAAACACATTCCTTTGTCATGGTCAAATCAGCATACAAATGGTACTCAGCTTTTACTGTGAAAATGTCCACTTTAAATTACGTTTTGTGTTTGAGAAATGGTCTTGTAGGGCCAGAGATTAATTGGAGTTTTGTCTAAGGCAAGGGACTCTAATGATGGAATTTATCTTCAGCCTTGAGAGCCAGTTGTGTTTTGTACAGTCAGTATTCAAACGTTTATTTCATTCTCAGCCTTCGTTTCTGTTATTGACCCAGTGAAAGGGAATCTGCAGGTGCCGAGCACTTCTGCTTGTCCAGCGACATACTTGTTCATGTGTCTAGTTCATGTGGGTCAATAAAAAGGCTTTCCTGAATGTTAAAGACAGCAGGCTGGAACTTTAGGTTATATTCAGCAATAGAAGAGGGCAAGGAATAGAGAACATTGGTAATAGGTTAGAGAGTTCCTTAACGAGCACTTTGGTGGAAGGGATGCTTTGAAGCCCGAAGTGGAGGAGTACAGTCCGCATTCACTCACGCAACCTGGTGCTGTTCAAGAGAACACAAATGGACAAATGAGCCTACTTTGAAATGTAGTCGAGATTTTCTTTTCTCTTTTAGAATAATCCCTCGATACGTTGGAGAAAAGGAAACAAGGGAATAATGTATTTTAATTCGGTGAAATGTTGTGCAGAAAGAACATGCTGTAACCTGATTCAGCTTGAAGGAATGTGCACAAATACCCAGCAATTCCCTGAGAAGCATTAGCCTCACCATTCAGACAATATTTTGAAGTGAGAGTGGGAGAACATATCATTTGAATGCAGGTTAAATAACTAGCATGCGTTATCATTATTTTTGTTGTTTCTACAGCTTCTAGTGCAATAAGTATGAGTTGACCTCATTAGTAGCATTGCAACAGAGATAATAAATCATGTTAATAAATGAATTTTTAAGTAGAAGGAATAAAGAAACAACAAACTTGAGGAATGCTAAATTATTCTTTGTTTTCATTATATTTTTAAATGCATGATAAGCTGAAGGTGTTTGAGTCTTTTAATCATAAAGCATTGTCAAGACAACCAGGGCAATGTGTATCTTTGATGACTGCCTGTAATTGTGGAGAGGGAATGAATCACGAATCTCACTCCTTCAGGAGTACAGACAATAGTACTAGCAGAATAGTTAAAAATATTTTAAATTGATTTTTTTTCAGTGTTTAAGAGGCATTAGACAGTTGTCTTCAGCCCTGTGCAAGCTTCAAGAGAACGAGAATAACAGGAACTCATTTAAATTCCAAATGCATCCCTGTCTGTGTAACCAGCTTGTTGTACTCTGCCGAATTGTTCGATGTGGATTAATATTGTTGACTAAATTTACAGGGTGCAGGAGAGGAAAGATTGAACTTTGCTGGGATCTGGATTTTCTCTGTTTCTTGAAATGACAGCAGTCGTCACGGATTATTTGTGCATAGATGGAAAAATTAAAAACACTCACTGTCTGTTTGCTAGGGGCATAGAGAGGGCACAGTTTGCTTTAAGTGATATCTCTACATTTAGCCACTGGAGGAGCAAGTGCTTGGGAAAAACCACATGGTGCTCAAAGCTCTCTCTCTTCCCATTAAAAAAAAATAAATCTGTCCATGCTCAGCAGTCAAGATGGAACATTAATTAATGCAATGCCGAAATCACTAGGAACAAAAATTAAATTAATCCCTTAAATTTGCTATTTTTATTCCAAGACTTCAGTCTCTCATCCCAACTTGCATGTATGTGTTTCTCTGTCTCAAATGGAAGTGGAACTAATGTATAAACGTTGGCAGCTTGAAGACCTCCTTGTAATCCTCTGTCTCTCCAGGGGACAGGAGAGCCATGAGCCTCAGGGTTTTTTTCCAAATGAGCTTAAGAAAGAGCTGTTTCACAGGGGCTTCAGTGCTGGTGGTTGGATATTTGCTGGTTGCAACAGCTACAGCTGAGCTTTGTGTTAGTTTTGAAACTTCTTCAAACTTGGCTGATCCAACAGCTGAGTGAGCCAGAATGGCATGGCATTACCATCAAAGTGAGGGACCCAGCTGATTCTAGAGTAAATAGATGACAAAGTGTAGGTGGGACTTTAGGAACACTAGGCATATCTGCTAATTATTTTAATTTCTTATTGCTCACTGGAGCCAGATCAATTAGGATGAGAAGGTGATAGTAATTACTGTCTGAGATGTAGACTATATAATTCCTTCTGGGTTGCAAAGAAGGTGGAGGGGGGAGGATAGTCAGTGAAACTGAAGGCACCCCAGAGGAAAAGCTTTTCTGCAGTGTCTAATTAGTCCATGGAGCTCGCTGACACACAATATCATTGGGAAGTTTCCAAAACCTATTTGGCCAGTGCAGTTGCGAGAGAGAAGATTAGCAAACAGTTATAAGCAGGTGAATTGCTGAAGACTGGTTTCCTGCTGAGGCATCTCTTGGCACTGCCTTCTCCAGAGCCCATGCTCCAACGGCTGCGCGAGCTGTGGCTGAGGATTCATGGGGACCCTATCCCAGGGGGATTGCTTGCAATGCAGTAAGAGCTCAGCTTGCACAGCAACTTCCCTCGGTGGAGTTACTAATACAGTTTCTCCCCAGCTGCCTTTTTTTTTCCTGGAACTTCTTGGAAAGTGAAGTTCTTGAGATCCACGTCTTTCTGACAAATTCAGCTGAATTGGGCTAAAAGATTGTGAAGCTCCCTGGAGGCTGAAGGGGATGAGTAAAGGGGGCACAAAGACATAGAAGTTCTTAAATAGTGTTTACTTAAGAACTGAGGCTAAGGCACCAAATAGTTGTAACTTAAGGGAAATACATGATCTCCTGGTCTGGTATATCTGTTGCTTTTAATTAGTGATCATGAGGGCAGTTGCTGGATTATTCCATGACTGCCAGCAACCAACTGTTTTGAGCTATGGTCCAAATTAGAAATTTTGAAGTATGTTCCAGAGATGATAACACGGTGGTAGATAGCTCTAGTACTCTAACCGTGCACAACAATTTCTGTTGCTCTTTTGAAATATGTATTCCTGATAAACTGAAAAGTAAAATGAGTAGGAGGGAGAAGACACAAGGCAATGAGGTTTACACAAGCCATAAAAATGGTGTCTTGATGCATTCTCTCCACTGGAAAAGCCTTCCATAAGATAAAAATCCCCAATTATATTTTTTAGTCCTAGGTTTGTTTTATATACTTTATGGAGTGCATGGTTCTTGCCATCCTCTAATTTATCCAGTTGTAATATTACTTTTGTGACTTAACCCCAGCTCTCATGTTTTGTGATCTGCTGCTACGAGTGAGAAATAATTTGTTTGAAAAGAAAACAGAAGCAATGTAAATGTGTTACCTCTAGGTTGCCTTAGAGCTGATCTGTAGTGTGCAAACCACAAGAAAACTGAGAATTACTTCGGGTTTTGGTGCTTTCCATGTCAAATCTGATTCTTTCTCATTCTGCACTCAATTTAACTGTTCCCACAACCGTCTCTTCTCCTGTAGTAGAGTGCAAGCATTGCCTATCAGTTCCACAGCCGCTTCCAGTTTGCTGCAAATATGGCTCTGGTTACAGAAGCATCTGGGAAAGCTTTGGGGCTAAGCGCTGTTTCTTCCAGCACTGTTTCTTCCTTCTTCCCTTGCTTTAAGGGCCATCCCAACTCTGTAAGTTACCTTTTGACTTACTGATTGATCAGATCTTCATGAACTTGAGGCAAGTCTCTGTTGTCCCTGTTTTGTCATTCCTCAGCGATCATGGAAGCTCCTTCCTAAGCTTGCTGTTCAGCAGCCTTTTTTCCTGCACTTCCTTCTTTCTGTTTCACGTTTCCTTCCAACAAAAAACTTTCTCTGTCATCTTTCTTGCCAAAATGAAATTCTGCCTTATTGCCATTTACGTGTGTGCTGCCATGAAGGAAAGACAGACTTTCAGCTTCTGCACTGTCTTGGAAGGATAGGAGTCCAGGCTAATGGTCATTTAATGAGCTCTTCCCAGCAGCTGCTAATATGCCCAGAAATAACATGGCACAGACACAGTTTTAATGAATGAAGAATGTGGAACAGGTTTTATTATAATTTTCAATTTGCTTTTGAGTTGAGCAAGCAGCATGAATATCCAAAGACATTTCTCTCTCTTTGTCAACAGATGAATGCCCTCTGAATTGTTAAGGGCAACATTTTGTGAGCAGAGAGATGTTAGCCCCAGGCGTCTTGGCTAAATTGCAATTTGGGTAATTCCGTTTCACCTGCCTAAATTCCCCCTGTAGTTTCTGTTGGATGCAGAGCCGTTCCCTGCTCCTGCCCTGCACTGCTGTGCAGTCATACTATCCACTATTAAACAGCTGCTGCCCATAAGTAGCTGAAACATTTGGGGATCCTCGGGGATGAATAGCACTGTATAAATATAAAATGATACCATTATCATGTTTGAAGTAAGATTTAATATAAACAAACGATTGTTTCAGTAGATGGTGCTCAGCTGAGTTATAGCAGCTCAGGGGCTCTGGGGAAGCAGCGGTACCAGCAATCCTTCCACATATCACTGTATGCGTGAGTGTTTTCAAAGAAGAGAGAGTAAGGAGAGAAAGCTTTTCCCCCCTTTCAGCTGATGAAGGGAATGATGCCTCCGAGGCACTGGCAGCGAGCAAGCCAGCTGCTGCTACCCAAAGCAGAGCCCACAGACAGGCAGTCTCAAGCTACTACATATCCATCTCTTCCCCATCATCATGACGTGACTCGATAAAGGGAGATTTTTTATTTCTGCCTCTGAAGAGAGATGCTTTGCTACCTTCTCTCTTTTCGCTAGGATAGAAAAGTATGTCCTTGAGAGAGCATATCTGGTTAACAGCTTCTGTCTACCACGTTACCCAGTGCATTTTTCAGGTTCTGATGTAACTAGCGGGAAGGAACTGTTCCCCTGGATGCTCTCACAGGTCAGTTTTCGTAGCTGCTATTGAGTTATCACACAGTGCTGTCGCAGTAATGACCCAGCAGTTAGCTTCCAGACACCAGCTTCTCTTATTTCTCTAAATACGTCTTCCCACAAAGGTTCGAAATGTCACTCACTTTACACTAATGAGGGGAAATGGTGTTGTAATGTATGAACATGGATTTACTTAATGCCCAGAGCCAGTTGTACTGGACAACACTCAAGCTTTGCAAACTAAACGTACTTTTCAATAAATATCCATTTTGCTTCCAGCATACTTGGTTTAATACAGTATATGCATTAAAAATGTGTCATTTAGTGACAGAATCATTAGGGTTTTTTAATAGCATTTTTGATAATTCTCCATTCCAACCATTAGTAAGGGTGTGAATACCATCAATAATGGCAAAGGGGAAGTTGTTAAGGCATCGAGCGGCATGTCAAATTAATAGGTTGTTTCTGGGCATTACAGGAAAAAGGGAAAATGCTAAGTATGTAGAGTAGAGATGGAGGTGGCTGTTTTGCAGAGACACAGCCACATATGCCCTTTTCCCTGGAGATGTGAACTGATGGAGTCAAACCTCCTGGACCTTCTGTCTGCAGAACAGATGCAGTGTGATCCTGGAGTTCCTGGCTATAGCTGTGACTGTGGGCTCATTACCCAAAGGGTTTGAGAGGATCCCCTACAAGAATACACCTTATGCAACTTCACTAAGAATATTTTTATTGAATAAATGCAGTATTTAAAAGATTACCCTCTGTGTTTCCGATGGAAACCTCTACTTCAAACAGCTCCTTTTTTGTTGCTTACAGGAACACTAGGAGAATCGCTAGATTTACCATCTCATTATCACCTTCGTGGGGATGCTTCTTTTCTATTAGTGTTTTCATGTTGCCTGACTGAAAAATGAGAAATAAGTATACAGAGACCTCTGAACAAAAGAAACCTTGAGACGGATTCGCAGCTCAAGTCTCATATTTAGCTGTGATTGTAAACAGTGGAACTGTGTTGATTGACATCACCAGCGAATCTGGGCAGGACTCTGGGTGGCTGCTGTGGCTTATCATTGTCTCTCTGAAAAGCTTCTGTTTCTCAGTATCCCTGAGTTTTCACATTAAGTGCTCTGTAAGGTGCACACTGCTTCCCAATGTGTCATCTTCTGAATGGTTAAAAAAAACCTCTCTAATAATACTGAGTTATCTCATCACTGAGCAGAAGTAAGTTCAGAGCCAAGCATTACAGGTTTGGTGTCATAAAGCACAGCTTTCTTAATGAAGCTCTTGTCAAGCAGCCTGTGCCCCAGTTAACATTTATCAGAGGGAAGTGCTAATTCCTTAGTGTTGGTCTCGAAGTGAGGTGACTAAGGCAGAAGCCTGTTCTCCCCAGGTGTCCTTTATAGTCGGTGCAGAGAGATGCTTCTTCTGTAGATGATGCACCCACTTCAGGTGAGCCTTTGTAGAGGAGCAGACAGATGTCTACAGCAGAGGGAAATGCTCCCAGAGTGCATTACAATATTTCTCTTTGCGACTTCTTGCCTCGTCTCAATCACCAGCACAGCTTCTTGCTGGTGCTGATGCTTTTAAGAATCCCGAATGTTTTATGTACTGATGTTTCATTGTGAATTGTCACTGGGAGGTTGCAATCTTGTTCATCTAATTATTTTCTGCTGATAATTACTGCTACTATTTTATGCTTGCTGTTACATAGGGATAGAGTCCTGCAATGCAAACTGTGATAAGAAAACGGTGCCTACATGAAAAATTTGCAAATATAGTACGAGGTGTAATCCATCATTGGAATAGGCAGGAGGAGCAGGTGACTTTATGTTGATAATGAAATATCATAGAATCATAGAACAACCAGGTTGGAAGAGACCCATCAGATCATCGAGTCCAACCATTCCTATCAAACACTAAACCATGTTGATATGATGGGCTGGATGCAGCTTCCAACTCCCAGTACTGAAAGGAGGTAATGTTTACACCTGTACTAAGTGTGCGTGGACAGCAGGAGACACTGAAGCAGTATTTACCATTTCAGCCGAAATGTGATTGTATTGCCAGTTTAATGTCTCAAGGAAGTAAAAAACTGTGCTGTAAAAAAATGAAAAAGAAAGTTTGTTTAGGGTTCAATTTTAATAAGTAGCTGATTTCTTATTGCCAAGTCAGTAGTTAAAGAAGGGTGAGTATCGGATGTATCTACAAAGGAAGGGTCAGAGTATACTTCTGCAGACTATATTTTTCATACAGAGAAGTGGAACTTGGAAAATGTATTGAATTAGCAAATGTGGAGATGAAATTGGTGAGATATCTTCAAAAACATAATAAGAAAAGAATGTTACTAGTTTGTCATAGATTTACATAAAACATAAGTCTGCCTGCAGTTCACCACCTTACCCAAACAACACATCTCATTTCCGCATCAGGAAGCAAAATTTATTTATAAACGGGAACAGGTTGGTAGGATGTAACTTCATCTTGCTTTGGAAGTGCCAGTGGTAAATTTACTAAGTGTCTTGAATTGAATCAACATTTTATAGAAGTTACAACTGTCATTTTTATATAGTGAATAAAGAACTAGCAGAATGAGGGGGGGAAATAGTAGTTAATTAGTTATTGGAATCACCAGAAATATGTTGCAGACTCAAGGCAGTGCAGTGATTTACAACAGCTTACAGCTGTAAATATTTTTGATTTATATATGTTTTGTGTATATATATCTCTGTAGATACGTTCCTCGTTCAAATAATGCTGCCTTCTCCTCCTCTTTCCATCAATTCAAAGCATCGTAAAATATATCCAGGATTTGTCCTCACACAAGGTTAGTCCCATTACTTACTTGAGATGGGGCTGTGGTTCTCCACCGTTGCTCTGTTGTACTGGCAGTATCTCACCACTCCTGCCAGCTTTATTTTCCTCCTATGTTGTGAAGCTCCTTGTCTTTGCACCCCGTGCAGCGGGAGATACCGGGCGTGTTGATGGTCGCTAAATCTTTCATCTTTGGTGTGTTACAAATAAAATGGAGGCAGAAATAGGAAAGCTTTTCAAACAGAAAAAGCAGCAGCTGACTCATTGTCTTCTCAGGGCACAGGCAGAGCCTTCCTGAGAAATTCTGTGGACTTAAGGAAATCCAGCGCTGCCTTTAATCTGGCTGTTTGATTACAGTTACCAAGGGAAGCCTTTTAACTCCACTTTCCTGCAAGCGGGACTTTTCTTGGCCTTTCACTACTGTGTTTCTTTCAGCAGTGTCTTTCCATTACCTGCTATCAGAGCAGGCTGTTCTAAAGAGCTGGAAGCCTCCTCCTCAAGTTAAAAGGGAATTTCAGATGATTTTACCAGTGTTAAATTTTGACAGAGTTTCATGGGCCAGGATAACAAAAGGAATTGATCTGTGTAGTCAATAGGTCATCTGCCCGTTTCTCCCTGCTCGACGACCAAGCTTTCACAGACAAAGTGGTTCTGGGGAGCTTCGGTGTAGCAGGATGCTCCCTGGCCTCTGTGACAGGGAATATAAAACAAATACGCTGAGACAGAAATAATGCGTTGATGTTGGCATGATGTGTTGAAATGCCAGGGGTCCTGTTTCAGTGCTTCTTGGAGCTTTCTGTTCTAATGCTACCTTTAAGCAAAGAGATTCCGCATTATTTTTTGTCTCCTCGCAAAGCTATGGGTTGACCTCCCAACTTGCTGCTCACAAGTCTACAGTTTCTCTCAAAGGTCTCAAGCTACCTTGATCATTCTGGCTGGAATGGTTCCTCGCACAGACTCTTTCCTAAACCCCTTAGCTCCAGTGAACACCGTGGCATTCATCATTGCATCCAGCAGCATCAGGGCAAGCCTTTTAGATAAGGAATGTGTTGGTGAATATCACCTGTAGCTACCTAAAGATGCTTAAATCGGTGTTTACCTTCTGTCTGCCTTGGGTTTTGTTTGATATCTCAAGAGGTTAAGAGATAATCATAAGTTGATATTGAGAAGTTGTGTGAAACAGGGAATGTTGGGAGGCACTTGCTGTGAGGTGGTGGATAGAAAACGTTCCTGGAAGGTTCTGCTCAACCAAAATAGCCTGTTTGCTGTGCTTCTTTCTTTAATAAGAAGTAGAGCCCTGGAAACGTGTATTCCTGTTTGTAATTCCTAAACAGCTTGCTCTGATGGTTGAACGGAAGGAATAGGTATGCCGTTTACAGTAATAGTCTCCATAATTAATTATGCTACCTGTGGCTACGAGCATGATTTCCAGATGAATAGAAGCTGGTGATAACAGTTTGGGAAAGGAATCAGAGCTAATGTTTTATCCAGTGGTTTAGGTTGGCAAGAGACTGAGTTTTGCTCACAGGGCTTGGAGCGGTGACTTGCAGGAGTTCGAACTGGACACCTGGACAGTGAGGTGGAGACACAGGTCAGGGCTGTTTGCCCATCTTACCTGGTTTATTAATTTGTCAACTCAAAGAACTGCTGTGTATGGCAGTTGTCCAAGTTACAAGCTAATATGTGGAATAACATTGAAACCAGTGGGAATATCGCAGTTAGTTTAAGTAGGAGAAGGAAGCAGTTTGCTTGGGGGGTTAAATATAGCAGCAGTGCAGCATTTTCATATTATTTTATTTATTGACTAATTCTTAAATAGCCCACTTTACGTTTTAATGGTCATTTTCAAGCTATTAAGCCATCAAGTAGTTAACGGTTTAAAGATTTTTAAAAACTGTTCAAAGGTTTTTAGACTAAATGTTACATGATGTCAGCTAACACATTGCCTTGCTTTAAAAATGTAGCGTTTCCAATGCAGGTTTGACATGCTTGGGGCTACTCCAAGTTTTGATGCTCAGAAGGAACCAACTGCAATATTAGGCTTTAACATTTTATGATGAGAGTCAAGCTGTTTACGAGGTATGTAGGAAAAGTGGATTATATTCTGTCACAGTGCAGGTTTTCACTCAAGGTTGGGTACACGACTATAATGGGACAGGTTTAGCTCCTTCCAACAAAATGAATGCAATGCAACTGTCAAAAATTAAATAATATATTGTCTGTGTTGAATAAAATGCCTTGAAAAACATTCCCAGGAGAAAAGGCACATTTTCAGTTGCGATACAGCAAAATGCTGATGCCTGGTCTGCTCTGTTTTTCCCTCTTCTTGGTAACATGAATAAATCTGGACTGGGGCGAAGGCTTCTGGTTAGGGCTCGACTGAGTTAATGCACAGGCAAGAAGCTCTTCGATGGCTGGAAAATCCTTGCAGCTGGTGGTTTGGGTATCGTGGCCGTTTTGTGCTGTTTGAGGTTGCAAAACACAAAGCATTGTATTTGTATGTTTATGCATATATTTATTTGCATGATTGGTCAATGAGGACGCGATTTGTTCAGGATTATTGCAGTCAGAGTGCTAGATACGCAATTTGAGCTGGATCCCAGAAATGTCAATTCAAGTTATTAAATGTATGGTTTTAAGTCTAGGCTGCCCTAGAACCTTCTGTTCATTTCTCCCCAAATTAATCCTTTTAATATTTATCTATATATACTAACTCTACATAGTTGTCATTTTACCCTACTTTCTCAGATAATTTGGGTGTCCTGGAATGGTTTCTTAGACTCAGATAATTCTTCAGTTGGATGTTAATATCTGCTTGAAACAGACGAATAATGGCTTGATTTTTTTCCCCCTCTCTAATAAAGACTGACCATTCAAAACTGAACAGCCTTACTGACTGCAGAGCTGTTATTATACAGACTGTGAATTACAGCAAAAGGACTGTAAAATGCAATAGAATTTCAGACTTTGATAATAAAGATTCCCCTCAGATCTCCCAAGATTATAAAGTTGTTAAATTACTTTCTTCCTGTGCTTTTCTAGTATTTCGGATTTCATAGTAACATCGCTGTCGAGATCTATTTGACATTCTATAACACTTTCTCAAACAACAGCCTGTCTCTTCTCCTGACAGGGAGCATGCTTTGAATGAAAGTTCATTAGTCTATTGAAACATCTCAGCTAATTGCCAAGCTAGTACCCAGAATTGTCAAGTTCATATTTCCATCTGTGCCACAAGCACAGCAATAAAGAATTTTTTTGGACAGGTTAATTTGCCTAAAATACCATGTAGTCAATCAGAGTAACAAAGTTGTTGATGGGAGCATCTGTCAAACTGGAGCTTTCATCAGAGCTGTCCCTCTTTGCTAGACGAACATCTCTGGCTCCCACGAGTTGGCAGAAATACAGCAAACAATAACAGCAGCTGCACTAGAATAATGTTATTCCAATGCTAAGCACCAAACAGCTGGGTGTTGCGTTGGAAGAATGGTTTATAGTTTAGCTTCTTATGAAAATAAAATTCAGTCATTCAGATATAGCATTGTTTTAATATTTAATTTGGATTGTTTATATTATTTGCATTTTGTTAATTTTACATTTCATACAATTTGCTCGAAAATAGCACTTTCTTTGAAATTGTGGGTGTACATGTGTGTGCACAAAGATGGCTAATGCGTGGTGCTTTTCCTAAGGAAAAAAAAAAAAAACACCAAAACAAAAACAAATTAAACGTCTGCATTAAAAGCAAATTAAATGTATAAACTGAAATGATGTAAATGAGTTGGGAACTTGCACTGAGATTTCCAAGGCATGCACTACATGGCCCACAGTGTGCCATTAATTTTCTGACAATCCAAAAGATCATTTAACAATTAGGTTCCAATCTTCTACTGCATTTCTCTCATCGCTGGTAGTGCATACAGTGACTATATCCAGTGTTTGTTGTACGAAACACATCAATGTTAATGGAGAGAAAAATACAATAACTTCATTTTCCTACAAATAACATTTTTACGCTCTAGGAAATGAGCTCAAAACTCAAGTAATTCCAGCTAAATCACTGGATTTAGCCTAGATTTACTGTAGTGTGAAAGAAGGTAAAATTTGACTGGTAACATCCAGAGCTGTACAACTTAAAAAGGAGTGAGATGTGATGAGCATTACAGTATCCAAAAATAGATTTTCATCTGTACATTTTCATCAGTTCTGAGAAGAACACAGCTTCCTTAAAAGGCTTCCTCGAAAATGTCTCTTTTATTGTTGATGATGATAAATACATTTGTAGTTTTTCTTCTGTGTGATACAGAGTGTGGCTTGACCTTGCAAATTAACAGTACTTAACCAATTAAGAGACATGTTGCAGGCTGCGTATTGCAGAGCACTTTTAAGATCCTTTTCTAGAAGGTGGTGGAAGTGTACCCAGCATTAATACTACTTTGTCCTTTCCTTGAAAAAGTGTCATTCCTCCTGAATACAGTTACTTTTGCATAATGACTGGATTCCCTGGCAACTTCTTCAGTGAAGTCAAACATATGTGTGTTAGAGAAGGCAGTCTGCTGAAGGGGAGAGTGTTACAAAGTCCTTCTGTGGGATGCAGAGTCTCTGTCACTGCCTCAACCTGATGTTTGGCAGTGGGTGGAAGGGATGAGAGGATAAGATGGGTAAAGATAAATTTGTGGAACATTTGATCCAATCCCCCATCCGCACTGTCCTGCTTTCGTCCAGGCTTCTTAGATGAGGAGCGATAGCAGCTGGCAGGGGGAATACTTGGGCAATAAGAAAAGTCCATCAGTTTTGGAAGAACATAAGCGTATCAGCTACTCTGTATTCTGTCAGGCTGTGGGGGAGAACTTAGCTTGTCTTATTTAATGTCATAGCAGCATGTCTTATTAATAATGATAGAACCACTCAATACCATCTGAAATGAATATAATAAGATCAGCTGTGGTAAGAGGTCAGGGCACAGAGAGTTTTTTTCTGAATACGGACATCCATACAAATGTATAGATAGGTCTCTCTCCTTTTTTTTAAGAGTTTGGCTTCTTAGCAAAGTCAACAGAGGTTTGCAGAAAGCCTCTATTTTCATTGTCCTGAAACTGTGACTTTTGCACTTGGAATTGACCTGAGTATCTCAGAATCCACAGATGTTTTCAAGCAGGTAGTCAACACGATATAGTTCTGAGTTTACCTTTGTTTGACCCAGTTACCATATCTTGTTATTGGAATAATCTTGTCCAGAGAACCATTTTCTTATTGAAAGTCTTTCCTTTAAAACCTATGACTCCATTTACTAGCAGATAGTTTGGGATTTTGTCAAATTTACAACTTCAAAGTAGAGCTTTGTAGGTTTGATAAGTTCTTGCAAAGCTTTTTGACTGCAATATGAGGCTGGACATGTGGGTGCTGGAAATCTAGATGCTAGGTAGCGGGACATGTCCCACATAAAAAAATAATGTTTAAGTCAAACCGTACCTGGAGAAGACCTCATTGCAACAGTGTTTTCTCCTTAGTCTAGCACTTATCTTTAACTTCATCTTCATAAATGCACCTGTTTGGAAGTGGTTGCTTCCAATTTACTATATGGAAGAGTTTACCTAGATGGTAACTTTTTTTCCATCTTCTTTTTGTTGAATTTGAGGCAGTTATGGAATTTTCTATGTGGCTTGTATAAATTTGGTCCCATTAAGAGCACTCATTTTATTTACAAGTAGAATAATTGACCAGCTGTTAATGGCCAACTTTGGAAGAGAGGTCTTGATCCTGTGTTAACTTTACATTCCTGGAGGACAATTTCTCATGAAACCAACATAATGCATTGCTAATGATTACTTTATTGAGTCCTTCGGCTCCCTGGGAACCATTAAGCTAGTAGACCATCTGCTGCTATTAGTCCATGTGTACCATTCCTGTGGTCTGACCTGCGGGTGATTTGAAGGGAGGTTGACTAACTTGTGCAGAGCAAGAGTTGAAAGCTGTAGGTTTGGGCAGGTGTGGGATTACGCTGTTTGCCATTGTAAACCCTTAGCCACAACTGTTGAAGCAATGCTGAAGATCATCAAGTTAGACCTGGTCAGAATTTGCAAGGAATTCATAAACAGTCTTTTATGGAGGTTTAGTGGGATTGTTAGTCTGTGATCAGAAGCAGGAACTACAGAAAGCTTAAGAGAAAACAATGAATATCAGGAGGTGCTAGAGCATCCTTTCTGAACCAACCTTAACTAGCTTCTTTTAGCAGATGAACTGCAGCACAGTGTCTGGACTTGCAAAGCCCTGGGTGGCTCACAGGACAAGCAGAGGTTAACGCAGCCTCAGTCCCTGAGGGACTGGTAGGGCAGCGAGTGACTTTCTGTAGATCACAAACTGTAGGATTTTACCGAGTGACTCTGTTGCTCCTGCAACTTCTGTGCAGTTAAAATGTTCTTTCCAGACAGGCAGCTAGTCAGGATTTGAAAGCAGTGAGATGTGGAACATGCCCCTCCTTTTGACCCTTTGTTCCATCTCTTAAGTGCCTGCACTGTAAAGAAAGCTGCACCCTACAGCTTATTTTCTGCCTTCAGTCTGTGGCCATTAATTCTTGCTATTTCTTTGTTGGGTGGAGTTCCTTTGTATCTGTATTTTCACCTTTTGATTCTACAGCAACCTTGAAATGTGATTGTTGCCAATCCAAAGATCTCACAAATACATGCCAGAAAGCTTTCCTGCTTTTATTCTGCGTGTCAGATGGTCCAATAAAACACATTAAGTCTTCCTAGTACCTAATGACATAACCTAGGTGATAACCTAAAAACCATTAGGGCTGTGACAACACACCAGTGGACTGAATTCTACCTACAGCAAAGTGTCAGGTATGCGTATGTTTTTGCTTCACTTATTTCTGCCTGTGAGCTCATGCTCTTTGTGGCACTATAGATTATGTCATCTGAGAATGACAGTTTTATATGCTTTTATTGTCCACTGTGGAAGCATTGCAGGTTTGATTCTAAATTAATCTTTATTGTGTTTTTAAATTTCTTCTTATTCCTTGACATACCCTGCTATCTCTCAGACTTAGCTTGCTGGCTACAATCAATTTATTATTCATAAATTCTCTGTTTTGACAGCAGTAGACTGGATTCAATTACTGCCAAAAGGCCCAGTCATACCAGGCTGCAGTGTTAGAAAATGAATTGTTCAGTGACGCGATCTGTCTTAGTGAACATTAAGTGATGCTTTGATAATTATATAGACATACGTACGCATGGGGAGAAAAAAAAAAAGCTTTGGGAACATTTTTTTGTTACCCCCTGTGGAAAGCGTTAGAGAATAGTGGAGGAAGATGAATTGACAGATTGTTATTAGCTGAGGAATCGTGTAGAGTCAGCTATGGCCTATTGCTACAGCTCCGCTCTGCTGTGTGTGCCGCTGGAGGCTGGACCACAGCAGAAGACTGAAGACTGCAGCAGTACGTGGAGAGGCAGACAAAATTAACGCCATCGTTTAGTTTTATTTGTTACGGTTTTAAGTGAACTGGAAGATAAAAATACTTAAAATAAACCCTCAGAGTGAGACTGTGCTGGAGAATCCCAGAATCTTCATGTTTCCAGTTGACAGAACCGTACCTCTACTATTGTTTTTATGAAGGAAAAGAAGAAGGGAAGACCCATCCAGGTTATCTTTCAGGCTGACAGGTGAGAGGATTAACTGCAGGAGTTCTGAAGGTTGCACAGGGTGTCTGTCAGGAGACAGCAAGTTTTGCTGACAGCATTGGATTTACACATTTGCATGGGTGCCACACATCCCGTACAGCGAGACAGGGACTAAACACTCGTTTCCTTCTTTAGACCACATTCCCCTTCCAGGATAAAGACACTTTCTTGTTGAAATAAGACCAAAAAAAAAAAAAAAAGCTATTTTGCCCCCAAGGTCTTCATTGAGTCTTTTTGTGAAAATTAACTTTTGTCATTACTGCTTTCCTTAATCGGAGTTGCCTGTGAGAATAAAAAGATGTAAGAGGAGGACAGAAGAGATCTTGATGCTCATTTGTTCTGTGGTCAGGCTTTTTTCTAGAGTGACAGTGGAGAAATTTGGCATGAGCTATCTTTTCTCCAAGTGAAAATACACAGGCTAGGATTCTGAAATCATGGAATCACCAGGTTGGAAGAGACCCACTGGATCACTGAGTCCAACCATTCCCACCAATCTCTAAACAATGTCCCTCAGTACCTCATCCACCCACACCTTAAACACCTTTAGGGAAGGCGAGTCAACCCCCTCGCTGGACAGCCTGTTCCAGTGCCTAATGACCGTTTCTGTGAAGAATTTTTTCCTTATGTCCAGCCTGAACCTCTCCTGGTGGAGCTTGAGGCCATTCCCTCTTGTCCTGTCCCCTGTCACTTGGGAGAAGAGCCCAGCTCCCTCCTCTCTACAACCTCCCTTCAGGTAGTTGTAGAGAGCAATAAGGTCTGCCCCATGGTCATAACAAGGGATTGAGGGATTCTGAGTCCCCATTTCCAGCAGCGAAGCCGAGTTGTGGAAGTTTTAAAAGAACCTTTCTGCAAATGATGGGATCCATGGTGGGAGAGGCTCGCTGGAAACGTGGTCGTTCCCAAATGTCTAAATATGTGTCAGTAATTGGGACTCTAGGAAGCTGAATTCTTTTGAAGGTCAAATCCTAAGTCTTTCAGATAATAATTTCATGTACCACCTTGAGGAGGAAAACTGGCTTTTCATTACTGACTCAGCTGATTCACCTCACCAGCTTACAGCAGACGGCTCAGAAACTGATAATAATTACGCTCAGCTCCTCTAATGGTATTTTTCGTGAGTAGGTACTGGAGCAATGAGGCATTTCAAGAAGTCAGTATCCTTGCAGTTCTGTTACACTCAGAGAAACTGAGGCAGAAAGGTGTGTGCAAGGTCATTCAGTAACCCACAAGCAGAGCCCAGTCCCACATGCTGTGAGCTCTTTTAATGTTCATATCTTGTAGTTGTAAGGGAGATTCTTTATAAAAGCATTCTATCTTCCATGAATTCCAGCAAAACCAAACCGAGGGTCCAATAACGACTTTTCTCTCCTATACTCTCTCATATGCACTTCTTTTCTTTTTAAACTTGCTGTTTCATTTTTCTTCAGCATTGATTAAGGAAAGCATTAAAAAAGAAAAGGGGGTGGGGGGGAGGGGGAATGTGAAAGACCCCCCAAAAAAGAAAAACCAAACCCAAAATCAAAACAAAACCTGCATGAGAAAGAGAATTCTAATGCAGTAATTGGAGAAAAAAATACTAATGCTGAAGCTAATAATTGTATTAATATTGTCAGGATAGGAATCCAAAGGGAGGAATTTCTTTGTTTTTAATGCCCATTCTCAGTGCAGCAGCTAAGCCATTTAATTTAGAACAGGACATTGCAGTGTGTCTGTGAGCTCATCCATTGCTATACTCTACAACCTTCTGAACCCCTTGCAGCAGTTACTGGTAGAGGTATAATATTGGATTTCACACCACCACATACACTTTTTAATTCATTTCTGCTTGCTCGTGTGGACACACACAATCAAATTTACTTTATCTTTAGTTTCTCTGTATTTTTTTTTAAATGAAAGCAATCCTTTTTTTGCCTTTTTTTACCTGTTCAGCTGGTGAAGCTGTGTTTTCCTTGCTCTGTGCTATCGGACCCTGTCTGACTTTCCTCTGACACCTCCTCTGGTGGTATCACAGCTGCTTACACCATCACTGGGGCATTTTGCAAGGATGCAGGCTTCTAGCATGATCATGTATTTTGTGAGTAGCTTTTCAGTTTGGCTTCTGTGACTATTTGGATCCCTAAAGGTTTTTTGCTGTTACCTTCTGTTACCTGCGGCACAACTTGCCAAGTTATTAAATGACTGATCAGTTGCTTTTGTTCAGTAACGTATTCGTCCCATTAAAAAATTATTCAGGGGGAGAAAAAACAACACAAAAACTGTTCAATTAATATCAATTGTTCGCTGTTCTTAGAATCACGTTATAAAATTGTGCTATAACTATCTTACCTAGGGGCAAAAGGCAGATGTTTTCTGTGCAAATGTTTCTTATAATGGAAAAGGGAATGGTGGAAAGTAGTGAAGGAGAAAACCAGAAACAAGTCACCCTGCTGTAAATTTCCTGCATTAACTACCATTCTGTGAGATAGCAGTGGGTGTTTAAAAACCCATCGTTCCTTCTTGTAACCGATTAACATCGGTCTCTGATACAGCAGGAGTTGCATTAATTGCCACTTTTCTTACTTCTTTTCCCCATCCTTGTAGTAGCTTGACTCCAATATAAACAGGATGTTCCAGCAGTTCATTTTTTGGTTACCAGTTCTAATAGATATTTCAAATTCTCTATGCATAGGTTGGCATCTGTTGGCATTCCTTCTTTTTAAACTTAATATCCTCTACTTCAAACGATGAGTTCTCCAACTAATAAAATGGTTCCTGGAGGAGCTAAAATAGAATGTGAGTGGAATTGAAAGCTCTGCCAAAGTTGCAGAAAGTATTTTCTTCCTTGAGTCGCGTTGTTATTGGGAAGGTTCTAGAAAAGGAAGGGTCAGACATTCATTTGGGGCTCTGAGGGAAGACTTTGTGTGTGCATGATTAGCTAGAGAAAATGACACCCCCAGTGGACTAAAGTGGGGTGAAATACGCTAAATAATCATTGAATCATAGAATCACCAGGTTGGAAGAGACCCACTGGATCATCTAGTCTGAACATTCCTACCAACCTCTAAACCATTTCCCTTAGTACCTCATCCACCCAACCCTTAAACACCTCCAGGGAAGGCGAGTCAACCACCTCCCTGGGCAGCCTGTTCCATTACCTAATGAATAATTGTGCTGAGACAGTGAGACATGGACGAGAGATCTTGTTTCCCAAGCAAGGGCTCTGAAAGAGATGAGCAGACTAGGTTTTGCTCCTTTTCCTTGCTTTTCTTTGCCTCTCCATCAGAATCAAATCTTCCACTGGAAAGGAGGAAAATCTAAAGAATATCCTCCTGATTATTTTATTTTTTTAAAAAATGAAAAGGCACACATTTATTAACTTTATCTTAAAACAGTGGCCATACATAAACTGCCTTTGAACTGATGAGGGAACGCAGCCTACGCTGAGATCCATGTAGCTCTGGCCAGACTCATACTCCTGGTAGGAGGTTAAGAGCAGCACAGTGGCTTGATGTTTCTGCTGTGACAACAGTGCTGCTACAGTTTGTACTCAGTAGATGTGTCAGAAGGTATGACTTTAGTGGTTAGTTACCTGCTTCACCAACCCTTAGAAGTCTCAGCTAAACACAATGGAAAAAGAATAATAGCTGATGAGGAGCTGTATTGTCCCAGGAGGGGGTCAAGTGACAGAGAGAGGATCTAGAGAAGCAAAATTGTATAGATTCAGGGAACGGCCTGTGCTGGGTTGTCTGCAGGTGAACTTTCTATGCTCAGTAGTGATACTGACTTTTCAGTATCATGGCTCACTAGGTATCTCTGCAATCACTGATGGCTTTTCTTTTTCTGAATGGTTTTTGGGCTCAGGCATTACACATGGAGAACAAGTCCTATTCCTTTTATTGAAGCAATACATCCTCTTCTGAGATTGAGGAAAAAACCTACAACCCAAGGCTCCATTTGGGAACAGTTGAATATTACGGGAGGTCTTCACGTTGCCTTTAGTATCCCCGTAGGAGAACCACTTTTGCAAGCTTAACTTTTCCTTCTCCTGTTCTACAGCTGACTGAAATGATGCTTTTCCTTCTGCAGCTGCCAGTTCCTTTTGTATATTCAGTTGTAATCCAAATTTCACGCTTACTTTGGTCATCCACTTTACTACCTACCAAAGCAGTTTCTCAGACTTTCTGATAAGGAAATCATCATCAGCGTAAAGTTGACTGCAGCATCTGCACTCCCCCTGTTCTTCCCCCTCCCAATCGATGACACCGTCAAGTCTGGGTCCAGTGATAGGGAAGCAAAAAATGAAGAAACCAGCAAGAATTCATATTCCTGTCAGAAAAAAAAAAATTACGTACATGCAACACATACCAAGTGAAAGTGCTGCAGTCTGTGACATCTGGAAACCATTCATAGAGTTCATCAAAAGCAATGAAATAAATATACTGGATCAACAATGATTTATTATCTGTCGACCTGACCCTGAGTTGACGTAATCAATACGTATGTGATCCAGACTGTAAAGGGTCTAAATTATGTAATGTGCATACTCCAGCAGTAGCAAAGACAGTTACTCAACAAGCTATTGATAACAGCCACTAGCTGCATCAACTCGCATGACAATTTAACATCTTATGTCGTGTTGAATTAAATGATTTTCTTTGTTGGCTGTATATAAAATTTGCTGTGGTTCATTTTTTTTCTCTCGAGTACTTCCTGCCTTTCCAGTCTACTGTAGTAAAAGAGAAAACATTAACTGAAGTGATCAGGTCATGTTGGGCAAGGAGTAGGATAGTATTTCATAACATAGCAAGATAAATTTACTAATCAACATAATAATAATGTCACACATGAAGCAGTTACTAAGATCTCAGAGCAAACCCAGGTACTGTCTTCTACCTTACGTATGCTGCAAGTTGAGAACCTGTAAAATACCTGCATGGCAAGGGCATGTTGTGCTTCCCGTGCAATGGAAAAGTGCCCTTCTGTAGTATTTTTTTCCATTAGGAGGTTAATGAGACTTTGCCGGCTAAAAAGATAGTGGAGCATGTGTATCAGGCTTTATCTGCTAAATTCCATGAACCTGATCGCAGACTGTTGGCAACTTGCTGTGGGTAAGGAGCAGTTCTCACCAGTTGTTTGTTGCTAACTCTGTGTTATTCCCTTCAACACCTACAACCCCCCAAAACCCCTTTAATGCCACCCTGCCAGGCTATTTAAGTAGGTTTAATTTGAGAAAATAATTCTTTCCGAATAAATCTTTTTAATTGTGTTCAAAACCACCCAAACCTAGTTTTGGGGGCTTTTAATCTTCAAAGCAATTTATAGCACTAGCTGATAAATATTATGTTACAACTAAAATATCAAAGTATGATGTGGTCTGAAACAGAATTGGTAGGTGATCCATCTGTGTCACATGAAAGGAACTGTTTTTCTGGTTAGGTTTCCTATTTACCTCTTTGCCAGACTAAAGGAAATAACTTTGTAGTGAATCTTCAAAGAGATGTTAGATTGCTTTCTCCTTTCTCCCTTTCTTCTCTTCCTCGGGATTTGGAATAGTTTTAAAGTGTCAGAATTCTGCTGTGTTTGGGTAAGATTTCACATTCTAACCATAATCTTTATACTGTATCAGCTGCAGATCAGCTGTTTCACCAAACCTAATGTCAATGTCTTTAGAAACCAATTCCTTTCTGGAAAAAAATGGGTGATTTTTTTTATTTTACTTACTTTAACCAGATTAAGTGCTTGCTGCAGAGGCCTCTATTTTTTCACTTTTACATACTCTTGATTCATTTCCTCTAGATATTTGCTGAACGTTGTTAAAAGTTTATTACCTTATATATGAAAATTAGGAAATTGTGAGATCGCAAGGTAATCAGAGGGAGCAGTGTATCTGAAAGACCAGTGTTTCTTATTCGTGGTTTTGCAGCCCATTAGATATGTGTCTCTAATCAGTCACGTGAGAGAACTCTAGAGGCACCTGGTGATTAAAGCCACCTTTTCAAGGATAGCCTCTAAAAATATATGCACAGCAATTAGGTTAGTAAATTGGCTTTCTTCCTGCAGCGTATTAATTCTTGCTGAATTATTTAAAGTGACTTCGTTTTGGTTTATAAAGTTAAAAATTTATTGGCGATCGTAACATTTTTTTTGTCCTCAGACTCTGAATTAAGGATAGAATTAAGGAAGTCCATGATGAAATGTGAAAAACTGGCAGCTATGGCTGTGAACAGTTTTTTGCAGCTGGAGGTAGTCTAGGTCCCCAATTACTCTCTCAGCCTGGAGGAGTTTATCGTGACCCATACTCATCTCACTGTTTAAATCCGTCATCTGGTATTCTTGAAATGCAATAAGGAGTTTTGAAACAATAATACCAACTATTATCTTTAATTACTGTCCTTATGAAAGCCTCCAAATTACAGCTACCATAGTCTTCATTAAATTATTCTACTCTTAATGATCATGATACAAAATTCCGTAATCCATCATGAAGCCTTTAGCTTGAAGAATCAAAAAAGAGTATAAACAGGGAGTTTCAGTTCTAAGCACAAAGCAGATACAAGAATGAGAGCTTGAGAGCAATTCCCTGGGAAGGAGATGGAGCTTGTCCTGTTCCTCTTTCTTCTGGAACTTCAGTTCTCTGTGAATAGCGTTATGGTCTTGGCTCCCAAAACTTTGAAGGGCAAATGCTTCTTGGCCCTTTAGAAAAGACAAGCACTGATAGAGAAGGAGTTGCCGTATACTGCCTTATCTGTAGCCAAATATTTTATATTTCATAGCCTCACATTTTTGCTGTGCTAAGGGAGCGAGCTGAATGAATTTGATAGCCAAGTGTCTTGTCTTGGACTCATTCTTGTTGCTACCGTTGCCCTATACGCATTTTTCTTCTGTCTGATGAAAAGCGTAGTAGTCATTTTTATTTCCTTATTATGCAGAGAATTAAACTTTGAGAATGGCGCCTGGTTGCATTCACCAGGAACTGAATTCTTTAACTATAAAATTATGTTCTACTTATTCATGAAAATGGATCAATTAAAGTCAAGGGGACTACTCACATGAGTAAATGCTAATTAACAAAACTGATGCTCTAATGAAGAGGACATGATAACATTGCAGATAGATCCTGAATATTAAACATACTTAGCTCTGCAGCAGAAGAGGTGTTTATAGTATATAAGCAGTTTGTTAAATTTCTGGTTGTAAATAAATGCTTTGGGTTGGCTTTCTAATTGGTAAATATTCTGTACTTTTAGACTCAAGGGCTGTCTAGAAGTTAGGCTGCGTACATCCTAAGCGTGCTCTGAAGTCAGGGCTGATATGTGGCTTGGTGATACGTAGGTGGCTGATACTGTCTAACTAAATCGACCTATGATGTTGCCATTACAGGCAGGTGGCTTGTCAGCAATTAGAGTTTAACATATTTCTTGCCCAGCGGAAGAAACGCTGTCTTTCTTTCCCTCTGAAAAAATAAAATTAACAAAAGCTCCGAAAGCCTAATAATATAAAGAAAGGACATCCATTATCACTTGCAAGTCAGTGGGAGAGAGTCTTTAGAACAGCTTGGTAGCTGGATTTTTCACATTAATTTATTTTCCTATTCATGGAAATTCTACTTTCATCACCAAGTGAACTTGGTGCTAATTAATTAAATATGAACTATTGATTAATGTATGAAGAACAGTAAAAACTGTGGCTACAGGACTGGTCTATTTTCAGAGACTTTCCTATACTCTAATATCTTCTTAATATTTCATAGTTCAGGTCTGAATTAGCAGAAATAAACAACCACTTTAAGGGAGATGAGAGTGGGTCCCAGTGATATGTTTTTGCAGCAGGGTTGTGTACAAATCAGATTTTAAATGGGGATGAGGCCTGGGAGAACCCTGTGCTTCGATGCCCTAGCCACAGTTCCTTTCCTGACTTACAGATGGACAAAGTTCTCCATCAGTAGCTGCAGTGCAAACTGCCTCAACTCAACAGGCAGGGATTTCCAGGTGGCACCAAGAAAAGCAGGACAGCTAGGGAGTAATGTCTTTGGCTTAAGTTGGCATTGGATCAGATGTGTCACATCATCTTTTAGGTCTTTTGGGGCAGAATAGAGATAGGTAAGGATATGAGGATGGAGAGCAACAAGAGACTCTCAGGAGGGGAGAAAACAAATGCTAGTATGGCTGTGTCACCAGCTGCTGCGTGTCTTCTTTAGTCTTGCTGCTTTCCAGTCCTCTGTTCCTCTCCCATCCTTTTCTTCTCCACGTTTTTTTCTCAAAGGAGGAGGACGGGCGGGAGGGAAGCGCCCAGCAAGTCTCATTGACCAAACCTCCTTTCTGCTGACACCACCTAAATCCAGGCTTGCCCTTCTGACCTAAAGTTTAGTTGAAAACACAACCATGAAAACAAACGGATTGAAGTGCCTGGGCGTAGAAATCTTTCACCTGCATAGAATCATCAGGTTGGAAGAGACCCACCGAATCACCGAGTCCAACCATTCCTCTCAAACACTAACCCATGTCCCTCAGGACCTTGTCCACCTGTGCATTAAACACTTCCAGGGAAGGTGAGTGAACCACCTCCCTGGGCAGCCTCTTCCAGTGCCCAATGACCCTTTCTGTGATTTTTTTTTTTTTTTTCCTGATGTCCAGCCTAAATCTCCCCTGGCAGAGCTTGAGACCATTCCCTCTCATCCTGTCTCCTGTCACTTGGGAAGTTGAACAGTACAACACTGGCTGGTTAGTTTGGAGGGCCCCACAGGGCTAATTAAGATCTCAGATGCATCATGGTGACCTTCGCTCTGCACACGTTGTTTGAAGGGACACAGGCCAGGTCAAGACAGGTTATACTCTGGTACAATAAATATCAGTTCATTTAACCCAAATGGCACTGGAAGAACTTGCTGGGGAAAAAAGGATCTGTAGGTTAAGTTACCAAATGAACTAAGGACATGGGGTCTAAGCCATAGTCTGCTAAAGTCAGGGTAATCAGGACGGTTCTATTATGCTTAAAGAAAGAAGTCATTACTAAGCAGCACACGCAGTCATGAGGTGCCTGGTTTTCCTGTGTTGGTGTTCAGTAAAACATATATGCCTTTTTTGAAGGAAATCTCAGTAGAAGTTGAATATTTTACAGCATTTTTGGGAATTAGAATATCAACTTTTTTTTCACTTTCTGGGAATGTACTGTCTAACAAGTATCCCTTTCCATTTTTCACGACTTTTGCAATAACATTTATAAAAAAAAAAGTCAATTAAAATATTAAAACACATCACACTGAAAACATTTGTTCATGCCTGCTGGCCAGATTCCAACTTGTGTAATTAATTCCTGCAGTCTGTTACCTAAATACTTCCTGCAGTTTCGACTCAGTGCAGGCTCTTTCTGTAGTTCCTGGCCTCAAGTAGTTTCTCTGTGGCTTTGCACTGGAACAGCTGCCACATTATATCATAAGGATGGCTGCATTTCTTTGGGAAAAATGACTTTCATATATAAATAATTGTTAAAGTGCTTTGGAAACCTCCCTGGGGTGAAGAGCACCATTGGAAAATAATAAGACTTACAAATACATTATAAATATTGATCCCATTGTTGATCACATTCCAGGCCAGGGACAGGGAGAAGGTTAATTTTACAGTCTGTGTTACACCCTGGGACTCAGGAAACCTGGGTGTGATATCAAGCTCTACCCCAACCTCCTCTATGAGATTGGAAAAGTCATTTATCCCTTCATGCCTCACCCTCCCCCTTGGACTTCGTGATCTGTGGCTTATTTAATGTTTGATTGTATGGTTTTGAGAACAAGGGCTTTTTGTTAGCGTTGGTGACCCATTCCCTATCATGCTGTTAAGATGGAAACCATGAGGACAGGCTGAAATGGGTAACTGGGAAGTCCTAATATGTGGGTTCAGGCTTATGGTGCCCTTGTCACTGCCTCTTTTGTCACTGCCCTTTGCATGCAGCTGTAGATATTTTTCTAAATTAGAAACGATGAGGTATTTCTTGCTGTTGCATGCAAGGGGTCACCCGGCAGGCTTGTTTGCTCTGTGTCTATTCTGTTGCACAGTGTAGGCATTTAAGCTCCATCCACTACCGGCTTTTTCATCCCTTTTTACCCCTTATCTACTCTTTTGTAACCTTGGAAAGCAATTTGTAACACATGTGACTGTGCAGAAAATACTCAGAGTCGATTCCCATACAGTAGAGCAGTTACTTACAGCTGTCCTTTAGTTTGAGCGAAGTCCTTCACTTTATGTTCAAATTAACCAATGTTCCAACTGAATTTGATGTTATCTCTCTTTTATTGATGTGAATTATTTATAGCAGAACTGTTGAATCATCAAGACGTGATTCCAGAGACTATTATTTATGCTAAGATATTAATCCCATGTTCCTATTAAGATTTATCCCTCTGTTCCTCGTTCTGGATTCTTGAATTAAATTTAATTATTCTATCTTTCTCTTTAACAGTCTAAGTGCAGCTAGGCTCACATAGTAGAAGTATTAAATTGTGAGTGACCACATCGAGGTCAACCAGAAAATTTGTCTTTCCTGCTTAGCTGTAGGTGTGAATTTGAATTTGCACCACAACCAGAGGTAGCTCACAGTTAGCGTCAGAGTTGAAGATAAACCTCTTCTATACATGGTGTATTTCTGCTTGTGGACACAATATTTGGCTTGGTCCAGATAGAGACTCTTACATTCATTCACTCCAAATGTGACTTTTTGGCTGTTGTTGTTTCCTCTGTAAATAAGTTTCCCCTAATGAGGAAATGAAAGTGTTCTCTAGTTATGGAAATGTGCAAAACCTTCCTAGCAGAGCAAATCCTTAGCCTGAGTGATAGAAACTGCGCCTACCTGCTCTACTCCTCCCTGATCAAGCAGTAATTCAAGAGTGTTGTTCAAGCCACCTCTCAATCTGCAGCAAGTCAGATATTCTCTTTGAATATTTGCTGTGGTGTGGGGTTTTCCATCGGAGCCTTACAGAACATTTGCTGATGGGTTCATGGGCATGAAATTGCTCCCCAAAGGGTAAGAGAGCCCAGATGATAGTGCAGCTGAAGCGGTTTTGCTGCTCACCAGCACCAGAACCACCTACTCCTGCCTTTTCTTTTCTCTCCCTGTCCTCCTTCTGCAGGATAAAGCTTCAGGACGCAGGTGCAGGTGGCAAGTTTCTCTCTGCAGCACACAGCTCCATGGTTATTTTATAAGTAGAATCATGGAGCATTTCCTTTCTCCCGTCTGTTTCTCTCTTGCTTGGCACCGAGGAAAAATATGTTGTTGGGTCTGGTGTGCAGAAATCCATGTGCAGCCTGGAGGTAGCATCCACAGCATAGATTGTATCAGCTGAGGGAAAGGGTGTTTGGAGACGTGCCTGGGGCAGAAACATGGGCTGAGCATGTTTCAGGAAATCCCAGCAGCCAGGAGAAGCTATGTTGGATGAATGAGCTTAAGCATTATGGGAGCATTGTAAAGGCAGGTGCCAAACTGCTGCTCTGTCTGGTAGCCTGGAGGATTTTGTAACTTCTGGGTGAAATGTGACTGCTTTTATTTTCCTGCGTTGTCTTCCCGTGAGCCGAGGCTAGCAGGAGGGAGGACGCGGGTCTGTGATTTAACTCCCTTGCTTTGTGAAGGAAGAGTAATGAAACAGAAATGGAAACGTAGTGACATAAAGAGATGCAACAGAGATGTTTGAGTAGGTAAGTTTACCTTCTCAGGTTCTACAGGCTGGTTGGGGAGCATCGTGCTTTTCTCTTAGGTCTGCCCTGTCCTCCTGCCTTTGCCCTGCTCCCATGCATCCAGCAGGGTTCCTGTACTCACCCTCTGCAGATGATGCTACCGCAGTTCGTTTTCTGCAGCCATTTGCCACAAGCACTCCTACAGATGATTTTAGGGTCTTTTATAATAATTACTGTTTTCTTCCAGGCATTTCTGCATCTTTGTATTCTAGTCAAAAATCCCTCCTCTTGCACTGTTGGTAATGATGTTATGGCAGCGAGATCCCCCCGGCTTTATTAGACTCAGATTTATACAGTGCTTCTGTCTTGAATAATTCAAGACAGGACCCAAACTATGAGTCTGGATAAAAGGCACCTATAAATATAGGGCAACCCAGGTGTAAAAGTTTGTAGCTGTCGTTCTAGTTCATCCCTAACCTTTATCAGCCTATCAGATCACGTGGGGTTTTTTAAAAAAATCATGATTTAAATATCAAACAACTCTCACGAGGATTCTTACTTTGGAATACACATGTATTCACATACTAGGATTTGGAAAACCTCTAGGCTTTAGTTACCTACAGGTGATTCCACATCCAGAGAAGGAGTGGGGCGTTTTGTTTGCATATGAATGTAAGCTAACGACTGATGTTTCATTGCCTTTTATTTGTTCTGAGAACAGAACTTAATTCCTCTTCCTCTCGGGTGGCAGGGTTAAACAGCTTCGATACCATTCGATGGAATAATGACAGTGCCAGCCAATAAAGTGCAGCCCATTTTAAATCACTCCTAGTGACGTAAAGAAGGAAGAATCTCACCCAGAGGAACCATTTCTGCATTTTAAAAGGTTTTCTACAGTATTTTTCCACAAGTGATGTGCTAGATGCAAGCCCTTGATCTTCAAATCATTGTTGTCTTTTCAGTGATAAATAGCAGAGTTCTCCTCTGTTTGTGTGAGAGCACAAGCACTCAGGTGAGGTGTTTGGCATTGCTGCAGTGGCAGATTCCCTGCTTTTCCAGAAAACACTTAAATGTTCATTTAAGTAATTATGCAAAATATGCAGATAGTCATATGTAGTCTTTTTAAAGACCCTGACCATTTGAAGTGTGATACAGCACTGAGATTTGCGTTCCTATTGCCAGTGGGGCTTCCTTCCTTTGCAGTTGCAGTAGTTTTGTTTGGAATTTGCTTTGCCTTTTTTTTTTTTTAATGGAGATCCAGGATACAGCAAATATGCAAGTAATGCTATTTGAAACATATAGTACTTTACATACTCAAAACACTGTGGAAACATTTGCAGTCGTTCTCACAACACACTTGTGAAGTAGGTAAATATTGTAGTTATTACTTTGATGCGGTTTTGCATGGGAGGTAACACATTGCAGTATTGCTGATGCAAAACAAGCATCAGACCTCCAAAACCAAGAGTGATGTGAAGGGACCTGACACGCTTACTGTTGTTTATATTTGTTTCTTTGTTTCAGAGCTTTCAGAAATGACTTTTTCAAGTTTTCTTGACAACAAAGAATACTAAAAACCTCTTTGCTTTTAATGAGCAATGAGATGAGTCACCTTCCCTGAAGGGGTTTAAGGGACGGGTGGACAAGGTGCTGAGGGACATGGTTTAGTGTTTGATAGGAATGGTTGGACTCGATGATCCAGTGCCAGTGGGTCTCTTCCAACCTGGTGATTCTGCTATTCTATTCTATTCTATTCTATTCTATTCTATTCTATTCTATTCTATTCTATTCTATTCTATTCTATTCTATTCTATTCTATTCTATTCTATTCTATTCTATTCTATTCTATTCTATTCTATTCTATTCTATGTTTCCTGAGGCTGGAGGCCCTCAGAAAACTAGCAGCGTTTCACAAGACTTAGAGGCAGAGGCTGTATTCTGTGTTCCTGAAGTTGGTAGAGATACTGGCATTGAATTAGGTAGGGTTTGTATAATATCCCATGTCTGCTGGGTATAACTGGCAAAATTTCAGGCACTGGTCACGGTAAAAGTATCAGGTTTCATGGTTTGCAGCAGAGTAATAAAAGAAAGGCATCTGCTGGCTGAAGTGGCAGCTCTTGAACTCTCTACAACTGGTTCTCAGCTTTAGCTACTCTGTACCAAGTTTCCCCTCTTTTTTTTATCAAAGGAAGGATAACTTCATTGTAGAAAATTAAAGTGAAATTGCTAGCAAAAGATGGGAAATTTGAGAGTGATACTCTTGGATTCCTCTGACTGGATTTCCACTTCTGCTAGGAAAGAATAAACAAAACAATTAGTCCATTTATGCACTGCTGTCGGGAAGTGAGTTACCACAGAAGGAAATGAGACATCTTGTGATCTGTGGTCCATAGGAATTCCTCACAGAACCACAGAAAGGTCAGGATTGGAAAGGCCCCCTAGAGCTCATCCACTCCAACCCCTGCAGGGTCACCCAGAGCAGGTTGTGCAGGAACGTGTCTAGACAGGTTTGAATATCTCCAGAGAAAGAGACTCCATAGCATCTCTAGGCAGCCTGTAAACTCTTTATTAAAAAGAAAAAGGAAGATCTTTATCCCTGATGGTGCCCTCCTGTCTTCATAGGGATTTGATTGCATGTATCCAGTATCGATTCTAATGAGCTTATCAGAGTCTTTAAAGTGTTTTCCACATCAACTAGATAGCGCTTGCCCAGGCTGTCCTTGCGGCAGCTTTTTTGTTGTTGGGTTTTTTTTAAACAGGTGATTGTATTTCTCTCTTTAAGATATTTACATGATCTCCAATCCTGAGTACCAGTTTTTAATACCTCTCCGGCAATACGGATGGCACAGGGAGGAAATGACTGACTGGAAGAGTAGGGAATCAAGACCTATTCTGACATCCTGAGTCCTAAGCAAGTAACCAGCCTACTGCAGTTATCGCTGTCTCATAATATTCATGTGGCTATATTCAGAGGCAGATGGGCCTTCCCTCCCGTGCAACCCTCTAAAAGTAATTTAAGCTAATAAAACAAATATTCCACAATTAAGAGTTTATGGTTTACTTTTCATAATTCTGCCCGTTATAGGGAAGGATTTCAGCAGCTCTGAAGAACTGGAGCAGCTTGAAGGATGCCACACTCTTAATGCCAGTTTTTAACAGACTTAACCTTTTAATTCTCTAATATCTATCTGACTGTCTAAATGCAAAGTGCTTATTTCTACGGATTTTGTTCATTTCTAAGATACATAAATGAAAAAAAATGTGTTATACCGCAAGGTCTTTCAGCACCATCTACAGAAGAGAATGTAATTATGCCCATGTCATTGATCAGGGGGCTCCTCCCACCGCTACAGTCTGTATAGCATCAGGATTTAGCATTTAAACTATATTTAAGTAACTGATGTATTAGATAAAGGAACTCATGCAGTAACTGGACTGCCATTCTATTTTTGCTCAGCGTGCTTGTTGAATAAGGGCCAAACTTACTTCTTTCCTGGCGCTTCCTTTATTGTAGGCTGAGGAGCAGCGAATATCTATGTGCAGTTGGAGTTTCTAGCATTTCACTTCACTGAATTCTCTGTTCCCTCTTGCCTCATACAGACTGTCAACCATTTGTATTTCTGGGTTGGAACTAATCAGACCCATCTGGTCTTGCTGACAGTGCGAGCCAGGAGAATAGCTCTGTATCATGATACAAGATCCTGGAACCTGGGACACGGGGAAATTTACTGCTTTGCCTTGTCCTGTTTTTTTTTTAATAAATTGAATAGTGCCATAGTACAGCTCATTTTCTCCTTTGTTTTTGTAATCAAAGAAAGCAATTATCTGTCAGAGCACAAATATAGAAATTCTAAAATCCACAGATTGAAACATTTCCTTCTCGCTTAACCTGTAAGTAGTTCTTTGCATTCGTACTGGATGGAGAATTTTGTGCTGGAGTAAGTCTTTCAACCACAGAATAAATTAGAAACCAGACAAAGAATAATGATTGTCTTTTCAGTGTTTCTTAATATCAGCTCATAAATGAAGGTTGGTAGCATAAGAGCTCCTGTTGTCCAGCCTGCATTGGAAAGAGCATCCAGGCAGCTCCTACGTTACTAAAAGAATTGCCAAATCAAAGGTAATGTGAACCACTAATGCTGCATATTGTATGAAGTTGGGTACCTGTGAGCATTTGAATTATGTGTTCATTGTACGTTCGGGAGAGAATTCCAGGCAAATCAAAGTTTTTATTGATTTCGGAACCAGAGGAGGGGTTCAGGAGGTTTGTCTGAATAATTCTATTATTCACCTTTCTGTTGGAAAATTAAAGTGGATAGCGCAAAGAGCACTGCTGAGAGAGAAAAATGAACTGCTTCATTGCAGAATGAACTCTCGTCTCGAAAAACTGTTGATATTATATGCCTAAATTCCTTATGTACTTAGTAGAGAGTATCTGCATAAAATATCCTTTAAATTCAGGAGTGACTTCTATCAGCTCTGTACTGATACCAGAGGGTGATTGTGCTCCCATTTTTTTTCAGTGAGTGTACACAAATACTCCTATTGTAGAAGATTATTAAGTCACAGAGGGCGCATTTTGTGGTTATTTAGGATGGTTTCCATTTCAGCGACTCCAAATCTTGCAGCCTTGTTCAGAGAAGTTAAATAAAGCTGTAAGATGAAGAGAGACATTGTTGTCCTTTGAGCAAACATTCTGAACAAGAAGGGAATCTGTAATTGAACTCCTACTAGCACCTTTGCCAATGTAGTATCGAAGGTACATAATTTGATATAGCTGGTGACATGCTGTCTCACAAACTGAGGCAGAAATGCTGTGCTGGAGGACTTGGGGACTGTACTTAAAAATATTGGAGCCGGATCATGGACTTGCAGGCTCCAGAGCAAGTCCAGAGAAGAGCGAAGGGGCTGGAGAACAGAACCTATGAGGAGCGGCTGAGAGAGCTGGGGGTGTTTAGCCTGGAGAAGAACAGGCTGAGAGGAGACCTCATTACTCTCTACAACTACCTGAAGGGAGGTTGTGGAGAGGAGCGAGCTGGGCTCTTCTCCCAAGTGACAGGGGACAGGACAAGAGGGAATGGCCTCAAGTTCCACCAGGGGAGGTTTAGGCTGGAGATTAGGAGGAAGTTCTTCACACAGAGTGTCATTGGGCATTGGAATAGGCTCCCCAGGGAGGTGGTTGATTCATCTTCCCTGGAGGTGTTTAAGGCACGGGTGGATGAGGTCTTGAGGGACTTGGTTTAGTGTTTGATAGGAATGGTTGGACTAGAAGATCCGATGGGTCTTTTCCAGCCTGGTTGTTCTATGATTCTATGGTTTGCTTCCCTACTCCATCATGGTTCCACCATGTGGTTTAGAAGTGGTTTTAGTACTAGTGGATGTAGTTTGGCAGTGTTAGCACTTTTTAGTGATAAACCTGAAAAAAAAAGAGAGCATCACAAACTCCAACATTTCAGTCACAGACAGAAAACTTGCCTGTGGAGGGCAAGGAAAGACAGAGGACACAGGGAAGTGAGCTAAACAGAATTCTCAGGATGTCATGCTGCACAGTAAAATCTGGAGGTAAGAATGGGGGAGAGCACAGGTTGCTAATCTGGCATGAAAACAAGAAACAAGAGCACTAGTTGCAACCACAGAACTATCTTACAAGGAATTTCTCAGCCTTTCTGCTCCTGCCAAAAAATCTGTTGGGGAATGTGAAGAATATTTGTTCGTGCTTTAAGAAGGGGTGAAAAGAAAGTGTTATATGGGTGAACAACAGCACTGGTGGAAACAGAGCGCTGGTGGAGAACTAAGTTTTTTGCAAAAGCTTTTTGGCAAGAACACATTCCTAAAGATTTTCTGTGGATTGGAATATTACATTTTCCTCATCCTGCAGGAGAGAAGGTACAAGGGGGGAAAAAACACAACTGCTTTTGAGTATCTTGCAGTGTTTTCCCTTCTTTTTTGGAGTCCTGTCTCAAATAAGCTCTTACTTGAGTCAATAGAAATTTGTTTTAGTCCTAAGACTGTAAAAACCGAGTAAGCACTTTGAGATTTGCCCCATTGATTTTGCCAAGTTTTGGTTGAGTGAGAACTTAATAAAGATTTTGGATTGTGAAGATAAAGAACTGACTTTTGACATCCTGATTCAATTTCTAGCCAGTCATTTTACGGATTAACTCCCATTGAGTTCAGCGGGAGCATGTCAGTGCAGGGACTGAGTCAGGATCCAGCCCTCAGTCCACTGCCAAGAGTCGATGTCTGCTTCCTTTAATCTGCCCATCGAGCGAGGATTTCAAAACTTCAGGCAAGAAACAACCACTGTTTCTGTGATGAGTTCGATCGTGGGGTAGGGGTCATATTGGCTCCAGGCCACAGAAAGTTAAAAGGGGCCAGAGCAGAAGGGGAGAGGTGGGGAGGGCATTTGGTCCCTAGAGGAGAAAGGGGATTTTATGGGCCACAGGGCAACCCGTGTGAATCAAGAGAGGAGAGCAGCAAAGTAGTTGCTGCAGTTACAGGCATGACAATTAGCTGCTGTTGGATTAGATCCCAATGTGTACCATGAAAAAGGGCTGTGTGGGGCTTGTGCTTGTGTTGGCAGTGAGGAAAAGGTACCAGGAAGGTGAATTGAGTGCCTTGACACAGCGAGAAGCGTTCACCAAGCTGATCTGCATCATCAAACGGTGCAAAAGTGGGCCCACTTTGGAGGCAGGTGTGCTGAGAACATTTAATTTCTCTATAACCCAAGCTAAGCATGGAAATCTCAAAGGGATTCAGGAGCCTGGCAGGATTTTGGGCAGAGGTGCTACCCCCACCCCCCTGTATCGCGTGATGCAGATACTTTGAATGCCCCAGTCAGCCTCCTCCAAAACAGAGGAGCAGCAATGACACTGCTGCTTATGCTGTAAATATCCCTTCATCCTTCAGAGACAGGAGTAAGACTGTTTTCATATGGCTTCCAGAGCTGCTGTCATCATTATTCTTTCCTTTCCATTATTTTCTTTCATGTCTTTTTAAATCACTTACGTTCTACCCACTTGAGCACATTCTTCATGCATCCAGGATGTTGCCTGGAAGATGCCCATCTAAGTTTGGCTGTACAAGTCCTCATATATAAAAAATACATTTGAAAAGGGTAGAAGATCTTTAATTTGGGGGTGAGGGGCTGCTTTTTCTAAAAAAAGCATGACCGCTTATGGTAGACATGAATAAACCAACAAGATTTTGTTTAGAAACATGTATATTATATTTTTAGTCACACAAGCAAGACGTAGTCTCTTAAACATCTTAAATCAATTTTATTTTGCTCTTGGAAATCAAAAACCAAAAATTTATTTATTTCTTTCAAGTTTCTTGTATGCCAAGGTTCAGCCCAGAGGGGTTTTTTTGCAGCTTAGAATATGGTTTTGTAATGAAAAGCCTGACAGATCCTTTACTATACTGTCGCTAGGTACAATAATATATAGTATGAGATTAACTTGTAATTTCACAAACTAGCTTGAACAGAATGAAGGGAACATTTTAGAAGCGTTCGTTGAAATCTCTGTTAGTTTGATTTGACCCAGTGGTAAGAGAATACACCCCTTTATGTTTCTGTGGTTAATTCAAGAAAGAGTGTAAGTAGCAAAACTGTGATATAGGGAGCTTTGGCCTCCCAGGGACTATTCATAAAAGTTTGTGGTGATGGGGTGAGGGGGAATGGATATAAACTGGAGAGGGGCAGATTTAGGCTTGGTAGAAGGAAGAATTTCTTCACCATGAGAGTGATGAGACACTAGAAGAGGTTGCCTGGAGGTGTTCAAGGCCAGGTTGGATGAGCTGTGGGCAGCCTGATCTAGGGGGGGTGTCCCTGCCCATGGCAGGGTCTTGGAACTAGATGATTTTTAAAGTCCCTTCCAACCCAAACTATTCTATGATATAGTTAAATATTTCAGTACTGTCTTCCTTACAGAAGTTGATTCCTTTTGAAAATGTAGCTACTCTCTCAGCTGCTCAGAATGATAAAACCGTGCTGAATTTCTTTGTGTAACATATCCCTTCTTCCCAGTTTGAAACTCTGGTAGTCTTTTACTTGCTGCAAATGTGGCCCCAGAGCACGGCCGTTCCAAGACAGGGCAGAAAGAGCCCTTTGCCTGTCATACACCTTGCTAACAGGAGACTTGGGCTGACACGAGTCCTGCTTCCCCAGGAGTTGCTCACAGCCTGCAAACCCCTGGTGTTCACTTACTCAGCCTTTGCTTTTGCTTGTTTTCACCTGCACATGTGTATGATTGCTGCTTTGTTGTGCATGTTGGATCACTGGGGGATTTAAAATGGTTTATTTAGAAAGCTTGTTTATATATATGCATATGCATTAGCAGCATTTTGGTTGTCTGCCTTGGCACACACACATCTAGGTGCATGTTCTTCCAGAGAAGAGCAACAAAGCTGGTGAAGGGGCTGGAGAACAGGCCCTGTGAGGAGTGGCTGAGAGAGCTGGGGGTGTTTAGCCTAGAGAAGAGGAGGCTGAGAGGAGACCTCATTACTCTCTACAAGTACCTGAAGGGAGGTTGTGGAGAGGAGGGAGCTGGGCTCTTCTCCCAAGGGACAGGGGGCAGGACAAGAGGGAATGGCCTCAAGCTCTACCAGGGGAGATTTAGGCTAGAGATTAGGAGGAGGTTTTTCACAGAAAGGGTCATTGGAATAGGCTGCCCAGGGAGGTGGTTGATTCACCTTCCCTGGAGGTGTTTAAAGCGCAGGTAGATGAGGTCCTGAGGAAATTGGTTTAGTGTTTGATAGGAATGGTTGAACTCGGTGATCCAATGGGTCCCTTCCAACCTGGTTGTTCTATGATTCTATGATTCTGTATATAAATATATACACACACAAAATGCAAATATATAATATAGCATATAATATATACACGTATATATATGTGTGTATACTTATGTCTAAACTTCTAGTACTGGCCATTGGCAAAGATAAGATGCAGCTCTTAGCAGGACCTTCGATCTGATCCAGTGTATTAAATCTTACGGGACATAAAGCTTGATAAGATTTGTGAGCGCCCTGATTACTTAGGTAAGAAAGATGGCCAGAGTTAGATTAGTAAAGACTATAAACCTTCATTCTTTGGAGCAATCTCTAATTAAGGGAGTAATGAGCAACATCCTTGTAGCGATAATATCTTCAGTGAGTGACTGCCGGGAGGCTGTTAGATGGGCTCTGCAGCGCGAGGATGGACTGCAACTAGGGAGGAGGTTCTAGACGATTGGCCTCATCTCAAATGGCAATTTCTGTCTTACAGTTCACATGATGCACTCAAATCTAAATTGCATTAACATTCCTGCAGAAAAACTTCATACAGTTATTTCAGCTGTACCAAAACTAGAATCTAGGCCATACTCATCGCAAATCCTTTGTGTCACAGATGTGTTACAGCTATTGGGCAGCAAAGTGATTAAACGCGCAATGAGTTGATCTTTAAATTTTTACAGGTGCAGTAAAAAGCAGAATCCTTTTTTCCACGTTTCTGCTCGGATGGTTGTATACCATGGATGTCTGATCCCTGTTGCACATCCACATTGACTCGGAAAGTGGAAGCTATAATATTATGTAATCTTGTCTTGAAGGCAAATTTTGGCTAATTTAACCAGATATAATCTACCCCCAAATGTCTACAGTACTCACCAGTGAAGCGGTGTTTTTAGAAGTTTTCTTAAAGCAAGCATAAATTTTAAATTGTATGTTTAGTTCACAGAGAAATAACTAAGCATTTAACTGGAGCATCGGTTTCCCTGTGCCATGCACTGCTGATTTAGTGAAGTTGGACAAAGTAATTCCCATCAGCATTGATTGAGAATGTCCAGGTTTTGCCTTTCAATTAATTATGAAACAATCTGTTGTCAGCATTCCCAACAGATAGTGAGATTTTGCCTTTCAGAGTTAATGTGGATAAATGTGGATGCACTGAGGCACTGGGAAGACAGGCTGCAATGAAATTCAGACTGAACTGAATAGGAGAAAAAGGACAGAGAGGAGAAAAGAAGGACAAGCACATTGAGGTCCTGGACAAATAGAGAGGGGCTGATGAATCGTTTAGTTCAAGCAGGCAGCTTGGCTGCTGAGCTCAGAGGGACTTGACATGAGGAGTGAATAATGCAGCTTTTCTCAGTGAGCAGGATTCATTTGGGACTCGTAAATGACCTGGGCTGGGGGGACAGGAGTGGTGGAAATGGAAAACTGAGAGCTGCTTTCCTGAGCTGTCACCCAGATACCAGTGCGTTCGCATGTTCATAGCTTCCAGGTGCTCGTCGGTGATAAGGGCATGGGAGCAGAAGCAAAAACATTCAAATCAGATAATGTTCATGTAGCTCCGTCATCATAATATCTCTCATTAATGTTTGTTTCTAACTACTCCTCCCTCGGAGTGCATCAAAGAGTGTTAGGTGAATACAGATCAGCGAGAAGATCGTTGATGCTGATTGCTGATGTGCTTAAATGTGTGAGACCCAGAAAGGGGCTGTGTTACCCAGGACCCTTGTCCCTACAGCGTGCAGGAGTGTATGTTCCTCCCTGTCTGTGTTTAGGCAGACACGTGGATGTATTCAGTGTTCATCCGGCTGTCTGGAGGGATTCTGTTCCCCAAGGATGCTAGAAGGTGCCTGGTGGGATTTACGAAATGCCAAAACCAGGTGGCTCCCTAACATGCGGTGAAATGAGTTTGATCAGGTACATAATTCACTCATTGCGATGCGTTGGGCTGAATCTCTAGACCAGCAAAATGCTCTGTGAAAATGTGACCTCAAAATATTATCTAAAATATGACTTAATTGCACATAGGAAATATCAAAGATTTAGCCTGTGCTGTGTGCACTGCATGACGCTGATAGCACGTAAGTTTGCTTCTTGGGATTTTACCCTCAGTAACTTTAGAAGTCATTTTCATTCTGTAGTTTTAATGCCACGGGGTTTGTGCCTGCTGAGAAATTAGCAGAAAGCCATGCAGTCCATCCATCATTGGTGGTGATTTTGTTGGTTTTTTTTCTCTTCGCATTGTATATTGTAACCCGTAATTAAGACTAATCTTTTAAATGCCTTTGTAGAAGAGGAACACAGCAGGCACAGAATGGACTTTATATTAAAATTAACAAAAGAAATGAAATTTGTGCGTAATATGTAATTGCTGAGCATAGACTTAATAATTAAAATTACTTTTGCAAGCCTGTTCGTATGGATATCGAGTAAATAAAATTACTGTTTGTTGGTAGATTGATATTTCTGTTCATGACAAAAAATTATAATTTAGGGCGAGCAGTTCTTCCATTATAGGCTGTGAAACTTAGTGGAGTATGTCCAGCATTTTAACAGCAACAAAAAGAATTTAGAAGCGGCAGCAGTTTTTGAGAACTGTGTATTTCTAGTTCTGTCTGGGCAGAAGAAATTCTCCTCTCCAGTGGAGGGTATTGTTCAAACGCTAAGATGTATTAGCAGTGTTACTGTTCATAGTGGCCACGTCTGGGGACTTAGATGCACCTTTTTTTAAGCACGTGCTTACTTTCAGTCCTGGATCTAACTAGTGACCTGTGCTGAGCAGATCCGAGCACATGCCAGTGCATTTTATAACCGTGAAAATGATGCTATTTACAGCTATCAAGGGAATGATGCTATAAGGAAACATCGCTTTGCGGGTTTTCTAACCTCTCCCACTTAGTATTTAACAGTCCAGTTTTTCATAACCAATAAAACTGCTTTGGATTCTTATTCGTATTGATCATTCCAGATTGTGTTTTAATAGTCTGAAGCATTAAAAAATATTTTTATCCCTCTTTTGTCTGTAGCTTTACTTAAAAATCAACTCCAGATTTTAATCTCCTTAAGAAGACGTGAATGTTCAAAAGAGGGATTGGGTGATTTCTCTCTTGGGTGGTACAAGTTGATTATCTTGCTGATTGCCATTTCTCCCTGTTAAATGGTTTTAGTGACTACCTAGGAGCTGGAATGTCCCAGATGTACCTTCTTAGCAGATGATGAATGCCTTTTATAACATGCCCTTCGTAGGGGCTTAGACAGTCTGGAAGGATTCGCAGTAATACCTCAAGATTACTCTCAGCACACATACACGATAGCAAACCAGCTTATGTTTATTCATCTTTCATGAAGCGTGTGGAGCTGAGAGGAGGAAGGTCACTTTATGATTCGCTGGGGTCACTTAACATCAAACATGTCCAAGACCTTTGCACGTACGGTGTTGAGGCCGTGCTGATACTATGTGCAAAGATTACATTCTGAACTGGCAGAGTCTGCTGTCGTGTGTCATTTTTCCCTTGTCCCCTTCACCGTCTCTCTTCCTTCTCTCCCCCAACTAAATCATCCAAGATTATACTAGTTTACAGTGAGCTTTAGTTTTGAATGGAAAGGCTACTGCAGACAGAGGGGCAACTTGATGAGGAACGATTGCTCCAAGCAATGTTGTTAAGGTTGTGGTCATTACAGGAAACTACCTTTCACCCCCCAAATTGGTGAAATGGAATTGCAACCTTGAAAATTGCTTCCTTGAGGTGCACTGCTGTGGTTTCAGCAAGGGGAGTTCAGTTCGTGTTGTGTTGTTCTTTTTGCTCAGTGGTGTGGCTTTTGGAAAACGTAGGGATCTGCAGGACGCTCTGTGTAACTTTTGACTCGGGGATCTTCGTTCAGGAAACATTGGAAATGTTTACCAGACCTTTATATGATATAGTCACGTCCTACTGACAGGTTGGAGTTGAGGCTGACACAAATGTTGTCTTGTAGGGGGATGAGCCTGCCCATGTTTCAAGATTTTCCTGAAAAGATGAGGAAAAGAAGAAGAGAAAAATGTGGTCAAAAATTAGTTATATTTACCAGATGACTAAAATGAAGCACACTGTTAGTGTCCCATCTGTTCTGGGCCATTGTGCACAGGGATCTGGGGATCAAGCCTCATGAGTGGAGCTCTGTATAGAGACCCAAAGGGCTAATTGCTGCCATCTGGCTAGAGATGAGGAAAAGATCAGTTCTGAGGAGATTTCACTGCCTATTTGCTACAGCATTTACAGTGGGGTACCCTTGGTCTTGCTGGGATAAAGCCACACTTAATGAAGTTACAATTAGTGCTTTACAACTCTTGTCATCTTTTGAAGATTAAATAGGTGAAATGGAACTTTTTGCTTGAGTGTCTCTTTTATCTTCCTGGAGTGAATCTCGGCCGTGGCATTTACTTGTTGTATGCTATCGTATGGGAAGCTTCTACTTCCTCATATATTCTTGATATTTTTCTCTTCTCTTCTGAAAAAACAGAAAAATGCAAGCAAACAAAAAAGAAGGCAGCTCAGCTCTGACCTCTTTCCTCTCCCAACACATTGAAAGTCTTTAATGAAAATAACTTTTGGCAGCTGTGTTTGAGTGACCAATGTGGAATGGGATGTGACATTGGGGCATAAACAAAATGTATAAATGTATGCAGGATACAATACCACAGCTGGAATAAAAAATTCAAGATGCCTCTTCCTTTTGACACATTGCATTGTAAGGTCACAAACCGAGATGAGGATGCAACCTGAGGAATGAAAATGTCTAGGTTGATGTAAACTGGTTTTAACCCCCTCTGTATTTCAAGATAAATAGCATTAACGTGGAGGAGGCACATTCTCGTTTTACATTCAGCCTCAATGCTTCCTGTAGAACAGTTCAAATCTTAGGGGCCTGAGCCAGCCACCAATTTGGGGATAAAGGTGGTATTAGCAAGATTCTTTCATGGTGTTGATCTCTTAAAATTAAAAGAACTCTGGGTGAGACACTAGCAGCTTGCTTTTTTTTCTTCTAATTTTTTTTTCTCTCAACAGCTTTTCATTGTATTCATTTTAAATTTCTTCAGTGAAAAATGGCATGGTAAGATCAAAATGTGTGCTGTGAAAAAAGCAAGTTTTTCCAGTTCAGTCCTTTTTTTTTTTTCTTGTACCTGGTAAGAAAGGATGTCATTAGGAGGACTGGCAATTTTCACCTCAAATGAAATGTCAGATCTAATATTTCATATGAGTATCTGTGTCTTTGTTAAGGTCTCATTATCTCACGAACATGTGGACCAAGTCCAAAAGAATTATATCTTTAATATTTGTCTATCAGTCTTATGTCTTTTCTGCTTCTAACAGAGTTGAGACAGGGATGGTTTGTTAGTGCAGGGGTTACTTCATTAGTTTGATTCGGCATGTCTTGGATTCACAGTGCTTTCAAGAGACATCATGAAATAAATTCAGAATGTGTTATGAGGATGCCCACAGAGCAAATAACATGGGCAAATTACCTCACTGCTAAAGGGAAAATAAAAATCACATATCTGCTGCAGACAATATGACAAAATAGAGCAGAATGCAGGGGAGAAATCTCGTGTAAATACTACGCATTCATATTCATGTGTTTTACATTAAAGCAGTAGAACCCATATAAAACTGCACTTATTAAAATGAAACATTCCTAGGAAACAAAACAGCTAAGTGCTTGTGGAAGCAAACTGAAGCCTTTAAAACACTGCTTCTTGAAAGAATAATCTTCTTGCATAACTTAGAGTGGCTTTTAATTATCTGCACAACTCCAGCAAGCGAAGCAGTGGTGAACTCGGTAATATACAGCACCATTTAAGTGTTACGCGTTTGGCAGCGACAGTGTTTTAAGTAAGACGACACCTTTGTGAGTTTTACTACAAGTAATTAATTTGGAAATTCTCTTATGCGCTGGTAGCTGTTTTGAAAATGTATCCATATGGATTACTCTTGTATGCGGCGGATATTAGCTTGGATAAAGCAGCTCCCAAAATCAGTTGGTTTGAATAATGTGTGTGTGTGTGTGTGTGTGCTTTGAAAGGAATTCATTATATTCTTGTTTCCAGAAGGGTGCATTTGGGTATCCATAGGTTTGAGAAATGTTATCCTGTAATGATAGGACTGCGGTATTTTATTACAGTTCTGGCAAATTCAAAGCAGAATGAAGTTTATAGATATGTTGCTGTTGACTTCACTAGTAAGATTGGGTCTTCAGAAGTTTGGATGGGAATAATCTCTATGGAAAGCTCATTTACAAACATGAGTGGATCATTTAGACTCGTGGGGCATGCTTATTATTCATATATCACTGATTCATATTTAAGCATAAGGGAATTTATTCCTCTTACTTGTTTGCCGTATAGGAACTTGCCTTTTTTTTTCCTCTCCAAAAGATCCTTTTCCCACATCTTCTGGCAAAAGTTGCCCGTGCAGGACGTTAGGCAGGAGGGGATTCATCTGAGAGAGGGAAGGATTTTTGACGGGATGTAGCTTGTCCATTTAGACCAATTACACATCTTATTTCCTGCCTAAACAGAGTCATTTGAGGAGTTTGGAATGCAAATTAGAAATGGCCTTATTAATTGCATATGAGTAAACATACAATTCTCGCTAAAATTGTGTTCTCTTTCCTTGGGTTATTTAATGATTGAAATAAACTCCAGACCAAAGTAGCACATAATTGTCTATAGCAAGGTTGCCTCTTCCTGGTGCAAACACTGAGAACTCATATCTGAAAAGCATTTATTTAAATACTTAATTAAAAGTGGGCATCAATGTACTGTAAATAATGCTAAAAATGACAGAAAATGGAAAGTGTTTAAGTACATGCAACTTATGATGGATAGCATTCAGGGCAAAGATTTCATTTGGGGCCTTGCTTTGGAAAGAAGCGTTTTTATATATATATATATTCTAGGTGACAGAATCTCAGGAGGACGAACATCAGGCACCCCAACTGCTTGGTAGTTTTAAAAAGCTCTCCAAAGGCTTGATTCTGTAGAATTCAAATGTTAAAATGCAGAACTCATTAGTATAGGGTGTAGTTCTATGCAAGCTAGCGTGTATACACATACTGTAATTAGGGGTTTTATTTGATCTTTTATGTATTTGATAAAACTGGTGTGAGGAAGGGAGTCATCTCAAAAAATATTCTACTTCTCCTGTGACTGCTCCTGTGACGGTGCTTACTGGGATTCCCCAAAACTCCCGCGATGGCTGGGCCAGCACCGGCTGGCAGTGTGATCCGACCCGTTCCCATGAGTGTGCGCAGAGGGGCTACAGCAATATTCCTCCTCACGTTCCCAGTGGGATTCTTGTTTCTTCCTCTTTCTCTCCAGGGAGAAAGGGAGAACCAGTAATTCCTTGGCAGCGGAGTCCCTAGCATCTCTCAGATGTAGCGGGTGCCACCCACCCTGGGGTGAACAGCTCTCATTTACTTTCCTAGATGGAACGTTCCTTGGAGAGGATTTGCTGAACCGACTTATGGTTTTGCCGTTAGCGCTGGGAAGGGCAGTTCCACTAAATGCTCTTGGTTTTCACTTGTCTGCCATGCTTTGGGTTTCTATAAAATCCTTTTGATAAATTACTGTTCTGCTTTTTCCTTCTTTATATAAGGAGGGAGGGGGGAAGTCAGTGCTGACCCAGGCTCTAAATGTTTACCTGAGCCTCAGTGCTGCCTCCACATGTGCCGAAAACTGCATATTCACAAACCCTCAGTGTGCAGGTGCAAAAAAAAAAAAAAAAAAAAAAAAAGAAAGAAAGAAAAAATCTGCTAACGTGTTGCTGGTTTTAGAAATCCCTCGAATAGCCTCACACCTACATGCCCCAGAATTTTCTCCTGGTTTAGTACAACACACGGTTTCTGTTGCTGCTTACACTTATTTTGGGGTTCCTCTCGCAGCCGGTGGTAGTGCACGTGCAAAAACAGGTGCAGGTGGGTGCGCATTGATATTGAAGAGTGAAAACTCATCCCTTCTCCAGGATAAACTCTTTTATATCCTGCAGACCGCATTTGAATTTGTTACAAAACATAATGGGACTTCACACTTCTAAAAGCCAGTACATACCACCTACTTGGCTTTTTTGTTATAATGCGAGGGAAACATTAGCAAAATCGTATTTCGTGAGGTAAAGAGAAACCTGTGACATCCTGACACCCACGTACCAGGAGAAAAAAAACCCAAAATATTAGACTAGATCTGTAATTCTACCCTCCTAAATAAAAAGAAAGAAAAACAATGTCCACCACCCTTCTTCCAGTGTATTTCGTGTTTTTATATTCAGTGAAATTGGGAGATAAATCCATCTTTTGTCCTATTAGGTGGCAACATGCCATTGACATAAGTGGCGTTGAGATGTGGCCCTTGATTTTGGGCATCCACATTTCCAGAAGTTGTATGTGGGAAGAATGTGCCTTGTTTTACAATAATCACAGACACTCTATGCAGATGTAACATTGTCATTCTTGCAGGCATATCTTTTGTTCTGTAATACACAGTGGAATGGGAGATATAATTTAATGTGAATTACCTACAAATTGTATACGGTGCCAGTAAGTAGCTCTTTGCAATACCTGGTATGAATTTTCTGTCACTGACAAACTGAACAATGTGTCTTCTCTGAAATCTAAGGGAAAAAAAAAGAAAGAGAAAGAATCTGATGCAGTAGAATACAGTCAGATTATGAGGTGGCAAAATACATTAGACAATTTATATCTGCCCATCTATCTATCTTGCTTCCTTCCTCCCTGCGCTTATATACGTGTAAATAGATATAAATAAATGCTTTTAATGTTAATGGGACACAATTAGTAAATAGACACCTGAGTTTCTTTCAAATGCCCCTGAATGGAGAAGACGCATTTCCAAGCACTTGTTGTCTCTCAGGGATCAGACGTGCAGCACAGAGTCTTGCAGAGAGGCTGTTTGCACGTGAAAACGCAGGAGCTGGATTCTCGGTGTACATGGCAATGCACGCATGGAAGGTTCAAATCCCTTCAGACTGAAACGATAGTTGCATAAAGAGAGAAAGGTTGTTCTTCCATTAAAGCATACGGTGAACTTGTAAATTTTGGAACGCTGGGTGAAAGAATGGCCTTTAATATAATCAGATTTGTCATCTTGTCCCTCCCGCAGTGTAGAAGAATTACTGGAGCTGAAAGTCTTCTTGTCATCGGTACGACCAGCTGCAAAATGGCTTTCAGTGCCGCTGCCTCCCCCAGGCTGCCCCTGTAAATGGCTGGGGGGCTTATAGCTGTGCCCCTGGAGGTGTTTAAGGCACGAGTAGACGAGGTCCTGAGGGACATGGTTTAGTGTTTGATAGGAATGGTTGGACTCAGTGATCCGATGGGTCTCTTCCAACCTGATGGTTCTATGATTCTATGATTCTAAGAGCAAGAAATAGGTCTGTGCTCATGGTGGTGGGACATGGATGTGAGGACTGCTGAGCATATAGAGCTAAATTACTGGTGGTGCTCTGCTCGTGTTCTAAGGGTCCTTGGCTGCTGCAAGAAACTTCCTTTGAGGGCAATGGGCTATTGCGAAGCTCCTTGACTGCTCTGAGGCCCCTGGGCTGCTGCAAAGAACCCTGCTTTTTCCTGCTGCACTGGAACAGGCTGCTCAAGGAGATGGTTGAGTTACCATCCCTAGAGGTATTTAAAAGATAGGTAGAGGAGGTGCTTAAGGTTATGGTTTAGTGGCAGGTAGGTATGGTTGGACTCGGTGAACTCAGAGGTCTTTTCCAACCTGGTAATTTCATGATTCCAAGTTTGACGCTGGTCTTCTAGCATCTCTGCTAATGGATGTTATATGAAGTCATATGTAGTGCACTTATGTGGCACTGGAAAGTCAAGAGTTCAAAGAGGAGTACTTAGAAGACCGAGTTCAGCAGTTCCAAGGCATCGTGTAGTGGTGAGACCAGTGGCCGTGCTCAAGAACTCATTTGGGATGGGCTGAAACCAGTGTGGGGACACAGTTCTGCTGCATTGCAGACTCACAAACCGTGTCCCTGGACAGGTCAGGAGTGAAGTTCTGAACTCGTCTCTTACATTTAACGCTGCTGCCTTGGGTGCAGCGCTGCGCTGTGCCCAGATGTTACCTGGAGACTTCCAAAACATTGCTGACAAGGGGAGAGAACAAAATGGAGATTTTCAGATCATTACCTGTCAAAATTGCAACGAATTTCATGGACCAAGGAAAAGCCTCCGGGGCTTTTTCTGAATTTCTAAGGCTGACTGCAAACAATGACCATGTTAAGAACTGAAAAAAGGTCACAGTAATATATTGTAATAGCAAGCATTAGGTAACCTAAATGCAAGAGTTGGAGTCACTTCTCCCAATAAATAATAGATACAAACAGGAAACCAGGGGGAGACAAGAGATCTGTGTTATTCCTGCTACCATGCAGCAGTATCATTTTAATGGAAAAAAAAAATACATATAGAAATACAGAAAATGTTGAATACTTTTTTCAAGCTGCTCTTGAGAAACTCAGTGTCTTTGTATAAAGATGAGAATGACAGCTCATAGTACATTAAAGTGAATAGAGTTCCCAAGTCATTCAGCAGTGGCAGAAATTCACTTAATCTCAGTTTGATATAAGGCTTTTTTTTTTTTTCTTTGCACCAGAATGATTGGGTATCTGTGCGCGCTCTTGCTTTTTCTGCTTCCCTCCCTGCCCGGGTAGGGTACTTGTGTATGCACACACTGCTTCTGACACTTGGGATGCTAAGAAACATTACAGTTGATTTCACTTGTACAATTCTAATATATGCATTTAAAATAACTTTCAAAAATAATTTTTTAAAAAAAAGACTATTTTGAAGGGTTCATATTTGTTATTACCCAAACCAAGAAAGAAAAAAAGAAGATTCACCTTCCCTGGAGGTGTTTAAGGCACGGGTAGATGAGGTCCTGAGGGACATGGTTTAGTGTTTGATAGGAATGGTTGGGCTCGATGACCCGATGGGTCCCTTCCAACCTGGTTGTTCTATGATTCTGTGATTCTAAGATAGGAATGGTTGGACTCGATGATCCAGTGGGTCTCTTCCAACCTAGTGATTCTATGAATTCTATGAAGATGAAGACACCATCTCAGTTCCTTAATTTTATTTTCTTAAGTGCCTGATAAAATCATGGAATGGTTTGAGTTAGAATAGACTAGTAAAGATTATTAGTCCAACCCCTTGCGATGGGCAGGGACCCTTTTCCCTAAATCACATTGGTCAAAGCCCCATCCAACCTCGCCTTGAACACTTGATGCTGGTAAATGTAGCTGCTAGAAACATGGCTTGAATAACATGGCTGGAATAAGCGTTCAGAATTATTGTGTAGCCTGACAAATAGTGTGAGCCCTAAAAATCTTTTACTTCTAGCTGTAGGACCAGGAAAGTTGCTGAGAAGAATGGGTATTTTATAGCTGCTTCATAATTTTTTCAACCACGCTAAGAGATGTGGGACCTCAGGAGATGCTGTTGCAGGCAGGCTGGCTTCCTGCCTTCAGAATTCTGCTTAATCTTGAATGTAAAATCTCTGGCTGTCCCGTTTGCTTTTGCAGAAAGCCAGCTGGAGTAAATTTAACTCTGTTACAATAAAAAATCGTAGGCAAGGCTTCTCTTCAATAGCGTTTCTTGCTGCACTCCTCTAAATCCAACCTTGGCAATCCATAACACTGGAGAGAGGCAAAAGCTGAATTTAGGATTTAGCCGTTGAGCGAGGGAACTCGGGGCCCGATATTGTAAATTTATTTGGATAGCGAGCTGCCTTCTGTAATTATACCTGTCTTGGGCTGTACACTGTGGTTTATATATGTTTGGTATCCAGGTGCGTGGGTTTTGCCTGCTGGACCCACACAGGCAAATGGCAGCTTATAGATGCTGAACCAGGTGCGAGTACAAAGCAGGCAATGAGTAATTTGTAGGATGCCCCTATAATTTCATGCATATTAAGCCGACTATGCAAAATAGTTTCAGTACAGCCTTTACATTTGGAAATACAGATTTTGCACACTGATCACCGAAAATAAAACTCGTAGCTGTTTGTGCAGATTAGCATTTGAATCGACCTACCCAGTTTGGGGGCAGAAAGGGAAACATCCCGTGTGATTAGTCATAAAAGTAATTCTAAGTGGTTATTTTTAAAACTCCAGTGTCAGTAAGTTATTTTTTTTTAAACAAAGCATTTCTATTTGAGTGGTTAACTAAACTGCATTCACGTTCTGTTGCACAGTATTCGGTATCCTGCAGAAATCATTTGCCAATTACTTTTAAACATCAGCAACTCCATCATCCATTCCAACATCGGAGGAATTTGTACGAGCTCTCCATGTAGAAATTATCTGATCCAGCAACATCAGGGTTATGTTTTGTGGGTTTTTTCCCCAAATGGAAGTAGACCAGTATGTTCTCAGATTGTAATTTTATATATACTTTTTTTGCCAAGATGCCCGAGAGCTTGCCAGGTTTTTTTTTTTTTTTTTTTTACTGAAAGAATAAGAATTTTCACAAAACTCCTGTAGATCTACAAACTGTTCATAAATTTATTGACAGTTGGCAGCCCTGCTGTGCGTGCTGTACTGTTATATATCTGCCTTCTTCACATCTGCTTTGTCGGGGTATGAGACAGCCAGTCAAAAGTAGCTTAAGGAGGCTTAGCAGTGTCTGTAAATAAAATGGAGGGGAAAGCTCTATTTTTCCATTTCTCCAAGATTTCCTTTTATTGACGTGAAAGGATTTTAATGAAATTCTTGAGTCTAAGAACAGCAAGTGCAAAACAAAGAGGTCTAGCTCCTGTATTTCTTGTGAATAATTCCCTCAGACGTGACATGAAGGAGTGGAAAAGAGCATCCTCCAAATGCAGAAAGCAAAGTCTCCATTGCCAGGACAGTCATTCTCCTGCTACTGCATTCACTGTTGATTCAAATAGGTAATGTTAGTGCCGAGATCCCTCAGTTAACAGGTGATATTTAGATTATGATAGAATCCTGGCTATTTTTTTGGCTTCTTCCATTAAAAAGCTAGCAGTCAATTACAGCACGACAACTCAGACTATCAATGCATTCCCAAATCTTTCATTTTACAAGAAAAACAAGCTGCTTGGGTTTTCTCCTGCGGAGTTACCTTCTGCAGAGCCAAGCCCAGGGAGGCTCTTGCAGCTCAGCTCTTGGACTGCACTGTGGATTCTGCTGACCACACTGTGTAAATCGCAACCCTCCCAACCAGTCCAGCGAAGTCAAATTTAACTGGTAAAATTGAAGTGCGGCGTTTGGGGCTTAGTGAAGCAAGGCAAATCCTCTCTATAAGCGATAGAGGTGACCTTTCAAACCACCTCCCATACCGAGCCTCCTCCCTTTATTTTTGACACTGAATATAAACCATGGGAAGGGCTAAGTTAGAGGGCTGTGCTACCTGGGCTCCGCTTGTGACTCTAAGGGAATTTTAAGCCAAACTAGGAATTTCTCCTGTTTGTGATTTGACACGGTTAGAGGGACTCCAGTGCCATGACAAATGACAGCATTAACTCAACACCCTAATTCAGGTGAACAGAGCCATTGGCCAGATTTGATCCTTCCGCAGGCAGTGGGTAAGCACAGCGACAGCGCTGCTGAATCAGATGAGAGGTTAAACATCTACTTCATTTTAATTTTACAAAATGAGCCTAAGAAGTATTTTTAGGGAATGTTTAAAGTACAAAGGAAAACTTTGTTTAAAAATAGATTTCTGACAATGTAAAATAGGTTAGTGCTTCCTTTGAGGCAAACAAACAACCCACTTTAGAATTAAAAAATTTCCAGGCAAATGATTTGGAAATCCTTCCTTCTTGAAGCATGATCAAAGTAAAGACTTGACAGGTAGCATTTATCACAGGTAGTACCTTCTGCTCACTAAGTACTTGATGAGGCAAAAAAGAGAAATTAAAATGGTGGTTCGGAGTTACGTGGATATCTATTGTACTCTCAGCATAAAAAGACTCCCTTTAGGAAAAAAAAAAAAAACTCAGTTCACACAAAAGCTGTGACTCTGTTTTGTCATTTCGTAACTGAATTTCTAGCCAGAAGAAACGGAAATGGAGAAGAAGCGCTGGACTGCTCTTTCCAGCCTGCCCTGCAGAGCGAAGATTGGTTGGCCACTCTTGTGCATTTATCAGGATGCTGGTCCTTTGAAATGTTCCACATGGTGGAACTTCAGCCTTGCTCCTACAACATCATCCCATAATCTTATGCAAAGCACTTGAGTGCTTAATTTTCAGCCTGGAAATGGACCAAGTGAAATGAATAAGGATTAGTTAGGGTCTGAGGAGAAAACTTCCAAAGGCGTAGAGGACAGTTAGGGCATCTAATTCTTTTCTAAAGCCATAGGAAGTCAAGCACCTCGTAGGCACATTCAGAGATTGTAAATCTTTCCAGTAGGCAAAAAGCGTGCATTGAAGTTTTGTGCCGCATTAAGAGAAAAAAAAGCCCCTCTGTGATGAATTCCTCCCCAGTCTTAGTATTCAGCCTTAATTTCTCTTCATTAATTTAATTCCTTCTCTCCTAGGTATAGTAGCTTACACCTTTCTAAATATTCACTTTCTTCTTTCTTGCTTTCCTTGAGGTCAGGCTTTGAACTGGTGTATTGTGCTGCAGGTGATGAAATTATCTCCCTCCACACCCGCACCCCTCAAAAAAAAAAAGAGATTTAAAAGATATATTTTTGTTTCCCTCTTCTTTTACTTCCTTTAGATGTGAGGACATTCCCTGTTCACAGAATAATGGTTCCACATGTTAATTGTGTAGAAGCAGAAAATTTGCCAGTGAACAAGGAGATAATGTGATAACTGAGATCCTGGCCAGAATGCAAAGAAGGGGTCTAGGTTGTGCTTTAAAATATTTCGGAATCGTCGCCATGCTTAGGACTTTAAACATCTTTACAAGAAGAGTTACTGTGCACTAGCAACAGATTTCAAATCTTGCTTCTAGTATAGTTAGTCTGATACTTCTTGAATGGGTAGAAGGTATATGGTTCATTATTCCCCCCATGAAAACCGAGTGTTTTCAAGAACAGCCGTATCAGAATTTAGTGAGCACTATAAGTGGTTATGAAATATAGCTGCGGTGTGTGGATGGCATCCAAATAAATCCTATTTCAGCTTCTCAGATCCACCATTCTAGATTTATGGGCACTCTCTTCTATTTCTGAAGGACAGGATCTTGGAGCAAGGAATGTTGATTTGATTTTCCTGGTGAGAACTGATGCTTCTCTGTATTTTCCTGAGCAGCTGATTCTTAAAATAAACAGTCTAAATGGGGGAAAGATGTATTAGGTATATCTGACAAATCACAGCCCCACCCCAAACACACCAAGAATATACAGCTAAGTGAGCTCCAGCCTAGGGGATCCAATTTGAAAGAATTTGTTTAAAGAAATTTTTAGTTTCTTGTCCATCCTTCACAGCAAATGGGCTTCAGTCAGCAGTATTCCCTCCAGTGTAAGTACAGCGTTGCCTGACGCTGGGATCCCGGGGGAGCCCACAGTGTGCGGAAGGCACACATTTCTTGGGTGCCTGTGCCTCCATCTGATGTGGAACTTCTAAAATATTTAGGAAGGTACAACTGCAGATTGCAAATAGGAGCATTACCCGTGCTGTGCTTTTAGTAATTTTTGCTGGAGGTTGCAAGACTTTGCAAGGAAGGCGTTCAGACTGTTGGCTGCACACAAATACCCCAGCTTGCACTCGCAGTAAAAATGAAGCCTTTGAGCCAGCTTTTTTCTTTTGCAGATGTAGACACTTAACTACAAGCCACCTGATTGTCAGCAGTGGTGAGCAATCACAGCTTCCATTCATCTTTTTGAGAGCCTCTGCGCTTGCTGCTGTTGGAAATAAGGCCACTTGTGCTTAGGTGCCTAACTTTCAGAAAGTGAGTTTGAAATTGTTTTGCTTTGCAAGGGAATTACAGCGATTTGCCTTCTTGAGGATGGCAGGGGCAATCCAACATGCTTGGATTGACTGTGGAGTCTGAGTCGCTTCTGGAAGGCTTTACAAGTGAATTATTGGGATTCAGCAGTCTTAAGAGATGACATTGCTTTCTCTCTGTTACGTGTGTGCTTCGTTTTTGTGTTTTCTGTTGATGCACTGGTCAAATCTTGAGTGTTGTCTGTGAACAAATGAAATCCCTGTGTCCCTCTTAATCAGAATGAGTAAGAAAAGGAAGAGTTAACACATCCATGGTGTTCTCCCAGCAGCCATTGTATGTGGTTTCTTTGCTCTGGCAGGTTCCTGGGGTTGCACTGGTTCATGCTGTTTGCAGACATCTTAACTTAGAATCATAGAATCACAGAACAACCAGGTTGCAAGAGACCCACTGGATCATCGAGTCCAACCATTCCTATCAAACACTAAACCATGCCCCGAACTTCCTTATGTTCTGTCCATGCTGATGTCACAAAATGTGTTTCCAAAGGCTACAGATGTGCACAGCGCATCTTGTTTTAGTTACCTCGGTTCACACAAACGCTGGGGGCTGACACCCAACTGTGGAGGTGTGTGGGTTTTACAATTGGTGTCTTATAAGAAGACACCAGGAGTGAATAAGCTCATTAAGTGATTGAGTGATTGAGTTCATTAAGAGTGAACGCATACAAAACAGACATAATCTGGCATGGAAACAAACCCAAAAATCTCTACAGAGTTTTGTCTTTCTGAAGGCATGGGACTTGCAGGTTTCTGTTATCAACATTTCACCTTCAGCCTGTTGTGAATGGGGAACCCTTCAGGAAATAGATCATAGAATCATAGAATCACCAGGTTGGAAGAGACCCATCAGATCATCGAGTCCAACCATTCCTATCAAAATCATTCCTATCATGTTCCTTCATGTTTGCTGATAAGACTCTTCCATCAGAAACCTTTCCTTATCTAGTTCACATATCTGCTCCTCATAGGTAAAGTTCTGTTCTTAAGATTTCCTTCAACAAGAATCCTTAGTAAAGCTGTATTTTACAACTGCTTATGTAGCTTTCTTTGAGTCTATTTAGACTTCTTTGAGTCTATCTATCTATGGATGGATAAACAGATTTTTAAAAAGTTGCTACCCCTGTTTATACCATAAATCATTAATAATTTGTCTTTAAATCCAGTCAGTGAGCTGTTTGTCTTTAAACCCAGTCAGTGAGCTACTTTTGACTGAAGGCAGTGCCCCAGCACGGAAACCCTTCTGCTCCTTCAAGCTCTCACAGATAAAGGTGTGTTTTTGCAACAAGGTGTTTGTACAGACAGCCAGATTCAGGTGGCTTTGAGCTTTTCAGCTCCTGGTTGCTGGGTCTGCAGAGGCACTTTGCTAATTAGAAACACGAGGTGCAGGTACTCAAGTGGAATTTAGGCTGTCTAAATCCAGGCTCAAGTGCTTTCATTTTGCATTTTTTCAGATATGCAGTGGAAAAGTAAATTGATGGTAACAATAGCACAATTGCTTTTTAATTACTTGTCTAAATGGCGAACAATTATTGGGAGAGTTAGCAGGAGTCTGAACAAATGTTTAAATACAAATTGACAAAAATTTTGGGGTTGTACAGTGTTTTTTTCCAGAGCATTCTCTCTTTGCTTTGAGACATGACTGCACTGAGAAATTAATATCTGTAAATGTCTTGCTGCAGCAAACAGTAGTGAATCATAGAATCATAGAACAACCAGGTTGGAAGAGACCCATCAGATCATCGAGTCCAACCATTCCTGTCAAACACTAAACCATGTCCCTTAGTACCTCGTGCACCTGTGCCTTAAACACCTCCAGGAAAGGTGAATCAACCACCTCCCTGGGCAGCCTATTCCAATGCCCAATGACCCTTTCCGTGAAAAACTTCCTCCTAATCTCTAGCCTAAATCTAGTGGGATTTAAAATGCCTGAAATCCATGTTAGACACCAAGCAGACCATCCAGACAGTTTTCCAAATGAAAGAACTTGGTATTCTCCAGTGCCTTGTTGTTTGCCTGTTAAAATTTCTGCCTTTCCTGGATGTTTTCTTCCGAGACTGGTTTTTGTCTGTCTTTAGTACTCCGCAACGCTAGACTCTGCATTCAGTGAAATTAAAATGCCTCCATATTTCAGATTTTTGTAATGTAGTGTGACTTTTTAGCAATTTGAATGTACCTAATTATGCGGTTCTGGTTTGTCTTTCTTCCCTTGCTTTTCTCCTTCCAAGATCCTTCTTTCTCCCAACTTTTAAAATCCCCTGGAAGTAACCTGTGTAGAAGTTAGTTTAATAACAGTACTGAGCTACAGAATTCCTACTGACAGCAAGTGCTGATATTTGCAAAGAGGTGTAAATAAGCTGAACATGGCAAGTGTGTGAGAGAAAGCCATAATGCAGAAATACCCTTCTGTTTAAGGCTATCAAAGGGCTTGACCTCAGATTTGCTGAGAGTAAAGAATATTCCCACTTGCTTAACCAGACTGTGTGTTAAGCCGTAGACTTTTTGGTGGTTTTTTTTTTTTATACTCAGTACACCAACAACATCAAGTGACAGCAGAAAGTCTAAAAAAGAAAGTATTAGAATGGAAGGAAATGAAATGCAGCTAAAGAAAATTGATTTTGTTTCATCAAATACTTTTTGAAGTTATGAAGTTGCGGTATTTATCTTAGAAATACTTATTTTCTGCATGGATTTCAGAGCTATAAAAATATATATTCTCCTTTGTCAACATTTTTTCCTAAAAGGGTTCAGTTTAGATAGCTGGACATGCACTAAATCCCTTTTTATTCTACAAAAGAATGAATGAGAAAAAAAGAGAAAACAAAATTATTTGAGTCCTTATAAGCTCAAACAATTTGTTTAAATGTATTTTATGCCAAATTTGCATACTGAGCTGGGAACCTCTAGGGATGATTATATGAATCAACAAGCATTCAAGCGGTACAAAGGACAAGAAATTTGAAAATCCACTTCTAGTTTCTAGGTTTGGCATAACTCTATATATTTTCACTTGTATAGCCATTTGTATGAGGGGTTAGAGCCTGGAAGGGGTTATGAGCTCTCACTGCTTGGGGTTTAGCTTTGGATTGGACCAGATAGATACGCAGGGGGCAACAGCTAGGATTTCTGCCTGTCCCTGAGCTTTCTGCCTGTCCCTCTCACTCTGGCATTTACCATCTGCTGTAGCAAAGAGTTCATTGCCACAAGATGTCACTGACACTAAGAATTTACCGAAGATCTTCAATGGGAAATATGGCATTTAAATGGCTGAGAAGCATTCACAGCTTCAGAATACTGTACTTGATAAATAAAAGACAGCTTGAAACTGCTTGGAACTGTGCTGATATGCAGTTCTTGAGGTCAGGAAAGTTGCCCAGTTTTCCCAAAGTCTTTCCTCTTGTCTTCCTGGGGAATGAGTAGAGTGCAGCGTGTTGGGAGACACAGCTCCCAGGTTTGATCCTGTGCAATAATTCCTAACACCCCATTTGTGGTTTCTGTTTTAGTCAGCAACTGGCGTTTACCATATCCTCAGTCTGTTTGCTGGGAGTGACAACAATTGCTTGTTTTCCAGGGATGGTGAAATGCTTAATAGTCTGAAATTGTAGTCTTGAGACGAAAATATTCGGAAACAAAGGTGTTATTGGGACACTGTCTTGCTGTTAAAACAGCAGCTTGCCCCATCACTAAAATATCCACTACGTTCTGGAATGAAGTTCATGTGACACACGGCAGAAATGAGAAATAACGCCAAATATTTCAAATATTTGAAATGAGTCCGCGCTGTGTTCACTGCTTGGCTTGTGGGTAATCCTGTTGGAAAAAAAGACAGTAGCATATCTACAACAGTCTACCTGGAGGACAGCAGAGTTCAGAGAGGGATGAATATACATGCCTTCTCTACTGAGGTCCATGCAGCCTCTCAGAAGCTCCTGCAGCTGCCAGGGTGGTATCAAGATAATTTAAAATGTGTCAGAATCAGAGGAGTGCCTGGAGTGTCAGGTCTCCTAGCATTTGAAGAAGAAAGCATTTATCTCCTTAGGGAAGGAGATAGAGAGCTGTGGTTCACCTAGTGCCATGGGGCAGGACGCTAGCAGAGCTGGAAAGTTGTTTCTTGCTCGGCAGCCAGTGCACCACATCCAAGTACCTTCTTATATGCAGACTTTGGCATGAAGAGAATGCAAAAACTGAATGACCTTGGGAGGGGAATTTGCCTTCTCCAAGATACTGAGAGATTGTTTCTTATTTACGCACTGATTGTGTAGCTGGATGACTGAACAGAACCAGTAGCTTCTCTGTCTGAACACGTGTACCAAGCTGGACATGACCATTGCTAATAAACATTTTCCAACAGATTTCTTAATATGAATATACTGGATTTCAGTATTCCTTCTGAAATGAGATCAGATGGAGCCTCAGACCAGGAGCATGGGAAAAAATTGTAGGAGAGGTTTTTGGAATTTCCCCTCCAAAAAAATGAATGTAGATTTCTCGTGGACTTGGGTGTCTGAAAAATTCCAGCTGGAAATATTTAAATGTTCCTTCTGTAAGGTTTTCTTTCAGTGGAGTTAAAACGCTTCATGGCAACTTTTTCGCAGGACATTGATACTTCAGGTTCTTTCAGTATCTTCAGCCAACTTTACCTGTTAGTAGTATGGAGACTTCCTCAGGGAAATAAATGTTACGGAATCTCCTATATAACATATCGTGGTGCCAACCACTGGAAGGTTAATAGGAAACTGTACATGGCACTTCCAGCAAGTTATAACTTTTTGATTGAAATTTGTAATGTGTCAGAAGAGAGCCTTCTCCATGCGTTAAATTTCACTGAGGAAACTCTTAACACTTCGAAATGTGTCTACTAAATAAAATAGCGGATTGAAAACATAAGACGGTAGCAAGTACAGTTTTATGAAATGTGCCCCAGCATCCCAAGATTGCTCCAACCTACCTGTCTCTGAGGCTTTCAAAGGCTCTACCAGGAGTCTCTCATGGTGTTTACAGAGGAGGTGTTTCTCCTCTAGCAAAGTTGATGTACCTCTGGAGGTAAACCAGCAGCATGCTCTGGGTTTATCCGGATGTGCCATGGGTCAGCAAGATGAGCAAAGTCAGTCACATGCAGGATGAAACCAGGGCTCCCTGTGATTGCCAGCTGGCTCTCTGTTGAGAAATGTCCTAATTCCCATAATAGAGCGCCTATTTCATGGTACTTTAAAGTGAGAACTCTCAAGTGGCCGGCCACATAAGCAGCTTTCACGTAAACACTTCAGTTCTGCTTCACTGCAAATGGCTTAGGTGCTGATAAGTGAAGCTGCATGCCTTGACATGGCACAGACCTGTTTATTTTGTGTCATACAATTAAATTGTCTCACTCAAATTAGACCCACCAGATGTCCAGGTACCACATAGGTGCTTTTCATAGAATCATAGAATCGCCAGGTTGGAAGAGACCCACTAGATCATCAAGTCCAACCATTCCTATCAAACGCCAAACCATGTCCCTCAGCACCAACGTCTACTCGTCCCTTAAACCCTTCCAGGGAAGGTGACTCAACCCCCTCCCTGGGCAGCCTCTGACACTGCCCAGTGACCCTTTCTGGGAAAAACTTTTTCCTGATGTCCAGCCTGAACCTCCCTTGGTGGAGCTCGAGGCCATTCCCTCTCGTCCTGTCCCCTGTCCCTTGGGAGAAGAGACCAGCTCCCCCCTCTCCACAACCTCCTTTCAGGGAGTTGCAGAGAGCAATGAGGTCTCCCCTCAGCCTCCTCTTCTCCAAGATAAACACCCCCAGCTCTCCCAACCACTCCCCTTCCTCTCCAGCCCCTTCACCAGCTTCGTTGCTCTTCTCTGGACTCACTCCAGAGCCTCAGAAAGAACTTCTCTATGACCTCCTGATGTTTTGTCCTTTCAGGATAAGTTCTGTCTTGTTACCCCCTCCTCTACTTAGCCTCCCATTTGGGTAGAGAAGAGGATGTTTTTGTCAGAGAACCTGCTGTCCACGATTTATTCCTCTTATCCCGTGTGCCGTAGGGCACAGCTCATAGGCACTGCCAGAACTTCTCCTCTGCCAGATTCTTCCAAAGCAGATGGGCTGTGAAGGATATATATGTTAAGCTATTGGCAGAGGGTAGCTAACACTAAGCTGTTAGAGTTTGTGGCTGAATGTTATTACTGAGAGAGGTCCCCTAGTAAAATGTACATGATTTAGGATTTCACATGCATCTGAGATCACGGTGCAGACATTCTCAATGGTAATGAATATGGGCAGTCAGACTGTAGACCAAAACTTGTCCTACCGTGGGAAAATAAGGCTTGAATGTTAGTAAGAGTGGGATGCTAAGCCTGTGCTTCTGTTTCACATACATGAATGGACACTGAGAAACATTTCTGGGTAAGCTCTTAAATTCATTCATTCTTTTGTGTGAATGAATCAAAGAACATTTTTCTGCATCTCTCCTTCCGAAACTCAGGTAGACATGGAGTTGGTCCAGCCACTTTCCTACCACCTTAGTTTGAAGTTAAGAGGTTTTGAGGCTTCAACTGACTCTACTTAGCTGGTCATTGCAGCTTAATGTCATCGCTGAGTGCGGAGCTTGGTAAGTGGATATGTCAGGATTTAGCCAGCGTATCTACCTACTGCAGGAATATTTCCAGACTACAAAGATTAATAAAGTTAAAGTAAATGGCCTTTAATTATTTTATTATGATTCTCACTTGCAATGTAAGTCTGACTTGAAAGAGAGTGGTTGGTCTCTTTGCAATTCTGTTTTCTTCTTTGGCTTTTCGTTCCTAAGAGAATTAAGCTGGAAGACTCCACAGAAAACATGGGGTTGACTTTATTGTGAAATGTAGCATTTTAGCTATTAGTGAAGTGTTTGGTGTGTTGTGGTCTGAAGCCAGGTTCTCATATATGAATGCTGATGTAAGCATAAAATAGCTTAACAGTAACAACAAATTGGAGGATCATCACCAGAAGTGATTGATAGTCCATCATCAAAATGAATTTCATATCGTCTATTTTCTGCCCAGGGAGTACTCTGTGTGGGGGGCTGAAAAAATATTATTCTGTTTCATTTTATTGTTTTCTTGTTGCTGTTGGCAAATTCCTAACCTGCTGTCTGATTCTACTGTATTAGGTTGCAGAGGGAGAAAAATAAATAGTGAGTCTTTTAAAAAACAATCTTTTATTAATAGGGAAGGGATTAAAAACAAGCAAAAATCCATATTTTCATTAAATGTTTCATGAAGTGCCCTTGTTTTGTGGAAACATTTTAAAAATATTTGTCAGAGAACCAGGTTCTTGCAGACTTGACTGTACTTGCTAAGTATCAAAATATTCCAGCATGGGGGAAGAGCAGGTGTAAAAAAAAAACCACTCTCTGCGCTTATTACTTGAGGGGTTTCAAAAGTATTCTCACAAAACTTACCTGCGCTGTGTTGGTGAGATGATGAATGCTGTTGGTTGTAAGCCAGGATTTTATCTGGAGGCCCATGACCAGCCGTGGATGCTCTGCAGAGGGATGCGGGTGTGGTGGGTCCCATCCCCAGCTGGTCCCCGACTGGGGCTGTTGCTTTGTGGTATCACTGGTAGCGCTCAGTGGCTCTGCCCCACTGCCAGCACAAAACTGACTGGGAGAAGATTTTCTGTAAGGAAAAATAGTGTGCCTAGAGCAAACAAACAGAGCTGAAATCACTTCACAGGCAGCTTTTTGAAGCCTCCCTTTGTTGGCTGGGAAATACAGCGGGAACATCCATTGTGCGCCGAAGCCCGAGTGCATTCACTTAAGAATTTTACCACCCAACTTCTCAGTACTTTAAAGGCAAGATTAATGAGCACTTTATCCAGCGCATATGAGCTGCCTATCAAGAATATTTTCAACAGTGCACCAGTGATACACCGCAGATAGTGCTGACAGAAGCTAAAGTGAAATGTCATACTTTCAGATCTGACGCCGTGTGCATTTGGAAGAGGGCCTGTACTGCCTTCAGAGACTGACAGCTAAATCCTTCATTCTTTCAGCTTCCAACATATGGCATGAAGTAGGGTGTGAAAGATAAATTTCTTTGGATAGGTGCAGAAAATATGTGCAACGTTTTTACTGGTTGGCTGCATAGGAAGATCAAAACAGACGTGTTTTCTGAGAGCAGAAATGTAAAGCTTTGAAAGCAAACATCCAGATTGCCTGTATTAATGATGGGTACCTACTCGGAGGAATTAATAGCCTTCTCCATAAGCTTGGCAATGACCACTTGAGAAAAGAAGGGTCGATGAGGCTGCTAGAGCTCCCTGGCTGCCCTCGGTTGACTTGTGCCGTAGTTACTGTTAAAATAAAGAGTTGGTGGAAAGTTCCAAGGATGACTCAACTTTTCTTTACATCATCAGAAGGCGTCCACAGGGCCTCGTAGATCCGTCTGCATAAGCTGTGTGTACATGTGCCACACGCTCCTGAGCTATTTCAGGATGTTGAAATGGTATTGACTATGAAGCCAAACAGTCGGTCTTAATCATATATTACCCTGATACAACCCTGTCAAAAACTTGGTATGTCCTTAATATTATCTTCCTTAAAGATATCATCTTTACAACTGAAGAAAAATGTTTCATATAGGTGGGTGGTTTAGCCAGACAGAAGATTAATATTTTATCGTGATTAACTCAAAGTAAACAGATGTTCTCTGATGCCAATATTGCTAAAAACTATATTCATAACTGTATACATAGAATCAATGAAATTTATTCTCTCAGGAGACTCAAGCTATTGTGAGTTTGCAGGCGAAGTAACCAGGCAGACATAGAAACCAGTTCATAAATATATGATGATGATATAGAGAATGTGGAAATTGAGAATGAAAAAAAGCACTTTCGTGTGATTGGACTCGATGATCTGGTGGGTCTCTTCCAACCTGGTTATTCTATGATTCATATTGTCCAGAATTAAGATTTTTTTAAAAAATTACACTAATTAGATATGTCTCCATTTTTCAGACCTCCTCTCTTATCCCTCTCTTCCTGCCCACCCACAGACTGGTCTGTTAGTCTGACATTCAGTAGGACAGTATGAACTTTTTGCTCCACCTCTGTGCTTCTCCCATATAACAGCTCCCCTTGCCCATCAGTGTGGCTCTGAGAATGGTACTAATGTGTCTGGCATGCAATTTAAAGGAAATTCTCTGACGTACCTTTTCAATGAATAAATATATTCATTCCTCTCCTCTGTAAAAGTAACTCTGCCGTGAGGCCATGGTACCTATGGATCACAGCACATGTTTTAGATGAGCATCAGTTCTCCCAGGTGTAGAGACAGGACTGACCAAGAAATGCAGGGATTTCTGGAGCCCTGAATCTGTGGGAGCTCTGCTCCTGGAGGGAGGCAGGGAATGGACATGATACAATTTACTGGAATGGATATTGGGAATAATGCCAGTGAAATCCATGAATGCGCTACTATTTAAGATGACTGAAATTACACTCCAGCTGCATTTGTGGATGTGTGCCCTGGCTATTTGCTGTAATAACCCAACAGAACAGACACCTTTGAGTGTATTCTTCTTTTTATTTCTCCTTTTGATTACAAACCACCTCATTTATGTAGAGTTGATTCATATTATTTCTCTGCTTAGCACTTTATGAGCAAATGAAACTGCCTGCAAAGTTGCCAGTTAGTTCCAGCCGAGCTTGGAAGCCCGCCCGTCGGAGCCAGCTGTAATTCCACACTGGCAGCCACCGGCAAATGGGACTAACCCAGCACGAGCTTCCAGTCCCTGCTGATCCAGGCTGACTCTCGCTGGGTGGATGAAGTAGGAAAATACTCTATCCCGCTGTCAATTTTTATAGCCTGATTCCTATCCTAATGTCTAATTTAACAAATCAGGAATGCAGAGGAAGGAGGTGTATGTCATGGAATGTCCTATGTCCACTTCTCATCTACGATATGAAACTTGCTGTCTTTCATTCTATGTCTAATCTGTTTAGAAATGGTTTAACATATAGCTTTGCCATTATTTGGTTTTGAAAAACATTGAAGGCAACCCCAGAATGTTTCTTACAAAGCTTTTTGTGATATGTACCTTCAATCTGGAACCCAGTCTCATTTTGACCCTCTTTTAAATAGCTGTCAGGAGGAGGAGTAGAATTAGTTATAGCAAGTCCAAAAAAAAAATTGGTTATAGCAAAATTCCCAAGTGACAGGGGACAGGACAAGAGGGAATGGCCTCAAGCTCCGCCAGGGGAGATTTAGGCTAGAGATTAGGAGGAAGTTTTTCACGGAAAGGGTCATTGGGCATTGGAATAGGCTGCCCAGGGAGGTGGTTGATTGACCTTCCCTGGAGGTGTTTAAGGGATGGGTAGATGAGGTGCTGAGGGACATGGTTTAGTGTTTGATAGGAATGGTTGGACTCGATGATCCGATGGGTCTCTTCCAACCTGGTTGTTCTATGATTCTATGAAATCAAAGCCTGTGCTGGTGTTCTCCTAATAGAGATATATTAATGCCAATCTTTTGTGCTTGAAAGTGTGTGGTGGTGGGTAAATCTGAAATCACATGTGTACAATGAAGTTTGTAGGCAGTGGGGTAGATGGGAACCCATTAAGCTTCTTCAGGCATCTGTGGAATAGCACCTGGTTATCTTCATTCTCCTAGTCATGGGATATTCCCCTTCAAATCTATGTGCAAGCGTAAATCCAGTGCAAATTTAATGAAAGTATTTTAGCGACCGTGGAAGAGAGACCTGGCTGGAAAGCTTTCTTTTGCATCCCCACTGGTGCTGGAGGGGACTGCAGATCCCGGAGGGACATGCCGCGATTACAGACTGCCCTTTCTTCCTCTCTGTTCCTCTGTGTATCTTAGTATTCTGACCTTTAGGCAGGCTGGATGCTGAGCTGTGACGGAAGCTGTGCAAGATGTAAAAGCACCATAAGCAAAGAGAATCATGCAGCTCATTGATTTTTGCAGTCTGTGCATTTGCCAGCATACAGCAGCAAGGAGTTAGCGGCACATGCTGTTTTCTTTCTTTTTAAAAAATGAACCTTTTCAGTGTCAAAGGAACTACACAAATAGCAAAAAGACCATGAAGGAGGTTAGTGAGCTATTCTGAGAAACATGCAGGAAGTGATTACTGTTGGCCATAATGTTCATAGTACTGTAGGCATTAATGTATGTAATTCAAAAATTACAGACCATTAAGTCATGCATGGATGCCAGCTGATTGCATTGTGCTGCTCCTTTTCTTCCGGAGGTGTTGAGTCATGGCCTTTCTGCATGTGCAGAGTCTGTGATTTGGCTACCGGTTCTGCTGACTGGTAGCTCCGGTTCCATGCAAAGCACAATTTGAATGTGAATATTTCTTAGAGTGACACCCAAAGACTAGGAAAATGGATAAAAATATAGGCCACAGGATTAAGTTACTTACAAAGAATAGAAGCATCATTTGTTGTGGATCTGGATGGGCTGTGAATAATGATATACTTCTCAAGAAGTAGGGTGGGACCTGATTACAGAATTAGTTTTTCTCATTAAAGAGATAACTTACAAGGTCATCTCCATGTTACAGAGGTTAGTGGATACCCCAGTTTATCAATTGTTCAGACTGAACTTGGGGGAAGGGCAGGATAACTTCACTGCTCCTTCTCTTTGGCTTGTTGGATTTCACGATGCTCAAAGCATTTGGCTTCCTGGAAACTAGAGAGGTTGAAGTGCTTCTCTGAAAGAGTTTCAGCTGATACGCTTGCAAGGTTGTTACCCTGCCTAGAAAGTGGGATAAGCAGCTTTTTATTCACTTTTCTTACTCAGCTGAAACTTTTAAGAACTAATGTAACAAATAATTAAAGCTAGAATTTTCAAAAAGATGTTAAGCCAATTAGACTCAAAATACAATGGAAGGTCAAGGTGAGTTAGGCTTCTAATTCCCTTAGGGTCTAATTTCCAATGAAGTCTGAGAGATTATGTTAAGCCTATTAATGCAATATGAAATTATAAGTGTTTTATAAAAAATTATCTTGTGTAGCAATCAGTTTACTTCAACTTGGCAATGCTGATTTTTTTCAATAAAGGGAAAGACAAGTGAAAGAAAGCAGTAGAAATTGTCTGCCAGTTAAACCTGGCAATAGAGAGATTTAGTCATGCTCCTTTGGAAGGCAGAGATCTTTTATGGAAGAAGCTTATTATGGCTATAATGGCTAAAAGTAATTTGTGGTTTTTCAGTCATGGATTGCTCTGGGGGCTGGAGACCCTCTCAGCCTATTGTTCTATGGCCCTGGGAGCTCTTAGTTGTGCTACCAGGAATTTCTTCAGCAGCCTGTACCCAGTCCAACAGCCTCATCCAATGCCAGCACCCTATCCACAGTGTCTTCTGTGTGGGAGACCTCAAGTGCGCGTTTGGGAACTGTCTTTCCCGTGCCTGCACTAGGAGAGTTCTGCTAGAACTAGGATTTTAGGGAAATACTGTCTGTGGGGCTTACTGCTGCATCAGAACAGCAGAGTACAGGCAAAAATCTTATCTATGACACTATTCAATTATTGTAATCCATATGTTGTCTCCTGAATCCTAGACAACGTCACCGACTAACATGTGGAGTGTAAAATTCCTTAAGGCAGCTGTCTTGCGTTTGGACTCTTGGAAACCAGATGCATAATGTAATGGAATAACAAGTTGTTACATGCCAGCTGATCTGTGATGGCTGTTTGCCTTCTGTACCTCATGACATAGAGTAATCTGGCTTTGGTGAGACTAAGGTGAAGCCAGAGAGGTTGTCAGACTCGTTTCCACCCAGCACAGCCTGTTTCGCTGCTGCTATGCTCTCACATTGACTCATTGCACACACTGGTTGGAGACTGCCAGGCAGTGTGTCCAAAGTTGGCTGCATTAGAATCATAGAATAACCAGGTTGGAAGACACCCACCGGATCATCCAGTCCAACCATTCCTATCAAACACTAAACTATGTCTCTCAGCACCTCGTCCACCCATGCCTTAAACACCTCCAGGGAAGGTCAATCAACCACCTCCCTGGGTAGCCTGTTCCGGTGCCCAATGACCCTTTTTGTGAAAAACTTCCTCCTGATGTCCAGCCTAAACCTCCCCTGGAGGAGCTTGAGGCCATTCCCTCTTGTCCTGTCCCGTGGGAGAAGAGCCCAGCTCCCTCCTCTCTACAACCTCCTTGCAGGTAGAGAGCAATGAGGTGTCCCCTCAGCCTCCTCTTCTCCAGGCTGAACACCCCCAGCTCTCTCAACCGTTCCTCATAGGGCCTGTTCTCCAGCCCCTTCACCAGCTTCATTGCTCTTCTCTGGACTCGCTCCAGAGCCTCAACATCCTTCTTGTGGTGAGGGGCCCACAACTGAACACAGGATTCAAGGAGCGGCCTCACCAGTGCTGAGTACAGAGGGAGAATAACCTCCCTGGACCCGCTGGTCACACCATTTCTGATCCAAGCCAAGATGCCATTGCCCTTCTTGGCCACCTGGGCCACTACTGGCTCATGTTCAGTCAGCTGTCAACCAACACCCCCAGGTCCCTCTCCTCCAGGCAGCTTTCTAGACAGACTTCTCCTAGTCTGTAGTCTAGAACTGTTAGTCCTGAACTCCGCACCTCACGTATGATCTGCCCATGTGCTGCAGCTCTTGTGTGCCCTGGGCATTTCACATGCACAGGGATGCTGCTGCGTGTGCTGACCCACCCCAAAATGTGTGCAGGATGCATGCATGTCATGTGTTCATCAGACACCAGAGAGTTTAAGGTGTTTAGTTCATCTGATTTTTCACTTGTTAACCTGATAAAAACCTTGTGAGAGCCAAAATGCAACCGTATGAACATGATGCCCACAGGTTTATTCCAGTGCACTTGCAGCAAGCCACTGCTTTAATACAATATTCCATAGTGTGTTTCTAAACTGAGTGGATTTTTTTTTGTAAATACAGAAATCTGAAATCATCGCCTTCATATTTTCTCATAGCATGGAGAGCTGCATTTGAACATAATCACTTCTTATGTCAAAGCTCTAATTATATGATTTACACTTCTAAAATCAAACATGCAAGTACCAATAATAATAATAAAAAGTGTTCTGGTTAATTCTAAAATTAGTTCAACTAGGAAACAGATTAGTGTATTCTTTGTTCAAGTTTGGGGAATATTTTACATAGAACACTTAAGGCTGAAGAATGTCATCTGTGATTTTTGTTCTTAAAGTGTCTGGAGTGTGTGTGTATTTAAACATCCTGTGACTTTAGTCTTAAAATTATATGTAATTGTGCATTTACTAAAAATACTGATGTATTTATTCCAACACATGGATGCAGATGTGAACTGTGTATGAGAGACAGCAAGTCCTGTTTCGTTTTAGATCTGGATTGTAGATTCAGCATCTGTTTTACAGAGAAAAACGCTGATGAGTTAAATGCTTCTCTGATAGGAAAGCACAGACATAGTTGAGCATGGGATGATCTGTGCTGCAACATCCCTGTTGTCTCCTTGTTATTCAGGTAACCTGCATGTGTAATGTGGGTGTGGAAAGAAACGTGAGTTCACTTTCCAAAATCATCTTCAAAACACCCTCAGAAAAAGAGGGTTGGGAATTTGGGGAAAATTTGCGATGCTTTTCAAAGATCCTGTGATTAGAAATGACCCATTTTGGTCTGCAGACCTCAGAGAGCTGTTGCAGGCACAGTTTAGCTAAACCAGCAAGGGCTTCATGCAAAGTGTTCTTTTCACCTGGATGAAATTCAAAACTTTTGTTTATGTTTCTCTGTAATGAGAAAGGTAAAGATGAGAACTTAATGAATCTGGATATAAATTATATGAGAGGTGTAGTCACCACCATCTCTACTGTGAGTTTTCTGGCAAAACAGATTGATCAAGTGCTTACAGCTATTTTCCAGTTTGTTATTTTACTTTTTGACTCTGTAGACATTCAGATTTTGCAGTTAATTATTTAGCGTACGTGAAACTCTTGTGCTGAGTGGATTTGTGCTGTTGAAATTAAAGAGGGAAACAAAACAACTGTTAGTAATTAGACACATTTCATGTATCTGCGTACGCATCTTAAAACAACAAAAAAATGTCTGTGTTTGCACGGGAGCCTCGGATTTGATAGCATTCGGTAAATTTAATTATAGGCTACGGGAATTTTCAAAAGTCCCTGCATGTTTACGTATAGTTTACCAGTTTTCCCCAAAGTACTTTGACGGATTTTGCAATTAATCTTCAGATTCATTTGATTGGAATTTGGAATTCTCTGTTTACATCTGTCACCAGTTGTGTGGAGCGGGTTTACCCTACGACAGTTAAGGTGGTGTGTCCTTCGTACTCACATACATATGGTTTTCTTAGGTACCAATAATCTTTCTCATATAAGTTTCAAATGAGAATGGAATCAAAGAAATGGAGCTTTCTTAAGTCCCAGAAGATTTTTGAGTACTGCAGGCATAGTTGAGGGGCTGAAGATAACAAGAGAACAAAGAAATCCAATTAAAATAACATTTCTTTTCAGCGTCCTTTCTTACCTGTTTTCGATGAAATGCACAATCCTGTTAATTTTCTACTGCATCATCAGGAGCCGTAAAATCTGAGGAACTTAGGGCAGTTCTGGGAAGCCTTTTTATAAAAAGGAAGACCTTTTCTACAGGAAATTCTAGAAAAGTCTTGGGGTTATATTTTCTCCAAGTACCCACTGGGTGGTGTTGCTGACCCCCAGCTCTAAAGCTGCTTCTGGAGAAGTCCTGTGGCTTCTCCCTTGGTGGTCTAGAAATGCAGGACACAAGCTGATAGGGAAGCTGGACTCTGCCTTGATTTATTCTACTCACAGCACCTCTTGCTAGACTTTGCCTAGATAAAGTTCTGTGGTAACTTAACAAAACCCAGCTTATTAAATCAGAATGCTTGCACTTTACCTGCTTATTTCGCATCAGGACGTGCAGTGCTCTCCCAAATGAATATTTGAAACCCTGTTAAACAGCACAGCTGGGATTTCCTTACCTGATATTCCTGCTTTCAGCAAGAGGAGCACAGTTGTTGTCGAGCAGCCTGGCAGTGCCCGTCTGCTGCTTTCTTCCCAAGTGGCAGCATATCCCACCCAGTGCTGCTGCTTGGAGTTGGAGGGCTCTTTGCTTCGGCCAAACCTCCCCACACGTGGATTTTCCTGTTCTAGATCATTTGGGCCCCTCACCACAAGAAGGATGTTGAGGCTCTGGAGCGAGTCCAGAGAAGAGCAGTGAAACTGGTGAAGGGGCTGGAGAACAGGCCCTATGAGGAACGGCTGAGAGAGCTGGGGGTGTTTAGCCTAGAGAAGAGGAGGCTGAGAGGAGACCTCATCACTCTCTACAATTACCTGAAAGGAGGTTGTGGAGAGGAGGGAGCTGGGCTCTTCTCCCAGGTGACAGGGCACAGGACAAGAGGGAATGGCCTCAAGCTCTGCCAGGGGAGATTTAGGCTGGACATTAGGAAAAAAAAATTTTCACACAAAGGGTCATTGGGCACTGGCAGAGGCTGCCAAGCGAGGTGGTTGATTGACCTTCCCTGGAGGTGTTTAAGGTGTGGGTGGATGAGGTGCTGAGGGACATGTTTTAGGGTTTGGTAGGAATGGTTGGACTCGATGATCTGGTGGGTCTCTTCCAACCTGATTATTCTCTGATTTCTCATTCTGGCAGCATCTCTTCACTGATTTTTTTTTTTTTTTTTAATGGAAATGTTCCTGTTGGATGCTGGCAGATAAAGCTTTTCCCTTCTCCTTTCCTGACACCAGGTGCATCCCCAGCGCCCTGGGGAGCAGCGAGCAGTCGTGAGGGTCACTGCGTTCTCTTATAGCAAACCTGTGATGATCACACAACTTCACAGCCAGAGAGATCCAACGGGCTGGCGCAGGGAGCTCACAGATCTGTTCCCGAGGATAGCTCTGCTGCTGGCGCGGGTGATTCCGGGAATGACCTTCTGCATTTGAACACATTGTCGAGTGGCACTTGCGAGATGATCCCAGCAGTGTCTTTATAAATCTTAGCAGTACATGACAGACAGCAGTTAGCGGAAACAGCGGGAAGTGAGTGGCCTTTGAGGCACTGCAAAAGGGATACCTTGACATGTTATCCGCCAGCGAGGGGAAGTCGCTTGGGAGTTGCTTTTGTATCACTGCAGGGGAGTACATGGAGCTGCTGAATAAAAAGTGGATTTAATCAGACTTACTTGGGGATATCCCTTCACCTCACCCTCCTGATTGCATCTTCGCAGTGAGGAGCTAGTTAATTTTAATGATAAAAGTAGAGAATCTCCTTATTGAAATTTAAATTAGGTTAATGACTAGTGATATGGCTAAAGGGGATAATTTACAAAACAGAAATCCCTTATGCAAAAGTGTGTGTGTGTGTGTGTGTTTTCTGGATTATACATGGAAATCCCTTAGTTTTGATTTGACTCATTTAAAGCCAAAAATCAAACACAAATATTGTTACCATTTCCAAGACTGAAAAAACATAGCTCTTGAGCTTGTAATTTCCTCTTTGAAAGAGGAGGCTGCTTTTGAGCAGGCTGACCTCTTTCCTCCTTCCTTTCCTCCCCAGGATAATACCTGATTGTGAGAAGGGCTCAACCTCTATTTGCAAAGGAGGTTGGGGTCAGGTGCTCAGATGTTTCCTTTTCATAGCCGAAACCAGTTTTTTTAAGATGGAGCTTTCTATGATTCACCTGATGAAGTGTCTGGGTTTACAGCAAGGTTTAAGTCACTGGGGGCTGACCATCTGTCTGCATGTGTTGTGCTGGGAACGCAGCATCTCTGATACGATGCCTTTAGTTATTTGTTACCTGTGTTTCAGCAGAAACTGCTGAGATGCTGCTCTCTCTTGGCAGTCCGGTCTTGGCTGTTTGTACTGGGCTTTTACGGCATGGTCTGGTACCAGGAGATACTGAAAAAAACATGATAAACGTAGATCCGTTGTTGTAGTAGGAGAATCCAGCTTAAAGGATAAGGATTCCCTTTCACAGAAAGGGTCATTGGGCATTGGAATAGGCTGCCCAGGGAGGTTGTTGAGTCACCTTCCCTGGAGGTGTTTAAGGCATGGGTGGACAAGGTGTTGAGGGACATGGTTTAGTGTTTGAAGGAATGGTTGGACTCGGTGATCCGGTGGGTTTCTTCCAATCCGGCGATTCTGTGATTCTAAATCATGATGCAGGATAAGCCAAGCTCACCTACATGCAATTGGTACACCCCAAAATACTCTCATACCTCAAAATGTTAGGAATGAGTGGAGCAGCAAAGGACTGATGAGCTGAATCACCAGCCTCAGCACTGTTTTCTCTTCTGCTCACAGTTCCCCACTGTATCCCAAGCAGATTTCCACTCAGCTCTCCTCTCTATCAATGCAGTCAAAGTTACACCCTTGTTGAGTAAAGGAGAATGAAATGAAGCATGTGGAAATGAGGGGAAGAAGGTGGGGGACTCGCAGCTCTGTGTCGTAATACAGCAAGTGGGTGTTTTTCAAACAGGTGGAGTGACAACATCAGTCAGTCCTGTGCCCAGTAACAAAAAGTAGTGAGGTGCAGGAGCAACCAGACCATATTTCCCTAAAACTTCCATGCCTCCTGCCCAGCCAGTACAAACTCATTACCTTTAACGGGAGCAGGCAGGCTCCAGAGGTGAGCTGTGAAACACAGAAGGGTGGGAAAGGGGAGGCAGTGCAAAACTTCAGACAAACTTTTGGGCTACCAGCTTATTAAAACAAGAATTTCCCATACTTGCCTGTGTTAAGGGACACAAGGCTTTACATGTGGTGTTTCTGAGGAGTACATGAATTGCTCATCTCCTTGGCATTTAAAACAACATTGAGACTAAGCGGTGTTCCTGTACTCTCCTGGTCGCCGGTGTGTCTGACTGCTCAGGCTTGCAGGAGAACATCGCTCAGACAGGTACTAATGGGCAGCGCAGTCCTGAAATGAACATCAGTTTCCCATTAAAACCAAATGTTTCCTAGTGTCTCTACAAGCTGTGGTGTGCATGAAATAAAAACCTCTGACATTTATGAGGTTCTTTACTATACAGAAGCAAACATTTACTTTTAGTGTCTTAATTTGATATGGGCATTTTACTTGCCTGGTGCTTTCAGTGACGTCTTGGAAGCACTGGAATGACATTAAAGCACCACACTGAACTGCCGGTAATTTCTATAACAAAACTCATTCTTTTCTTATCATTTCCCATTTTATGAACATGACATTGTGAATTGATTTGACTTCTGAGTGCACTTAGGTGATAGCAATGCGTGCAGGTTTTTTAAAGTCATCTCAAAGTAAAGTTGTGCTACTTTCTGTCGAGTGGGAGACTGGAAAAAAAATATTTTAAGATAAATTAATTATGAGATGCTGCGGCTTAAATGAGCACAGCAGTAGTAATGAAGGCAGGTAGTCTCAAACCTTTGACAAGCAGGGCTGTATATTTGCATCTCACAAATAAATACAATCAGAAGAGGGAAAATAGGAATTATTTCAGGAATAGAAATTTAAATGGACCAGTTAAAGGAGACGAGGTTTGTAAGATGGAACAATGCCAAGTCCTTGGACTGACAGCAAAGCCTGACTAATCTCACCTGTGAACCTAAGATTTAGAAAGTGAATGGAGAAGAGTTCCTGTTATAAGGTGGGCCTGACCTAGTCACACTTTTAATCTTAACTGTCCATAATAGGCAAGTCTAGGGATGCTTTCTAAGGACAGTCTGTGAGTCAGTGTAGTAGTAGCTCAAATCAGAAGGTACAGGATGGTTTTTAAATCAGTGAAACCATGAAATTGTGTCATGAGTGGGCACTGCTCAACTAAAATATACTTTCAGCGTCTTCTGCCTGTTTCCTCACGCCGTTGTCCTGGCTTCGAGTCAAGTATGCATAGAGATAAATCTTTGCTGGTGTTAAAACATGCAACAGAAAAGAGAGTAGGGACTGTGTATCTTTTTATTTGCAGCTATGGGTGTACATGCTGGGATTACAAGATGAGCACAAGCCATGTTACATATTTTAATCTTCTCTAGGTGCCAGGCTATTTGGGGCATGGTGATTATGGTCTGGATCTTGCATTGTATACCAGGGGTCTGCTACCAACATCTAACAAAATAATGATGAACCGTGCAATAATAAATAAAAAATAGCATTCATTGACCTGGCATTCGGAGCTTTGCATCAAAATTGCTGTTGGGAAACATACTGGGTTTTGATAGAGGTTTGGAGGCTGAAAACTGTCTGCCTTTTTCCTCATGTGAATAATAGAGGAGCAGTTCATGAGTGGAAGAGCGCTAGGAATGGCAATATATGGAGTGATATATTTCACACCAGTGTCCACTGTGAGAGAGGGTAGGAGTAGACTGGGGGAGCAGCTACTCCAAGTCGTATTCAGAAAACGTCTGTGTAATGCAGGCTGCACTCTCAGCCCTCCTCACTGGCTTTCCTCTTTCTTGTCTGAATCTCCAGCATTGACGTAGCCAAAATGAGCTTGGATAATGCTATTTAAAATGCTCTGAATTTTTCCACACGAATGACCTGACTCCTTTTCCAGGGATAATGTCTCTCCTCGAGTGCTGAGTGAGAATCAAGAAGGTATGGCCTTCAAACCCAGCCTTCCTGCTCACTCCCATTCTCTTGGAGGCCGAGGAACATGAGCTCTGCACCTCCAGTGTGTTTAAACATCTCCAGGGCAATGCTGTACAGAATCAGGTGAAATCTAGTCCTTAATACTGATCATTTTTACTGTTGTCCCTCTAACGCACTCATCAATACTAACTATTACTTATCAGATTTTTGTACCCTTCCTGCCTGAAGACCCAAGGCTTGCAGCTCTGTAGGTGCTAGGACAGGGTACGGCTCACTGCTAAACTTGAACTGAAAAGACCCTGGAAAGTGTCCTGTCATCAAAGTAGCATTGCAAGGGGGCAATTCCTGCAGCCGTTACGAGCGGGTGGGCTGTGAGACTTGATCACTCGCCAACCCTTGTTAGAGGTACTGAGAACTGGATAAAATTGATGTTTTAGCCAAGTATGTTCCAATGTGCTTTAAAGTCTTCAGAATTAATCAGTGAATTGTCAGAGAGCTTCAGACTTATTACTTTTTAATAGCATTTTTTATTACTTAGTAATTATAAGGTGAAAAAGGTGGGAGACACAGCTAGTGTTATAGTTCCTTAAGTAAATTGGAGCACAAGGTCACAATAAATTGAAAAGTTATTAAGTGCGTACTTTGCTGGGGACATAATGCTTATTATTATAAAACAGAGGAATACAGATACTCTCCTTTTTTTAATGTCCACAGATGGCACAAGCTAATTATTCTCATTTGTATAGCACCTTACACCTCTGTAGATTTTTTTTTCAGAATGTTGAAAAACAGATGAACACGTCTGTTTTTGTAGCTGTGTGAGAGTTTTTCATTAACAAGATCAGGCAGGACCATCTGTGTGTTCTAGTAAAAGTTTACCACCAACAGTGAATTCAAAACTTTCAAACAATGGATGAATGCATAATTTGTCATGTGTAGATGCAGCGCATTGGCTAACAGCCTGTGAGGCTTAGTCACAGGTTCCTGAATGCATTTCTTACCTGTCTTGAGAGGAAAAAATGCCACTCACATTCTCTGTTGTATTACTGACCGAACAAGGTGTTTAGGTTTGTGCCTTTTATGTAGGTACATGCATTCCCCTGGTCCACCTGCAGGTATCTCATTCAGCACTGTCGCTGGAGCGGAGCAGTCCCAAAAGGATGCTGGCTCCGGAGCAGCAGCTTTCTCTCCTCTCCAGATTGGAGGAGTAGGAAGTAGCCTGGAAATCTAAGAGAAGGTGCAAAGGTAGTTTCGCATCGTAGGTGATGTGGTTTCTCCTCTCCCGTGATGAGCCCAGCCAGGAGGACAGGCAGCTGTGCGCGTGTCTTGCTGAACACATGCTGAACCTCAGCCTCAAGAAAAGAGTGGTTGGAGCCCAGTAGTGTTGAATACAGCTGCTGTTGGAATAAAATAAGAGCATGGAAGTTAATTGTCTGCTAACTGTGATTCTTTAAGACCATTTGCCCTGTCCTTTCGTGTTTCCCACGCAATTTCATGCTGCCCCAGCATTTTCTCACTCCCCAGCTGCCTCTCCCACTTTGCTTCTATGATTCTCTTGGGTTCAGCGCCAAGAAGCAAAGTGCTTGAAGGCAGGCAACCTTATAACTTCATGCAGGACCTTGTGCAACCCATATCGCAGCTGCTGCCCATTCTGTGCCAGGGTGACTGCTCCCAAAATGTGGCAAGTGCCTCACAAAACAAGCAAAAAACAAGTCAAGCTCTTTGTGTCCCTGGTCCAGAGCTGCTCTGCAAGCAGGAGGAGTTGCATGTGGAGAGCGAGGCTGGGGAGATAGTGCTCTGCTCAGGAAGTTGTTCAGGAAGGACAATAAATACAGTGAAAAGAGATGGGGGCAGAGATATAAAAATATATAAAATACACAGAGATAAAGTGCACAGAGATGTCTGTGTATTTTAATTTTATTTTGTCACTTGTAATTTCAACACATTGGACACAGCCTGGAGCGCTGAACGGGCACTTGACAAATAGGAAATCAGTAATTTGTAACCCTGATCAGTATCAACTTTTCCAGTGTAATCTCTGCCTTGCAGATCTCCCTTCTGAGGCTGTCAACATTTGCTCAGAGGTCTATGGCTTGTTAAGCTGTAGATATATATCGCTTGTTAGAGGTAGAATATGTCTTGTCTTTCTGAGGGAAGCATTAACCATTCCACTCTGCAAATTAAGGGGTTCATTTAATGTCTCTTCCAACATTCCCATGAAAAATTGTGGCTCATACGCATGCGCCCTCAGCCAGTCTCATTTTCACTAGAGCACACCAATTTGAGAGAGTGTTTCATCTCAGAGTGTGGTTCTTTAATGAGAATATGCCTTTGTGTCCTACATAATCCACATAATTAGTGTATTTTGGAGTCAGCTCAGATGGGATTTCCGAAAGCTCAGTGCATGGGCTACTCTCAGGTTTAGCTCTATTCACAAACTTAAAGATTCCTCCAGGCTAACATGGGGAGCTTTTGACATCCCCGTAGCCAGCGTGAGAACAAGCGTCTGGTGCTGCTTGGAGTGTTTTGCAGTTTGGCAACTGTCAGCTGGGCTTTCTTGGACAAAGCACTTGACTTTTCTGCTTCTCAGGTTCCTGATTTTGCAGAGGGGGAATGCTGGTGCTTTTGCATCACAAAGAAGCTTTTCTGAATTTTAATTAATGACTGGCATGTTTTGGTATTCGGGGAAGAAGTCTCACTTGAATTATTGCTTTGTGAGATTATTGTTTTTAGAATGGCATGTGAAGAATTTCTTCACATATATTTCATCTTCCTGGTTCATATGTCCAAAATGTAATTATAAAATGTTCCCTTAGGAAATAAAAATTCTAAGTGGACTCTTTCAAGCCACGCTTGAAATCTAGGGAGGAAGGGGGAGCTACTTTTGTTGCTTCTTTTGTTATTTTATTTGTACCAGCATGATGCTTAGCAGCTGTAGTCGTAGGCACCATTGTACTAGGAGCTATACAAAATGAACACAGAAAACTTGATCCTTGCCCTTCTGGGTTTGCCATTTCAGTGTAAGGTGAACACATTTAGTGAACTGAGATGGTTGGATGGGACGAGTTCTCAGAAACAGAGACAACCATTTCTGCACCGCGTTTCTGCAGTCACCAGGCGTGTCTAGGCACTGCCAAGACTTTTTATTATCTGCTCTGGCAAAGGAGGTGTTTTAAGGAGGGAAATACGAAGGCGCCATTGCCGCTGGCTCACCAGGAGCTATTCCAAAGTGAGAGGGAGAAAGGACAAAGCTATTTGGTTGAGAAAAAGACAAGCAAATGCTGAGGCTCTGGTGGCACAGGAGAGGAAGGATAAGTGTTTGAAGGGCTGAAGACTGAGCTGCTGCTTGGTACAACAGCGAGCGGGGACTGGAGGGCATTGAGGGTATACTGATGCCTCCAGCAATTTAAAATCCATATACAAAGTATGCTTTGCTACACTTTTTTTGACTTGCCCTGTGTCTGTGTTTTTAACGATAGGCATCTTCCAACTACCGCTCAGTTTCCTGCTTTCTCATTAAAACAAAGGCTAAGGACAGATCAAGTGTTAAGGTGAGAAGATGTGTCACAGGAAGAAAAGAAAAAATAGCAACCCATAGAAACCCATCCCAGTTTGATACTTATTCTCTCCGTTAAAACTTGAAAGGTGTTATTACCTAGAGCATCATTCCTGTAGTTATCTAAAGGCATAATTGAGAATCATTTTGCAGACTGTGTTCTTTTGTATTTTAAATTAATTATTTAAAAATTATTTATCTGTTCCTTTACCCTTACTGGAAAAAAAAAAGTCCTCCAGTTACTTTTAACCAAGGCTCCCAACCTTAATAATTATGCTCTAAGATGATCAATAGCCTGGTAATAAGTGAGCTCTCGGCCTCCGTAAGAGCTGAGAATATTACTATGGGTGTGATCATTTTAACTCAGTATTGTGGGATGATAAACTACCTTTTAATAGAACATTAACATTAATCTAAACAAGATTAGTGGAGCAAAGCATTGTACGAATAAGCTTGCTCAATTAAAACAGATGGTCTTCCATTCTAAATTCCATTATGTTAATAAAGCCTCCCTTGCATGCCCACACGCCTGCGCTTGCTCGCGTGAGCTCTCTTTTTTCCCCTTGCGAGGAGTGTGGCACATATAAATTCGCTTAGCTTGGTGCTGCAGTACTCATTTTATCATGTTTTACTCTGAGAGCTCTTCAGAATTTCATATTTATCAAATTATTTCTGAATGATTAACACAAGATCTTTACATTTGCTTCTAATTACATGTCCATCATTAATCTTCACCATTTCTTTTGCCCCAAGCGTTGTAGAGAAGGTGGAGAGTGATGCGATTCAGCAATTAGAACCGGCTGTAAGCATGATTAAGGCTGTCTAAAACCAAGGGAGAAGAAAAAATCTAAGACTGCAGCAACGTTAATGTGTAGTGTTAGCCAAAATTAATGATCAAACCTTGCATCCTAGCATCTTAATATTGTCTCAACCGAAATGACTTTACATTTGGAAGTAGCACACGCTCATAATCTAATCACTATTTTTTTTCCCCCAGACAAGCTTTCACTGTTCATTACTAGAAGAAACAGAGTTTTGTTCCTTCAATAATTATTTTCTTCCAGGGCTGAAACACAGCAAAATAGTCACGTGTATTAGGAGGTCCTAAGCTTTTCAGCATTCTTTTAAATTCCTTGCTTTAAAGAAACCTCTTAAGGAGTAATTCCTCTCTAATGCAATCCTTTCAGCCCAAATCGGCTAAATTAAAAGGTGGCGTAAACAGACACGGTCTCACCTTGTGTTTCCACACTCTGCCTTGCTCCTGAGATGGAAGAGAATATTTTCGTATTCTGTGTATGTAGAACTGAGCAGAAGAAATCACTAAATACTCTTTAGCTCAAGTTTTAAGGCTGGGAGAAAGCAAGATGTAACAACAGAATTTCAGTTACTCCTTTCTCCTTTGCTTATCCTAGCGTAGTCTTTGCAGTCTTGATCATCTTTTATCCCCGATTTGCCACTCAGTGTCAGAAAACTCTCTGTATTCACAACTAATGGAGAAAACCCTAGTCTGGAGGTCACAATGTAGTTACTCACCAGTCCTTTGGATGCTTGTTGTTTAGAGCAGCCCTCAACCTGCTAGGTCACAGTGAGCTCTTAATTGTTCTCCGGCAGGCCAGGTAGAGTTTTAAAAGGTGAAGTGATGGCGTTTGTCAAGTGATGTAATTTGTCAAAACGAGTACAGTTTGGCCTCGCCAAGGACCTTCATTCTGCAATCTGCTCTTCAGTGAGCAGCTTGAAAATCAGACGGTGGCATATAGTGCCAAATGGAGCCAAAATTTTCAAGGCTTCCACCAAGAAGCATTGGGGTGGAGGATGGAGAAGGCACAAATAACCTTCTGTAACTCTTCTGAAGGATGCTGAATAGCAGGTGAATAAAATTCACAAACAAATTCTGCCTTGTCTGAGATGTTTGGTACTGCCGAGTTTGAAGTTCCCTTTTAAATCAAATGATCGGAATTCTGCTTCTGTACCCAGAAGAGAGGTGGCTTTTGAAAGGAAGTAAACTTTTGCTAAAAGAATGGTCGTGTATGTGCTCTGTGTTTCAGATTTGAATTGCTTTTTGGAGAAATACAGTCTTGAGAGCCAGTCTGCTGGGTAGATGTCAATCTAGACTTGGGAAACAAGATTATGGGGTGAACAGAGGCTATTAATTATTGACGGTCACTGGAAACTGGTTGATGGATGTGTCTACCACTACTCAGTCCACTGTGACTTAAATGTAAATGAAATTTAATGTAAAATTATGTATGATTGACAACTCATTAACTATGGTCTAAAATTAGCTAATATGCTGGTGGGAGTGTTGGCTTTTCATTTCTCAGGTTTCCGTGGCTGGCGTTTCTATAAACTAGAGACTGAGATGTCTCTGATTTGTAACTCAGAAATATCAGCTTTCCAGTAAAGATAAATGAACGGTAAATCACAGGAGAAAGGAGGAGGTGTTTTAGAAGTGAAAGACTGTTTCAGAGGATAAGCTTTCTACCCTTTAAGCTCATAGTGTTTGTAAGATAAGGGTTAGCTCATGAAGAAATATCCATTTGGTTCCTGGTAATAGTGAATGCAGGGGCTTGGTAGGAGTCGTCAATCATTGTCAAAACCAGGCAGTGCCACACAAGGACGAGAGGTGTGTGAAGTGAGCTGCAGAGCAATATCTCAGTGATTTCTCTTGCACCAACTGAGCATAGCTGAACGGGATATTGGTCCTTTGCTGCTTAAGCAGCCAGAAATAACAGGGTAGAGAGCTAACATATAATATCTCTGCTCCATGGGGGCGTCGTGTAGCGCAAATACCCGAGGAGAAGAGCTGTGTAAACATAAGACCACAGTTTTAAACAAGACAACCTGTATTTTTCTTTCTGAAACTAGTAGTTGGGGGGATCTTCCCCAGATGGTTACATTCTTCTCCACTACCTTTTCATTTTACTGCTTGAATCCCTTTGGTGCTCAAGGAAAGAAGCAGCTCTCAAGCCAAGAGTGCTGCGGATAGGTGCCACGCAGGTGTCCTGGCAGAGTGTGCACAGAGGAGAGCTCTTCAGCGTTGCATACCCTGTTGCACATCCTGTCCCTGTGCCCCTAGTGCGGCTCCGTCACCTCATTTTCACCGCGTAAGGACACAGACCACTGTGTTCTGGGAAGTGCATTCACAGGGGAAAGTAGAGCAAAGAAGGAGAACTTGCTCATGCAGCCAGGTTCAGAAAAAAAATGCTCATTTTTCTTTGATTTTTTTTTTATAAAAGTTAAAAAAACCCATTAAGGTTAATGGTACAGATCTGAGTTATCCTCATTTGGGGCTGTTGGTGCAACTGATTGTCTTGCAGGACAAGCGGGAATGGCCTCAAGCTCCACCAGGGGAGGTTCAGGCTCCACATAAGGAAAAAATTCTTCACAGAAAGGGTTGTTAGGCACTGACAGAGGCTGCCCAGGCAGGTGGTTGGCTCGCCTTCCCTGGAGGTGTTTAAGATGCGGGTGGACGAGGTGCTGAGGGGCGTGGTTTAGAAATTGGTAGGAATGGTTGGACTTGATGATCCGCTAGGTGTCTTCCAACCTGGTGAGTCTATGATTCTGTGATTGGGGTTGAGTGTAGATTGATGTCTGCCCCATCCTCCGTGGAAGAGTTTGCTTGTGAGATGGTTTCACCGTACCAACCGTACACTTGAGTCAGACTGGAATGATGGCAAATGGCTAAGGAGAATTATTTTCGGCATAATTAACTGGCTTGTGCAGTGACTGATCATCACGCAATGCCTGTGCTTGAGCATAAAAATAATCAAGGCCACACATTTCAGCAGTGAAATATGGGATATCTTTAAAAGCCCAGGACCCTGACGTTTCACATAGCCAAGATAAAGTTGTTAATGTATCAATGAGCATGAATCACAACAGCTCCTTGAAGTTCATATCCACTTTTGGACAGTTTTCAGTAACTAATTCAGATGACAGTGTGTGGGTTCTGGCTAGTATTTAAATACGAAAAAAAATATTCTGTTTCAGGCATCACACTTCAGACAGCGCAATGTCCTTAGTATTAAACAGCTTATCAGAAACTTTTGGACGTTGAAGTAATCAAAGAAACAACTGGGTGAGCAATAGGAAGTCTCTTCAGCGGCTGCTTAAGTTTTCATGGCCGTTTATTTTTACCAAGTAGAAATATTGTCATACAAGAGCTGCAGAGGATTTCTCGTGGTTAGTTCCTCGTTTCTCCTCTGGCTTTTCTTGTTACTTTTTCTGTTTGCCCAGTGGTCTGTGTGAGTTGATCATGCTTTTTTTTTAAAGGTCAGAAGCGTCATTAAAATTGTATGAATTGAATGAACCGAATAATATTTTTCTTGTTTCTTATTTCAACTTTTGCCAAGTTTTTTATTTAAAAACAAAACCAGTAGAATATGGTTACTTTTAATAGACATTTTGCGAAGTGGAAATTTTGGGTTTGATTAGTTCAGATGTAGCAACTGGTAATAGACACAAAATTACTGGTTGAGGTACCATGTATTGTCACTGCCTGAATGGAACAAGAGAGAAATTTAGGCTTATTTTGTATTTCCAGCCAAAATTCTTAATTAAACCTGTGCTAGTCTCCATCATATAATCAGTTCTTTGATCAATTCACTCATAATGTTGGAGGCATTAAAGGCAAAAAGAAGAAAAATTTCCCATGGAGGCTGAGTCAATTTTTCTCATGCTCCTGAGGGACATGGTTTAGTGTTTGATAGGAATGGTTGGACTCGGTGATCCGATGGGTCCCTTCCAACCTGGTTGTTCTATGATTCTATGATTCTATAATGTCATCAGCCATTCCTATACTTGGATATTTTAATTGGTTTAATGGAGCCTCTTCATGCAAGTCAATTTTGTAGAACGTTTTTGCTTTTTGTAGAGTTTCTTTTGTCATTTTGGTAAAATATTTTTGCTTTTTCCATAAAGGGGTGTCCTTTTCTGTTGTTTAGATGCTTGCTGGTTTTTTCACTGTCTTATCACATAGTAGAAAAGAAGTGCGATTAATTAACAACTTGAATTAATTGGAAAAAACTGAGATAAACCAGTACCCCTTCTTCCTCATCTTTGAATATTAGCTTAAATTGAGACTTGATCCACGATGAATAATTAATTAGTAAAAATTAAAAATGTGGCCATAGCACTGCAGTATAAGTGAATGCATGCATGTTCCGGGGAAAGATTTATTTTAGAACTTAGGGTAAACCTGAAGGTGTAATTTCATCACGTTCCTAACAAAGTGTTTACATTGAGCTAGACATTTCTGACAGCGGTGGCTGACAGTCCTCACTGAGGCCGGGGCTTGAAAAAACTGCAAATGTGTGACTCAGAAGTGTTGAAGTGCTGCTGCCCATGTTGGTGGCAGCATGTAAGAGCCAGCACTGCGTCCTCCTGGGGTTGGTGCCCACGGCTCCCTTCGCATCTGTGAGGAGAGGATGAGTCTCCAGCTCGAGTGTCTCCATCGCTCTGTAGTACCTATGGGTAAATGGTGTTCATTGTACCTTTAGGCTGTTGCCGCCTGTGTAGTTTGTAAAAGAAGTGAGAATCAAGGTCTGGTAAGGGCTTTCTTCGATATCATTCATCACGCTCGTTTAACCTTTAAAATGTATCAGCCAGTCAGTGCTTCTTTTTCAACCAATCAATAAATAAAAAATAAAATGACAACCTCATAGCTGACTTTTATGTCTTCATATGGCCTGACTTTTTGATGGCAGCTTAAAATTCTCATGACTGAGCTGATGTGAAAGGGGACCAGACAGCACAGTGATGGGCGGTACTAAGAAAACTTGCATGGAATATGATATTTTTTAATCACGTTTCCTCAAGTGATCACTTCAGAATGATCAGTGGTGGATGTCAGTGTGGATGCAGAAGAAGGGAAAGTATCTGTTTACATGCAAAACTTTTTAATTAAAAAAATAGAGAACTGCCAAGATATTTCTTACATTCATATTTTTCCACCTCAGGGCTTTCTTGATTTACAGGGGAAGGTTCAGCACACAGGTCATGCTCTCTGCTGGCACTAAGGTGAGAGGAACTTACCTATCAGCTCCTTTTGCTTTTTGATTTCAGCAATTCAGACATCTGTGGCAATTTCTGTTTTCCATCATACTCCCAGAAATACTGTGCCATGAGCAGGACAGGATTTCTGCCTAAGTGCTTGGAGCTTAACTGCCCAGTCAGCATGTTGGGCTTGAGGAGATGAGGGCTGCTGGTCCTCACAGAGAGCGAATGTGTAGAACCACTAAACATTTTCAGAAGACTCCGTCTTTTAATAGAAACGTTACGACATTTCCAGAAATAGGTTTCCGTCTCTTTGTAACATGAGGGAAAAGGTTGGTTGGGTTTGTCACATCCTTTGTGTTTTACAGGATTAGTTTTGATGGATGAAGTGGTGGCAGGGAGTTCTGAAGTTTGCAAGCAGTAGTTATTTATTGCGGTGTGTGTTCTTTTATGCTGACAGTTATTCAGCCGTACAAATTAAAAAGTCACTTCTAAATCAGCTTATTCCCAGAAAGATCAAGAATTTCATCAAGAAAAAAAAAATACTTTGACAAAAAAACTTCTCAGTATGAAGGCTTCCAGCTATTGCATAGTGGGTTATATTACTCCTAGCCAGGAGAGAAAGAATGTTTTATTCTTCAGGCACAGTCTGGGTCTGTCTCTGCTGCCGAGCAAGTGCCACCTCAAAAAGGTCCTTTAAAGCGTAAATGTGTGACCATTGAAACTGGGTCAACAGCCCCAAACAGCCCCTGCGAGCCAGCGGTGCTGCAACAGTGACTGATTTTGATTTCTTGCCACATGGGTTAACATTAGGAGCAGCAGTCAGCTTTGTACTCTGTTTTCTTTGGGGTTTTATTGTAATGAAAAGCTATTTCTTCAGTCCCGTCCTATTCGGGAAATCAGGTAAAGACTTGCTTCCTAATCAGTGGTTTCAGTGGTAATTTTACCTCATCTAAAAATTCAGTGTAGGGATTTCCTTAATACAGGCCATATGCATATTTTTCACTGTACTTTTGTTCTATTTTTAGGAAGAGGTTTCCGTTTGTAGTTAATAGCGCAGAAAAGCATCTAGATGGATAAAACAAATACAAATATAATAGTTACAAGATGTACTCATAATTAAAATCCAAGGGGAGAGAAGCTGTGCAATAAATCAGGCTTTATATGAAGCAGATATTTTGGGCAGCAGTGGAACTCCACGTGGCTTTGTGGGCAGTAAAATACGTTTTCCTAACAGCATCTGCTTGCCTGTGCGTCTCATGCCAGAATTCACTCACCTCTGTCTTTTGCTGCCTTTCAGCCTAAAGGTGACCACAGTTTAGGCTTCTGCAGCTGGATGCTTGTGTGGAGCTTGGAAGTTTTTAGAAGGTTTAAAATGGAGGATGGAGGAGGTTGGTTTCTATAAGAGAGAAGCTGCACAGGTAGTGGGATGCTGCTGGCGGAGAAACCGCATCCGGCTTCAAAGCAACATGCTGTTGTTGTAAGCAGTTTGCAAAACCAGTTCTGTTTTAGAAGCAAAATGAAAAAAAAATCTGATATATGGAAATATCTGATATATGGTGGCTGATGCTATCTGCACTCAGGAGCAATTTGATCATAGCCCTCTTGATATCTGTCTCTTCCTCTGCCTGAAGTTCCCTACCTTAAAATGAATTTGCTCCTGAGACTACTCACTGGGGGAATCTAAACTGGTCTTCGCTATTAGCAACACGTGGATAATGACATTTTCCTGCTTGTCTTATCCAGCACGTCTGAGGAATCCTACTGCTAATTGTTGTATTATTAGCTGCCCACACAGCCCTGGGGGAAGAAGTGGCACTGGCACTGCTGAGGCTACAGGGATGGACTGGTACCCAGTGCATGGAGGCGCATCCCTGCTGCTGGACCTCGTGCTCTCCAGTCTCTTCACAAGGTGTGGAGAAATAGAGGGCAAGATAGGCTCTGACCAGCCAAAGGCTCTGCACGTGGGATACTACTGAGAGGGGGTAAAATGCAAATTTTATTGCAGCAAGACAATGTTTTCCTTTTGGATTCTGGGTTTTGTGTGCTTTTGGAAAGCATTTGGCAGCCACAGCGAGTATGTTTACAAAAAGAGCAGAACTGGTAAAGTTCAGGTTCGTGTTTGGATTCAGCCCCAGCAAACTGAAGCTGAAGCTGTGCCAGACGTTTGAAGCTGCCAGACGACAGTTCATCTCAAACAGAAAGCTGAAGAGGGGGAAAGAAATTTGTCAAATGTATTCCATGTGGAATTTCAGGCAATTTAATTTGATTCACTACACTCTGAAATGTCTTGGACTTCTCTATTGTTTCTTTACTTTAACACTACATTTGATACCTTCTGGGATCGTCAGTGCTTTGTGCTGCATTTGTCACGTTCTCTAATTTACTGGCTTTAGTCTCTCTCTGTTTTAATTGGTGGTGCTGAGCCCTGCCAGAAGAGCTCTGTTAAATTTAAAGTTGCTGGTTGAGCCCTGAGGTCAATCTTGAGGCGAAGGGAGTGCTGCCTTTCTGTTGGAGACCATTGTAGTAAGTAGGGGCAGAGAGGGTGAACGTGAAAGAGGAAAGGGAAAATCACAGTAAACCTCATTCCTGTGTCTCCATCAGAAGCACCAGCAGCCAAGTGCCGTGACAGCAGGGATGCAGTTGTCAGGACGAAGCCTGTTCAAGAGTGGCTGCAAATGTCAGGAGGTTTGTTTTTATTCAGTGCTGACCAACACCTGAGAGCATGGAGTTGTGTTTTATTGTGGTTTGGCTTTTCCAGTTAATTTCCTGCTCCATGGGTGAATTTCCCCTGAATTCTGTGTACACTGGAGCCTTGGGGCAGGATGGTACGGTTCTCTGCAGGAATGCAGCCCTGCCGTCCCTCACTTTGCTCAGTATTTATCACCCGCTCCAAGTGCAGCTTTGGCATCGAGACCACATTTTCTTCTCCTGCTCCCTCTGACCGAGTGACTGAAACAGGACCGGGAACCTGCATCTGTAAATAAAGCTTTCCGAATTTGTCCAAATGTCAAAGCAATTGCACCCGTCAGGTACCAGAAGTGTTTTATTCTGCATAATATTAATTTCTCTTGGAACCTGAAGATCTGTGCAGGCTACAGTGAAAGTAAAGGCTGCAGCTGCTTTTCGTGCAGGCAGACAAGCAGAGGTGCGCAGCAGCTGCAGGTTAAATATAGCTCCCTTGATTCTTAGAGGAAGCCAAATTTTCCATTCCTAAAATCCTTGCTAGAAATGTGCATTCATTTTCTGCATTGTGATTGACTCTCCGGATCAGTGCGAGAACAGCCAAGCCCAAAGTTGTCAGTGTTTACAAGCAAGTCAAGTCCGTGAGGAGTTCGATGCCTTTACCCGTGTGTCTGATTTTTTTTTTTTTCTTTCTCCCTGACATGTGCAGCCTCTGTTTCTGGGTGTTGAGAGCGTGAGGTGAGAGGAGCCTGAGGCTGTCTGACACGGCTATGGTTGGAGCATCTCTTTCAACTTCTTTTCCTAGGCTGCAAATGGCCTGTGTTCATGTTTGGGGTTTTTTTCTCCCTAAAAATCTTCTTGTAGCTCCCCACGTCTTTCAAATACGGTTCTGGCAAGTTGAAAAGAAATCTGCACCAGAGAGAAAAACCCCTCAGGCTGCCAGGTGGCCGTCAGTGGGGAGGGATGGTGGTGGTTGTGCAGGAGTTGTGTTTCCTTGCTCTCTTCCCACCTCTGCTCCGAATGTCGTGATGTTCATGGTACCAGCAGGGTCAGGCTCTTTGCTCTGTGCTAGGGAGAAGGTGCTCGGTGCAGCACACGTGGGGTTTCTCTCGCATGTGGGGTTTCTCTCACACAGCCTCACCTGCCCTGTGGCTTCTCTAGGGGCTCCTCTTGCCTGCAGGTGAGGTGAGAGTGGCTGCTGTAACCTAGAGATTTGTCCTGCTGTTACGCATGCTCCTCCCTTTATAATTGTCACCTTAAGCTACCATAAAATCGGTTGTAGCGATGTTTAAAATCTTTTCCCACATAGGTGGTTTGACAAACATGAGAGCGTTGTGAAAATCATTAGCGCTAAGGGTAAAACCTCAAAATGAAGTGCCCTGGGATTTATTTACTCTCTGCTGTAGTAATAATAATTAACACACATCCTACTGCAGGTAACTCCCACAACTTGCACTTTGCTCTGAAGCTGAGAAACTCATTGATTAATCCATGGGGTCACTCAGTCATTCTTGTTTGGAGAGTTAATCATAGAAAGCCTCTGCACCAGGACCGAAAGTGGGGCAGGTTTATTACTGCTGCTTAATCAGAGAACCCAAACTCTCCTGTAGAGTGGCGAGAGGCTTGTTTCTACTTAGCCTTTAATTGCAAAATGATCTCATTAGTGCCATAGTGAATCTCAGTACTGTCCTACAGATACACGGGATTTAAAGAAGAGCTAAGAACAAAAAAGGTTGACCATAAAAACTCAGCACTTGCCAAAAAGTGGGGTGCAGCTGGTATTTGCAAGATTACTCAAACCAGGCTTCTCTTTGTGAGCCTTTTAGTCTGAAGCTAAAACTTGAACTGCACATCCCAGTGTCTTTGGTCTGTCTTGCTACTTAAGAATTGAGGAGGACTGTCATACTGAAACAACTGTGAAAGGTTTTTTTTATCCAAGGATAAAGATGTCTACTGAGAACTAGAATGGAAGCCAACAGCATAGTTACTGTGGCATTCACTGAAGAAAGGGGTAATCCTCTGAGTTATCCTAGCTCAGAGTGCTGCTTTGCCAGGGACTTCATACCATTAAGTGTCCTTCTTAGTACCCTCTGGCATCAGTCCCTGGCTTATTTATTAGTTATTCATCTCTGAAATGTCTCAGAAGGGGAGAGGGAGAGTGATGAGGTCTCAAGTGGGCAATGGAATCTCAACTAAAGCAGTCATTGCCAAAGCGAGCGCTGGGAACCCTGAGGTGAGGTTGCACACCCCCAGCAAAGCCCTGAGCATAAAAATGTGGAAAGCAATGAATGATTGCTTTAATGTGGGGTGCTAATAGATGCAGGTTCATGTTCCCGTGCTGGGTAAAAGGCTTGAATGTGACTTCCACGTCATGCAAATCCAGTTGAAAATCGCTGCCCTTCGAAATCTGTGTTGTACCTGCCTGCCTTTGTGGTAGGAAGCTTTTGGCTTGGGTTTAGGAAATTGGGGATGAAAAGACTCCTCTTAAACCAATGCTAAACACCAGGAAGAGAAGAAGAGGGGAATATTCCCTTTACTAATACTTGTTTCTAATCAGATAAAAATATGTGACAGTGTAGGAAGAATCCCTCTACTAACTGCCAGAACATGTCGATTTATCAAATTTTTTCACCGTTGCTCTTTTTTTGAGCTAGCCTCGGAGCTGACAGTGTATGTTTTACAGTGCAGCAAGGTAGATTGATTGATCCTAAATAGAAAAGCCTTTGGGGTCTCAAGCTGATGTTTCGGCTTTGGAAAAAAACTGAGTAAAGCATGTTAATGTAGAGAAAGGAGCCTGGTTTAATTGGACCAACTCCTGGCTTGCTGAAAATTAATGGCTGGCTGGCTGCTGCCAGAGTGATTCATCTTTTCTATCATATTCTACAGTCCTTCTCTCCAGGGGTCTGTACTCCCCTCCAATTCCAATACCAAAAGTGAAATATACTTTTTTTTCCCCTCTTCCTTAAAAACATGTATTTTAGTTGGATTGGCTTCCAGTAAATGAAAAATAGCACTGGTGGGAATATGGAGGAGGCAGGTAGTGTCTGGGAATTGGGTTTTGTTTACTGTAGGGCTGGTTTTGTTTTGGTTGAATGGGATTTAGATCTTTTTTTAATGTACTCTCAGCTCCTCATTGCCACTGGCTGGCTGTACAGGTGACAGAATGACTTTCTAAAGGATCTCGATTTCAGTGTGTTGAAATGTATTGTTCCTTTTCTTTTCATCTGGCCATGGAAACAGAAACCCTGTGTAAGCAAGAGCTGTTAAGAGTGAATATAAAGCTGGAAAAGGTGTTGAAAACATTCAGGTGGCTCTGGAAATGAAAAGATGGATTTTCTATGTCTCTCTCTCAAGCTCACAGAAATATTTTATTTTTTTTTAAATGACTTGTGCATGAGCAAGGCCTCCCGGTTTCCCCATGAAACCTATTGGAGGCAGTTCTGGCTTTGCAAGTGCAAAACAACCTGCAAATAAATGAACATGAAGTAGTTAGGAGATCAATAGCGTGTGCCCAGACCTGCATGGATAATTTGATCAAGGAGGGGGTTGAGCTTTGGAATTTCAAGTGGGGAAATTCAAAATGTATTTCCGAATGTAAAATACTTTTGTGTGCCATTTGAAATCCGTCTTCATGGCTGCTGGAGATGGGTTGCTGCTCATTTGCTGGCTCAGAGGCGTCACCAGTTCAGTAGCACGCGGAGTCATTTCTAACAAGCATATAATAGGTTGGGAATGTCGTGAATGTTGTTGCGTATTCCATGCAGGGGGATTCACTGCAACTGAAGATTACAAGAAGATAAATGAAGAAAGATTTTGTTTAGCATAATTACATATAGTAAATTGTTATGGTAATTTATTATTATTCCAGTAAGGCAAATAGCAGCAGTCATAGCTCAAGGATCATAAATAATGCACTGGAAAATTGGATGTAATGTTTCACATTGACCTGAGATATGGAAAATGGGTAAAATTGCAGCAGATTTCTTTACCATTAATTGCAAGAAAGTAACATTAAGAACATGCGAAATCATGCTAAATATTTTCAGCAGATGATAAACTGTAGGGCAGTTCATTAATCCTCCAAACTCATTCATTATTTTTGTTTTTTCGGTCTGAGGACACATGCGGAATAATCAATGCTTTGTGAAGCCGAGGGTGTGGACATGCACATTTTTATAGATACTCGTAGACCAATCCGCACACATCCCTTTATCTCCAACATTTTTCGGTATCAAAGCATTTTCTTAAGCTGTATACTCTTAAACTCGATCACTAGGGATATGTTTATTAGACTCTGTAGCAGCTGTTTGAATTGCTGCTTTTACCTTTTACCAGTAGAGTTTGGTTCTCGCACAGTGCTATAAATATTAAATAAAGACACAAAGAGTTTATTAGCGTAATATTTTTTACGGGGACGTGGTTGAAAATGTAACCTATAAAATCAGTAATGGGACAATGAAAATTGCGCATCGATTCTATCAGGTTTTACACTATTATTTTTTCCTATTTACGCATTGTTTTTCTTGTGCAGAAGAGAGGGGCTCTGAGTATTTCATTGACTCCAAGAAGCAAATCTGGTTATGTATCGTATGATAGTATGGGAAATAGGACTCTGGACCCATATGTAACATTGCATGTAAGGGGAATGGCTGAAGTTTGGTTTCGTTTACACAAAGCACTGAAAAACCAATGTATCCGGATTCTTTCATCGTGGTCAGAAAGTCTGCGATACCTGCATACATTCATCCTTATAGTACAACGGAAACAAAATCCTTTTGCCTTCCTTTCAGCGTTTCCTTTATATTCAATATGTTTTAGTCCCAGAACTCCAGCACATATTCACATTTGTTCATAGGACTCCAAATCACAAAACAATTGCAAACCTAAGTTGTGTGACATTTCTTAATAATTTAAGCCGGTGCCAACTTGAAAACGTGCCAGAAGATTGGAGGAATGAAAATCTGCCCCTTGTTTGCTTTTGGAAGTGCCTGTAAAAGGTCATTCCCCCATTTAAAATTTTTATCTTGTATTTGGTTAATCTATATGTGGGTGACCCGATGGTGTGAACAGGGAACGGGAAACCCAAATTTCAGGATTCAGTTCACGGCTCTGCTGGGAATTTCCAGTGTGGCCCTGGGGAAATCACTTGACTGCAGTTTGTTCCTATTGTTGTAAAGCAGTTTTCCCACAGAGGGATTGCGCGAACATAAAGAAAGACGCCTCCAAAATGTGGCCACGTAAAAGTTTATACTATGTGCTTACTTTCTCAAATAACCGAGGCTTTCCAAGGAGGCACAGCACTCTCTGTTTCACAGCAGCACTTGATGGAGAAATCAGTTTGTGGGAGTTCACAGGGTGCCTGGGAGTACAGACAATTTTTGGTTAACTGATTGGTTTCACACCCATTCTTAGACGTCAGGTTGCTACCCACTGAGAAAGTGGGGTTTGTTTAATTCCAGTTGTGATGATGAGCAGAGGAGCGGTGGTGCGGACTGACTGGAAGCAGGAGAAGGTGGAGAAGTGCCAACGGGTGGGATCACGGGGCTAGAAGCGCCAGGGCAGGAACACAAGCGATTTGCTAGAGATGACACAAAGGGGACATTTCTGTACATGCTCAGGATTCCACATGTTACTCGAACATCTGAAATTTCCCAAAGTTACAGTTAAGCCATCCTCGTCTTAATGGTGTTGGCAGAAGTGGTGTGAAGGGGGGAATTGGCAGCTTAGGTTTATCACAGTCACACCGGGTGTAAAGGGAGCTGTTCAAGGGACATGACTTGGAAAGAGATAGGATCCTGCTGGAAGTAGTGGTGTGTGTTCGCTGCTTTGAAGATCACCAGGAAAGAAACATCTTTGCAGCAATAATCCTCAAAACCGTGGTGAAAAAGAGAGTCCTGAGGGGACCCATCTCCTGCACCGTGGGACGATGTTGCGCCAGGGGATATGTCCTAATAAATATTATCCCTCCTGCTTTCCCAGCCCTGTGCAGCTTGCCAGAAGGGGCACTTTTTAATGGAATAGGAGACGTTTCAGAAGGATAAGGCTTAAAGTGAATTCTTTGGTTTATACCATTTATAGTCCTATTAAATTCAATACATTTCTTAGACATTTGGAGGGCAAGGAAGTTCAGTGTATTCGTACGTCTTTCAAGATCCTGACTTGATCATTTGACTCTGTCCAGCTAGCTTAACAAGCTAAATAATAAAAGGGAACAATGCAAAACTTGTTGAATTTTTTTTCACCCCGAGCCTTTTTTTGAAGAAAAATATCACTTTTTTTTCTCAGCTGCCCAGCAGTTTGCTGCTCACTCCTTCAGCTCCTGTGCCCATCACTCCGTACCTCTTTCAGCAGATCAAATTGTCATCCTTCCTTCTTTCATAGGGAAGCAATTAAAAATGATGAGGGTAAAGGGTTAAACCTAAAAGCCTGCTAATGAGGGTGCCTTCTTGGTTTTCTTTTCATCAGGCATTTGATGCTGTTTTCAGCATAAGCTTTCGATAAGCATCACTGAACATTTTTCCAGAGTATATTAAAAAAAGTTTTCTTTTTTTGCCATCCTGTAAAAATGATAGATGTGTGGCTCTGCTGTTTATCTGAAATCCTAATTACTGATGCTGCAGCTTTTGAATGTTAAATTCATGCAGTGTTCTTTAGACTTCAAACTGGTCAAAAAAAGATGGATTTGTGTCCACAGAGAGATCTAAGTCTAGTAAACAGAGCCAGTGCTTGTTTGTTTATTTATTAAATGATTTAAAGTCAAGAGTTACATCAGATGCAGCTTACATAGACTTCAAGCTTTCTAAAGGAGAAAATGTGAAAAAAGCAAAAAATTTCCTGCTACTGGATAAAATTTTAATTTCTGTTTCCATGAGAGCAAAGAGTAGAGGTAAGAGGTGGAATTTGACAATACGGACAAGACCTCCTCTCCTTGAGCTATGGTAGAAGCTCAAGTTAAAGAACAATAATTTGATTTTTTTTCCCAAACGTATGCAAATATATTTGAAAAAAATTATATATAGGATGTATATTTGTGTATGTATATATGTTTAGCAATGTATCTCAGGAGTCAGGTAACATCCCAAGGAATCATTTTCACACAGCAGCAAGGAGGATCAGCACAGGATTTCTAATGAGAGTCCTTGCAACCGTGTGGTGAAAGTGTGAGCAGTCTGTCTACACTGTGCTGCAGATGTTTTCTCTGCTGTGTACAAAGAGTGCCTAGAGCAACATCAGCTCTACCTGGCAGCAGCTGAATGTGGTGATCCCTAATATTCAGGCTCTGATGAGTTTCTGGGTTGTCTCTCCTATGAGCAACGAAGCTGGTGAAGGGGCTGGAGAACAGGCCCTGTGAGGAGTGGCTGAGAGAGCTGGGGGTGTTTAGCCTGGAGAAGAGGAGGCTGAGGGGAGACCTCATTACTCTCTACAACTACCTGAAAGGAGGTTGTAGAGAGGAGGGAACTGGCCTCTTCTCCAAAGTGACAGGGGACAGGACAAGAGGGAATGACCTCAAGCTCCGCCAGGGGAGATTTAGGCTGGAGATTAGGAGGAAGTTTTTCACACAGAGAGTCATTGGGCATTCGAACAGGCTGCCCAGGGAGGTGGTTGATTCACCTTCTCTGGAGGTGTTTAAGGCACGGGTAGATGAAGTCCTGAGGGACATGGTTTCGTGTTTGATGGGAATGGTTGAACTTGATGATCCGATGGGTCTCTTCCAACCTGGTTGTTCTATGATTCTATGGTTCTATGTTCTTGGAAGCTTCTGCAAAGCTTGTCAGGTGAGCCATGACCCGTTGGCCACTGTTCAGGCAACTGGGCAAGGCACAATCCCTCATAGTGAAATGTATGGAATCCATACATCCTTGCAAACTTTTTCATTTGCAGCTCATGAAGACTCTTTGGAGACAAGTCGGTTGTGTTGATTCATTGCTGAGCATTCATCTACCTGTGGTACCTGAGAAGAGCGAGCGATGCGGAGCAGAGACGTTGCTCGTTTGAAACGTTAGACTTAATTTCTCTCAGGATTTTTTGCTGTCTCTAGTCAAGTTTGTTTTAAAGTAATGGAAGTAATTAGCGAGTCACAGAGGGACTTTGTCTAAGAGGTAGCCATTTTTAGATAATGGAGCATAAAAGTCGACACTGTGACATATGACACCAGAGCAGCATATTGGAGCCACGCGCTGTGTCTTAAGCAGATGTTTAAGTACTTTGAATGCTGAAATCACTTCGTACACATATAGGAAGGGTTTAGGGTTTTTTTCCCCCCTCTCTCAGACTACTACTGCACTGTAGGGCTTTCTTTTAATCTCAATAAAATCCAAGTAGGCTCCGAATTGTTTGTAATGTGCAGTCATTATCGCTCCTTTCTCTCTTCTTCAAATGTCTTTTTGTATATGATATGTTGGTGCTTCAGGACTTGGAGATGGAGGCAGCTTTTTGCATTACAGTTATGTAGCAGGGGAGTGCAATAATGCAGCAACCGATGTACCTAGTTTTGAACAAAGCTGATGTTCGAAGAGACCTGAAAATAAATAACATATTAGCAACAAAGCACTGGACGTGTTCGCAGGCATTTGTTATAGCTCTGAATGCATGGGAGGCTTGCAGAAATTCCTGAGAGATGAAGGAGATCTTGTAGCAGGGGGGTCCTCAGGGCTGTGGGGGATCTACCCTGGCAGCACCAGCAACCTCACAGATCCCTGAGGCCATCCCGGTTCCTCCAGCTGTCTGCCATTGGTTCTTGTAGGTGTCACCAAACTGTGTGTGTGTTTGGGTAGATGAGGTGCTGAGGGACATGGTTTAATGTTTGATAGGAATGGTTGGACTCGATGATCCGATGGGTCTCTTCCAACCTGGTGATTCTGTGATTCTATGATTCAGTGCTTTCAGGAATTTTTATTTTTCAGTCTAGTCTCAAAGTTGTATCTTTACTGTTAAAGCCAGCAGGACTTGGATGGGTCTGAGAATGGGTCTGGAGTTGCCCACGTGGTCAGGTCGATGGTAGCACCGCAGAGTTTTGGAGGTAGCATTGATGACATGTTCCCAGTGGGCCATTTAGAGGTGAAATATCATTTTGGGAGGTGAACTATTGAATGCTGGTTGATCTCAAAGAAAAAGCGTTGGCTTATTAGTTTGAACTTGAAGACCTTGGCGCTGGTTGGGTTTGGGTGGGGTGACCTGTGCACTGCACGGCGCAAAGCACCTCAGAAAGGGCACAAGTTCTAGGAAATGATGGAGGACTCAATCCTGTAGCCTTTCTTCTTTTTTTCATTTAAATAGAAGAAAGAGATCTCCTTCTCCAGAGTGCTCCGTGCCTGCCCTGTGCTTTGACACTCAGTGGCTGAAAGCAAGGGTGCAAGATCTTCCAAGTGTTGTTGAAGTAGCAATTAAGTAATATCCTGTCCTCTAAAAAAAAGGTCACCAAAGTCTCATTTAAACTTCGAGTAATGCAGGAGATGCTACTTCCTATTACACTGAAAAACATTTGTTATGCTTCCAGAGATAAAAAGCAGAGATAACTGGTCAAATATCTTGCCTAAAGAATTTCATATGAGAGGGCACTGAAGTTATTTGCTGCAGTCTGAGCTGCAGCGAGAAGACAGGCAAACCGCTGCTCTCTGAAACAAAACGCAGGGACTTCTGCTTACCTTGGTTCCCAGATTAAATAAGAATGTAATTACATAGTCTGTGGCAGTGAAGTTGCTTAAAAAGCATTTTTTCATATACTCAATAATGTTATTCATCTTTTTTTATAGATCCACTTGTGACATTTGGTATTTGTGCCCGATAATTACTGACTGCAGCATTAGGTAACAGTTCCCACAACACACATGAAAATGTATGAATGCGGTCTAAATAATAGGTAGCATGAAAAGCCTTTGTAGGATGCATAGTTGTGACATGACCGCAGTATCCCTGTTATTGAGAGGTACTATTTGGAGATGGAGGAGGTAGCATTTTCCTTCTTCCACTGCAGTTCGCTCCTTGCTTCTCCATGGTGTGATGGTACTGGGGAGCTTTGGCAGCAGGACTGGTAGAGCAGTCTCCTGGCTGCTTTTTTTCTTTCCCCTGTACCATCTCATAGATGTCTTTATTTAAATCCAGATTAGTCCTCAATTCAACTTGAAGCAGTTAGCTACCATATGGGGGGAAGAAGACGGTTGGGTAAGACTGACCCCACGTGTTCCTATTGCCTGGGTTGACTTGGTGTTCCTCCTCCCACCACAGTCTCAGTAGAACTTATCTGACGTAGCTTTTCTTGTGCAAAAATTAAGTGCCTGCTGAAGCTGCATGAGGTTTAGACTAGCAGGTTTTCCTTATCTCAGCACAGGCTAGAGCATTGCTGCAAAGCACTCAGAAGCCACAGCATGTAACAATCCTAGCTAGAAAGCTGTATATCCATTCTCACTCACTTGAGATGTTTTTACGGGTACAATATGTTTTCCTTCACCACATGTGTGTTCCGCCCCGTGGATTACTCGAATGGCAGAAAGTGTTTTGTTTCCTATGTGATTAGCCGCAGGTTCAATCTCTATCAGATTTGTCAATTCTGTCATATAATAGTTTGGATTTTTTCCAGCCTAATGTATGTGTCACATTTTATAATGCCATTAAAAATAGTTTTCCAGCTAGACCATAAAAGAATTTGACCAAAAAAATGTAGTAAATACAACTATCAGCAACTGGGGAGCTTTGCTAGAACAGTGTAGGCTTTTAAATGACAACTTTGGGGTCGTGAAGTTGTTCTTTGCAGTAGCTGTAACGTGCAGAGGGGTTGGCCAGGGTGGGATTGCAGTTCTGGCTGGGGGACGTCTGATTCCAGCAGTGGATGCAATCAGCACAACGGTTTTAGGTTTTCACCTTTACGATTTCTGTTTTTATATTTCTGATAATGGAATTGTTATGGGCTTTTGAATTTCAGTTAAGAATGTGCAAATAGGCTATCTGGTAAGTAGGTTATTGAAGGGTTAGGAAAATGCAGAACATTTTGTGCAAAAAAATACCCACAGTGTGGGTAATAGACTCCAGTCGAATTTAAAAGATAATGGCAACAAGGGAGAAATCCACTTGTAGAAATGGGCAACAGCTGTGTTTGAGATCTAATGAAACTGTATCAAATACTTTAAAAATGGCTTACAACTACCTCCCCAGGGAACAGAGATAAAGCACAAGAGCACTCCTGAAAGGTCGAAGAAACAGTTAAATCATTTCCTTGATGGTTATTAGAGATATAGAAGACATCAGTGAAAATTAAATGTCTGAAACTTGTATTTGATTGCTTTCCTTATCACGCCAATCTCACACGTTTCTTCCGTCTCTTGTTCTCTGTTCTAGTAAAATTTAATAACTGTGCCGGTAACAAGGGACTTCGCTATGAGACCAACAGCCTGGACTTCAGGGTGAGAGCGGATGGGACCATGTACGCTGCCCACCAGGTGCAAATGCCCTCCAAGCAGCTGATCCTGATGGTGACAGCGTGGGATCCCCAGACCCTGGGCAGGTGGGAGGCCATCGTCAGGTTTCTGGTGGCAGAGAAGGCGCAACACAGTGGGCACAAGGTAAAAAGTTTTCAAAGCAGTTTTTTTCTGATTTCATTTGTCCTTTGCCTGTGTTCCCCAAACCTTTAAAACTTAAATGTGGCACAAGATTGTCTGTGTTGCCTGGTCTGTGTTACCTAAGGAGGTATTGCAGGAACCGCAAGCAGCTTCAGATCTCTTGTAGATCATAGAATCGTAGAACGTCAGAAGAGGCTTTAAAGATCATACGATTCCAACTGCCCTGCCATGGGCACGGAACCTCCCACTGGATCAGGTTGCTCAAAGCCTCATCCAACCTGGCCTTGGACACCTCCAGGGATGGGGCAGCCACCACTGCTCTGGGCAACCTGGGCCACGGCCTCACGACCCTTACAGGAAAACATTTCTTCTTAAGATCTCGTCTAAATCTTCCCTCTTTCAGCTTAAAACCGTTCCCCCTCATCCTGTCCTTGCAATCCCTGATCAAGAGCTTCTCCCCAGCATTCCTGGAGCGCCTTTCAGCACTGGAAGCTGCTCTAAGGTCTCTGCAGAGCCTTCTCTTCCTTCTCTGGGCTGAACAACCCCAGCTCTCTCAGACTGTCCTTATATAGGATCCTTGAATGTCTCTGGCAGAGGTGATTTAAGGTCACTAGTGAAGGTAGCATTCTTTACGTTAAAACTTTTGTATTTTTAAGTGACCACTTGGGTCTGTTCTATACAGTAAGTTGTATACCTTGTGTTTGCATCTCACTGGTAATACTTTTTTCTGACTTGGAATAAAACCTGCAAACGGAGGGCCCTTCCCTCTCTCCAGAATCAAAATCAACCATCCTTAAGAAATAAGAGGTTAAGTTCAGGTTTCTTTTGTGGCAGCCAAGACGCAGAGTGACACGCAGGCCGTTGCTGCTGTGCTGCTAAGATGTCTCCCTGGTTTTCACAGTGAGTCCTTTCTGTCCACAAGCCATCTGCGTGGCTCTGCAGCTCGGCGGGGCTTCCAGAAAGGAGCTTTGGGCTTGTTCACTTCCAATGCAGCAAGGACAGGGAGCATTGCTGCTGCCTGATAAGGGACACATGCTCACACGCAGCACGGGCCAGCAGGGCAGCGAAGCACAACGTGGCACTGCAGTGTCGAACTCTGTTCAGTGCCAGCAGCTTTCCTTCCCCACAGCTGAAGAATGAAAAGCCAGAACCATTCAGTATTTCAGGCAGAAGGCTGCAGATGCGTTCATTATTTTTTAATTTCATACATACAGCTGAAAAGGAGGAAGGATCTGTCCCTGCCTGGCAATCTGAGAGCAGTTTTGCTTCAGTTAAATCTAGTGGTGAGCTGCACGGTGCCATTATATTTGGGGACTGCTCCATGAAAACACATTTCTTCTGGTCTGCTCCTTGAGTAGCTGTCTCTGTCCCACCTCTTCCGTATCAGCTTTGACTGCAGCAGTTCACCTTTTCGTTTTCTCCTCCTTCCTTTTCAGTGTTGATCTGCGTTGAAAATCCTGTCCTGCGCTGAGTAAACGCAGTTACATTGTCTGGCACCTGCTCAAAAACCCCGTTTCTGTGATGGCTGGGTGGTTACTGTTAAGCAGGATTGGGCAGTAAATTGGCTGTAGAGCATGATTTATTGCTGGATCTTAAAGACCTGCAGAGCAAGGATGAATGTGTGTGTGCTGGGGAACTGTCATGGCTAGTTCAGGGACAGGCAAGGGCGCTTGGCCATGCCTCTAGTTTGGATTAATGCACCACAGTAATAGTTAAATTAGCGAGGCTGCCCTCTGCTTCCCTCTTCTCTGCTGTGTTTGGGCAGAGAGGGCAGCGAGGGAGGAGGAAAGGGAGAGACTTTCTGTGTGTTTTGTCAGAATTCCACCATTCCATGTGTGAGACAAGAGGAAAAAGACTTTGAGAGACTTAAATCTGGCGGTTGCCCAGTGGGCTGACCTCTGAGGTTTTGCATGGCTTAGAGTTGTATAAATACGCTTCTGCTGCTCTTCAGTAAGACTCTGGCTTGTGCAAGATATAATTAAGCCCTGGATGTTATGTCAACTGCATTTGCCATTTTCTAACCAAAGTAATACTGCTTCCTTAGGAAAGTAATTAAATAGTGAAGGAACAAAGTAAAGTTTCTTATATACTGCTTTAAATTCCTTCTCATTGTAGTGGAGAGAAAACTGAATAAGCACATATTTGTGATTTAGTAAAATATTTGGTTGGGAATTCATCTAGTGTTAATGTAAGCTGAACTCTGGTTCAAAACAGAGAGAGCTAAGCTTTTTAAAATTCATATCCCTCCTTTCTAAAAGCCTTATTAGTGTGTAGTTTGAGGCTGGAAAAATATGGGAAACGAGACTAATGACAAGGTCACAAGCGGTTTTATTGTGGGTCCCTACAGCAGGCATCTGACTTGTGTTTAGTTTAAATGCTTGTGCTTTTTGCAGCAAAATAATCCTTTGTTTACTAAAGAAATAAGTATGATTATGAGATTATTTGAAAAAGAATAGTGTTTATGCTAAAAAAAACCCTCCGAAAGCCAGCAATATGCAGTTCAGTGTGTTTCAGGCCATGACCTTAATATACTATATTTCATGGCTTTTTCTAGAAACACATTTTGCATTTGGTTTTATGTAGTATAGTATGACTCAAGCAGAACTACATGATTTTTTAAAAGACATTTCAGACCGTTGTGTTATATTTGGAATACGGAGACAGAAAATATAGGAGAGAAGCGGGGAGGTGACATAGAATAATTGAATAATAGAATAGTTAGGATTGGAAGGGACTTTAAAGATCATCTAGTTCCAACCACCCTGCCATGGGCAGGGGCATCCCATTAGATCAGGTTACCCAAGGCCCATCCAACCTGGCTTTGAACACCTCCAGGGATGTTTAAGAGAGAGGGAGAGAGACCAAGTCTCTGTTCTGGCGCGTACATCCATTTCGATTCCACATAGCTGCCCTTTTGTCTGCCTTCACTGCAAAACCTGAGGTTTTGGTGACTCTACCTGTGCCTCAGATCCCACAGCTGTGCTTTTGCTCTCTGTGCAAGCTGACATGTTAATGGTGACTGACCCAATTCAGTGATAGGCACTCCTACTTCGCAGTTTCAGCCTTCTAAATGTGCTGATTGCTTTGGATAGCTGAATCACCTGGGCAGATCTACAAATTTTCAGTGGTAACCACTGCAATGAAAGAATTCTAACTACTGCATTAAAGTTTAATGCCAGTAGGATGAAATGATTGCAAATTGAGTAAATGTTTTCAAAATGTATTTTGCAATACACGACACATACGTTTTCCTCTCCTTCCCAACAAATGCTTAAACGTAAACCTTTTTCTGGTTAGTACAAGTGGTGTTACTAACTAGGAACTTTATTAGTTCAGTCTTGCAGGAAACCTGATAGCAGTTAAATTAGAAAATGCAAATGAGGTCACATATTTCCCACAGGAGTGCTGCATTACCCCAGAGGAAACTGAGTGATATTCCAGCATAACAATAAATACTTAAGATAAAGTTTCTCATACTGTTCTTGTCTGGCTGCCTGTACTTGCAGTTGAAAGTATCAGTCGGACCTGTGGGTATGATTTGGAAAGAAGAGAAAAAAAGAAAGAAGGAAAGAAAGAAAATAAAAGAAAAAAAGTTTTTATGAAATAATATAAAGCTCTTGTAGCTTGTGTCAGCATTCGTGAAAGATAAACTTGAGTGGGATAATGCTTCAGAAGAAAACAAATTAAAGCCAGTCTTTGCTTATCTGGAATTAGCAGTGCAATGTCTTTTCTAAGAGTCGTGCTATTATTTCTAACAACTGGATATTGATTTAACCAAAAGTCTAAAAAGGAAGATTATGTTTGTGAACAGTGACATTGCTGAAAACTTAACAGTGTCCTCTGTTTCTTAGCTGCAGCAGCTTCCTAAATGCAAGGATGGGGATGTTTATCCTGGAGAAGAGGAGGCTGAGGGGAGACCTCATTGCTCTCTACAACTACCTGAAAGGAGGTTGTGGAGAGGAGGGAGCTGGGCTCTTCTCCCAAGTGACAGGGGACAGGACAAGAGGGAATGGCCTCAAGCTCCACCAGGGGAGGTTCAGGCTCGACATAAGGAAAAAATTCTTCACAGAAAGGGTCATTGGGCATTGGAATAGGCTACCCCGGGAGGTGGTTGATTCCCCTTCCCTGGAGGTGTTTAAGGCACAGGTAGATGAGGTGCTGAGGGACATGGTTTAGTGTTTGATAGGAATGGTTGGACTCATTGATCCAGTGGGTCTCTTCCAACCTGGTGATTCTGTGATTCTATGATGAATATGTACCATTTGTCCATCACTTCCCACGCTACCTGCTGTGTCCGTGCAGTCCAAGCTCCTCCTTCTCACTCCTCGCTGATCAGCATCATCCATTCCCTGTCGGCTTGTGCCATCTGAGGTTATGGCCCACTTTTTCATATTGATCTTTATTTTTCAGTGCTTCTCTGTGTCTAAGCCTGTTAAGGTATACCTGGCATATCTTTTTTGTTAGTTTGTGTATTTTTCTGTAGTTCTCAGGTCATGGTTGGACTTGATGATCCGATGGGTCTCTTCCAACCTGGTTGTTCTGTGATTCTATGAGTTAAAATCGGTGTCATAGAAATAGGGCATAGGAAGGGATTCACAGCAGAAGAGCTTGGCAGTAGAGGATAGCTATAGTTCATGTGAGATGCCAGTCACCTGCTCTTTTTTTGAACCCTGTTTATATCAACCTCAGTTTCTCATTGTCTTCACATCTTAAATTCTGAGTATGGATGTATGTAAATTCCTGCAATGCTAAATCACTGGGAATTGTGCAATTAAAATCTTGAAAATATATGGTATGCAGCTAGTCTTTAAAACATTGAGAACTATTGTCAGAAATCAATCCTCGCTTAAGCCCAGCTTGTGTTTTATTACATCTCATCATATTTTGGGCTTCTTTCATAACTCAGGTATGAGTGCAGAGCCATAGAATATGAATGTGAAAAGCTGGTTCTTACAGCCAGATTTTTTTTTTTTTTATTTGAAGCCTTTAAATAATCATCTCTGGCATTTTACCTGACCGAGATTTTAAATTCCAGTACAGCCTTTTATTGCTGATCACAAATACAAAGGTCTCTGGGCAAGAAAAGGCTTATTCAGCACTGATCTTGTTTATGACCTCAGTTATTGTGCTAGCCAGGATGTCTGCGCGAAGCTTGGGAGCGATGAAGATGTAGCCTTCCCTCGATGGTAGAAAATGACAGTTTAAGTGGGAGTTGTGCTTCCAGTGCTTCTGGTCTTCGCCGCACTCTCAAGCAGGTGCGCCTGGAAGAAAGAGTTAAAAGAGCTGCCACATTTGTTCGCTCTCCTTCCTTCCCTTGCATTGGGAGGAGATGTCATATACGGCATTACAGTGATGGAGTTCGCTCCATCAAACTCTGTTATTTCTAGGGAGGGACTGCAGAAACGGGACGATGTTTGTCTTCTTACCTTTTTCTGGCCATATTTATACCAGATCATTATGCTGGGGCTGTCCTGTTTGACTGCCTCTGTGGGGTGTCCAGAGTTGTAACTTAAGTCCAGTAAAAAGGCAGCCAACATAGAATCATAGAACAACCAGGTTGGAAGGGACCCATCGGATCTTCTAGTCCAACCATTCCTATCAAACACTAAACCAAGTACCTCAAGACCTCATCCACCTGTGCCTTAAACACCTCCAGGGAAGGTGAATCAACCACCTCCCTGGGCAGCCTGTTCCAATGCCCAATGACCCTCTGTGTGAAAAACTTCCTCCTAATCTCCAGCCTAAATCTCCCCTGGTGGAGCTTGAGGCCATTCCCTCTTGTCCTGTCCCCTGTCACTTGGGAGAAGAGCCCAGCTCCCTCCTCTCTACAACCTCCAGAAGGTCCTGACTGATCACATTCAGTGAGGTCAGAAACAGAGATTTCTGTTTTCCTTCTGTAACTTATGAGACATTGTTTGGGGCTTGAACAAATCAAATCAGCGGAAAAGATCAGAAAGCGGATGCCTAATAAATTAATATCATATAATTGTTACCAGTGAGACTGCTCATGTTAATTGTAGAAATCTAATGAGGATGCGTCAGGTGACCTTGTCTGACCTGGTGCTTAAGGGAATTTGAACATCTAGCATTTAATCATCACATGAGGTGAAAGTGCCGCTTGTGAGAGCCTGTGAACTTCACTTGGCCTCATTTTCAGATGTGTTGAATCACATCACCTTGCACAGAAACCGAGATAAGATATGACATCCAGGTGCTCATTGCCTTGGAAAATCAGCCCACTACGGGAAGTTTCCGAGTGCTGCACTTCCTGCGTTTAGTTCTTAAGTAGTCAGCATCTTACCAAGGGTCAGGCTCAAAGCTGTACTAGAAAGATCATCCATAAGTGAAATTCACTGCAGATCTGTCTTCCTTCAAACAAAAAGAAGTCCTGAGGATTGAACTGCCTACGCGGAAATAAGTTTTTTCTGATAAAACAAAACCTTTGGACTGCTGCGCACTGCCTGCCTGTGATGTGTGCCTTGCCCTTGAGAGATCAAAGCCTTTGACCTCTGGTTTCATGTTCTTTGTTGTTAACTGCTGAAGTCTGACTGCCACTTCCAAAAAAATAGTTTTGACTTAATCTCCTAAAAAAAAAGCTCCTTTGCTGTGGTAATCCACTGACAGTTGTGTATAAACATTAGTTTGAGTAAAGGCAAAAATTCCTTCATGCAGGCATATCCATTAAACCGAATATTTTTAGGGGCTGTGGGCATCATAGAATAACCAGGTTGGAAGAGACCCATCGGATCATCGAGTCTAACCATTCCTATCAAACACTAAACCATGTCCCTCAGCACCTCATCCACCTGCGCCTTAAACACCTCCAGGGAAGGTGAATCAACCACCTCCCTGGGCAGCCTAGTCCAATGCCCAATGACCCTTTCCGTGAAAAACTTCCTCCTAATTGCTAACCTAAATCTCCCCTGGCAGAGCTTGAGGCTATTCCCTCTTGTCCTGTCCCCTGTCACTTGGGAGAAGAGCCCAGCTCACTCCTCTCTACAACCTCCTCTCAGGTAGTTGCGTCCACCTATGTTTTCGTGGGCCCAGCAAGCTGAGACAGCCTGGTGGTTACAAGCTCAGGGTGAAGAAGGGCTTTGGTTCCTCCTGATCTCTGGATGCCAAGTCGTTGCTTACTGGGACACGGTCATGGCAGTGCAGCTATGTCACATTCTGCCCCAACTTGGCACAGAGGAGCGAGAAGAACCTGCCCGGCACAGCAGAGAGGGCTGAGCAGGCTGCCACTGCCACCAGTGAGGAGTGGGATTTCAGACACCGGCTCCGCGCTGCAAAGCGCTGAACCACACGCTTACGTTTCATCATGCAAATGGAGATAAAATTGAATGTGTTTGCGTGTTCAAGTTTAAGCATTTGCTTAGGTGCACTCCAGAACTGGGAAATAAAAGGAGAACAGCCTTTTCTCAAGAGCCTCTTGAAATAACCAAAGGATAACTTGAAAGGGCAAATGCTCACGCTAGCGCTGGGGAGAAGTACCAGAATGAATTACTTTGCTTTGTGCTAAAGTAGCACTGGTGCTTGTGATCTCTTTAATCTCTTGTGATCTTTTTACTTGCAAACATTACGGGAGAAGGAGTATTGTTACATTTAATTCATTATGATTATTTTAATTCATGTATCTTTTGAACCTCATGGCTTTAGCAAAATAAAATGAGATTAAAATTTTTCCCTGCCTTGTTAAGGGGCTGATTTCCTCCTGCTTCCTTCTGTGATGAAGAACGATGGCAGCAGGCCGAGTTCTAGAAGCAGAAGAAATGTGTTTGGGAACAATTTTCCAAATTATTTGTTAGGCATTTTCTCTGGGTGGAAGAACTCGGCTTGCTAGCCCAGGTATTTCATGTTTTTTTCCTCGACAGGACGTGTGCAGAATGAGAGAGTTAATAGCAAGCTGCAGAAACATTTTTTTTGCTGTATAGTGCACGGTGAGATCTACCACCTTTATTCTTGTCCTATATGTATGTGAATAGGTAACAAGTATGTAGTATTCTGTAATTTAATAGCCGTGCTCTTGAGAAGTACTTGTTGTTCTGAAGCCATTGTGTGTGGCTTCTTCCAATTATGAGAATGGCATTAACTTGAGGATAGAAGTGTCTTTTTGTAAACACTACAAGGTAGAGTACAACAGTAATTTAGATGTTTCTTAAACAATCCTACCTAAGAAGCACTGCGAGATTAGGTCGTACAAAGGGAATGTGAAAAGGTCAAGTTGATGTGGGGAGCTTTGCAAGGAAACAGCCTCATCGGAACTTTTCATGTTGGGATAAGATGTTCAGGGCTTAAAACAAGAAAGAAAAGTACATCGAGCGCTGTGCTTTGTGGATGATGTCATCTTCTTCTGTTCATTGGAGGCTCTTACAGTATTCAGAGCCTGACAATGACAAGAAGAGTTATCACAGGTGCTTGAAGCCTGTGGGAAGCATAAAAGATTCCACCAAAGGCAGGTGGATTTCTTATGTACTTGCTTTGATATGTGATTCTTCCAGAGAATGGAAGAGGAAGAGCAGCATTTGAAATCTTGAAAGCAGTCCAGGAGATATCTCTAATCATCAATGTGGTGTGGTGCAATAGAATGAGTTTCAACACAGCTCTGCTTCAACACACCAGCCGAAACTTCCCTCACCTGAGAGATACCGCTCGTGTTTCATGTCTGCTCGGTAATGAACGTGAGTGTGCGTTGCCTGCAGGTGTCCTTGTTCTGCTGATACAAAAGCCAAGCGTATCCAAGTGCTCTGGTTGACTTATCAGATTTCAGCATAACATGGTGATAATTCACCACAGGTTTAGGCAAACAGAAGGTGTGGGTGAGTTCAGGTGATTTCTGAATTTCAGTTAATTTGTACCGGGAAATCAACCTGGTCGGCAGCCACCTGAAAAGCCACGTTCTGGCTCAAGGTGTGAGATTGCACATTAGCTGCAGTCTGTGTCCTTACATGTACCACCAGCCTGTTTAGGTTCTCTGACCAAAGAGAATAACCAGAACATGGGGGATTTTTTTAAGTAAGTTCTTCTGTGGCCACCTTGTGGGTTATGCCCATAGTTATCAGGTGTCTTTTTTCTCTGGAGTCCAGACTTAACTTTTCATTTCATGAAATGATCTTCTCCCGCCCAACTTACAAACCAGAGCACGATGATCTCTCTATTGAAATATTTCCTGCTTTTAGCTGTTATTCAGTTTCCTTCTTGCTTTGCAGCCTTACACTAAGGAACAGTGTGCTTCCTCAGTCACACTGATCACATTTTATTAGTTATATTGGATAAAATTTTCCAAAGCTTGCACAGCCAGCCTGCTACCTAAAACTTGAAATTTGCATTCATGCCTCATTTTTCAGCTGTCAAGGAGCAGTGCACATTCCAGCAGTTGCTCTGCTTTGACACAGACTCCTTGGGAAAGAGGGGCACTTGGCATGGCCGGTGCACGTGTGTGCATTTTACGTGGCTCATTCTCCTCCTCTGGGGGCAGTAACTCTGTTAGGTTTTAGTCAAACTTTTTCTTCCCTGTCAGCTGATATATTCTGGAAGCTCATGCACTTGCCAAATCTGACAATTTTTCTTACTAATTGACTCTAATGTGAACTGCTCTATGCAACCCCACTGATAGCTGGTTTAAAAAAAAAAAAAAAAAAAAGTAATGAATTTTTACTTAACTAGCTGATTTAATTAAAATGTTTTATACTGTAATTGTATGGTTTCTATAAATGGAGAGGTAATTTTGTTTAATGAGTTCCTAACCAAACATAACATTCCTGACTGTACGTAGCCAGATTTGATAAAGGTCACAAACGCTGAGATTCCACTGTTTGCTTTTGTAAGTCGTAATGATCAAACAGCTTGATTTGGCACTTGAAACATCCTGTCAGGATTGGTTCCCTCTATTCCTGTTTATACCAGAAATTATTAGTATAGTTTTAGGAGCAGAGGGGGTTCTTCTCCGGATCTGAACACAGTTCATTATCTTTAAAGTGGAAGTCTACTGCCAAAATCACGTCTCATTGTCAATTAGCGGCTTCTCTGCAAACACATTAATTTAATGCCCCTGCTGAAGAACTACGTGTTGGAACATCTTGCTGCTAAAACACTACTTTTCAGAGCACTTTGACACAAATCATTCATGAATAGCAATTTATGCCGTGATGGTAATGGGACAAGACATGAAGCTATCTTTGATTAAATTTACCACAGCTTACAACTATTAGTAAACAGAGCTAATATAGATAGGCATAAAATATTTCTAGAAGGTGGAGAAGGAGAAAAACAGCTCATGGATTCCTTACCTGGGCAGTTCCTAGAGAATACCCTCACACAGAATGACTCTAATAAATTAAAGTCTAAAATAAAAGGTCTGATCTTCCTAAAACTACTCATTTCCTGTCTTCAACTTTGGCAAATTCAGCAATGACCTAAATAAGAAAGAATCAATTACCCTAAAATAAATAAATTTGCTGCTTGTTCTGCAACCCTTTCATTATATGAGAACACGAAATGAAATATCTCTCTCTGCTAAAAGATCAAAAACTGGGGAAATGGTGCATTTGGGGAAAAAAGGGCTCATTCGTCCTCCACTGCCGTCCCTGTTGTCAGCAAAATGTTGTCTCCTTAGAACAGAATTCATGCAAATGTTTATTTTGCAGCACTCTCATGTTCCCTTTGCTAAAGAACTAAGCTATATTTTCATTGTCTTATTTTCTGTTTGGTAAATATCGTTTTCTCCTGTCCTTTCCGCAGCTACCATGGAAACAAGCAAAAATGCTTCAGATTAAATATTTTTAAATACATTTTTTTCCTTGCTAGAAAACGGTACCGGTTTTCAAAATACGTTTTTATACAGGAGATGAAGGGAAATATATTTGAGCATTGGACTAAAGGTGGCTTTGTATCCTCTTATATTGATAAAAATATATTAAAAACTCATTGCCTCAGTTAAACCCTTGGAGTGACACTAGAAACAAAAGAAGCCAAGTATTATTTCTTTTCTGAAAAATGTCTAGTGTGAAGTCTGAAGGATCCTGCGAAAATAATAAGAGTGGCGTATAAATAAAACACAAGTTAAATCGTAAATAATTTTGATACATGGGAGATAAAAGCCTTATTACCTCTCCCCCTGTCACAGGTGCTTTTTATTCCAACTGCAAGAATAATATATTTTACTGCTGAATCTGGAGCATTTTGTTTCATGGATTGAGCCCTATAAAATTAATAATCTCCAACAAATGTACCCGAAGACGCACTGTTATTTATATGCAGAGAATGGTGGCTTATTTACCCAAACATTACAGTGATCCAAAATGTTCAGCTAAGCAGGAACACAAAATATGATATTATATTATGTAAATGGGTTTGTGATACGCTCTGCTGGATAATAACTTCCAGATGTCTCTGTAGCCAGAGGCTGACGGATATCAAAGGCAGGTTGGCTGGGAGGGGAGACGTGCCAGCTGGCGAGACTGGCTACTGCTAAGTGTAGCGGAAGGTGAAAGCTGGTGTTTCTTCACACTCGCTGGTTTTATTTGTGGGCTAGTGAAAAGTCAGTGGCTCACAGCCTTCTTTTCACGAGCAGGATAGGGCTTGAGGAGCTACAGGGATCCCACGTGTCCAGTTCTTCAGTGAATTGGTTTTCTGCCGCTTTTGCGAGTAGAGGTTGAGTTTAGTTTGAGTCTCCCAACAAATGAAAGACTGACAAGCCCCAGACTTAGACTGGCAGGAGCTTATAGACTAACTAGGAGGCTCTTCTGACTTGTCTTTTATTGCCAGTGCTAACTGTAGACAGGGAATCTCCCTCCACTCTCAATGACAGAGCATAGATGGAATTGGATGAAGCCACATATGGCCTCACCAGTTTGGAATAAAGTTTCATAAGTCTGGCTTTGAAGTCTTGACAGTCCCTAGAGGTTTAACTACATGTCATCTTCCGAATGCAGCAGATAGTACTCACCATCATTATATGCAGTGCTGGACATGGTTTAGTGTTTGATAGGAATGGTTGGACTCGATGATCCAATGGGTCTCTTCCAACCTGGTTGTGCTATGATTCTGTGACTGAAAAGGGACTGGAAATAACTCCTGTAAGATGTCATCGAGGAGAGCGGATTGAGTTTTTTACTGGGCACGCGCTTCACTGTTTTGCTGCAAACAGCCGTCATCTTTTTGTCATATGTAAGAGGAGGGGTGGCTCCTCACAAACGCTATAGGAGCAAAACCAGCTAGAGCAGTAGTTGCTGGAGTTGGTTTGATTGTGAGAACGGCTGTGGACAGATTGTGTTCTGATGACGCTACAAAAGGTAGAGGAATATTTTATCTTTTGAAAATCTCTGCCTGAGATTCTGGAAAGCATATGGGCAGTAAGGCCATGAGAGAAGGAGCAGTTGCTATCTCAGTGAGAACTGTTATTCACCAAAAAAAAAAAAAAAAAGAATTGGAAACTGTACTTCAGAATTAATTTAATTTGGTGTCACATTTTGCTTCCGAGTTTGCTTCCGATCTTTATATCCTTGCAAACTCGAAAGTACAGGAGAGTGTTCCGGGGCTTGCGGTTTAGTCATTGCTATTATTCCAGAGATGTCTGGGATGTTGTAGTCAGAGACCTGAATAGTTCTGGCATTTGTACTCACCAGACTTTGTTATTGCATTTGTCTCACAGCTTTTAAACAGCAGAAAGCATGTACAATGTATTTAAACAACACCAGAGAAATTAAGGTCATGAGAATGCATCGTCAACAAATGAAGATAAAAAAGAGCTGTTCAAAAAAAAACAACATCTTGTTGTTGCAAGACGCTTTTGAAATTCTACATACTGAATTCAGAGTCATGTTGATGATTTATTCTAATGTAGGAAAACATCATCAAGAGTGACAAGCAAGCTAGTCACTGTCTAGTCACCTGCCAGCAAATATTTCATAAAGACTAAAAAGGCTGGTACTGCCTTGCTGAGCTGACACTAATTATTTCAGTATACACAGAGCTTTGGGATTCGTGTTAATTCTCAAGTCTGTCTTTAGTTCAGACTCATTCCTCTGTGTAAACTCAGCAGAGCACAAATTATTTGACCATCCTTCCATAATCTGTCCCTACGCTCACTTACCAATTATATAAACTGATCCAAATACCTGCTCTCAATGGATCCCCATTTGGGAATCACAATCCAATTAAAAAAAAAAAAAAGGGGATATCCACTTTTCTGTACCTCGTGTTTGGTAGTCCTATTTTGTGTTGACGTTTATTTTGAGGTATCTTTTTCAGGTAACATTGTTTTCATCGATGTTCAGAAAAGAATTTTCTGGTGATAAAACCCTTTTTAGTTGAAAACTCAATTGGATATAGCATAGTGCATCCCATAGGAAGGCTGAACTCAACAGTGCCTCTCTTACACTGCTACATCATGATGCTGTTTCTTTGTTTATTACATCCTTAAGTGAGTATTTTTAGAACAACAGGTAAATATTGAACAGCGGTGTAGCCATCGTGCAGCAGCTCAGTGCCGATGCCTGTTGAAGGTGTGTGTAAAACAGCATTCAGGCGAACACAAAACAGCAGTCACCTTGGGTTAGCGTGAGAGAGGATTGGAGAATCGCGGCTGTGTGTGACTGAAAAAGACTACATTTGTCTGTTCTGTGAAAATTCAGCTCTGGAACTGGTTAATTTTTAACGGTTTGCAGTAAAATAGCCGCATTTTTGCACAAGTGCTTCCAACCATTGCAGCCAGGGGATGGTCTACCCTCCACAGGTAACATGGATCAGAGCCACGATCAAGCTGAATGAGTGGCCTCCTTGCTTTAATGTCCCAACTTTTGGAGCAACCAATTGGCTCCATATCCTGTTTAGATTTCATATAACATATATATGTTTTAGGCAACTGCCTTCTTCATTGCACTTCTAGAGCAAGAACTGCAATAGATGGATTTACGTCAAACCATAAACCTTGAAGCAGTGGTTCCCACTGAAATCAGCGCCTACAAATATAGGCTTGTGAATGTTTGTAAGATGTTTGAGTTTGTACATTTTGAGTAAGGCAAAAAGTGAGTGTGGCTTCAAATTGCAAGAGCCTCAAACAAATTGCTGTTTTCTTCCCATAGTGTTCTTGGGGTTTGGACTCTTGGTTTTAGGGTGAGGTGACTTGAGAAAATACATAAAATGCAGAGGAGAGTGTTTCCACTGTACCTTAGCTGAAATGAAGAGAATATGGCTTACAATCTTTCTGATTTATGAAAGTTCAATCATTTTCCAGCGGGAGTGCAGGTCACCATATGGTGAAAGAAGCTTGTCTTTGATAGTTCTGTTTTCTGTGGACTTCCCAGTAGTAAACACTGGAATCATGAAATGCCACTGAGTATTTAAGTTTTGGGACTGGGTAACCTCTGAAGAACTTCTCCAAGTCTACATTTCTTTGATTCATCATTCTGTAAGGCAGAAATTTTCTTACAATGAACCAGACTTTTAAGTCCAAACCCTGGTCTCCCCATTTCCTTTGTGCCTCTTGTGCACTTTAATGTGTCCAGCACCAAAGTGGGAAGAATTCGTTGTTCTAAAAAATCACGAAGGACTCAAAAGCAATTATTTTCCGAATAATAATAATTATTAAGTGAGATGCATTGCACTTCCCAGGCTGCATGGGGAGATGTGCATTTGGAATTTGTGGTTATAGCCGAGCTCATTCTTCACGAAGCACTGAGGAGAAGAACCAGTTCACCCTTGCAGCTATGGAGCTGACTCTTCCCTGGCTGTAGGTTGTTTGGTTGGGTGTGATATGTCTGCAGAACCTCAGGCTACAGCTTTCTGTATCCCTGCTAATACCAAGGAGTGGGGCAACTTCATAGTATAAAACGAAGCCCGTGACACAAAATGTAAAGGAATTCTCTCTGGATTTCTCTCCTTTTTTTTATTTTTTTTTTTTTTTTTTGTGTGTGTGTTCTGGTAGGCTGCTCTTATTAGAAATTTGCAGAAACTTCTTTACCCCAATGTGCCGCTAAAGCTCCCTGCAGCTGGTGTAATGAAGACGATATATTCTGGGAGGCATCTTGATTTGAGAGTGACAGCTCCGTATATTTGTGAAAATGAAGTGGCAGCAGAGTTGCCAGTAAGGCATATTGTGTCTTCGTGGTGCAGAAATCTATCACGTTAATAACAATCATTTTCACAGTTACATGTGACCATTTGCACACAGGGAAGCGCTGCTGTGAGGAGAAGTCTTAAGAAGTGTGGAAGCAACTAACTGGTTTTGCTTTCTTGTTTCCAAAACAGCCAAAAGGAAGGAAGACGGTGCCGGGAGAACTGGTGCAGCAGCAGAGCGACACTCTTCTCCCGTGGCGCCAGCACCAGAGCGTTAACGGCCTGCGACGGCAAAAGCGAGACTGGGTCATCCCACCAATCAACGTGCCAGAAAACTCCAGAGGACCCTTTCCGCAGCAGCTGGTTCGAGTAAGTTACGAAAAGAAATAATAATAATAGTAGTGGTTATCTCGGAGTGGGTCTAGTGGAGCAGTAGATGTGGTCCAAGCTCACTGCATGGGAAACGTGGCTCAAAGCATGGGCTCTCTGTTTTTCATCCCTCGTGCCAGAAAAATTACCTTTTACGTGCTGCTGAAACACTTCTTTTCTAAAGCTACTTGCCCCAGTTTTCCCTCCCCCAGCTCAAATGGCAGCCTAATCGCCTCCTTCCAGCCAGTCTCTCGGGAGACGCTGGCGTTGCTGCCAAGATGGCACTTTGCCCGTCCTGTCATCCAGAAAACGGCTGCAGGTGTAAAGTTGGGCTTGGTGACACCCAGCGACGAGGGGGTGCTGCATCCATCCCTGGCTTCGCGGAGCCGGAGTACAGATGCGTGGCAGGGCTCGAGGAGGTTGGCTGCTTGCCGCCGCTGCAGATGGATCCCTCAGCCTCTGTATGCTGCTAGTTTCTTTACGAGGGTGATCGCTGAGATCAGGTTCACCCACATGGCTTTCTGTGATGCTTATTGGAAGACAGGAAAACAAAAAAGGGGAAAGGGGCCTTTGACAGACACGTCTGGTTGATATGTTATTGCTGTTGATAAGTGTTAGCAAAATATAAATACATGTTGCTATTCCACTTGCGGTTGCTGGTTTCAGTTTCTGGAGCAGAAGAAAGATTAACGGTAGAAAAAATAATTCCCTGGCAGACTTCTACAACTCTTCCCTCGGAAGAAAATGGTGACAATTATAAAATTTCAGGACTTATTTTGAAGAACAGTGGTGTGTCACTGGCATCCCTTCTCAGGAAGTTCACCCAGTCATCTTGAAACAGTGCCTAGATTCAAATGAGTTGTCATCATTACCCGTTTCCCAGTGATTAGCTGATGCTCTTCTGCACAAACTGTGACTGGGAGGGAAAAAGGAGCTTGCCAAGTCCTTTAGAAGTTCAGGTGAACCTTGCAGTGACTCATGCAATGACTGCAGGTGCATGTTGTCAATTCACCGAGTATTTGGTGCACTTGAATTGCTGGTGTCGTTTCTTTGTCCAATTAGAGAAGTATGACAAGGGATAAAAAAAATACCAGGTGCAGATGGTTTTATGTCTGTCCTGGAGCAACAGGGAAGGGAAGCAAAGAAGTCTTTGTGTGGTCAGCTGTGCTCGGTATGAAGTGACCCATTAATACATTGTTGAAGAAACTTCTGAAGAGGAGAATAACCTAATGTGTCAAACTTTTCTTCCTAAATCGGATTAATAATTTAGATTGATTCCTGGATTCTTGAGAAAAATAAAGTGGAATGCTTCCAAAATGAACTTATGACCTGTCCCACTCCCTGCTGATTTCTTTTGAGCTGTGACTATACAGGGAGAGGACAGGTTGGCACCACCTTACCGTGGCAAATCTGTTGATATATAAGCACTGAAATCTCTGTGGCACTTTTTCCCTCTACAGTCTGAAGATGAAACAGAAGGACTCAGGAATGCAAAACTCCACTGTTAATGAAAGTGACAAATAATAAATTTTCTATAGGTACAGAAGAATTGATATTCATCATTTAAACTGTCAGTAACCTTGGAAATATGACCTAGCTGATGGAAGCACAGAGCTCCCAGATTGTCAGCGATATGCACGAATGCAGTTTTTAAATACAGATCATAGGAGAAACACTGAAATTGAAGTAAAAAAATGGGGTGAGGAATTAAAAAATGGCTTAGAAAGAGCTACTTTCCTTTTCACCCGACACAGAAAGCGTCATAATGACAGGGAAGATCATAGAAAGAGTGCAACTCAATTAAGCGAGAGACCCCCAATGTTTCAGGCTCAGGTTGAGTTTCTGCTCATCTGCAGCATCTGGTCTGTTTGCTGGCCCTTGAATGTGAAACTTAGGTGATTCCTAGCAGGAATTACAGCTTATTCCGTTAGACTTTGTTCTTTAATTATCCAGAACAGGATAAATCAACATCTTCAAAGACCAGCACTGTCTGATTATTTCCATCCACATAATCTTTAGATTGCCTTGGAGCGCTCTGCTGTCTCCTAAATCTAGGTAACAGTTTTGATCTGATTTCCCATGTTTTTGCTCACTGGGCGCTGAATATTTTTGTGTCCATCTGCTCACAAACTGGAGCTAGAAGTGCACATGTGAAGTTACAGCTCAGCTCTCATTTGTAGGGAAGTCTGTCACAGTTTTCTCTGCTCGTTTATATAAAGCGTTAAATCTAACGCTGGATCCTGGACACTGAAGGTTTTTTTTTGGTGTGGAGATCCCTGCTTGAGGTTACATTTTATAGGTATAACTCATGAAAGCCAGTCCCTCCGTTCTGGTATCTTTGGTTGTGGTTATCTCCAAGGAGAGGAAGGGATGGCATGAAATATCTGTAAATTAAAAAAACAAAAAGACCTACCTAGAAGTACATTTTCATAGTACCACTTGCTGTTTGCGTTTTTATAGGTCAGACTAATTTGAAATGCATAGACAAATCTTTTGGGTTCCCTCCTACTCTTGCTTCCTATTGTGAAGGTAAAAATTCCATTTTATGGAAGTTGATTAGTTACTTGTCAGTATTTTTAGCAAGGCTGTGCCTGAATGAAGTTTAAATGATAGGAAAGGTGAATGCAGCTTGATGGGAGCCTCGTACCTCAAAATGCAGCCCTGACTGGTTCAGCTGGGATCAACTATAATTCTCTTCTCATTAAACCGTTTCATTCTGATAAAATACATTAAATGAAAAAGTTTTCAGAAAAATGAAAAAAGGAAGACGTCACAACATTATTCCTGCCAAACCCCTCTCAGTTAATTACAGGGCTTTTTCTTTCAAAGGAACATCCATGTCTGTTCATGTGCATCAACTCCGCTAAGTAGGAAATGCATTTCCAGAAAATAATATGTAAAAAATAATAATAGGAATTTCTGATTAGTTTTGGCTGCTGAAAAATTTACTTATTCTTCAAAGAGGGTAAATAAACTTCTGACATATATGAGCTAAGTATATTTTTTTATAGGAAATGTTTTGCAAATTTTGCTTTTGTCTTTGAGCTGAGAAAACAGTTATCAAATTGTATTGATATATGCTTATTTATTTTGCATACATTTTTGAAAATCTTGGCTTTAATTTCCTTGTGCTTCACTTCCACCTTTGTATTAGGAATAATGTCTTACACGCTGTGAAATATTTTACTGTAGTGAGGATAATTTCATTACTAATTGTCAGGTAGTCTCATTATTATAACTATGAGGTCCATAAAAATGCCTATTAAAAATACAAGAACAATATGAAATCCCCATCCTTCCCCAAGTAAATGACTCATGCAGGCACACTGATCAACTATGATGATACACTAAATAGTTGCACCCTTGCTGAGCACCATCTATTTTCTCACTGACTCATCCTTTTTAACTACACGTGTAGCTAATTCTTAATTATCTACTACCTAATTATCTATTAGCTGATCATCCTCTTTTGCACTCCAAAATGTGTCTCAGTTTTGGATCCACATGCAAGTCTCTGACTCCTTCTAATGGGCACATTGAGTCTGTTTTCAAGGCTGAAGGCTTAGCCCATCTTGCTGGGCTCCATGAAAATTATTTGTTTACAGTAGACCTCATTACTCTCTACAACTACCTGAAAGGAGGTTATAGAGAGGAGGGAGCTGGGCTCTTCTCCCAAGTGACAGGGGACAGGACAAGAGGGAATGGCCTCAAGCTCCACCAGGGGAGATTTAGGCTAGCAATTAGGAGGAAGTTTTTCACGGAAAGGGTCATTGGGCATTGGAATAGGCTACCCTGGGAGGTGGTTGATTCACCTTCCCTGGAGGTGTTTAAGGCACGGGTAGATGAGGTCCTGAGGGACATAGTTTAGTGTTTGATAGGAATGGTTGGACTCGATGATCCAATGGGTCTCTTCCAACCTGGTGGTTCTATGATTCAAGACACAGGCTCGTGCAGAGCATGGTCATGGCACACTTAGGTACTAGGCTCCTCTATCAACCACTGCAACCATTATCGATGCTCTGAACTTCCAGCTTTATCTCCAGGACCTTTCTAGAGGTCTTATGAGCTGCCTGTCTCTAACTTGATCTGCATAGACCCTAATATCACAGAAAGGGTCATTTATCACGGAAAGGGTCATTGGGCACTGGAACAGGCTGCCCTGGGAGGTTGTTGATTTCCCTTCCCTGGAGGCGTTTAAGGGACGAGGTGCTGAGGGACATGGGTTAGTGTTCGATAGGAATGGTTGGACTTGATGATTCAGTGGGTCTTCTCCAACCTGGTGATTCTGTGATTCTATGATAATTTTTCCAGCTTGCCTTTATTAACCTTGGAACTGAAAAATTTCATGTTTACCCATAAGATCTCTTATTATAAACAACTCGTTCTTCTCATTACACTGGCATGCGCATCCACTGAGGACGACCAAGACAGGATCTCAGTGCTCTTAAAAACCACCTTGATTGCATGCCTAAGCTCAGCATGCCCTCTCATATCTGAGTGCTGGTAATCTCAGACACAAGAATACCAGAAATAATCTAATGTGTATAACAAGGAAAAAGAGGGGAAGGATGCATTTTTATGTAAATTTAATCAGAAAGTCCTAAAGTGGTTTGGAAAGTTGGTGGAAGGTAATACGCCTGAAGGCTCTTGGATTGCCTCTTAGCAGAGATCTCATTGATTGGGTGGGTTTTGTGCAGCACGGTGCATGTTAATGGAGCAGAGAGCTCTTCTTAGCACCCTGGAAAGACTCGCGGTAGGCTCCTGGGTGGGTTTAGCAGATGTTGAGCTATATGGTGAAATTGGATACTTAATATAAAGATATTGGTAGCTCCTCAGCCTGTTTGTGTGCCATGCCTATCCTTTTGCAGGAGACTGGTGTAGTGAGACAGCTCTCCAAAAGTCATTGTTGGAGATACGTGAGGTACACCAAGCTGTGAAACCCCCACTAGCTGGGACCATCAGCCCTCAATATTGGCATTTCCTGGGCTCGTCACGGCTGTTTCAGCATGCACTTTGCCCTATTTTAAATAGTTTTATTGGAGGAAATCCCTCATGCCTCCTGTATCAGCCACATTGCTTACTGCTGTGAAATTGGCAGTTCAGAATCCATTAAGTCCCCAGCTGCAAGACAGATGGCATCTGTCTGTGGTGAGAGAAGGTTTGTTGAGAAAAGGCCCTGCAAATCCTTCCCAAAAAACCATCAGCCCTTATTTTTCCTGAGAGAGATGTTGGACAGCCTTGATTACGAATAGGCCTAGACTTTCCTTGTTCTTCATGGGAACAAGTGGTTCTTTTGCCTTTACCAATCACAAAATAAATAAATAAGTTAAAATTGCTAGTTCTGGCTCTCCGTACATCTCATTTTTGGTAACCGGTTGCCAGAAATTCAGAAATGAGGCAATTTGATCTTTATTGTGGCAGTCAGACAGAGATAAGAAGGAGCAAACCCAGAAAGTGGAGAAGAGATGGGACATTGTGGATTTTTTGTTGCTTTGCAGAGGCACAGCCTTGCTCTGAAAGCTGGTTAAAGGATGGTGGATGGCAACAGCTCTGGGCTCTTGAGTGTGATTTCATGCCATAAACCAACCTGACGCCGAAGAGAGAAAGATTAGCAAGAAAACGATTCATTAAGCATTCACGTTGCCATCTCAGCTCAGAGACTGATCTGTCTTCTCTGTGTGTGTCTTACCAAACCAGGACTTGGCATGCTTGGGATAAATGGAGAAAGGGAAATACAATTTGTGGCTACTTTCTTGACACATCATTTGAAATTTTTTATAAGCAGGCAGTTTAAAGCAAATATATACCACACACTATATATATATATCTTCCTCAAATGATGTTCCTTTGTTTGCGGTCTCCCTGGAGTACAAAGATGTCATTCTTAATCTCCAGCATTTGACACAAATAGGTGGCCAGATCCTGATGTGAATTCGTGCCTCTCTGCCAAAGCTGGTTGGGCCACACCAGCATGTACCATTTGGGAATCTAGGTCGAAGAAAGCAGATGCCCAGTGCTTTATGGGCTTTACGTGCAGGCGCACACACAGCGTTATGGCTTGAAAAGTGCAGCTACAGCATAAACGCTCCACTTGAAATTCTCTTACAACAGCATTCAGGCCTATGCTGTAATTATACATATTGTATTTCCTTGTATTCAGACCCATGGGGAATTTATACTGTCCTTGCTAAAGCCAGAGGGACTGAAGGAAAGCAGTCATTTAATGATTCAGCTGTCTTGGGCTCTATGATTTAATCAATCATATGAAAGAAATTTTTAGATTCTTTATGTTTAGAGTTCTCTTGTCTGAGCAGAAAATGTTCCCTTTTTGAATTGCTTTAATAGCTGTATTTATGCAGCTGAAAGTTCCTTAAGAAATGAAAGTAAAATCAAATTGCTGAGAATGCCTAGATAATTTATCGGAGAATATTCAATTAGAATATATTAATATTTTAGATTTCCATCATTAATTTAATATTCAGAGATTTAATTTAGTCGTTGAATTGCTGTAGTGCCATGCGTGGGTAGATTGTTAGGCTGAGTGCTTAAAACACCTGCCACAAATGGGTGAATCTCACTTCGATTCCCAAGAGCACAAATGCCTTTCTACTGACATAAGTCTTGCAGCAAAAACTCAGACACTAAATCTTGCCTGTGCTCTGCATTTTTCCATTACTGCAGAATAGAATAATACGAACTTCTAGCAGAAATAAATGCAAGAGCCTTGTTTATTTATGCATTCAAATCCAGACTGAGGGGGAATTTGGTGCTTTGTGGTTCTGAAGAATTTCGTTACTTACTGATGAAGAACTGTTGTGAGGGAGGTTGGGATTTTAAGGTGATTGACACTTGGCTTTCCCTCTCTGATCAGGGAGTACCTGCATGAAATTTTAGCAGTCTTAAAGTTCATTGACAATATTTCTGATTTTCTTCCTGTTTAAGCAAAAGCTCAAGATGTCACTTTTTTGCTTGATTGTTTATACGTGCGTTAAAGTCAGGTCAGGGCCGGGTGCCATCATTACAGGATCAATACTTGGCACTTAGAACAAGGTGTCATAGAATATGCATCCATGTACGTGGATGATCACCCACTGTTGGCACAAATCCTGGTCAAATTTGTGGTAATACCTTCCCAGAAAGAAAAATCATCATGTTCCTACCGATGTTGCTAGCATGAGAAATGGGCAAGTTAGGAAGAATGAAGGACAGCAAAAATCTGGGGTGCAGTGAGTCAAACCGCAAGGCTGCTGGGATAACCGATCTTTGGTCTGACCTCATGTACAATGTTTAAAACTGTTACACAGTCACTTGGCATCCTTGTGTGGCACTGGGATGGGATATACTGGCACATGTTCCTGACTCTACCACCAACCACTCTCTGCTGGTTAAATAAAAATTATACGTTAGATCCATACAGTCTTTGCTTACGTATTTTTCTGTGCAGGACCTGATCTTTTCAATCTGTTTGCATAAGTGAGTATTGTCTTTCTTTCAGGAATAAGATACTGAGAAAGTAAAGATGAGTGGCTTTGTTCAAGACCACAGTGCTGTTGCCATGGCCATGAGCAGCACTCTTTGGTTATCGGCAGCTGGGCTTGTCCTTGGGTTATCTGAAGAATCTCATAATGGACTCAGATGTTATTGAGTATTCAGAAATCTTTTGTTGATGGTTATATTCAATCATTTCATTTTGTGTCTGCGTTCAGCTGCTGCACCTGTGTATCAGGTCTGCTAATGCACAGGCTGCTTTTGACAATAATTCAAAGGTTCTTGTCTGCCATGAGGCAAGGACTAAGCAGCAGCCTTTACCTTTTAGCTTCTGCTCCAAGTTCACCTCAGGAACAGGAAACGCTGGAAGCACAGAAGGATAAGTACCCCTTGCCTTGAACTGTTGTACCAAACATACTGGAAAATAGTTCATCAATCACTCCTAAGAGTATTTAGCTGTAAGACTCCATTGCACATATTGCAACATATCATTACATCCCCATCCTCTCCAGAAAGTGAGATAACTGTAATAGCTGCTCGGTATGGCTGTCATTATGTGTAGAGGCAAAGACAGGAAGACATAGTCAGAGCTAATGTACACAGCTCATGAAAGCTATTGAAAATCTGCAAAGACAGAGCGTACACAAAAACAGTGGGTTAATTTGCTTAGAAAAAAAAAGCTTTGATTTTGCTCATGCCTTTTCTGGAGAAAAATAGTAATAATGAAAAAGGCTGAGACCTGAATAGAGACAGAGAACTTGCAATCTGCCTCTTTGCTGCAGTAGTTCATTATTTAACACTCATCACACACATTAGTAATAGGTTGCTGTGGGACTTGGCTTCCTCGATGAGTTGAAATGGAGTCCCGAAGACATAGTGGCACTGTGTGGGTGTGAGTTTGGATTTGCAGAATGATGGTGCAGATAGAACCTTGACAGCTAGACTGTTGTTGAAATTCATTGTATCGGGTTGGAGCGAGATAGGAGGCAAAAAAACCATCCACGCTTTTTTTCTTTTACTATTGCATATATTCTTGCTCGTCTGAACCGCTGAAGAATTAAATCCAGCACCCTGGAATTTCAGGTGTCAGCTTTTAAGATTTTAGAGAATTTACTCCTGGTCTGATTTTAAGCTCTCACTGCTGCAGTTAATTGTTTTATTTATACCTGCTGGGATTTACGGTGAAAAAGGTGTCACCACCTAAATCCTTCCTCAGCTGTCTGTAATGCAGACTGATGAGAGGTGCGAGCTCTGGTTAGATGATGGAACAGCAAAGAGTGGATGTGCAGCAGCTTCATTAAAGTCTCTGTTTCTTTGCAACTTGTTCTTTCCCATAGCTCTTACCATATTTTTAATAATCACCATATTTTAATAACATTCATATTGGTTGCTAATTTCCTTAATTTAAAGGACATTTTCCTCCTATCCGAACAGTTAGACAACTTAAAAGCAAACAAACAAAACCTTGGATTATATTAAGGGAAACATTTTGCCCAAGGCAGTTTGGGTATCTGCAGATGGTGCTGAACATTTTGGCCCTTGTTCAGCAGACATTTTAAGTACGTGCCTAAATTTGAGCCTGTAAGTAGCTCCAGTGGCTCTTCTGAGTCTGTTCAGACTGGAGACTGAGGGCATGAACAGTGCCTCACGGGGTTGAAGCCAAGCGTTCAGCATTATGCAGTACCAACCTCTTTGGCCATGCTTGTCATTTTTCTTACATTCCTGATTTTATTTACATTTCTCTGCGTGTGGTGCAAGCGTAGAGATCACACTTCCAGATGTACACACACACACAAGCCTTCCCATATGTCATACAAGCATATTCCCTTTTTTCCATAGCAGACACCAAGCCAGAAGCCTGCCTTGAAAAGCCAGCCAGTAGACCTTGGTTACGTATTTTTGGCACTATGCAAAGAGAATTCCTGAATTCCTTTTCCTTTTAGGAGCTAAGAGAAACTGAACCATCTTTTAAGAGATCCTGAGGCAGGTGGGCAGGGTGAGCTCACCCTTAGAGAGGGGCAGGGCTTTACCCACAGGTGCTGAAGGTTTTGTCCTCTCCCTGGAGAAATGAGGTGTGTTTGGCTGCAGCTGATCATTAGGAACTCTGCATAAAAAGCCTCTAGGAAGAGAAGAGGCTGTTTATGCTATGTTAAGGGTGAGAGAGAGGTGCTGATGAAGGAGTTCAAGGTGAGTGACCTTTTTGGAGGATGGTGATGGGTCTCAACTAGAAGTGACCAGAGGGCAAAGAGGAGGAAGCTGCTCTAACCGAGCTCAAGTGTCCTAGGCAACAGAGAGTAAGTGAGCAAAATTGTGAAAATGAGGATTTGATGTGGCTTGTGATGTTGTTTTAAATTCATAGAGGGCTGCAGGGCATGCACCCAGCCTTGCATAGCCCTTGCAGGACCCTGTGCCGTGCAGGGTTGTGCTGTATCAACAATCCATTTCTGGGCATCAACAGGCAAAGAGGGAGAATGCAGCTGGGGATGAGGACTCAGTGTGGGCTGTTATTCCAGTAAGGTGATGTTTTGGAAAACTTTCATGCGACATGTAAAAGGGGTCTCTTTTCTGTCTCAGGCCCATGTGTGGTTTCTGGGATGACTATATGTGTGTGTGAATATATGTATATATATGAGTTACAGCTGGAAAAAGAGAGTCATGTAGAGTATTCAGGTACATCATAATGAAGCATCTGCATGTGCTCTCCCCTAGCAAAGCCTGAGTAATTCCACATTGGGGATTGTGTTTTGGAGACCAGGACCAAGCCTCTGTGATTCAAGTTATAAACCCCTACAACCAAAAGTTTCTAGGGGAAATGTTAATAGGCCCTTATATGCTGCTGTGCTGGCAGGTGTTGCTGGGATGATTCACCTTCCTGAGTCTTTTGTTTCACTCATAATCTCCACTCATTGTAATCAAAACATTACGTGACCTGAGGAGGTTATTGTGTCTGTACTTGGGTTTACAGTCTTTTCAGGCTGTTTTGCAATTGACTTATTTGTTTGATTTGTGGTTCAAGGCTTTGTGAGCTATAACATTTATTTAAGTAAATAAGGTCCTTTTGTTGTCATAAAAAGTGGGTTGGTTAAAAGAAGGAGAAAGGCTGTGTAAGCTTGTTGTTTCTGTCCAAAAAATGAAAGGAATGCGTTGTTGTTGTAAAAAGGTTGGATGTAGGGGCTGTGATTTGCCCCTTTAGAGGAGTTGGCAATTCGTGGTCCTCCAGCTGCCCCCTCTGCTAATGAAACTCCTCTGGGGACAGAGGCAGAGATGTACTGCTCCGTTACTGTGGGTCCACAGAAAATTCAGTGGAAATGGCCAATTTGCTGTATTTCCAAGTCACTGTTAAAAGTGTGGCAGCTAAAAGGTAGCGTTTCTGACAGCTCTGTGAACTGTTCAGAGTTCTTTCTGAAATCACATCACTGGAAGGGACCATGTATGTAGAGGGAAAGAAATTAAGGAAGGATCTGCATTAAAAAGTATTGCTGGTTAATCCCCAGCCTTCTGCAAGATGGAAAGCAAAAATAAATGTTTGGCCAGCATGTATCTTCAGTGGTGTAGTTTGCAGTGAAATGATGATACAGTTTACTTACCAGTAAATAGTATTCAACTGCATCTAACAAAAAGAAATTAGAGTAGAAGAATCAGACATCATCAGAGCATAAATCTTTTACAGAAGATTATAGCAGTTATTTATTATTTGGAAGCAAAGAATTGAGGAGCGAGGTGGCAGTTTTCTTTCAGTGATGGGAAATGCACCCTCTAATGTCTCCATGGAAAAAAGAAAATGCTGCACCAAAGCATTCGCATTCAGCTTGATGGCAAAAACACTATTCGTTAGCATCTGTTTTTGCAGGGGAACTCCTGTTAAGAGAGGAATTTAAATATCGGAGGAAGCATTTCCAACAACTGTCTGGGTTTACCGAATATTTTTCAGACAGTGTTATGTTTATGGCGCAGATTTTTTGTATGCTAAAGGAAAAGGCAATTCAGAATTTATGAAACAGCTGCTGCGTCTTTTGAGCACCTGAGGGACAGAATGACACAACATATATGTATTCCTGAAGTCATTAAAAGAAAAAAAAAAATCTGGTATTCCTTTTGAACATAACCCATGGTATCTTGCAAGTATTAAAAATTTTCTTATAATTTTTTAATTAGACATCAATGCAAAATTTAACATTCAAGTATAACATGCTATTAGGAAATCAGCTCTTTTTCTTCTCTTTCTATATCCATCTACTTGTTATAATGTCCCCCTTCCCCCTCCCCCTTTTTTTTTTTTTTTACCCTCTTGTTCCTAATGAGACTTCCTCCTTCTCCCCATGACTTTTTATGTAAGCAACCTCAGCTCTTGATTAATCAGTAATTAGGGAAGGAGTCATACTGATTTCAAGTCTCTAGTATGATACTCTCCAGCTGAAATTCAAACCCAAAATCTAAAGGAAAGTCGTAATGTCAATATTATGCTATGTCTAAGTATACAATGACAAAATCGCATCAGAGACAGGTGAGACAATATCTGTTTATATAGGTACAAACCGATCCTGCTTGATACTGGGTGTAACAAAATCATAATTCTCTCCCATGATGCTTTCTGCATACATTCCTTGTTATTACCTGCCTTTGGCATGATCAGCATTCAATATTTCACCCTAAAGTTTACTGCCCCCTCTATTATCTTACCCGACACGTACTGTTTCACTTCGCTTTGTGTTTGCTGAGCAGTTAGGGCCTAATTCAAAGTTTAATGAGCCCTCATTAACCTCCGTGAGCTTTGGATCAATCCCTTGTAGTCTAATATGTTAATAATGCCAGGGTATTATGGAGTTAAAAGCTACCATACAGTGGTCTGAGGATAAAGTCACTGCAGGCGTGCGGCTTAATGGGGTATTAATTGGATAGAGGGTATTCATAAGTACTGAGCACTGAGTGTGTATATTGTTGAAAGAGTAGAATAAATGCTAAATGATATGATCTTAAAGTAAGGAAAACTCAAGTTTCCCTTTGCATCCATCTTCGCTATAGCTGTGCATCAGGCATTTCAGGAGTTAATGGAGACCAGGGAGAGTTTTCTGGCCCAGGTTAATGGGTACTGTCACTCACAATTCATCTTCTTTCTTGTAATCCTGTTCTGAAGTTTTGCCCATATTGGCTGTGTCAAAATTGTTCCTCAAGAAGCGAAGTATTTGCAGAAAGGTGGTAGTGTTGGAAAGGATTCATCAAAAGGAGCTGCTAATTACACGCAACAGCTTTTTCATTTCCCTTTTTTATTCTCTGGGATAAGGTGCTTTCAACATATCATTTAAAATAGTCCAAAATATTGTGTTGTCTGAGCTCCGATTGCCAGTAAGCCCACTGTAAGTGAGCCACGGATGCTGGCTCTGTATTTCTGTGGGCTGCCTGTTGTATTCCCTGGAGGCTGCCCCAATAGAAGACCTGCACCGAAGCATGTCAGAGCAGCCCAGGTGAAGTATTTTATCCCAATTTCTCCTTTTTACCCTTTCCAGATTTTAAAAAAACTCTTAATTCTTGGAGATGCTGTATTTATTAAGAGCCACAAATGGGAGCCGCTGGGGCCGGAGTAAGGGGTGACTGCCCATAGTGGGTCTGTCTCTCCAGACCCCTTCGGCTGCAGCCTGTTTGCTTTCCCTCTCCCATCACTGCTCTGAAACCCCAATCCATGCAGGGCTCCACGTGGAGCAGATCCAGGGAGAGGCAGAGCTCACCTTTGCCTGCAAAGACCACGCAGACTCAGCAATGGAAGCTTCGTCTCTACCTCAGGCAGTGTACGAGGGGAAGGATCTGGTGCAGCAAAGAGTTAATCCTTGTTGTTTTAGATTCCCATACAGGCCGATGAGAGTTAGGTACCTGGGTGCCTTAGCAAATCCTGCCTCGTGTCTACATGCCTTTAAAGTGTGGATTTTTATAGCTTAGGACCGTTTTCCATTTCTTCTTTGCTGTGTCATGAGATGGGCCCTTAGGACAAACAGTGGGATTGGTCCTCCTTGACTTTTGATGCCGTTTCAGATTTTTAAAGGTAAAAGACCTTGAAAGAAAGTGTGTAGCAGTGTGGGAACAACCTCAGGGCAGGTGTATTCCTTGCTCTGGGGCTGTGGAGTCATTCCAGTGCCTTCCCAATTCTTCCCAGTAATGAAGAATAGGCAAAGCTGCTGGCTCAGACGCAGGCACCCTGAGCAGCAACAATGCATGTGGATAGGGGTAACCCTCCTGCTGGCCCTCGAACCTGCTTGGGCCTGATCAAGAGGACAAAATTGCACAGCAAAGCTGATGGAATTGTCCTGTGGCACTGGGGGAATGGACAAACCACCCGGTGTGGGTACACAAGGAACAGGCACAAGAGAACAGATACTGGCAGTGCTCAGCATCCCTGGGGCTGCAGCCCTGGGTGCCTCAAGGCTCAGGCTGCCTGCTCTCTGCCCCAGGGACACTGGACCCTTTCTTCTCCCCTGACCTCAGCAGGCTGCACTGGCTTTCATGGCTCCGTGGAAGGGAGACCAGGCTGCCACTGCCCGTTGGGAGCTGTTACCATGTGTGCAGCCGTGGAAGGGTTTGATATTTTCACATTATCTTTTCATTGGGGAAGGAGGACCGGTTCTTTTCACTTATTTATCTTAGATATTCTTTGTGCTTCTTGGTTTTTTTTTAAAGAGCTGTTCCTTTCCTTCTGTGAAACCACAGATGTAACACGCCCTGTCTTCCCCCATGCAGCCAAGTGCTTTTTCCCTTTGGGATGGTGACAAGTCATTTTTTTTTCTCCATATAGCTAAGAAAAAAAGAACAATCGCATATGTAGCCATTATAGAAATGTTTTTCTGGAAACTCTCAATACACGCTAGATCCAGAAGATATGTCCCAGTTCTATTTTATTTTTAAGCAAAAGGCTGTGTTGTACTAGTCTCTGTACTGCCTGTACCAGCCTACGGTTCTGAGCACCAGTTCTTGTCTATCCTAATCCCATATGTGAACCAAGCTTGAGCATGTATGCTAAGAAGGCCTAGGAAATTCTGCTTGATTTGGTGCTGTTCTTTCCATTCTTCAATTGATTAAGCTGCTAAAATAACCTTTCCATTTGAGGTGATCTGTAATGCCCTTCTCTCGCCTCCAGAGCAGTACTGCAACCTACATACCTGCCTTCCTCATGTCTTGATGTTCCCTGCGCTCCCCTTAGGCTTGTTTCCTGTGTCTTACCTACTTCTGCCCTTGCGTTTTAATTTAGGCTGTTGCATATTCCTGGGAAAATCTCCCTGTGTGCTTTTTCCATCTCGGAAAAAGCTTGGCCATTCAAAATCAGGAGCTGAACACAGTCCCTGAAGTCTGAGTCCAGCAGTAATCTTGTTCTTGCATCTTTGGTCTCTGATCTTAATGTCACTCCAATACTTTATTCTCGGGCATGAGAGTAAGAAACGCTCAAAAAAAATTAAAAAGTTGGATAGGTTGGGCAGTGACTCTGGAAAGTAAGAATGTAAATGCAGAGCAATTTGTGATGAGCCTTGAGTATTCACGCTATTGTCTCTCCTTGGACACATGTACCAGTTGAATGTCGCCCTTCTGGTGTCCCTGAAAGGCTGCTGCATCTCCTTATATGACAGCATGGGTGGAAAAGTGGACATTTCACATCTGAGGGGATTGCTTTACAGGTTCAATTAAAGTGTGGGAGACTTTATTAATTTTTTTCATTCAAACCTTATGGTTAAGCTTTTTTTTCCTTTATATAACTATCTGATTGAGAAAGATGTTTATCCATTCAATTCGATGATGAATGATCAAGAAGAGAGTACAGACAGGGTGTTTTTAGATGCTGTAGTTGTAGCCACTTACACTGAGAGCTTACACTGGAAAATGAAATGTGAATCAGAGAAAACATGGGAAATAATAGGAGGAAAATGCAGAATCCATTCCTGATGAATTACATTAAATCCAAAGATCTTCCACTTCATAGAGAAATTATTTAAGTTTCATGCAGCTTTTGAGATTATGACAAGCTGAACAACTTGTTCTGGCTTGGTACTCAAGCGCCATATGGTACTACTTCAGCAATTTGATGTGATATTATGAATAAGATTGCATGAGTAGTGAAATGTTTGGGGGGTTTGTATCGTATTGGCCTTCTGCAGTAGACATTAAAAATGAATTCTGTTTAGAGCAAGGGAAGAGGGGAAAAATCCAGACCTGCAGGTTTCAATAGCATAATTGTAGCAAGCAAAGGGAAGATGAATTTGTGGTGATTAGGAAACCAGTTGCTGACAGAATCACTTAGACAGGTGGGAACAACTCATATTATAGAGCCACTGCTCTCCTTTTAGCTGTTCTCTAGTACAATACTGATATTATTTTTAAAGAAAATTCTTTACGTGATGGCTTCTCTGTTCAGGACTAATGGTTTGCAAGTAATAATTGCTACACAAGTGGAAATTAACAGTGTCTGTGTAAAAAGGAAATTTTGGGGTTAGTGTGTAATCTCAGACCAGTCCATGAAAACAATAGTCCACAACAGATGATAATAAAATATCAGTGATCTTGTCTCAAGAAGGGCCATTGCTATTTCTTAGGTTACTTTTCTACTAGTGATAGTAAGTTTCTTCCTTACATTGTGTTGCTAAAAAGCAGTTCACAGGTATCAGAATGTGACTGCTGAGTTCTGGAGGATGAAATAATGTGAAGATGGGAGGAGTGATCATAGAATCATAGAACAACCAGGTTAGAAGAGACCCATCGGATCATCGAGTCCAACCATTCCTATCAAACACTAAACCATGTCCCTCAGCACCTCATCTACCCATGCCTTAAACACCTCCAGGGAAGGTGACTCAACCACCTTCCTGGGCAGCCTATTCCAATGCCCCATGACCCTTTCTGTGAAAAACTTCCTCCTAATCTCTAGCCAAAATCTCCCCTGGCAGAGCTTGAGGCCATATATCCATTCTGGAGATACAGCAAGACCTGCTTCTAAACATACGTGTTCCGGACAGATTTGAAATTCATTTGTGTAAATCGTACATCTGGAGACAACCATGGTGGATGGGGAAGGTGGTGTTGGCACATGACCGTACCAGACTATCATGAGCTGCGTCAGTCTTGGAGAGCCCAGAGGGAATGGGACTGGTTCACCAGTCTGGTTTACGTCAATCTGGTTCACATCCAACAGGAAGAATGATTGGGAGGTGGAGAGGTGGCACACAGGCACTCTGAGGAGCCATGACTTTATTTGCTTTCCTGTAGCTGAAAGGTCTTGACCTGCTGAGAGAGATCGAAACTGGGGCCTTGACCTGGCAGCTTAGAGGATATCAGTTCTGAGCAATTTTATCTTCTGTTTTCAAATCTACTTTAAAGTGGACAGAAAAATGATTTCCCAACCAGTCCGGGTCAGAAACCCTTTGGATTGTGATTCAGGTGCCTGCTGCAGACAGGTGAGCCTGGGACCATTGCTGTTACTCTTGAAGTGCTTCCTCTGAAGGTCTCCTGACCCTTACTGTGTAAACTAACATTTTTCACACAGTCACCGATCTTGGTCTCTGTGCCAGCTGCAAATTTGTCCTATGGGCAGCAGGACAGATACTTTTCCAGGGTGTGGGCTGACAGCTAGAACTGTCTTTATCTGCAGCTGTTTAGATGGAAGCCCCGATCTGCAGACCTCCATACCTGTGGCTTCGTGGAGCCTGCCTTAAGGTAGGCACTACAGCCTTGGTGAGCACGTCCTTCTGAAAGGCAAGAGGTGGGCCGCCCTTGACCTATGCAAGAGAAACCTCCCATGCATTAATACCCTTATAAACTCCTGAAAGTAATTCTTCTTTGCTTGTTTTGGTTTGCCCAGTGTGTAGTCAATAAATAATACATACACGTTTTGTGGGGTGGGGAATGACGACGCATGAGTTTTAAAAAGAACAAAGAGTTGGGGCCAGATTTTCCAATCTTTGAATCCCAACTCTTATGAAAACTTTGGTATGAGTTTTTCACAAAGATGGATGATGGGTAGGGAAACAGCCAGTCAACAATGCAAACGCTGCATTAGCTCAATGCAGAGTTGATGATTTGAGTGTTTGTGGGGCTGGAATTGCCAGTTGTACTGAATGTGTGCCTTGAAACTTTGGCCCTGTTGCTTAGTCTGAACTAAAGGTATATTAGGAGAATTTTAAGGGACAAATGCTGCTTTGAACACAAACTGTTCATATGGGAAAAAAGTCTGATTTTTTTTTTTTTAATACTTCTCAGACAGCAGTTTCAGGATTTGTTGGGTCTGGATGTTTCTCTGCATTTGTTTTTCAAATGGCTTTTGGCTCTGAATAGAGCTTTAGTTTATAATGTATATACTACCTCCATGCCACAGAGCCGACTGCTTTTTCACTAGCTGTTTTGCAGTGCTTTCTACTCTGAGGATTCCTTTCTTCTTGTTCTTAATATATTCCCAGTTGGAATTTAGTTTCTGGAAAAAAAAAAATCTGCATTGCTGCAGTGATTTTTAGCAGTTGTATCCTTTTATGCATCATTCTCGCACAGTGCGAACATTTTACCCTTTTCTTAATTATTAGCATTTCTGTTCCTGCTGTTCATTAATCTACGCCGGGCCAGGACCGTGATGTGTCACCCAGGGATACTGCTGAAGCAGCCGCTCAACTCTTGCTCTCTGGAAGCCCATGCCTACAGAGATTTTCATGGGGCATCTACTGCTTCGCTTTTGAAGTCTGAACTTAAAACCGATTTATTTATTTTGTAATGGATAGGTTGGCTTGCTGTCCTGGGGAGTTATCTCCTTTTGTTAAGTTCTTTGAAGCGGTAGATATGCTAAAATGTTGTATAAATCCAAGTTGCTGTTCCTGCTCTTGGGTAGTAAACTGTGCACAGCATATTCATATCGCAAGTACACAAAACCACTTGCAGCTGAATTATGGCTGACACCTGGTAAAATCTAAAATGAGGGACTGATGGAAATTAAGCAGTAAATTATCCAACAAGGTTGAGGTCCATCCTTTTTTCCTGTGGCTCCGGTTCTCGCTTGGGAATTGAATTGTGGCTGTATCTATAGCTTTAGCCGCCTGGCTTTTGTTCTCAGATATTTAGTAGTATATGTTCTCAGTCTTAAATTTGCAATTGAATTGCAGCCACAAATGCTGCTGATGCTGAGGGAGTCTAAATGACTTTCAAAAAATCAGACAGGAAATCCAGGATATATCCGAGAACAGAACAGTCTTCCAAATCCCTCGGTGTAATCCCCCCACCTTACCGGCTTTGCATTTGCTCTGGACTTGTTAAGATGTTGCTGGTGGTAACTGGAAAGCCTAGCTGATAGATATTTCTACAAAATGTAGTTATAAAAATAAAATTCAGCCACACTGAAGCTTACTTTGAGTGTTCACATTCCAGGTTATCAGCAGCAGTATCACACTTTCCATGGTGAGTGAATGCCCTGGGTTAACTGTCTTTTGACCAAAGTTAAGATTCTGGTTTTTATGTATGTTCTGTTCTTTACTCATCTTCTGCAGATGAAGTCCACTTTTCGAATAGCTTTTATTAAGAATACCATTGGGTTGTGCTGACGTATCAGTTGGCAGTTCTCATGTTCATTTAACCCTGGGCTTTCAAAATGTATGTAGTGAAACCGTAACCACTTTTCCCTTGCTGAGAGTACAGTGTTTACTACTGTTTTAAATCTAGCACTGGGTGAACTGTGTTGGGTTTGATGCTGATAATAAAGCTTTAATTGCACTTCTGAAATCCTCATCATGTGCAAAATGGTACTGCTAAACTAAACGGGGATATCATCACATAAAAACTCAGCAACCTGGGGTATGATTAGGAGACAGTAATTCTTCCTCATTCCAACCAGCATGATTTGAGGTTTTGTCATTTGCTTTTTAACTCTTTACCACGTGCGTAGAAGTGTGTGTTCCCTACTGCTGTATGATTTCCATACAGCTTCATAACTCTGTCCCACTCCTTCCTGCACAGAAAAAGTGAAAACCGTACCGGAATCCAAACAGTCTTTAATTTCCTTAAGATTTATCTGCAGCCAAGCCGTATTTGAACAGCTTGCTGCATTCACGGCTTCGCTATGTTTTGAACATGTTGCCGTGTTTGGATGGCAGGAGGTTAGGAGAAGATGGCACCGTTCAGATACGCGCCGCCTTCCGAGAGGTGCTGTTTGACCCTTAACTCCTTGTTTTCATGCCTGATGTGGATTGCTGTTGTACATATGTAATGGTATCAACTGTGTGTTAGTGAAGCAAAATTTCTTTAAAAATTCTTAGTAATTGGAAAAAAAAGAAGGGGAAAAAATGTGACTATTGCAAAGAATCCGCTTTCTTCAGCGGTTGTTAAAGCTGCACCTGGCAGCAGGCAGTAATAGGGCTTAGTTCACTTGATTGAACATTACTCAGGGGAGATTTTGGGCCAAGCTTCCAGTCTTGCCAACAGTTCCTTTCTCCATTTTAATTCATTAATTAGCAGCTATACCTGTTTACATAATGAAGTGTGGGAGAGCTTTTATCAGTGTGTTGCCATAAGAAATGTCACGGTGTTCTCTTGATCAGATTAGAAATGCCTGACCAGCAAGTCTTCAGCACTTCAGGACGTTGCGTGTGACTCATGAAAGCGAGCCCTTAATGAGGGTGCTGGTGGAAAAGTCAGTCCAGGAACATTTTCTACAGTGCAGTTTCCCAACGCTCAGATACTTGAAAGTCAAAAAAATTCATGCTTTTATGTATGCAATGCTTAAATTTAAACTCGTGTTCTCAAATGAGATGTTTTAATTCAGGTGCTCAGTTTTGCTTAGAAAGAGACAACTGCCATTTGATCACAAGTCAGGGTAGCTGGGAAGGAGTGGTGTCAGGCATTGGGCTGTCCTGCCTCACTGGAGCATGCTGATGCTAGGGGACCAGTCCTATGCAGGGATGTACAAAGTCAATATGAAGCAGGCCCCAGTGGATAAAATGTTGGCAGCTGCATGCTAGAATAGTGCAGGTGATGGTGTCTGTGATTCCATGCCAGACGGACAGTTCAAACACAAGCACAAGCATTTTTCCGGCAGGAGCTGCGCAGCAAGCAGGCGTCACCGTAGTCCGTACACCTTTCCCCTTCAGCCACTGCCAGCTGTGTATGTAAATTGGTGCAAATCCCAGTGTCAGGTCTCTCCAAACTGTTTAGAACCATAGAATCATAGAACAACCAGGTTGGAAGAGACCCACTGGATCATCGAGTCCAACCATTCCTATCAAACACTATGAGAAACCAGAATTTCACCCATTTGTGATCAGTGACAGAGCAGAATTAAGACATGCTGCATTCAGAATGCCAAGTGGATCCCTAATTTTCCAGAACTATGTTTGCAGAGCCTTTCTGCCCTTTTACCCCTTTTCCTTCAATGGGAGGGTTCATCTCGCAGCATCTATGATAGCCTGAGCAGTGCAACTCACTGTTTGACCAGCCTGAGAATACACATGAAAACCAATTAGGGACAACCCCTACTGGAGCCCTGAGAGACTACAAGGAAAGAAATTAATAACTACAGGGTCAGAGGGGACAAGTAGGGTTTAGTAGTTTCCACAAGGAAAGGAATACCACAAACATTTGACTTCTTGCTCACTTGTTTAGCCTCATTAGGTCCCTAACCAGTTTATAATAGATGCAGACGTGCCATGTTTACCTTGGTTTAAAGAGTGATGGTGATGGGGTTGCATGTGCTTGGCTTTTTTCACATAACTGAGCACTGACATCCTCAGATGGGGAGCATCACATGTGGTACCCACGTACCAAAATCGCAGCTTGCACTGGGGCTGTGGTGTAAAGTGTTGTATGGGTACATGTAGATTTCTCTGGTTGGGGCAAGATGTAGGCCTGGCAGAATGGAATGGAGTTAGGTGGGTTTTCTTTCCTTTTGTCAGGGATCCGTCTCAGGTTTGATGTGACTGGAGATTAATTTCAGTGGATATTAGTATTTAAAAGGATTTTCCTCTCGTCTTTTCTTTAATCCCTTTTTGCTGAATGTATGCTTCATTTCTTTCTGTTCTAGACTGAGATTTGTTGAAAGGGATGGGGAAGGGAGTTTGTATTTCCTTTTTTGGCAGCCTGAGCTTTGTGGTTTGTGTGAATATATCTTTCAGGATGGAACATGTAAAGGCAAGAACTCCTCTTTGTGTCCGTGTAAGGGTAAAATCGAGCTTCTCCTACAGTGCATTTCAAAGTGCTTCATTAGGAAACGAGCATTTTACATTCACGTATCCTGAGCAGAATTCATTTTGAAGAGGCTTGAAGGCAGTGACAAATAGAAGGGTTTTATAATGTGCATCTCAGCTGAACTGCTAGCATTCTGCAGAGAAGCATCCTTTGTGCAAAGCTAAAAATGTCGTCAGCTAGAATGAAGTAATAGTATAAAGTGAAATTCTGAGATTTTCCTTTAAAAATATGCTTCAGGCATTCACAATAGAGCTGTACTTTTAAAGCAGTCAGACCTATCCCCTACAGATTAATTAGTAGTACAATGCTTGATTTTCTGAAAAGGAGAAGATGGTAAAGGTGGCTCCGTTGAAAAACTTGCCACATGTCTTGCAAAAAAACACAGGGAGAATAACTACCAAGAATGCTCTGCGAGGAAGCAGAAGGATGGTCCAGAGCCACGTGAATCCCTCCACTGTCTGTGCGCTCTGGAGAAGGTGGCATCACCCCTTTGGGCTCAGCACACAACCTCTGCTCCAGCCTTCCTTATCCACTTTGGGACCCTTAAATAAATGATTCCTTTACTTTCTTTCATTCTGGAGATTATAATATCCCTTGGCCGCCGCAGCAGATCTGTAAGGCAGTGAGCCCAAATCCTCCCTGTACGTCCGCTTCTGCCTCCCCGAGAAAACAGGTCATGGTCTGATCCTGAAACAAATTCCTATTAAACTTTACTGTTAGTCTAGAGGGGAGAAATGATACCAAACCAAATAGCTCAGCTTTGTGGAAGATTTAACATGCTCTTACAGTGACCTCATGTGGAACAAAGGAGGCACCTTGCTGCCCTACACCTGGGCAGTAACGCTTCTGTGGCACCTCACCTCCTGCACGGCTCCACTTTGATAGTCTGACAGGTTTCCTTACTCCTCTTGGTGAAGGAGAGGTGTTTTTTTCCCAGCATAATGAACTCTCACCTTTAGAAAAAAACTTCTCCGTTTATTGTTTCAGAGCCACAATGTGTACAGGTCTGAGGGGCCAGAAGTAGCACTTGCCTTCAGCAGTCCAAGAACCCAAACTTGGTCTTTGCGTAATGGTCTTAATAAATGTTATATCAGTTTTATTACCGTGGGTATTTCATTTACAAGGTGATGATGTGTTTGTAGAGCACGCAGTGCATTTCATTTAGCAGCTACATGCACTGAGGGATGCACTGAATAAAATATTACTTTAAAATTAAATGATTTCTTTAATTCTATATACAGGCTCTCCAGGTTGATGCATATTACATCTGATTCAAATGGTGATGTAACTTCTGTAACCTAGTTCTTCATGCAGTGTAGTTTTTTCCATTGTGTTGTCCAGTGAATTTTATGAGTAGTGTTTGTTAATATGTTCATTTCAATGCTATTTAAATGAGAAGGCAAGTAATTCCAATGCAGTAACTGATCAAGCTGTTAAATTAGATTTTGAGAGAAGGCTTTAAAGAGAAATAAGGTGTCTGTTTGCCTTTTTTAATTTTTTTTTTTTTCTTAGAGAACTGTTACTCCTGTGGTGTTGGCTTTGCCTGTATCAGAGCGTTTCTGCCTCCAGAGTGGTTTGCTGGGAGGTGGCATAGCAGCAGCTGCTGAAAATCAATTCTCAGCCAAGATTAGGGAGAGCAAACATGGAGTCTGAGGGGACCCTCATTGGTGCAAGGGACCTTTGGTTCAGCAGAGCTGCTGCTCAGTGCAGGGACAAGGTGGTGGGGACACCTTGGATCACATAAGGTGGATGAGCGCTTTGAGCAGTGCTGGCCAGAGGATAAAAGCCAGCAGAGATTCCCCTCTCAGCATGAGTGGAGCTGAGGACATACACTCCTTGCTACCTGCTGGCTGAAGCTATAAGGACTCTTCCACAGGGGCTCCAGTCTTCCCACACTACTACGTGTCATAGAATCATAGAACAACCAGGTTGAAAGGGACCCATTTGATCATTGAGTCCAACCGTTCCTATCAAACACTAAACCATGTCCTTCAGGACCCCATCTACTCGTCCCTTAAACACCTCCAGGGAAGGTGAATCAACCCCCTCCCTGGGCAGCCTATTCCAATGCCCAATGACCCTCGGTGTGAAAAACCTCGTCCTAATCTCCAGCCTAAATCTCCCCTGGTGGAGCTTGAGGCCATTCCCTCTTGTCCTGTCCCCTGTCACTTGGGAGCTCCCTCCTTTCTCTGTGTCATACCAGTAGCCTTCTATATTTGGGATGTGCTAAACAGTGTTAAATTCTCAGCTATCTGAGGGCTTTTCTTTTGTCTTTTACCTTCTGCTTTATGTGCATGTAGAAAGGAAATGAAGGTGTTCAGCCTCTGTGTTGTGTGAGTCTCTTGTGTTGAGTCATTTTATAGGTACAGGGGAAAGAAAATCCATCCTAAGCTTTCTTGGGCTGTGCTGCAGCACTCCGGCATCGTGCTGCTGAAGCAGTCCTCCAGACCTCTCGAGTACCTCCAGGCACAGTTTCTAAGCCCTTGAAAGTTTCATTGCTGTGTTGTTTGATACGTTATCCAACAGAATAAAATATTTCCAGTTAATGTTTTAAACATGTGCAGCACTAACCAGCTAGTGCAGAGAGGCCAGCAGCTAGCACAGAAGAGACAGCCTGCATCCCAAGCTGCTCTTGCTTTATGCTTACCAGTAACCAACTGCTGGAAATTGCAGTCCACTTTTTTGCTGCTTTCATGGAGGGCAGGAAGAGAAAAGCAGAGGAAGGAGGGGAAAGGTTTGGGGGAATGGAAGCCACCAGCCTCAGGCTTCACATGTGCTTCTTGTATACAAGGCTGAGAGATGATTCTACTTCCATGGAGTATAGAATCATAGAACGACCAGGTTGGAAGAGACCTGTCAGATCATCGAGTCCAACCATTCCCATCAAACACTAAACCATGTCCCTCAGGACCTCATCTACCCGTGCCTTAGACACCTCCAGGGAAGGTGAATCAACCCCCTCCCTGCGCAGCCTGTTCCAGTGCCCAATTGTTGGCATGAAACACAGATGATCAGAAGAGTGAATTCATCCTGCATGTTCAAGTTCATCAGTTTTCCACACAGGAGATGGTCCTTCCCTCCCTAAACTCCTGATAATTGTGCAAAGAGGTTGGAGATGGGCCCAGCCTGGATACTGGGAGGCAAACGTCCGAGTATGGGATGGATTATTAGATCTGAAGTCAAGATCTGAATCCCTGTCCCATCTGTGGCTAGGTCGGTTCTAGAACAAAAACAGAAACTGGGAGGGGGAGGTTCTTAGGGCTTAAGTCTGGGTGGGTCCGAAGTCCAGCTAAGCCTCAAAGATTTCCACTTTTTTCATAGAATCCATTGGTGAAAAGCCAGGGAGACTCCACTAGCTGAAGTCAACCCTGCTGTTTCCTAGAATAACTGCAGTGACCTAGAAGATGCCAAAAAGCTGCTCTTGGCAAGGAGGCATCTCTGATTTCAAACACAGGATTTTTGTCTGAATAGTAGTAGATTGGCTGAAGCAGATGATACTTCTTCATATGTCCTTGTAGCGTGATTTCCATTGCTGTGTGAGTGAGCGTGTGACACAGGAGCAGGTGTTGAGCAAGTTTCAAGCAGATCATTAGCTGCTTTGTAAATTGGCCTTGTCTGATGAAGTGGAAGGAGAGAGGAGGGCATTTAACCCCGTGGCTGGAAAGCTGACCTCAATGAGGCTGTATAGGAGTTGCATCTCCTGATAATTACGTTAATTATATTCTGAGAGATTTCTCACTTTATTTGTATTTAAATTGGGTAGAACTTGACTTCCCCCCCATTCCATTTTCACTCTTCTTCAGCACAGGACTGCGTCTCTAATCAGCCACGAGTGTTTTCTCTGACAGTCTCACAGCTGTAGTGACACTCAGTCACATCAAACAAGTAAATGGCTTTCATTCACAACACCTTTTGTCTGATCAAATAGGTAATTACTATGTGAAATTAAAGGCTTCTTTAACAAAAAAGTTCCATATTGTTCCTGAGTGACAGAAGCAATACAAAGAGAAAAGTGCCTGATTCAAATGCCATGGTGACACCAGCTCCATCTTTGAAGCAATCAAAGGCATTATTTATACACACTCCACTCACGGGAGTGAAAATACAAACCAGGCAGAGCCAGACTGACAGCCTGCTTTTAATCTTTGCTACCCCCCAGAACTCTTTTTTTTTTTTTTTTTTTAAAAGGAGGATATCAGTTTATGCAAATAATAAATATGACAGGAAGATCCAGATATTTGAGATGTATTTGTAGGATCAGTGAAGGTCCCGCTATCAGTAAGCAGGGGGCTGTCTCCGATTGCCAAATGATAACAGGCTAATTCATGCCATGGCTTTTGGGACTGGTGCTGTTGATTTCCTTGAAGCAGAAAACAAAACAGAAGCACCTCTTTGAAAATGAAGAATTTCAATATTTATCTGTGGCATCTCTTCTTAAAGGCAACATTTCATCCTCCGTTCGCACTCTCTGTCCTTTAATCATTTCCTCTCTCCGCTGGTGAGCATCATTCTCTGCTCTTTGCTTTTTACCTCTGGGAGAGGTAGATTTACCACCAAGGTGCTTTCAATCCAACTTTCACAAAGGACTGATGATAGAAAATGGAATGGATACAGTTTCTCAAAATGCTTTTCTTTAATGAGGGCCACGGGGTTACCGCAGGCAGCAGAACTAATCAGGGAGCCTGGTTCTGCAGCATTAGCCTGTGCAATGGAGGTAAAGAGAAAGGTAAACATAAAGTAAATATGCCTGTTTGTCTATCAGTTATTAGTGGCACACGGCTGCCAGGGACTGAGTCAAGGTCATGTTTGAGCGAGTATCTGTGGCAAGAGATGGTGCTTCTGAATTATGCCAACAGGGAGATACAGTGTATTTGCACTCACCTTTCTAGTGTCGTAGGCCAATTGGGTAAACTTTCAACATAATCCGCTTTTTTTTTTCCCCCTCTGCTTTCCAGGGAAACCTGAATTTATGGAACTGGTTTTAAGTCAGGGGATATGATTCTCCCAGATAAGTGCCCCACGTGGATGCTCCCACGAAGGCATCTTGCATTTTGGGCTGGGGCTGTGCAGCCAGCTCAGGTACCTGTGCTGAGTCACATCATAATCATGGAGCTGCTCCCATTGACTCCAGAGATATTAGTCAAAGAGCTATGTATTAACCCGACACACTCTCTGAACCCAGACGTTTACAAATATGTAAGGAATACTAATAACGTTGTGCTGCGGGAGTATAATCTCTCCCTGCTGTATGTGCCTAAGCAGAGGATGTGCTTTGTACCTGTGCCGGATACACCTGCTCGAGTTCTAGAGGTTAGATGACAGCACAGATGAAGTTTCTCGGCAGCAATCACAGATCTTGGAAAGAATAGATTCCCCTCATCCACAGGAGTAGCACGGAGAGAGCTAAAAGCCAGTACTGTAGAGTACCGGCAGGAATTACTGGCCACAAACCACTTTGGATCAAACCGTGGGTCATAAATCCAGCTGGTTCACAGACTCATTTGCCATTCTCCAAGCCTGCATCTTCCATGCCCTCCGCTCTTCACTGCGGTGTCCCCACTGAGCGCAATTGAGTGTGGAGTTTTATTAGAAGCAGGGCTGCTTGTGGAAGATCAAACGGCAGTTGTCGCCAAAAATAGGATTTCTCCTCATCTGCCTCTAGCTAGGAATAGGAGACCAATTCTTTCTCTGCAGCCCATGCTGTACACGAGGTTATTCATTAGGAGTAGTTGGGAGCTCAAATTAGAACACAAGTGCCAGTTGTTGGGTAGTTCATCATGTGGAGAGTAGACCATTTCATGGCCTCCACAACTGTGTGGGAGTCAGATGAACTTTGAGTGGCTGTTTTTTAACCACACATCACCAAACAGTTTGAGCACGAATGGCTTGGGCGTGGGGGCAGGTGAGCATCTTGCTCTCCTCCTAGGGTTGCTCCATCTCTGAGTCCGTCCGTCTGTCTGTCTACTCCTGCTGGGCTGGGCAGCAGTAGCCTCTTGGGAGAAGGGACTGGTCTGCAGGACCCTCAAATCCTGGGTGAGAGCAGGATTTAGAAGTGGAGGCAAGGTGGGATTTCATTACATGGTAATACAGCGTTTCTTAAGCTTTTGAGAGTAAATTCAGTCGGCTAGAGAAAAATTACACAAAATATGTGCTTTGCATTGAAATACCTCCAAAGGCTGGGAAGAATGGCAGTACAGGGATGCAAGCTTTCTCTATTCTTGCATGAGGTTTATTATAGCTAAGGCTTAGCAGTGTGGAATATTTCTACCAGTAAACTGAAGCTACTGCTTCTGCTGCTTGACAAAGGCACCTGTGGTGTTTGTGGGTCTGTGGGAAAATGTAGGCTATAAAGCTTAAGGGAAAAGATGTCTAGCACTTCTGAATGGGCATTAGGAAAAAAAATGGTAAAAAATATGCAAACCAGAAAACTACAAAAAATTACTTAATACCCATTTAATGATGGCTTGGGAGTGGAATGAATAGATAAAAAGGCCATGAGGAATAAAGACAGCAATGCACTACACTTAGCATAGCAGCAGTGATTCTGTTTGCTTAGCTTTGAGTGTCAGAGCTTAGCCCTCTAACCAGGAAATGTGCACTCCAGCTATGGAAAGTTTGATTTCTAACCTTAAAGATACAATCTGTTTTCTTGGATTTGTTTCAAACTCTGCAGTGCCAGCTGCATAAAATACCACTAAGCTTTTGCACAAAGAGACATTTATAATCACTTTACCCTGTGGCAGAAAAAAATGTCTCCATTTAGACACTCATTTTGAGTTCATAGGCACATTAAGGACAAACTTGAGATCTTAATGAGGTGTGGAAGGGTTTTTTTCCCCTTTAGTTCTGTTTTCTGTTCCCTTATAGATCATACTATATTTCAGAGCATTAGGGAAAGAGATGCTGAATCTTTAATGTGATGTGAAACAAAAGAAAAAAATCTGAGCTGCAACAGAGATGAACTTCAGAATTGTAATCTCTTTAAATCCTGATCCAGCTCTCACTGAAGTCAATGGAAAGGCTTCGATTGATTTCGGCTTCTAAAGCTCGGTGGGTTATGTTGGTTTTTGTCTTGTTAACATAACAACTTGCGCTTCCTTTTTTGGAGTTTTGTTCTGGTAAGTTTATAAATATAAAAGCCTTCCAAAAGCCACTTTAATAATAGAATTGCAGTGGTTGTGTGCTTAGTGCTGGCTGGAAGTAGGTAGTGGAATACAGAGGAGGGATTAGATGAAGACCTTCTCTGCCTTTCCTTGTCCCTCCTCAATCGCTTCATCCCACCATGCAGTTTTCCATCCATCTTTGGGAGCGTGCCTGTCCCAAGCAGACACACAATCCCAGCACAAATGGTTCGGAACTCACCAAGGGACAAGCCATGGTCTGTGTGCACAACTCCTTCTGAATACTAATCCAGTTGCCCAGGTACTGCAGCAGGTCATGGCACAGCAGCTTTCCCCAGGACCCGGTTCCTCAGAGTGTGTTATTGCATGTGTGTCCTCGATTCCACCACAACAAGAGTTTTTCAGGCCTCTGAATTTGTGTTTGTTCTGTAATGGGAAGAAAACAGTACAGTTCAGACATCTTTACTTTGGGGAAGGCAAGCTGGATGAAAGCATTTCTCTTTTTAATCAACAAGGTTATGTTGTTTGGGGATTTTTTTGTAAGATTGAATTTTCTTCTCTCTCCAGTGAGAAGTGACCAAAGAGCTTGATGCTGTGGATGTGTTCTGGAAGAAAAATGGTGTAACTGTGGAATAGTTCCATTTCCCAAAACGTCATCTTTCAGCAGAGGGACCAATTGTGAAAAGCATGTTTGTAATTTTGTCTCAAAGTGCAGATCTGATCAATTATATTAGACTATGTAGAGCATGAACGTAAATATTAACCAAGAGCTCTGTACAATTCAATATTTACTTGTCAGCTCGTGTCCCCTTGCTCAACATTTATGGCTAGAAACGGAAGATCTAGGTCTTTTTTCTTTTAGAATTTTGTACTTCACGCCTGAGAATCTTTCTTTGATTATTTAAAAAATGCATATCTCAAACTTTATTTGCATCTGAACATTTTGACTGTGTCCTTTGTGTGGCTGGTTGGCTTTGATTCCTTGTTAAATGTTTGCAAGTAAGAAGAGAATAAAGGACGTGAACAAAAGGCTTTTAAGGATATAACCTGCTGGAAAGCAACCTAGAAGTCATGACCATGAAGAAAAAAAACCTAGTACAGTAGCTTTTATGTATGCAGCCTTTTCCTTCTGCAGATCTTCTTATCTCAAATGTGATTTCTCATTGTGTTCTGTGACAGATTTTACCATTGATGGTAGAAATAGAAAAGTTGTATACCTGCCACTTGTGTGCAAAAAGTTAAGATCTGAATGGAAAGGGTGGTCACCTCTGACACTACCATTTCAAGCTTACTACTTATGTTAGTATGAAAATAAGTCAAATCCTGCCATGTCTGGTTTATTTAGCAGTGAGCCATTTCAAATGAAAACTTTTTTTTTTCTGTTAATCATGAGACAATTCAGGTTAAATAAGTTTCCAGTTAGCATCCAGGAATTGACACTGGTTTTAGTCATAGAGCAGTTGTAGAATTGGAAAGTTGTTGGAATTTGCCATTAGGATTGTATAAAAACTACATTCTCGAAGAATGTAAGGGAATATTTGATGAAATAGGCTGTGAGGATGCCTCTAATTTACCATGTGTGTAATGCTAAATAGTAGAAATTAACGTGTTGGCTAATGTGTGGACTTATATTTTCTGTTCTTGTGAGCTATTATACAGGGGCTATTTTAAGGGTGTAACTGGTGAACGAACTTAGAATCATAGAACAACCAGGTTGGAAGAGACCCATCGGATCATCGAGTCCAACCATTCCTATCAAACACTAAACCATGTCCCTCAGGACCTCATCTACCCATCCCTTAAACATCTCCAGGGAAGGTGAATCAACCACCTCCCTGGGCAACCTGTTCCAATGCCCAATGACCCTTTCTGTGAAGAACCTCCTCCTAATCCCTAGCCTAAATCTCCCCTGGCGGAGCTTGAGGCCATTCCCTCTTGTCCTGTCCCCTGTCACTTGGAAGAAGAGCCCAGCTCCCTCCTCTCTACTTGGTTGAACTTGGTTGTTTGAGCATGAAATGAAGTACTGTTGGTTGTGGTACCCACTGGTACGGTTGATGGTACATTTTGCTTTGATGAGAACTGGGTACCAAGATATGCCACGCAATGCAAATTGCACAGCAGAGAACAGCATGCAGGGAGCGAGAGTTTTACTTGCTGGATGAAAGGGCAAGGATTTATTGTTTGCACTGGAGTTTGTCGAAGAGCAGCTCTGAGATGCTCCCAAGTGATGTTCCCCAAGGGAATACTTAGCGAAAGAGCTGCTGGCTGGCTTGTCTGACCTGGGTCATGGAGGACACCCAGGGAGCACAGAAAATCATGCAGCTGCTTTTTATTCGTGCACAGGTTCAAGTGCAGAACGCACAAGGCTGTAAAAGATGTGTAATCTTAATCTCCATGAATGTAATCTCATCTCCTCCACTGATTTGCCTTTGACTTCTATGCAAATGACTTCAGCCTCTTGGTCAGTTTTCCAAAGACAATTCACCCTATTTGAAAATAATTCTAGCTTTGCTAAAGGATAAAGCTCTTCAGCATTTTTTCTTTTTCTCCAAAACAAGTATCTGCTGCCTTCTTTAAGGAGGGTACTAACCCAGACCCAATTTGCTGCTTGTGGGTGAATTGAAGTGGCTGGTTGCTTCCGCCACAGGAGAGGAGACGGAGCTGGGAGGAGGATGGAGAACCCGGGAGGTGCTGAGCTGTGTTCCTGGAGGGAGAGATGGATGTTCATTAAAGTGGTTGCTCTGAGCCTTGGCACTACCATTTTGCAATTCTATTTTGTTCTCTCTTTTATGGTAACAGTGGCAGCAGCCAGACTGGTTTTCCAGGGTTTAGGAATAGCTGAATGAGGCCAGAGGGAGCAGAGTTGTTTTTGTCACGGCCTCGCAAACCGGCTTCCCTATGCAGCAGCCTTCTGCTCAGAGCCAGCCCCGTGTAAAACTGTCACAGGAGTTTAATCTCCTTTCTTATAATGTAAATGCAGAGCAGCTGAACTGCCCAAACTGAATCTTTTTCAGATTGCCCAGGTGTTACAGAGAGAAAACCGTGTCCCGTTATGTGCATTTGATATTTCCATCAGTTCCAGCATGTGAGCAAACCTCCTCGCTGTGGGATATGTAACAAGTGTTGCGTTTTACAGTATTTCAAGTAGTGCTCAGATGTCCAGCTTTAAGCAGAGCGTTGCTGGATCCCCGCGCCACAAAGAAGGGTTGAGCTAAATAGTCACTGCCAGGAAGGGACCAGGGAGCCCTGAGGTCTACTCAGATCTGAGCGCTGCCTGAGAACATGGAGAGCTCAGCGGTGGCTCTGGGGGGACACACTCATTTTAGAACTCAGCAGAGAGAAGCAATTTCCCTATGAAAAAAAAAAAAAAAAAAGGGAAAGAAAAGTCTTATCTCCTAGAGAGGAAAGCTTGCTGGGGCTGTGCTGCGGTCGCCAAGTCCCCTGCAGCGCTGGGCTGGGGAAGCTCAAGTCGCACTTGTGGGTAATCAGCCCTTGTGTCCTGGGAAATGATCTCTTGCCTGACTAATTATTCAGATGTGCAATGGCTGAATTAAACAAGCATTTGAACATGCTTCTTGTCTGGTTTCATGAGAACGGGGGTGTGCTGCTCTCTCTGCTCGTTGGGGTAGGTGGCAGTGGGGATGCTGGGGTGGCCTCTTGGCTATGAGGCCCGAGGAAAGGGAGCAGTCTGCTGCTTGCAGAGCACATGAAAAGCAAAGCCCTGTAGCTCTGAGTGTGTGCTGTAGTTGCTCGAATCTTGTTTAGAAAGGGCGTAATATCTTTGCCAAACACATTTGCAGTGTCGAAGCTGCTCATAATTACGACCTTCATGAATTTATAACACTGTATGCTCCAGCAATGGAAAAGGCTCCTACACTTGAGTGATGAGATTTTGATAAAATAGGATTTAAATATTCTATTACCAGAAATGTTATATTAAATGATGAGGAGGCATTCAAATACTGTCTGACTTTCACCATGTGACAGTGAACTACATTACACTTGGGTCAATTAGGCTATTTTAAACCTCTGGCTTTCTTGCATTAATCCTTTCCATGGAAAGCTAGTGTTCCCTCTGAATTTCACCCTCTCTCTCCTATGGCCTCCCCCTAATACATAGCAACATCTCCTGCTAACAAGTCCAGCAGGCTCTGCTTTCTTCCCTTCCACACTACTGTGAATGAGTTGGAGTGCGTGACCACTGGAAACAGGGTTAGCCTTGACCCAGCTTGAAATATGTTCCTCCAGGTAAACTTTCAACTCCTGCTTGAATTTCCAAGTTGTCTTGGAATTTGTCATAATCTGTCTCCAAGTTGTCTCCAATTTGTCATAATCTGTCCCTAGCTCACAGTGCTGCCGAGCTCCAGTGTGCTGAGAGGCAGAGGGTGGTATTCTTGGGGTGTACAGAGGTGTTGGTAGAGCTGAACATCTAGAGAGGCTGCAGGACCGGCAGTTTTTTCCATGTCTTCTGGCATGTTGGTCATCCCTCAAAGGGAGGGAATGGCTCTGCTGAGTGTTCTTTTCCTATATCGTGGCTAAAAGCGTAACACAGATCAAATAGGTGCATGCAGTAAGATAGAGTGGGAATTTACTGCACCCTCATTATTTGCCCTTGGACGCTTTACAAGGAGTATATTTTGCTGTTGAAGCAGAATAAACTGTTGCCCAGAGTGACATTTCTAATACTAATATGACTTCTGGGAGAGAGACAGTAATAGTCGTGAAGCGGGAGGGGAGTAAGGGCTCAGGATGCATCAGTGTTCTGGATAAAGGCAGAGGAGAGGTTTGCCTCAGAATTTGTGGCTAAGGACTAGGAGATGTCTAAGTCATTACATTTGAGTTGACTGATATCTCCTACGTCTATGTGCTATGTTGCTATGTTTGATGGGCTTTTTCCTTTCTTCCTATAATGGTCTCTGAAGCAAAGCTGGTGCACCTGTAAGTCACTAGCACAGAATAATAATGCTTGTCAGTCTTTCTGCTTTTCCATGACCAAGAGTTGACCCGATCCCTCTCGTAGACCAGGTGATTTCAGTGTTTCAGTATTAAAAGACAATCGCTTTAGTGGATCTGAGAAGGGATAAATCCTGTAATATTAAACTCTTAGTTAAATATTTTGAAACATGTTGAGGCCACATAATTCTTAATCTTTTTTTCATTTTTTCAACGGGGGGGGGGGGAAAAAAAAACAAGACCTAAAAGATCACTCAATGATCCTTTACTCAGTGATGTTTTATGGCACAGTTGGTGATTGTACAAAGGCATTGGATCAGAATCAAGCCAGAATTAAATTTAAGCTCAAGAAACTTTGTTCTCTGTTTTGATTCTCAAAGCTGCTAATCCTAAATAATCATGAGAAAACACATAAAAAAAAGAGACATAAAGACATCAGAGTAGCTGAGCTTTCAAATGGGAAGTCAAGTCAAATCTGCTGCTGCGCTGTCTTCTCTTGCTAGAAATGAGACATGGTAATTGTGTTGTGATCAGGTGTAATTCTCTTTGCCTAAACCTATGAATTTTTTTTTTTTTGATTCACAGAAGTCTTAAGAAAGCTATTTCTATGAGCCATTGCAAGAAAACAAATAAAATAGAATAAATTGTGTTCAAAATCCCCACGCAAATCAGTTCTTGGGGCAACCTGTCGTATTTCTGAATGTTTTGTCGCATCTGGTTGGTGTAAGTGGTAGTTTATGTAATGTGAATACCAAAGACTAAAACCATCTTGCAAAACTCCAATTTTGATGCCAAAGTTGGAAAGCAGAAGCCTTTGGCTCGCTAATGAAATCCAGAGAAGCAAGGAGGGAAGTGCTGACAGCACAAAGGGGGAGCAAAAGCATGAAAATAATTTGGAACATGTTATTTTTTTTGCCTTTCATATTGACATCTCCAGTAATTGTCTGAGACGGACTTACACTAGCTCCTCTTTAAGGAGTAGCTAAAGGTCATGCAATTTGTCCAGGCAAGATCAACCGTCTTTACTGGTTAAAAAAAAAAGAAAATCAATGTTTAGACAACATCAGAGCTTGCATATAGATGCAACGTATTCCAAATACATGTTTTAAAATACCTGTAATGCATAGACTGAGAATTGATTGTGATAACTTCTTAAAGGTTGGTTGTTCTTACCATGAATGTTAATTTTTAATTGCAGTATTGAAGGAACTTTGAGTTCTCTGGCTTGTAGAATTGAGTCTGCCCACGTGCACACGTTTAAGCAACCTTGTTGCTTGTCTGTCTCTGCTTCTAATGTAAACCTGAAAGGCATCCCACATAGCAAAAGAAGTAACCCCAAACAAAAAACCCCAAACCTTTTAAATTGCTAATCCTAGACTCTGTATGTTTGTGTGTGTGTGGTCATGAGCAGACGACAGCACAAAATATTAGTTTTCATCCCCATTAGCGTCTCTACATGTAGTTATTATTGTTTGTATTGCAGCAAACAACAAATGTCATCGCAGTTGCTAAAAATAAGGAGGTTACCAGTAGGTTTCCTGAAGGTTCAAGCATTTCATTAAATGGTTTTATGTTTCGTGTGTAACTATGCTGGTGATAATATAGTGTAATGGTAATATAATAGAAGCTACAAATAATGTTTTATGACTATTTTGTTCTCTATACTACTAGTTTAAATGGTTTCCCTTACAAGCCAAGCAGAAGGTATTTTATAACAGTGTCTTAAAACCTCCTAATTAGCAGCAGTTTTGATACACTCTTCTTGGCAATCTTTTGGGGATCGATTGAGAGTAACCGTAGCAGACTTTAAATCTTCTGCCTGGAAAGATTATCCTAATTCTTTCTAATTCCCTTGTCCCAAGGCACCATGACTGGGGATTTCCTAACAAAAAATTGTCGTACCGGCTTCCCTGGCATGTAGGTCAAGCACTCCAGAACTGCCTTTTCCCGTGTGCTGTTTGCATGGGGTTTAACAACCCCTTTTTCTTGTCACACCCCAAAAGCTGTTGAACCTCCCTGTTCTACCACACAATTAATATAATCTCTGCAACACGTGGTACTCCAGTTCATTTGCAATAAGTTTCTTCCTCCAGAAGAAATATATTCATGTTCCGTGGGGTCCTTTTAACCCTGTGATTTGTCATGCGTCCTCAAAATACATCATTGAGATGATCACACATATTTACAGAAGCAGCAAAGCTGTAGAGGGAGCTCACTTTAGGATGCTATTTTAGTTCCTATTTTCTAAGGCACTGTTTTGCCATGATTTAGTACTTGTGTGTATCGGTTGGATTTGATGTTCTCAATATTTCTTTTCCTCTTTTCTGTGCTGATTGGTATAACTCATATGAATACTTGAAACCCCCCTACTGGGTGTAGTCTACTTGGAATTTATGTAGAATTACCGGCCTGTCTTGCAGCTTTGTTTGGTTGTGTGGAAGTATTTTCAGGTCTATTTTAGTTCTGCCAGTGGATGTGTACCCACACACACGCACGCACACGTTTTGGGTACATGGTTACTTAGCCTTCATAACACACTGTGCCTCCCTGATAAGGCCTTCTCGAGAAGCGTACAAAATGTCTCAAAGATAACAGTGTTCTGAAGCACAATGTTCAGAAGGGAAAGTTGATTTTTATTCTTGCTAGGCTAGCAGTACGTCTCAAAGGAAACGGGCTCATTTTAACGGGATTCAGGTTTCTGTTGCTCAAGTTTTTTTTCTGTAGTTTCTAAAATGATGTTTTTAAGCTCATTGACAGCTACGTGTTCTCATCCTGATGAGTGGATCCTTAGAACAAGTCCTCTGGTCAAGATTCAGACAACTTTATTGCCCGTTACCTCTTTCAGGGTGCAGAGATGGAGGAATATCTGCAAATGCATCACATCATACAGCAGATTGTTCCTCTAAACCGAGCATCAGAATGTAAATAAAATACTACAGGTTGCATTTTTGAACAGGGTCTCAAAGGCTCCCATTGGCTTCAGTAGACACGGGATCGGTACATGTTAATAATCTAACCTTGAGCTTGTGTGCTACAGGGTGTGCTTCTGAGTCTCTGGGTCTGCTTGTGAAAATGGGATTCATGACATGTAAACAGTCAAATCTCTTCAGCTTCTTTCAACTTTGAAAGAAAAAAAACAGGCGGAAGGGGAGCTTAAAAGCTGAGGAATTGGTATCCTTCAGAACCTACTTGCAGCACTAGTTTATGGAGGATCAATATACAAATGCTGGAGCTCTAGTTCTGTGTTTCAGGGTTACTAATTTTCTCAGCTGATAGTACATCAGCCTTTAATCCCCCCAAGTGGCTTTCACTGTTGCATAAACTGCCAAATTTGCATTTGTTTTGAAGAGTTTGTTTGCGCACGGAGGTTGCAAAAGCTTGAAAATCAAAATGTAGCCACTGGTCTCTTGATATTATGAATTCTGTAGCTTGTTATTCCACTATGGAGACTAATAAGAAAACTGATTTCATTTGCAGTGTAGTGTACAGTTTCCATAAAGCCCCCGTGCTCCAAGGAGCGATTGCTGCAGCCAGCGCATCTGCATTACCCACAGGGGCTCTCTGGGAGAGAGAGCAGCCCAAAACTCTGATCCGCTTGAGTAGTCTCTCCCCATCCCTCCTGTTATTTTCCTTCCTTTAAAAGGTATTTGCTAGCAACATCTGTCCTTCTGGTACAGCTGGGATGACTGCACCTGTATGGAAACATGAGACAGATGAATGATCATGTCTCAGTTCTTCTACATAACGATGCAAAACAAACGCTGGCCATCACGACCATCAAGTTGCTGTGGACACTCCCTGGAGTACGTGTTCTCTAAAACCACGCAAAATCTGCTTGGCAGTTTGTGAAACATGTCATCTGGTTTCCGTATGTTTCCTTTCCAAATTCACAGCAATGTCAAAAAATTTTAAGTCACTTCCCAGCGCAAAGAGCCCAGGTCCCCCGGTGAAATTCCCTTTCCGGCATGGTTTAAACTTGCACTTTTCCCAAAGAAATCAAGTGCTTTTAATGGTGTGTGGGTCTGTGAACTGTTGTTCTGTTCCACATCTTAATGTTGCTTGCCGCTGAGAGGGCATGTTGTACATCACAGCATTACGTGTAGGTAGACATCAATTTAAGTGTAAGTGATGGTCTGATTTTCACCCCACGATTGATTTTTATGACAAGAACAAAACGTGTTAGAAGAATGCAGTGTGTTCCATGCTGAAGCTCTCCCTGCTTTGCTTTGCCATCCCATGTTGCATTTGCTGTGTTCTGGTATTAAACTGGAGGCACTGGTGACTTGTAACATCTCAACCCTGTGTTTATCTTGGTTTGAGCTTCATAGGCATTATGTGCAAACAGATTGTTGGCCAGTTCTGGGTGGCCGTGGATGCAAGTCCATTCAAGTTAGTGAAGAAGAGGTTACAAGTTGAGTGCATCAGGTTGTATTGCCTGATGTAGGTTTACCTTGTGAAAAAAGTACAGGAGCTACAATATTATATATAGCCTTGATGATAAGTTTTCAAGCCACAACCTGACGTAGCTCTGAGCTGTGCAAATGGGTTTGTGCTCCTTTTTCAGTTTCAGACGTGGCTGGTGAGGTGTCTCGGATAACCAGACGATCCCTGTAATAGACCCCGTCAGTTAAAACACTCTGAGAGTGCTGTGCAGGGTGGGCAGAGGCTGGGGATGTGATAATGTGACACAATTTTCCTCCTTTTTAATGTGGAAGTAGTCAGCATTACTATAAATCCTCATTAGAATTCAAAGAACCACAACATCACCGACGCTGTTTTCGGATTAGAATTTGTTAATTAATTTAATCCTCTCCCCTTCTTCATCCTTGCGGATTCTGCAGCGGCAGATGGTAAGCCCATAAGACTTCAGTAGGAATAAAGGGTTAAAATCCCAAGGCCTGGATTAGACGGGATTGCAAAAGTGCATGAACAATTCTCAGTGTCTGTCTTATGATTTGCCAGCTTCTCGGGAACAAACAGCTGAAGTGCAAAGCAGGCAGAGTCCCTGGCTATTAGCAGTATTTAGTTACAGTAGATAAGATTTGGAGCAGAGTTTCCTGAGCATGTCACTGTAATAACTTACTTGTTTGCTACAACTGTTTTCCAAAATCACAGGATTGTTCCCTAATGTGTTGGTGAATAATGTGTTTATTATTCTTGTCTGCAGTAAAGGGCATCTCAGTGCCTGGAAAATCACTCATGTAATAAAACTGCTGCCATTTTATCATTTTAATAGAATAACAATTTTGTATAAAGTTGCAAATATTACTCTCCAATATACGATGGTGGCAGTAACAACGAAAGACGGGCACTTTTATAGCGCAGAATTATTGTCTTGTTTAGATTATGAGATAAAATTTTTACCGTCGCATTAAAAGGAAAATGAAATGAAGACCAATAAAACAAAGAAGGGCCCTGTCCAAGCAGAAGCCCTAGGAGGCTGGCTGCCAGCTGCAGGGGCTGCCAGCCTGCGTGGAGGGCACTCATCCAAGGAAGCCCTGCTGAGAGGTCACCAGCTGATTTTACATGAAGAAATTCAGCTGCCCCATATGCTGCTGCCAACTGGGGATAACTTCTTGAAATGCTTTTGAGGTATGGCAGTAAAAGGGAGGAATAGAGAGGAAGCCTCAAGCTCTCTCCTGTTGCGTCACTGGGAATAAGTATGAAAAATAAGGAGGATTAGGTCTTTTGAAATGATCTTCCTATGTAACACTCAAACCCTTTGAGGGCGCAAGACGGCTCTCACTGATTTTTGATAGGAACGGTTGGACGTGATGAATCATAGAATCACCAGGTTGGACGAGACCCACTGGATCATCGAGTCCAACCGTCCCTATCAAGTGAGGCCTATCATAGCCTCAAGCTCCGCCAGGGGAGATTTAGGCTGGAGATTAGGAGGAAGTTTTTCACACAGAGGGTCATTGGGCATTGGAATAGGCTGCCCAGGGAGTGGGTTGATTCATGTTCCCTGGTGGTGTTTAAGGGCACGAGTGGATGAGGTCTTTAGGTACTTGGTTTAGCGTTTGATAGGAATGGTTGGACTAGAAGATCCAATGGGTCCCTTCCAACCTGGTTATTCTATGATTCTAAATGAATAATAGAGCAACCTGTTAAGAGGTGGAATATGCCATGAAACACCTAGATTGCAGGAGGACAAGTCAGTGTTAACAGTAATGATATGCCCTTGCGGTGCTGTGAGCTTTAGAACTTGGCCCTGGGGCTGCCAGGAATGGTTAAAAAATTCAAGAGGGCGTCACCCCCTTGATCCCTCACCTTCACCCACTGCTAAGAGAAGCAGAGCAAGATTCTGCTGTGTGAACGAGCACTGTGACACTGCAGCCTGCTTTTCTGAAATCAAATTTGCAAGTGCTTCTTGAAGGTCAGCGCAAATTAAATTGTTACTTGTGGTCCAAGAGATAGAGAACACCATTTTTAGTATCGTTATTCTCTCGCTGCCCATTTTTCTCTCATTATTTGCATCCCATTTGGTATCTGCTTTTGATACCTCCTATTAGATTTGTCTGATGCTCATTAATATCTTTCCTACTGGCTCGTAGAGGTTTTACGCTACAGTCTGCAGATACAGTGAGGTCTTTCTCTTTTATTATGTGGCTGTGACTGATTTCTTTCCCATCTCTTCTTAATTTTTTTACCTTTCAGTTAGTCGAAGCAAATTTTACAGAAGAATAGCATTTGTTCTTCTGGGTATTGTAAAAATGAGCTTCCAGATGCAGGACACCTTGCGGGAGTAAAGATCACTATGTGAGCGCAGATCTTTGATGGCTTCAGTCTGAGTATCCCATCATCTCTTACCCTTGAGGAGTATCATGCAATAATAGTTCTCAAAAAAGCAGGACAGGGGAATGTTTCTTTCTGAAGCACCTTGGTAAGTTCAAGGTAAATGCTTCCAATGTCATACTCTGCTACCTGTACTTGGCTTCTCTCCTGGCTCATCCCAATCAATGCAGGATGAAGTCTACCAAATGCCATTGAGAGCTGCATATCTAACATATACGCAGATGTACTCTGAATAAATTACTGTAAACAATGCTGAAACAGTGAGACAATTCAATACCAGAAACAAATTGGAAGGGACCTGCTGCGGCATTCCTAGCAATGCCAGCTCTCCTAGGATCAAAGCTCAATGCCACGTCTCTTCCACAAGAACCTGCAAAAGGTAAAACAAGCTCTGGGATCTAGTCAGCGAACGTGGCTTCAGAATAAAGAAGCTCCTTTTTCCAGTTCATTTTTATTGCCAGGGCTTGCAGGAGGCAGAGCTCCCTGTGGCACAGAGTGTGTCAACACTGTGCAGGGCAGCAGGTGGAGGTGACTGTGAGCAGCCTGGAAAGCCTGCCTAGCACAGGGCAGTGCCCTACACAACCACCAGGCCTGGTCCCAGAAGTGCTACAACTTCATTAGTGTGATGTTGTGCCCTGGCTAATATACCCAAATTCTCAGCAGGACCAATTAGCGAGGGCAGGCTTAGATACACAGCTTCCAGTGCCGGTGCCCTGTGGACACTGGCCAAGCTGTGCCACCGTGCGTACCTGACCCCTCAATGTTACTTTGAGTGCTGTCTTTCCTGAAGTCTGGCTCCCTCTTTCCTGTTGCACCCCTCTTGCCAAGTGATCCCGTGTGGGCATGGAGCAGTACGAACTCTATTTCTTTTGCCTCAGCAGTAATTTTCCATCCTTGAATGTCCTAGCTGACAGAGTAAGACACAACTTGCCCATCCCAACACAAGTGGAACAATATAACCTCTTATTTCTCGCTTCTTTTTTTAGGTCTTTACTCTGCTAATTCCTTAAATTAGGTGTTTTTCACATGAAAGGTTTCTTTCTGACTTCCCTCGGCATTCGTCAGATTCTTGGGGCAGAGGGCAAAACTCAGAACGTGCGTTGGGGAGTGCGGTTCCCTTGATGTCAGCAGAAATTGCCCGCTTACATCAGTCCTGAATTTAGCCCATAGTGCTTCTTTTGTAGCATCTGAAAGCTTTGTGTGCGTCTGAACTCAATGTCCACGCTGAAAGATCAGAGCATGTCTGGGACAATTGGCATGTGGGTAATTGGTACATTTCTGTAAGAGAAAATGGTTCATGATCCTTGTAAAGGAAAATAAAATAAAGTAATGTTATTCCCCACTGACATATTAAGTGAATTGATAGTGTTTGAAAAGGCAGGTATTAAATCTGGAGGCAGCATGAGTGTATGAAGTAGCTAGCAGTTTTATCCCAGCAATTTAAAATTCCTATCATTCAGCTCTCACTGATTTGAAAGTCACACATTTATTTTAGATTGTAGCCATGAATTCCTTGGGAATTACCTGACATGAAAGCGCACGGAAGAGTCACTTGATAGGAAGTGACAAGACAATATCAAAGAAAACATCTTGATACACTTAATCCAGTCGCAAGTGACTTTATAGAAGTTTTTTCATCTAGCCATATTATTCATTAGTAGCATTTTGATATTAGGGAAGCCATTAAGTTAGATAAAAGCTCTAGGCCTCCTGTAGGGCAATAATGTAAAGCATCCCCGGAGATGTGATTTCAGGCTCCAAATGGATTAGGTCACTTGATCTCCTTGTATTCATAGTTTACTCATGAACGTGAACTGTCTGGCTCTTCGTTTCCTTGCTGTGCTGTTAATGTGAAAAATGCTACATAAACATTTGGTATGTCAGGATAAGAAACTGTTGCTGAGAAAGCCTACGACTACACTAGTATGTGTATTGGAAGACAGAACTGAAGGTTTTTATCTTTAGACTGTATCTGCCCTGTGTTGCCTGGTTTAATGGTCACAGCTTTCATAATCACTGAAAATTCACGAGTTCATCTGTGCTTTGAGTTAGTTCAAAATGAAGGTGCAGAGGATGAAGCAATCAAGAAAGGAGCCCAGATGCATTTGCCACTATCTGACACCACCACTGGTCTGATGTAGATGACCAGATGTTTCAGGGCACAGGAGATCTCTTGGTTTTCTTTTGACTGTCCCAGTGTCCTGACATGTTGTCAGAGCACAGAGATGTTCTGGCTCTTGCTGCTGGGGAACTGTCTCCTCCCATTACTCCACTCCATGATTTGGAAACCGTGACCCTTTTCCCATGTGTATGATATCCACCCCATCAAACACGCAGGCTGTCAAAGCCAGATGTTGCCCTGAGGAGAAGGGGCACATGCTGCTCAAGCACCCAAATATTCATCTTTTGAGGATGCGAGGTGTATTCCTGGGCTTCTCTAACACTCCCTGGGAGCCGGTAGACCAGCAGATTTGCTTAAGAGTTGCAAAGAACTGGTGCTCCCATATTCTGAGTTAAAACAAGCCGTCTAGCTCAGTGCTGGCTCGGTGTTGCTCTCTGAGAGGAAGCTTGAAAGAGGAGGGCAAGGAGAGAGGGATGTGTTTGCCTTCTCTCCCCTGAGAGAACAAAAAAGGCTTCTGGGTTGAATTTTTGTGTGTGTGTTGGCTGTAACTTTATGGTCAGCATCTGTCGCCGATGAGCAGTGGGAGCTCTGAAGTGCTGACCGTCTCTTTCCACAACTCCTTAAATAACCAGAAAGACACACAAACTAATAAAAAGAGGAGATGAGAATCCATATTAAAGGCATTAATAACTTGAACAGAAGTCTCCGTTTAAATAATGTTTTGAAACATACTGTCAAATTTTTGTTTATCGTATGGGTTTGTAGCCCAGACTTTTTTCCCCTGAAGACCTAGGGACTGAAGCGTGCCAAGTCATGCAAGTGCAGTTCTATCATCAGGACTTTATTTTATTAAAATCCTCGGGAGATCCTGGCACTCCTCTGTCACGGCTGTCAGCGGAAACATTAAGACCCTTGTACAAGGAAGAATTTAATCGCTGGTGTAATGAATGTTTATTCTCTTGTAAGGCTTCTTGTGAGTGTGTTTCTATGTTGGGACTAAATGGGAATAGGATTGAACATTCGCCGTTCTTCTCATCAGAAGTGCTGCATGTTTGTATACTTTATACCCTTTGTTGAAAATTCTTGTACCTGCAAGAAGATATCGCGTAAAGAATGAGCAATCAAATGCTTCTGAAGCATCTTCTAACTCCTTTCTTGTAAACAGAATTCTTTATTGAGCAAATCATTTATTAACAGCATTTTTCAGATAAACAAATTTGAATGCCTCTGTGCTCTGGGTGTACGGCATCTCACAGACCTCTGCACAAATAACTCTTTTGGAAGACTCTGCTCTGCGGAAAAGCAAGAGCCTGTGACTTCATAAGTGGTAATTGTGTATTCTGTGTGTCATTTCAATTCTACTGCTAAAACAGTGTATTTGTATGTGTGCCTTTGCACCACGCCTGTCTCTGCAGTATTGAGGAACCTCATGAGAACCTAACATTGAAGTAGACTTTTCTTAATCAAAACCATCTACCGGTTTCCAAGGGAAACAAATTTTTTTCCCCCATGCTTATTTTCATACTTTCACACATCATACAGACAAAAAGCGTTTCTGCTAATTTAAGAATTATTACGATTCACCCCTTCATTCCTTCACGCTACAGCAGCGCTGCAGTTTGAGTCACATCAGTAGCATTCCCGCTGACCAAGATTATAGCTCAGCAGGAAAACAAGTCATTCCAAATTGTCTCCTGGCGTAAACATTTTGGATCATTTTTATATTACAGCTGAAAGGGGAAAAATCTTGGGTTTCAGACTTTTTTGTGCTCGTGTCATGTGAAAAATGACAGGGCTTTTATTTTTGCAACGAACATTACTTTTACTTTTTTTTTATTGCTTTAGAAGTAGCAACTTTTAAGGAAAAGAAAATACTGGGGGTTTAGTATGCTGTTATTACACATGCATCTGTGGATTAAAGGCTCCCTAGGTACCTATTGATACAATAGACTATAACAGCTCCTTTGGAGTCATGTCAGACTGTTATAATCAACCCTGTCAGTGATCCAATGATAATAGGACGTTAAGAGATGCTTGAATTATATCTTTTGATCCCAGCCTTGGTTATCTGAGGCAACATGGAGGTACACGCTCTGTGGTAAATGCTCCAGTTGGACACACTGAGTTGGCCACTGAGGTGACCATTTGCCTGGAAGCAATAAGAAGGAAGGCGATGAACAGCATCTGCCTTGGTTGAGCGTTGTGGTCTGAAACAGCAGCACAGCTGGAGAGAAAGCTCTCAGCAACTAGTGCTTTGCATTTGTAGCGCTCAAAGGGGTTTTATGAAGAAGTGGTTGTATGGAAAGCCTTGTGCCTGGAGTCTTTGGTGGACAATGTTCTAGATTTTCTATCACAAGACCTAGCGTTCTGGGCTCTGGTAGCTAGATGTTTATTAGATGCTTTCATTCTTTTCCTGATGGTGACAGTGGTTCTGGGATCTTCAGCCATCGATTAGAAGTATATTTCAATGGATTCTGGTACTCATTCTGATGCACTTTGAGTAGACTGTCCTATTGAATATTAATAGAAGGAGGAACTAGGCAGGATGGAGCATTTACACTGAAATTTTTTCTTCCTCTCTCAAGCTTTCTCAGCTATTGTGAGATCAGAAAAGCCAGTACAGCCTCTGCTGCCATTCAAGCACTGCATAAGTGACTTCAAGTGGAATTTGTCTGTTTACTACCTAAACCTCTTGAATGAAAGACAGCTGGGGAAGTATAACATTGGGGTTGAGAACAATATGGTGTTGGTGCACCCTACAAACCATTTAAAGTATCCTCTCTGTTCAGTTTCTTTAACAGGAAAAAATTCTTCCACAGACACAATACTTACTTAGACCAACTCTGGGAGGAACCTAATATTGTGAAGGCAAATAAAGTCATGACTCCCCAGTATTCAGGCCTGATTTTTCCCTTTCTCAAATTTAAAAGAAGAAATCCCTTTTGTGTCTCTTATGCATTAAGATTTATGGGTTTGAATGGTTGTCTGGCTGTCATGTAAATGTGTAGCTTTAAAGACAGGGAGATGTTCTAAGCAGTGAGAGAGAGGCTAGTTTAAAGAAATTGCTTGTGTTGTGATTTCATGTTCATCCCTCAGAGAAGATTAGGTCCTATGAAGACAAAAGGGCAAATTATACATTTGTAGTGTGGAATTAAACACTAACAGTTTTCCAGGGGAAACAACCAAAAAAAAAAAAAAATCTCATCTTAGAGAAAATAAATTCACTAGAAAGAAAAACTCAATTAGTGTGTGTGTATGTATACACACACAAAATTGCAAAGTGTTTTCCCTACTAAAGTTAGTGAAGATCTTCCCTGTCTGTCAGTAGAGCTACTGTATCTGTTTGTAGATCTCAGGTACCTGTAGCTGGCCATGCTAGCTGTTACCAGACTCTCCTAATTCACTGATAACTTTGCTGGATTTTTACCATTTAAGATATTTGATGATTGTCTGGGGCAGAATAGTTTTGAAAAGTTCTGGCTGAAACAGTTCTTTCATCTCATGCAATTACCGTGAGACTAAAATGCATTTTCTTATTTCTGATACTTGCTTGTTTTGTGTGTTACAGGCTGTTCCAGAGCTCTTTGAAGTCGATGGAAATCTGTCCATTAACTTCAATAGACTCTAGTTTGTCACTAATCAATAGTAATTTGATTAAAATAGCTCTGAATGTTCTGGATCCCAGAGGACATTGCAGTTGTTCTTTAGGTTGCAGTAGCCCTCAGCTTTTCTGGCTCTGGTCAGTTCTGTTTGACACATTATGGGGAAGCATAAGGAGATGTGAATCTTGCAGTTGTCATCATGGTCAGTCGTGGTGGACAGGTTTGGGTTAAGTTAAACCCACACTGCAATTTCTGTGAATTTTTTTTTCCTAATGTCCAGCCTAAATCTCCCCTGGCAGAGCTTGAGGCCATTCCCTCTTGTCCTGTCCCCTGTCACTTGGGAGAAAAGCCCAGCTCCCTCCTCTCCACAATCTCCCTTCAGGTAGTTGTAAAGAGCAGTGAGGTCTCCTCTCAGCCTCCTCTTCTCCAAGCTAAACAACCCCATCCCTTAAAAATTCCACTGTCTTTCCTTGCCTCTACTCGTCCTTCTTCCCTGGAAGGTGGTTTTGGTCTCCTATGGCAGAAAGGACACCTGGGCTGTTTCATCCATCCTCCTCTCTGCAGCTGGATCACCAGTACCATGTCCTGGTTGGCTGTGGCTTGGTCTGAGTGGTCTCTCTGCCACCCGCTCGCGTGGCCAGTGAAACTTGCTGTACCAACTTGCAGAGCCTTTGAGGGAACACAGATCGGGTGGTCAGTGATGGTTTTGGTCTGATCTGTTGTTTATTCACTATCACCTGGAAGTTTGGAGCGGAAATGCTGGCATTTCTTAGTTTGCCAAGGGCATCTTTTTCTCCTCGGGTGCTATCTGAATGAATGCTCGCAACCTCCCATCACTGCTTACCCTGTTACCAGTGCACCAATTTCTTTTCTCAGCTCCTGTGTCTTTTAAACTCAATATAGAAGTGTGAGAGAGGAAAAACAGCGATGAAGCTGCATTGAAATTGAAGTTCACAATCTGACACAGATGCACAGAGTCTACTAAATCAAAGAGAATTGATGAGCCTTGCACAGGCAGGTGCTCCAGCTCTATCACAACCTAAATAATCCTGAAATTAAGATCAGAGTCTGTCGCTGCTGTTGCTGCCATATGTAGCCACTGCCCTGTTCTGCCTTTCATGCTGAGACGGGAGTTGGGTGCATGAAAGCACCAACCTGCAGAGCGGTGGGAGCCCTGGCACGGAGAGAAATCCGGCGCCAGGAGCACCGCTTCTCTGCAAGCAAGGCAAATTTTGGAATCCCAGGGACTCGGGATCAAAGAACCATGGAAATGACAAGTGTGGCATGTCACAGTGCACCCCCTGCTAGATGATTCACAGCGCAGTGTGGACAGCCGCACAGGCCACCGCTTAATTAGAGGAAAGATGCTGTCCCCTAAAAGTGGCCTCAAGAAAAGGGATGAACTAAGGGGTATGTCATCCTCCAAATGCCTGAGATTAGGGCCATGGAGGGTGTATGAACAAGATGCCCTTCCAGAGCAATTCTTTCTTTATTGGTCTTATTAAAAAAAAAATTAATAAAGATAAAAATAAGCTGCAACTGGTATGCTCAACACAGCATTTTAAAAGTTCACGTGGCTTTCAAGCGTATCCCGCTAAGCACAAACTATGACTCATTTGGAATTTGCTAATTAATACTGGCATGGCATTGTCCCCTGCTGTTGCCCAACTTCTTGCTTGAGAGAACTTTTTCTTTTTAGAGAAAAAAGAAAATATTTTATCTTGGAACAGTAAGGTGCCTCTTCAGATGTGAAGTCTGCCAAGACGGTGTAGGAAGGGAGTAAAATGTGGGGGATTTTCACTCTGCTTTCACTGAGTTCCTTTATCATCTGTAGCACAACCCAACTCTTTAGTAAGGTGATGACCAGAAGTAATATTGCAAGAAATGCTAGCTCTTCTCTTATCCCCCTCTTTAAGTACTAAGAGCTGGGGAAGAGTAAATCGTCATTTAAACTGTATATTGTAGCAGACGAAATGATTTTGCCTTTTTTCTCTCTCTAAACTAATGGATGTGGAATCTTTCAAAAAGTAAACCAACTCCTCTTAATAAAGCTCTGCATATAGATGTTTAGCAGCTAAGCACTAAATCCATGGAATAGGGGGAAAGTGCAGAAGTAGTGGATTAATATATAAAAGGATGCTTTTTACTCTTCAAAGCCTCCTTAAGTGCTGACTGATGGAATAAACCCTGAAAACTTTCTCTGTGCTAATTGTCATGTTCCTTGGCTTGCATCCCATTTGCTGTCCGTCACCCTCTGCAGTTTAAGAAGTTTCATATGAGAGAGCTTTCTTCTCCTGTTTACAGGCATAGCCTGTAGCGTATTCAAAACCAGGGATCGTTCAGAGGGTCAGAAAATCTTCCTCCTGCTCCTTATTAAAATGGAAAAAAAGAAATCTGAATATTTAAAGTCTGAAGAAACGTCATTCCCCCGCATACGCCAGCTTCTCAAAGGCCCAAGAGCCGACTTTGAGCTTTCCTAGAAATAAACATGAAGTGATATCCCACTCTAATCACCACAAAAATACTGGGTCAGCCAGTGGAAATCAGTGTCAAGCCGCGGTGTTAGAAGAAACCGTGCTGATTTACACTAGCTTAGAGCACGTGACATGGCTTATAAAGAAGCCACATGATTTTGCAATGTGACAGACTGTTTTCTTTTAATTTCCTCTGATAGAAAAAAAAGATATCGTATGGAATAATAATAATAACCTGTTTCTTCTTTGCTACCGCTTTTTGAGTATGTATGGGATTAATAGCAGAAGATGACCTGTGATTCCATTCCAGTTAAATGCTGAACATCAGCAGTTCACGGTTCTTTCACTGGTGGATTATTTTCAACGCCCCTGGTTCCCACAGGACCTATTCCCTGCGCCATTATCAACTTTTTTAAATTGAAAGCATTATGAAGGCAATTTCCTGCCACCAGCAACTTTCACATTGCTTTCCCAGGGCCCTGCAGCCTGAGAACAACTGCTACGACTGAATCTATCAGCAACGGAGGATCAGTTGGAGTGACCTGAGTTAAAAAAAACCAAAATGCTCAAAACTATTCTGTAAGAAATGGTTTCCCTTTACTCTCACTGCTCATGGTTTTAAAGGTGGTTGCGGACCACGGTGTTTCAGGTCCATTCCTGCTGTTACCAGTCTCCAACAAGGTTTTACGAAGATGTACATACTGGATGGGGTGGACCTAAAGGGAGGGGGTATTTCTGACTCACAATTAAACTATAAAATTTTACATGGCAATGCATTTAGCAAACGGAGCAAAGAGCATTAGAAAACACAGAATGGTAAGAGCTGAGGTTTCATTTGTGGTTCAGAAGTAGTAACTAGAGCAGGATTGCTCAGTGTTGTTTCTGGGGGGCTGCTCATGAGCGTGAGGACCAGGCTGGGTCCTCAGTGAAGTGGTCTGCAATGCAACACCACTGCTTCCGCTTTGTATTAAGAAAAAATCTCAGCTAAGGCTCACGTAGAGGATACAAATGACCTGTGCCTGCACTAGGGGAAGCCAGGGCCAGATTTCCTGCATATTCATAGTAAGATGTTCCACAAGCCCTGGAAATGCTTTGCCTTATGTTTCAGGTGCTTTGGCAGGAACACGATTGAACTGATGATCTGGGCCCAATTTGCCGGTGCTGAATAGCTTGAAATGTGTCATTGATGCTGTCAAATGAGCAAAGGACGTAACATTTCCTTCCAGTGAGTTTTGCGTTACTGCATTTGTGTGCATTGGTTGTATCTGTACTTGACTGAGAGTAGAAGTGGCAATAGAAGTGCAATTTGGGGGGTGGTAGTACCCCTTTAAATAAAACCCACTGTACAGATTTCTGCATTTCCTCTCTCGTTGGGTGTTCCCAGAGATTGCTGCTGGTCCTTACTCTCAGTATTGCCGGAGATATCTCTATTACACAGCTTGGAAAACAAGCAGAAGGTCGGACGGGTTCTTTATGCTTGCGATCTCTCTCTATTTTACTCCTCTGGCTGTGATTGATAGACCCAGCGGTGCGGAACAAACATTGCTCCCGTAATTAACTGCTGCCTGTTAGATCTGCAGGTAACACACAGCTCTGGGGTTGTAAGGGGGGCTCGGTGGCAAACCAGAAGTGCCTATAACGGAGAGTTAGATAGGTGAGATGCAGACATGCCATCTCCTCCTGTGGGTTACCTTCTTGAAAGTATTGATACGTATATTGAGGATCTCCGGCTAAGAAAGGCAGTTAGACCCTGCCAGTTACATTCACAGTATTTTGCTAATCTATGCTTTCAGACACCACAAATAGCGTATTTCATTGTGCTGCTTTATTGATCGAAGGAAAGATTCGATTTGACAGCAATTTCAGAACAGCCTTCAAGTTGTCCAAGATGTGGTAGAATTATTAACTACCCTAAGCCGACATATGGTAATTTAGCGTTTAATGTTTGCCCTGACACGCTGAGGAGTCATCATGCCAAGTTACCAGCTGATGCCCAGAAGTTTATGAGTACATAAATAATAGCTGAAATAGTTTGCTGGAGCCACGTTTCAATTTAAACATCCAGGCGTTGTTTGATTGCGTCTTAGAGTTTTAACTTTCTGCGGCAGGGGCTGGAACCCTGCTGTACTACCCACTACAGGCAGAATAAATTAATAGGATTTTGCAGCTTTTTGCAGCTGTATTTGTACAACTTCATCTTGAAATAATTTTAATTTCTGTGTCTAGGCTTATAATTTTTTCAAGCGTGTTACACAGTTGGCTGTACATAATTATGTCTTACAGCCATAAGCACTGACAATCTGCTTACCTAAACTATTCTGCTCTAAACTTGTCATTTAACTGATGGCGAAGGAATTGTGTGTAATTCATGATATCAGAAATTAATTTATCGATTAATAATATTGCAAAAAAAAGAAAGTATGTCAGTTAAAGGATCTGCAGTTTAAAAGGCAGTTAAGGAGTAGCATCCCAAATTCAGCTGGACTCCGCTGTCTTTGTTAGCCATGTCCACCAAACTGTGGGTGTACTCAGGAAATCTGAGCGAGTGCTTTGCACCTCGTGCCTATTGTGGGAGTGTAAGTAGCATTAGCAAGATAACACACACCCCTGTAAGCCCAGTAGTATTAGGAAGACTTCTTAGAGTGAGCTTCTTGAGATCCTAGGAAGGAACTGGTCTTTGAAACGTTAATCAAGGTCCTTGTAGTGCATCTCATCCATGATGCAAGCGACTGCAGCCCCTCTAACTGCCTGGGCAGTATTTGGTTGTATTTGCATGAGTACACCTGTTGGTACCTGTCCTGGTGTGTGGCTGCTCAGGCACTTATTCAGATGCTTCTGTTTCACTGAGCTACCAGCATGAACATTGATGTTTGGATTTTCAGTGGATGAAAGGCTTACGGTTGTGTCCACGCTTGTGACTTTTGAGGACTGTTGCTGGCTTTGGGGAGTTAAATTCAAAGCTAGAATGTGCCATAAATGGAAATGAGATCTAAAACATGTCCAGAATTGCTGCTTGTCTGGTTTGGGGTTTTTTTAGATATGTGGAGCCATGTCCTGAAGCAGGCATATCTGCCTCTTGTGTTAAAAGCACGTGGACAGGAGCCACATCAATAAGCCATATGAATAATTCTAACATGAGTTCAAGTCAAAGTAAGCAGAGGCCTCAGATCTAACCCGCACAGAAGTACAGTTAATGAAAGAGGGAAAACTTGCCAAAAATGCAGCCCTGTGAATTCATTCCAAATGAGCAGAGTTCAGCTAGGTTGGAAATTTCCTAGAAGGCAATCTCCACTCCTCTGCACAAAGCAGATTTGCAGAATGATGTGTGTTTGAGCCTAAGGAGACTCACGCCAGAGGGAAAGGTACCTTTGAAAAGCGCAGATGCTGCAGCTGCTGGAAGGACCCTCAGCAAAGCCACTGGGCTGCAGGGATAGGAGGCAGGATGGGTGCCTGGGAGAGGGAACGTGGGAGGCTCAACGCGGTGAGGAATGGGGAATGCAGCCGGCATGCTTGGGGCAGTGTGTGCCTGTTGCTCATTTGTAGCATTTTTTGCAAGGGTAGCTGGTGCACGGTGTGTGAAACTGTACACATGCTCTCCAAGCGTGTGTGTGTGTGCCGTGGTGGTGAAACGTGCTGGGCTGCACATGCCTGAGTTTTTGCTGTTACCTTGCTGGATTTTTGTGACCACAGAGGTCTCAGTGTCTTGCTCAATAGCTGTTTGAAGATATAACGCAACTCTTGGATGTCCCTATTGCAGAAGAAAGCATATCCATCCATGGGCAGAATCTGGCCACGAGGGAAAGTTTACAGAGGATCCAGAAGTTTGCCTGCAAAACATATAAGGTTGAAACCTAGGACCAAGGTGATATCATGTTGACTTTGCTTGGTAGCCAATAAATTACAGAATCACAGAATGTCTCAGGTTGGAAGGGACCCATAAGGATCGTTGAGTCTAAACCTGCACTGATGCCTATCCACATTGCTTCTGTAGTGCATAGGGAGTGGTTCATTTTCTGCCTCCTCACAGTGGTGGTTCCCTTTACTGAGCATTGAAATAACTTTATACACTACACCATGTAATCTACCCTACAGAACAAATGAGCACGTTTGCTTTTCCTGTAATTAAACTTATTAGAGGGACTTTGAGAACTGCAGAGCTTTAAATCCTGCTCTGCAGGCATCCCGAACATGAGCCTCAGCAGATTTTGTTCTTCAAAATAGAGGATTTTATTATCGTTTCCTATTGTTATCTATTTGCAGACAAGTCCAAAAGCTTAATTTTATGCTGAGACTAACATTCACAATCATGCCACAGCACCATTTCTCCATGATCAGTAATATCTGTGGGTGTCGTGCAAAATGTGAATTGAATTCATGGTTATATATGATTGGGAAATCTAGAGCTTATTACAAAATCAGAGGTCACACTAAGACCGATTATATCCCTTGGGTCTAGGGAAAAGGCCCTTCATGAGGACACAAGTGTGTTTCTTCTCCAACAAATACTTTTTCCCTGTGTCCGAGCTCACTATCCTACCAAGAGAAACACTGCTTGTGTTAAATTGCTGGGTGATGTTGTACAAGGGTTGTTCTTCCTCTGTTCTTTTGCTGTGTGGCTTAGTTCTTAAACACTGTGGACCAGATTTTCAACTGAAATAAATGAGCGTGCCTCTGAAGTCAGCGAGCCAACACTGATTTATACTAGCTGAGGGCTTCCATCATCAGTTACCGTGATGAGGTTACTCCTGTGTAGGTCAGGATTTGCTGCCCTTGGCTCTCTTCTGTACCACGCGCTCAGGTTTCTCTTTGCCAGGCTGCCTTTGTGGCAGACGTGGTGTAAAGCTTCGGGACGGACACTTCAGAAAGAAATGAGGGCAAAATCCCACTACAATGATTTATTTTTCTTTACTTTGTCATCATGTGTAGTCATAGTCATCACAGACAGCAGGAGGGTCAGCTGCAAGAAGGAGGTGCAGGATGGTGCCCTACGTAAAGATAACAATTTGTAGCCCATTGTAAATAGACTGTGAAAGATCATCTCTTGCCTGTTACAGCTTTGCCAGTACAGGAGTAAGAACAGCGTGTTTTGAACTCTCAGAGGTGTTTTCTTTGAACTTTTGTCGTGGAGCATCCTCCACAGCAGAGGGGAGGGCTTGTGCATCTGGTTCAAATCCTAGTTACTTGCTATCAGCCACTTGCATCTTGCATGGTGTGAACCATCCTTCATTCTTCAGGGCCAAAATTCACCCGGTGGCAGCACGTGCAGCTCCACTGGGATGCCTTCAGTCACTATGCTGAAGAATCTGCTCTCTTGTAAGAGAGATAAGAGGAGTAAGGATGAGTTTTGTTGCTTCTGCTGTCAAGGTTCTGGCAGTGATAAGACATGGATCACGTGGTGTATTCTGCTGATCCTTAATAATCTCTTCCCATCAGAGCTTCTCTCCTCCCTCTCACTCACCTTGCTATAGTCTGAAGCATTTCCACAGTGGAGAACTTAAAAAATGAACTGGCTGCGAGAGGACTGAAGAAAAGCACATGTTGTTTTAGAAATTACTCTGCCGTATCAATTGCTATTAGGTGTGGAAGATCCATTAGCACTGGCCAGTTCCTGATACAGCTGCATTAGCTTCTTGACCTTCATAATAGTGTGTAATAAAAATTGCTTAATTATTTAATCACAAAGACTATGAAACAAATTGCAGTTTACTCAGTTTTCATTGGTAAAGATGGTGACCTGGCAGGGCTGGCATCATCTTAGCTGCCACCAGTCCCAAGTCACCAGTCAGAAACTTCAGCCCAGCTGGAGAGTTACGCAGAGAACAGTCTGGCACCACAAATCCTACAGACCTCAGTCTTTTTGTGTCCAGACAACTCATGCTGAAACATACAGTCTTTGCTGTTTCAGCAGGTAGGAAAGCAAAGTAAAGATGCGGCCGATCCTGAGCCTGTTTACACTGCCATGCACTGGGTGCTTATAGCATTTCATCTGATTGTGTATGAAATTCATATCCTAGGAAAAGGAATTGTTGTTTTGCTTTTATCCGAGCAGAATAATTGTGGGTTTGAATTGGGCTGTGAGTCTGACAAGTTAGTTTTTATCCCATACTTATGCGTGGGGGTCACACATAGTTATTGGACAGAGTTGCAGGCAGAAATTCTTCTTTCTCGCTGCATTATGGTCTTCTTATTGAGTCTGATTTATATTCTCATCCTCATCTGTTCAGTGTTACTTCTTCGTCCAGGTAGAGGAGGAAAACCACTGGTTAAACAATTCAAAAAAAAAAAACCTGGATGGGAGAGAGGGAGTGAAGACTATCAAAGCTACCAGTGGGTATAGGGAAAGCTCCAAACATAACGGTTGGACTCGATGATCTGATGAGTCCCTTCCAACCTGGTTGTTCTATGATTCTGTGATTCTATAACCACGTGGATGTAATTGGCCTGAAGGGAGCTGGTGTGCTGGAGAACAGCCCTTGGATGGAGGCAGCCACATGAAAGCCAGAGGACCTATGAAACGCTGGAAGCTTTCAGCAACTGAACGTTTGGGGAAGTGCCTCAGCCAAGCACTCGCAGGGTCAGTGGAGAATGGTTTTCTTTGCAGTGAACCTCAGCCATGTGAAAATTAGACATCTAAGTGTAACCCTTAGTTCTCTCTACAATATGGGGAAAGAGAAAGCCACTTCTGGAAATTTTACGTGGACTTGAGCATTCAAGACAGAAGGATGGATTTTGGTGTGGAAAGGCTTGCTTATCTTCTCTTTATCTGGCTACCTTAGACCAGATACAAAGTTTTTAGAAAGCCATGTATAAGATGAAACCAGTCCCAGTTGAGGGAAGAAAGAAATCTATAATTACAAAAGTGCTTTTTTTTATCCCATCTTTGCCAATAGAGCCCTTTCCTACTTACCCTTGTTTGTAAACTTAACTGCTTGTTTTGTCCAGCAGTGGGGAAAGACTTGCAGGCTGCTGTTAAGCCCAGCGTTGTAGTTAGTTAAACTATTCTGTTTATTCAAGCTCTCGAGCTGCCCTTGTCATGTCAAAGGATCCTCCCTAGAAGGCACAGAATAGGTGGTTTTCTCTGGAGACAGCTGAAGCGGTTTAGGGCATCTTCTGTTTGCTATTTTCATTTCATTTGGGGAAATAGCTTGAGGTCATTGGCAGGTGTGGTAAAAGGGGACAGAAGTTAATAAATGTGACTTTAACCTGGTTGAGTCTCCAAATCTGTCTTAATTTTCCTCTCTCTGTTTGACTTTTGCGTCTATTTATTTGAAACCATATGTGATCCTTTAAGCCACATGCAGTAATTTGTTTTGGAAATACAGGGCGAGAGATGTATCTCTTTCCTGGCTTCTAAAACAACTGTGAAACAAGAGTTAAGAACTTTTATACAAATGAGTCTTAAACATATTGCAGATTCGGTTAAAAATAAATAAGTCCTTTGCAAGGATTTCAATAAGCAGTAAGAGTAGCTGAATTAAAATATTTCCACTAAAATTAATGAGCCAATCCTGGAATGCTTAGACTGACTCTTAAGTGTGCTCATTTAAAGACTTTGAATATGTTTGCCTGTCTGAATTTCTATGGAGCATTTTGAATGCATGACGGATTATAGTCTTCAATTATTTTAATTTGGTTTTCTTAATGGGCAAAATAGCTAAGAGCTTAATAATAAAAGACACTTACTGCTTATCATTTACATTATTTTATGTGATCATTAATAATTATAATGGGTTTTATAAAACAAAAAAAATCAAGTCTAAGACTCCCCAGGTCACGGTAGTGCAAATGTTGCATAGTATTCTATGGGAGAGTTGGGAAAATACTTTTTGCCCTTAACTCTACATGTTATATAGCAAGTTGAAGAGCTTTAAAGGAAATCTATTTTCTAGTTTCTCTGTGGATAGAAAATGCAACCACGTATGAAGGGCCTGCTTTGCTTTCCCTAGATACCTTCCCAGGCCTTACATATCCCATCACACAGTGATAGGCAGAACCCAGACCACGCACAGCTCAGTGAAATCCTCTGAATATGGTTTGTTAGGTACAGGAATTTGTTACAGTCCCATCTTCTCTCCTGTGGGCTCAGTTGTCCTTGTTTGTTCAGGCTTTCACCCGATTTCCTAGGCTTCCAGACGTTTCCTTTGCCGATAGCTAAACAATTTCCATTGGGCCATTTTTTTCCAGCAATGTCATGCTCCAATAACTGTGTCATTTATGGACTCATCCTCCCGTCTGCTGACCATACAGCTTTGCATAGTCTGTGCTGCCTCTGCTCCTGGTGCAAGAGAGTTATGGGGATGTGTGGTGGGTCATGTCATCTCCTAGCACGAGATGGCTTGTAAACTCAGAACCTCTCAGCAAGAAATGGAAGTGCTAAGAGCACAAGAAGGATGTGGATCAGCAAAACAGGGTGATAAAATCTGATACCTCAGAGGACGTCATTGGTTGAAATTGTGCTTAATCCTGATGGAGATGCACAAACCCTAAGATTTTATCTGTAAAACTGGGATGCGGTCCTGTCTTACAACCACAGGCTGCTTTTCAAGCCCATCTAAATGTGACATTGCTACAAAGGAAAAAGTCAGCCCTGAAGGTCTTTAGCACTGTATTATCACCAGATTTACAGTGTTCATTTTCACACATTTTAGTTGTTGTATCAAAACCTATAGTGGAAAGAGTCTGTCTGTGGTATCTCACCGACTTCTTCTGTTCTTGGGATTACTCTACAGAAATAAGAGCTGAGTCAGACTCTCAGCCTTCTGGTTCTGCACTGCAAATGATGACCACAGCCCTTGAGCTCTGTTTGGGATCGTGCATCAATGCTGGAAGCTCAGACCCTCCCTGTAGTGCCCCTTTTTTGCTGTGGGACTGTGAAGCTGCTGTGTCCTTGTGTGCTGCAGATGAGCAGAGGTCTGGAAATGTGAGCTTGGTGCCCAGCTTTGCTGCAGGTTCTCTCTGTGTCTTTGGTGGCTGGTCCTGCTGGTCCTATATGGTCCAGTGTAGGTGAGCAACACTCAGCATCCCAGGGTTCCTGCATGGAAACGTCACCTGTGTTCACGTGATAGGATAGGATCAGGGGTTCATGTCTTCTGTCATAAATTGCTGGGGCGTTCTCCCCTCACCAATGTAACAATCCAATCTAAGCTCCATCCCAGGGGATTTTTTTAGAGGGTAAAGCTGCTTTACAAGTGCTTTCCTCTAATGACAGTCATCAGCCATCATCATTCATCAGGCTCACATCATTGTACACAGCATTGTACGGTGCCTGGTGCTGCAGAAGCTCAAAGCTCTGATGGTTCTCCTAGCAAAAAGAAGTATAAATGCAGCTAAGGAAAACTATCCCTCTACCATCTGTTCTGTAACCCAGAACTCTCCATATAACTCTTGGCTGCATTATAAAAGGAAAGATATATATAAAAAAAAATTTAAAAATCACGTGTATGTTCTCCAGTCAGAAGATTATCATATGGAGATGTTACAATCTTCTCGCTTCCCAGGCATAAATGAATGAAAAAGCAACTCCTTCCTGAGCCAGTAAATTCCCACAACCGGTAATTTTTTTTCTCCTGATCTAGTGAGTTCCTCGGGAATAGAGATTTTTATTATTGCTATTATTATTGCTATTATTATTATTATGGTAAACTGCTCCAGGAACAGTTTCACCAAAAGAAGTAAACCTTACATTGTATTCAGATAATGTTCTTAACTTCTCAACAAGATTTACTAAATTGCACCCTGGGAATTATGCAAATTAAACCCTTGGTCAAATGTTACGGGATTACTGTAAAAAAATTCTTTCTTTAAAAAAAAAAAATCTCATTAAGAGTGCTAAAATTGCATGTTCCAATATAAAAAGCATGTGCCTCTGCGCGATGAATATCTCCCTGGTAGTAATGCATACTGTGCTTCGTTATCAATGGGTTTTGCAACTTTCTGTGACAAGTGCTACTTCTTACGTGTTTTTTTCTGAACACTTCACATCCTTGTATTCATATTGGAAGTGGATTTAAGTACAGGTAACTGGCAAAGCATTGTAGTAGGATGGCAATTAACAACAAATAATGAGTCATTGCTGAATAGTTGCAACATGTTTTCCCCGTCTTTGTTTTGCTCAATGCAGTATAATGAGCTTATGGATTTTTCTTAGTGTAATTGAACAAGTCATGTGAGTCTTATGATATATTTCATCTCCTAGATCTGCAGTGATTTACATACAGACAGCTTAGACCCTATTAACGCTAATAAAAGTGCTGCAAGGACATCCTATAGTAGACACTTTATTAAACTGTACATCGCTTTCTTAGAGAGCTTCTGTTTATCTATGTTTCCTGAAAATAAAATATAGTGCCTTTAGCACTGAATATTTAAATCCGACCTCTTTTTTTCCTGCCTCTCTATGCATTTCTAATGCTTCTATCACAACGGGATCTGGGTGCTGTGTGCAACAGGGAAATAGAGCAGCAAAACGTCCACGAAGAACTAACAGGCTGTCCCCTTCTATGATTCAGGTTAAAATTGATTCTATTTTAGTTCCTTGGAGGGACACTGGTTTGTTGTTTGATGCTTGTGCTCAACTTAACAACCATAGGTGGTCCAGCTGAGGCTGGAGAGACTCTCCTGGCTCCTGTGCTCTAGTGGGCAAAAGGCAGGAGAATTCCAAGTACCTTTGGTTTGGGGATTTTTTTTCTTCCATTTTTGTCAAGGTAAGAATTCCTTAAGGATGAAGAGCTGGTTTTATACTGACACTCTACAGATCCTTTGTCTGTCGCATTGATAGCGATAGACACACAACTATGTGTCCAGGTTACTTTTTAATTTCAGCAGTGAGAACCTCACAGTGGCTCTAAGTTGGAAGTCCAGTGACGACTTCTTACATTTTCACTTACCTAAACGTGAACTGCAAATGTGTGCACAGGAATTGGTGCTTTACCTCCCTGTTTTGAGCTATGCATTTGCACAGACATTCACCTAAATTCAATTTTTAGCCCTTTCTGTCTGAGTTTCTGCAAACGGGAGCCGTGGACTTTAGTTATTGAACTGGTGAGTCAGTTGTCATCATTAAAACCACAGCTGTGTAAGCAAAGAGCGGTTTTACTGTACTGTTTTTCACCCACTGATTTGCTAATGAAAATTGGATTTGTGCCTGTCTGTTTGGGTCCCTATTACAGATAGGGACACACTGGGCACACAAAAACCTATGCAAAGCATCGTGTGCACCATGAGGGCACTTTCTCAATGTCTCCGGTACCTCTTTTAAGTGATTATACCAGTGTAAGTCCAATCAGTTTTCCTTGGTACTAATAGCCTAAACAAGCAGTGAGTCCTGTAGAGAAAAGACAGATGAAACTGTCTCTGTTCCTTGACCTTCAGCTCCCAAAGTGTAGGTGCAGCACAAATCAATCCTGGCAGCGTCTAGTAATAACTGACATTATTAGCCGTTAACGGGAGCAGACTGTTTGGTGGAGGCAGTACAAAGAAAACAGTGTACAAACTTGGTAATGATCTGGACAAAGGCATCAAAGGAGATTCTCAGGGCCAGGGGATCTGATATTATTCTGCACCGACACGTTCAGCGTCTTGTCAGCTTCCAATGTCAGGAGGGGAAGAAGCAGTTGTGGGTTACATGTGAGAGGAGTGCGAGAGCAGCCCACAACTCCATCCCAGTTCCTTTGCCTGACAAGCAAAGCCTCCTCTTCCCCTGGGAAACAACCCTTGCTCCCCAAATTGGGGCTGTTTGGGGGGGGGGAGTGGGCCACAGAGCCCTTCTGCATCGCACTGAACCCACTCAGGCTCCTCCGAGCATGCAGCTGCCGTAGCAGAGATGCTAATGTGCACTCAGCTACGAGATTTCTATTATCTTCCCACTACTTTGTTGTATTCATAGATCTGTTAGGGAAAAATTTATGCACATCGCTTTTACAGTGCCAAGACAGTTTGTGATGGTGCAGGGGGGGTGGTAATTTATTTGTTCCTTGCACTTTCTTTCAGGAATAGTCATGCTGTTGCGAGAACTTCTTTCAGCATTTGATCAGAAAATTAAATTTGGGTTTAAAGAGATAGTCGGGGTTGCTAGGACAACATATTAACCTCCCTTTTTTTTTTCCTTTTCTCAGCTCTTTATCTAAGATTCGTGTAATTTGTCATGCTGTATTTGGTTTGTGGTGGTGTTCTCAAGGTATAGGAAAGGAGGGCTTTCAAAAGCAACGTGCCAAACATGCTTTTCCGCAACAAATAGTCAAATGGAATGGTAACGTCTCACCAGGCATTCCCAGCTGTGCCTTGTCAAGCCAGCAGGGTTGGAGAAAGAGGGAGTAAACAGCCCTGTTCTTCACATTTCATAGTATTTGTGTGCACGGTCACAGGGACTGAGAATATGATGTGGGAGCTTTCAGACAGTGTTTTTAGAAGTGATTAATAGCCAAGAGACTCTGGGTATAGCTGAAAAATTTGGGCACTTAGGAGCCTAGGGTTTCAATAACATGTAAACAGCAATTTTTGTGCTGTTAGCGATTCTTCCACATATAAGGAAAAAAGTCAGAATTTCAGTGATTCCTAAAGAATCATCATGAATAAGAGAGGAGAAAAATAGCTGAAAATATGTGGACCGCACTTCTCGGCTTTTCCCCAAACCTTTGTCAAAATTGACAGCAATATTACATTTATGCAGCTTTCAGGCTCAGATCTTTAAAGTTGTTTAAACATCCATATGGCTTTTGTCCAAAATTTATCGATCGCTGTCTTTGTTATTTCATCCAGATTCGTTCTGATAAGGACAAAGAAATCCATATCAGATACAGCATCACTGGAGTGGGAGCCGACCAGCCGCCAATGGAAGTCTTCAGCATTGACCCTGTGTCTGGCAGGATGTATGTGACTCGCCCGATGGACAGAGAAGAGAGAGCTTCCTACCATGTAAGCAAAAAACATCTTGAGTTTTGTCTAGATTCACAAGCACAAAGCAAAACTGTACCAGAGTCACTGGGTTCAAGAAAGGACGTGCAGCTTTGGAAAGACTGGGGGTTTTGTTCAAAATCAGAGCCTGGTTCACAGCTTGGACGAGCTCCTTGTGAGTCCTCTGAGACCCAAGGAGCTGACTACACAGGGGTGCTCTGGCTTAACTAACAGCGTGAGTCTCAGTCTTACTCTGCCGGAGCAGCTCTTTGTGTGTATGGAGATACTGGCTTTGTTTCTGCTTTCTTTTAGTGTGAACTGCCCTTGTAGAGTCAGCCAAACCAATGCAGAGCATCATTAAGCCGATGTCCTCTTCGGACACAAAGTCAGAGTCATTTGTTTAAAGTGGTGAGACTTCACACTGCTTATTAAATCCACTCAAACTTATTATACGGACTCCCCAGAACCATAAAAAGCCAATCGCTGTGTTAGCTTAGTTTGAGAAATTGCTGATTTAAGAATCATCACTGCAGCTAAACATGCAATAATTGGTGTAGTCATTTCTCATTTTAAATCACTAGGAGATGTTCAGGCAGTATGATGGAGGTGTGTCAGGTTTTTAAATATGCAGATAGGCTAATATTAAATACGAGGAAATTAATTAAGATTAATTACACTCAAAAGTAGCGCCTCATACTACCCTAGTTCAGAAAATACTCTACCTGCAGAATACTTAGGGTGTAATTGGCCGTTATGTTTTGATATAAATCCTAGCCCCTGTACCTCACGCTGTAATTGCACAGCAGATACAGTTCCACAAATTGCTAAAAAAATGTGTTGCACCTTGCATGATAGCCCTACGAAATTTCAAGCACTTTCTACGCTTTAGTTCTCTCCTGGAGTGGTTGTGAAAGGTTGTTTCGTGGATTGCTTTGTATCAGCATTAGCCACGTCTGTCGGCATCGTAATAACCATTCCCGGGGATGCTGTAATGTCAGTGAAATGGTACGGGTCACTTCCACTGACACCATATTTCTAACTGCACCGTCGTAGATGCACATTCTGTCAGCTTTATCAGGTATCCAGTTAACCATGTTGACACAGCTTCTGGACTGGGGTAGAAGGATAAAGAAAATAGATTACCTCTTTAGTTGGGTGGAAAAAGAGATTTCCCCTGGGTAAAAGAAGATTTGAAGGAAAATTATTTTATCCTCTGTGAACAAGAACAATTATTTTGTTTGTTGTGCCTAGGAAAATATGAAGAGAGGTTGTTTTGAAAAAGGAATGTTTGAGATACAATGTGTGTCATCTCAGTGCTGTTGATATTGTTTCGGCAGTGCCAGGTTATAATAACAGTGTAGTCAATAATACAATAAGCAACTTAATACTTCTGATGGAGCCCATGTGTTGTCTACGCTCAAACACTCTCAGTCAAAAACATGTGATGAAAAGATTTCACCCTCCATAATAGCAAATAATGTGCCCTCTAATAACGAACTTAACCTGTCGGTTACAGTGAATTCAGTAAACTGAATTCTTACCTTGGCAAAGATGATTGGATAGTTCTCCTTCGTATGTGCCACAGGATTTCAAGGCTTTTCTGTTCCTTATGGGAACCTTGAACTAGTGACATTGATACGTAAATAGGCATGTTCACACTCTATGGGATACGGGAAGATGTAGAGAGTGAATAACTGGTAAGTATGTTATGAGAGCTTATAGATAGGAGTGGTGAGTGACAGAAAATCTTTGTTAGTAGAACAGTAGAAGGTGATGGAGAACATTTTAAGTTGTGGCTGTAAAGAACCTTTACATCCTTCAGCCTCAGTAGCAATGGATTGATGATTCATTGACCCTTCCATTGTTTATTTAATAACCCTTTACAAAGCATTTGTAAATACACCGTGAACAACACAATGACCCAGATGTGAGAAGCTTAAAGTATGAATGGACTGCCCTTGAAACTGGAAAAATTAGTCCGGCTTCCAGAAGGATGATACTGTCCATTGTCTTGGCTGTTGCAAGTTTCAAAGAAGTCAATGAATTTATACCGCTTCATATAGCTGACTCCCTATTTGAAAGGAAAGACAGACTTGGAGCCAGGCTTATACTGAGCACTGGAGAAGGTACGCTGAGGTGTAGGCTTAGATTGGAACTGCAGAACTTGGCCATCTTTAAATCCGTTTTGACATCTGCTGTAGAGTTTTCTTTGTCTTAGATTAGTAGCTTAACTCTTCAGCTGGGGTAAAGGGTGTCAGTTGAGCTGTAACAGCATCATCCCTGGCCCCTGGGCTTTTTTGCCCAGTAGTACATGGGCTTCTTGTCCGATACGGACTCTCTCCTCTTGCTGAAGATGGATGCATTTATACAGCTTCAGATTTTCTGCAGCCCTAAACAGAATGAAGTCTTCTCAGCACCTCTGCCACTGTCAAGTGTTGTCCTTGCTGCTTGCATTCCCAGGTAATCTAAAAACTAATTATAAAAAAAAAAAATAATTTGCAAGTGTTTGTGAGGCTACATCTGAAGAGTTCTGTTTCATTAACTCCCACATTTTCAACACATATTTTCTTATGCATAATTATCTGTATTGCTTCAGGACTACCATTTTTAAAGTAGTAGTGTTTTAACTCTCCCTGCATTTAGCAAGCCATTTATCTGATGAAACCTACCTTTTTCCCTAAGGTGAAACAGACTTTTTTCCTAATTAGATTGGGAGTTCTGTAGCAGAACTTCGTCTCTTTTCAAGATCATTCTTCAACTTATAGGGAGGATCGGTTTTGAGCCTGATGTATGCAGAGCTGCGTATGCCTCTGGGACTCGCGGTGTCTACCCAGGTGCAGCGAGTGCTGGCATTCCTGTGTTAACCTCCCAGCACAACTGCCGCTGGTAGCGATCGCAAGTTCAGCTGTATTTTGGCCTCATCTGTTTTCTTGTCTGCGCTACAAACCAGAGGAGAAACTCTCCAGGGACCTTGCGGAGATCCCAGATGCAGAGTCAGCTGCAAATATGAGCAGAGAAAAATGAGAAGAGCTTTGCAGACGCTTAACCAATACCACGTGGCGGTGCAGAACTGCACGTGTTGCACTGAGTGATGCTGTGGGAGCTGCTCCAGCATCTTCAGAACCCGCGTCTGGGGACGCAGCCGTGGGGCACGCTCCCAGCACAAACACAAGCGCGTTCCCACATCTTGCTGCCGTCTCGCTACGGCAACTGTGTGTCGTTGCAGCTCCCCTTGTAGTCCACCCTTAATGTTCATTGCATGCTAAATAAGTTTCAGCAGGTTGTAATATTTAATATGCATGAGTTCTCTTGGCCTTATTTAGCTGCGTTCCCAAAGTCCTGTTTGTACTGCTGACAGAATTAGTGACTCTGAATGTCTTTTCTGATCCAGACACCGGCTTCATATCAAGCTGCAGTTAGGCCTGGCAAGTACAAGGGATAGTAAATTGGCAGGTTAGTTTTCCAAGACGTTTTCAAGCTCTGTTTTCAAAAGACATCAACATAAACGTGTCAGTAAGTAGTCATTGCTTGTGATACTCAAGTAATGTGCATTATGGGGAAACTTTGAGGCAAGTCCTAATCCAGTCCCAGACGCACGTGTCTGCTTTCAGCATCAGACTGATGCAGCGCCGTCTCGGAAATGGCTGGAGCAGAACCAGAGGGTTGCAGTCTGAGAAGGAGTTATTTAAAGTGTAAGGATACAAAAAGGTTTACTGGAAATAAAGGGATACGCGAGAGTTAATTCCAGTATTTTGAAACAAGTTCTAGTGAGTAATGTCAGCCATTTGTGTTGCAGTACCCTAATTTGAACTTTTAATCACAATTAAGAGCACACAAATTAGGCGTGACATTGTATGCTTATTGCTTAAAGCCTCTGTCACTGATTGATAATGTATATTTGTATTAGTGGTATTAGAACATAAGTAATATTCATATTTAACACAATTCACTGTGTTGACTTTGACTAACTACCTTCAGATACCACCAGCCTCCAGCGTAATCAATAATCATGATACTGAATGATTTGTATGCCAACAGCTACATTTACACTGGAAACTGTCAGTAGGAAAACCTCAGAGACCAGTGGTAGCTGCTGCTGAATGTGATAGCAATGATTGTCGTACTTTTAAACAATATTTGTTAAAGAATATCGAGTCAGCTCCTTGGCTGGTGGTGCAGCAGCGATACACCAGCTAGAGGTTAGCCAGCTACCTGTATTAATTTTTCAGAGTCCTCTGCAAGGTATTTCATTTCGTATTATTTATTCCTCCTCTACTCCTGTCATGTTCTCTTGCTTGGGGACAGTGTAAATATTTCAAACCAACGTTATAAATGTTTCTTACCGGTGTCTCCAGCTATCCACCAGCTGCCATTTGAATATGTATGCATGACCTGTGTCTGGCATGTGTCCCGTGGTCCAGGTTGTGCTCAGTGATGGTTTTCTCAGCTCTAAATGAAGCGTATGTCTAATGGGGCACAGCCATCACCTTTAGTGCCTTGCCCAGGGCCATAGAGCACTTGCATGCATCTGCTTTTAGTCCTGTTCGTCACTGTAACACCAAAACATCCACATGGTCGCAGGTGGGAGCAGATGGCAGCTGGAGCTGCAGAACATCACATCGAATTCAAACTGCACCTCACACAAACGAGCCCTGTCTCGTCAACTGAAGAACAACTCTAGAACAAAGTGTGTTGTCCAGCTTGTGGATGCCTAATTAATACAAAGAGTAGGACAGGAAGATACGGGAGAAGCTTCATTAAGGAAAGGAAATGTAGTCTGCTCTGCCTTGGAGATACAACTAGTTTCCTACCGATTGTCTCACTGGGGTCCCTCATTCTTTTCCTCCCTCCACTGGGAATGGTCACTAATGAGGAAGAACTCCCTTTGAGCTGAGTTTAGATTCAACCTGCTGACTCAAGCCTCTCTCCTCCCTCTGCTGCAGTTGGCACTGACCACACGTGTTGTGAAGGGATGCAGAGGTGTTAGAAAATTGTTAAAAGCATATGAATAGCCAAAATCCATGCAAGAAATCGCAAGAGGAACAAAGAAGACAGTGTCGCTGAAATCAGGCAAAGGAGGAGCAGAAGAGAGAAGAGGGGTGTACAGAGGGGGCAACAGGATCAACTGCACTGAAGGGCAGAAGAGCAGCTACAAACACCAGCACAAAATTGAGGATGTAAAATTGCAGGGTTCTCTGCACTGGGCTTGGGAATCAGGTGCCATCCTTCTGGCTGCCTAAAAGCCATTAAGTCAGGGCACCAGAGCCAACTCCAGTGCCCATGTCCCCAGGCACTGTCCTCACTCCCGTAACTCAGCCCAGGTGCTGGTGCCAGGCTCAGAGCAGAGGTGACACTCGTGCATGGCACGGCAGGTTTGATGAGATTCCTGCAGTCTTGCTTATTGAATCTTTTTTCCCTTGAGTGCAGGCAGTGACACGCGTTCGTGGGTACATCTGCTCAGGGAGTGCAACAAACAGATAGATGTGCATTGCTGAGAAATCCTTTACTCCTGGAGATTTCAAACAAAAGCTATCAAATGTAATTAAAAATTTGCAGGGGGAGAGTCAGATCTGAGGGGGAAGATACCAGCTTTGCTCTCTGCTTTATCTCTGAATGGAACCATTTCCGCTGCTGGAAATGCAGCAAGAGAGAGCCCAGTGCTGCCTCAGTTTGAAGATAATAACTTTAATTTTAGCTCTGAATTACTTTTTTTCAAAGGCAGTCTGACCTCTGACTGGTAAAGTTATTGAATTGCTGTATCTGACATGATGAAGGATAGCTCAACAGGTGGGAGTCAAAGCAGTTTCTATGCAGGCAAGAAATGCAGATATTAAGAGCATTACAAGTCGTGAAATACAAATGGTACATCCTGTATTGAAAATGAAGCTGGACTTCTTGAGTCTTTAAAGAGAAAGTATTGCTTAACTTCCTTTAAAAAAAAAAAAGTTTTTATCGCAGCTCATTTCACGTGGCAGTTCGTTCTCTTTGCTTGATTAAATGTTAATCCAGCTCATCCTAATAGCGTGCGGTTTCTTTTGTTAAGCCCTGGTCTTCTGAACACCGTACATGGAGGAGAATGTTGCATCAATCACAGCACAGCGAGAGTGAAAGATGGAAACTAGTGCTAATGCAATTAGCACATTTATTTGTCATGCATCAGAGGAGCTAGAGACCTCCTTGGCACAGGAGCTCCGACTCCTGGCAGCAGCCCAATGACCCAGGGATCTGGGAGGGACCAGAGGCCTCGATCCCTCTGACGACACGAGCTGCCGTGTCCCCTGTCCCTCAGCCCCGTTCTTCCAGCCAGCCCTTGCACCAAGTGGATGTCTTCAGAAGCCTTCGTTCCTCATCCCGCCAGCCCTGTGGGATGTCACACAGCTGCACTCAGCACCGTCCCCGATTGTCACAGCGACCTGGAGGTTGAGTGGTGCTCACAGGTGCTGAAATGAAGAGGGATGGCAAACGCATTCTGCGGTGCTCACGCCCAGGTGATGGCTCTCTGCTTGCCCAGCTATCGTCAGGAGCCGTGCGGCCCTTTCCTCGCTTGTCTGTTTTTTCCGAAGCCGACATCGGCAGTTCCATTCAGCGCACACACCATTTAGAGTAGCCATCTGTTCCCTTTAATGAGAAAGCTATCCATTTTTTTCACCTGATTACTGATTGTTCCAGACTATTGTTGATTGCTTTGTTTTATTAATTACTCATTTTGACATGCTGTATCTGTCCCTTTTGTTCAGAAAGCAGATGCTCTTGTTTTTGAGCATTATTGCTGATGGTTATTGCTAATAAGATAAAGCTGCAGTTCCAGTTTAACTGAAGACTTAACACCATGGCTCCAGTTATTATAATGCTTCATTCCTGGATATTTTAGTTAAGAAATATTTAAGATATTTCATTCCTAGTGCCACAAGGGCTCCTATTATTTGAAGGAAAGGGACTGGGGTTTATGTCTTTCGGTGCACAGAGCAATGGGGTCAGTAGCTACTGCTGTTCCTAGAGACAATGATTAATCAAAGAATAAACAATTCTAATGATGTTCTGAAACCTCTTCACTTATTAATCCCTGATATTGTGGGTATGAAAGGCTGCAGGTTCCCGTAAGGAACCTCTCACATCAAAATCATTTCCTCCCTGTGTTTGGAACTAAGCAATATTTGCTTTTCGGATTGTCAGACAAGGTTCAACGCATCTTAGAAATTAAAATATAGTGGTCTATTAGAAGTGAAGGAGGTGACATCACTACACCAGAGTTAAAGTGTTTCCACTGACAATTGCTGTTTTAAAATAATGTTTCAGTATTATGTTAAACCTTCAGAAACTGTCTCTGTGTGTAGTCCACATGGAAGCCACATTGAGGCCTTCTGGTGGAGTTAGATACCCTCTTAGTTCAATTTTGAGAAGGTATTTATGAGGTGAAGTCAATTCTAACAAAACATGGTCTCTCATTCTGCAACAAATCCAATTGCTGATATTATGCTTTCATTGTGCTTATTCCCAGCTCCGGGCTCATGCAGTGGATATGAATGGAAACAAGGTGGAGAATCCTATTGACCTTTACATCTATGTGATTGATATGAATGACAACAGACCGGAGTTTATAAACCAAGTCTATAATGGCTCTGTTGATGAAGGATCTAAACCAGGTACAGTAGGAAAAAAGTCTTAACGTTATCACCAGCTTTCAAACGTTAATCTCACATGGTGACTTTGCCTCCTCTTAAAATTGAGGGAATATAGGAGAGGTTTGCTGTTGCTGGCTTTTTGTTGAAGACTGAGGGAGGTGAGAACAATACAGCCGGCATCTCTTTCTCTGGATGCAGAGAAAGTGCAGCCTTGGGTTAGAGAGAACTTGAATCCTGGTAGTCACTTCCTAGAGGTGGAATTTGCAAAAGCAGTAGTTTTGTAGAGTAATTGCATGTGTACAGGGCTGTTAATGACTACAGAGGTCTGAAAGTAAACCCAGCAGTGGCCTCTCGGTGACCCTGTGCCTGAAATGCTGAATATCTGCTTCCTTGGTATTTAATCCAGCTATTTGCAAACTCAATATCTGGCACCCAGTCAGAGTCCAAGTGGATCCGTGTCCCGGGTTGCAAAGGAAATACTTTCTTACTGGGGCCTGATGCACACCTACTGAAGCGGGAATATTCCTATTGAAACTACTGGTTCACCTTCCATCCCTATAGACTTGTCTTACAGAGAGTGAAACAGGGGAAAAAAATGAAGTAGAATTTCAAAAAATTCATGGGTGAAAGATTAGTGAGGGTATAAACTGTACACGGAATACAAGTGATGGCTTTTATGTGAACATATTGGAGAAAAAACACTTATGAGAGTCGTTAATGTTTTCTTTTCAATTCTGTCATTGATTTGTTATTTAAGTGCAGTGTAACCCTGCAGTTTCCAATACGGTAACAGGGCTGGTTTAGCTTATTGCTGAGCATTATTAAGAGTAGCATACTCATTCTTTAAGCAGCAATTACACTGTGAAAAACGTCACCAGTGTGTTTGTGCATCTCCTGAAATCGGAAGGAGAATTTTCCAAGACAGATTTTATGCTCAGTTGTTGGCTGGCTGAGGGGTTAAATACCACGTGACTTTGGTTTGTGTCAGCAAACATTTATCACAGCTTCTCCGCAGCCTGAGGTGTCATCGGAAAGTCTCCGGTGGCCACTGTTTTTAACAAGGTGATTCGCAGTCGTGATTGATTGTCCTTCAGCACTGTGAGAAATGGGCTGCTGTGGTGACACACGGTGGGGATGGAACGTGACATTATTTTTGAGGAAAGAATAGATACAGCTTCCTTCCTGGTGTGCTTTGAGTGGTAACATAGCGGCTGCAAAGCACTAATCCCGGTCCTGCTCAGCAGAGGGGACGCAAGAAGCCCGTGAGATGAGGGCTCTAGTGACATCTTCCCGCAAGATTTTCTGACTTGCATTTGAAGGCCACTTTGGGGAATGTCAGGGTTTGAAGACTGATGCAACATTTCCATAGCACATCAAATTTCTTACATCTTATTCTAGGATAGATCAATATTCAAAGTGTTCCCAAATGTTTTAACTAACTCTACTCATTTATGTGAAAGAAGCAGTAAATTGCATCCTCTTCTTGTCTGAAATCCAGATAAGCCTTTGAGCGATTAAATCAGAATAGGATAAGCTTGCCTACAGAATACTTGTGCCTCTGCTTCTACCAGTGATTTTTGGTATTCTGAATCCCAGGCTGGAGTGCTTGCCTTTAAGGCAAGTAGGTAGAAAGCAATCTGGTTTTATTCAAAAGCAATTACATTTGTCTTTGATGTATTTGGGATGTTTTTTCCCCCTCTTTCCTATTTAATCGGTATTCTTTCAAAGGTTTATATTAGTATTGAATTTCTGTTCTTTGCTTCTGTAGATCCTCCTGGGAACTTGGGTATCTAAGGGCCTCATTCCACGAACTTGGCAATAAACGTGATGATGTTGTCTTTGCCAATGTAGTAGAGAGGTCATAGATTTACTGTGGATGTCTGAGTGCTCCCTGTTTGCCTCAAAACTTGCATATCCCTGTTTTGTGTAGAGACAAATCTGAACAGCGTATTTAGCTAAAAGCAGTTCTTGCAGAAGATTTGGGAACTTTTTTATAGTTCAAGGTGCTTCAGAATATTAAAACAACCAAGGAGGTACCACCTCAACCTTTGCAAGAGCAAAAGATACATGAGCAGAATTCCTGATTCTTTGTGGGAATGGTCAACAAATGAGAGATATTGCTTATTCTTGGGGGTAACGGCAAAATGTGTTCAGTATTGATTCAACAGTAAGTTTTATATATATATATAAAAATATACATATGCATATGTGTGTATATCCATGTATAAAGCGTAGATTTGCTTCAAGCAAACCAAAAAAATCTTACGTTACAGGAGCTCAGCATTCATTTCCACTCTTCATTGCTGCTGAACTGTGGCTGAGGACTGAAAATGCTTCCCTGGATATCCTGTACAGTTGTTATTTCTCACATCTTCCATATGCCCGTTTTTAATGGCTGTGATTAAAAATGCAGTATTACTCAATTACCACAGTGCCTGCAATGTTCTTAATAATTCTGCACACCTCTTGTGAAAAAAAGTAGCTCGAGAATTAGAGTATCCCAGATAACTGCTGACTCTGAGGGCAGCTAGTGACTGGTTGAATTCAGTAGGAATTTTGCCTGGATTTTAAAAAAAACCCCAAAAACTGACATATGGAGCTCAAGCTCTACCCACGAAAATTTTGCAGAGGAAGACTGTCAGGAATATGCTGTCGAGCATGGACTGAGCAGGGCACGGTGACCTTGAGCTGCTGGGGAAGCCCCTGTAAGGCTTTAGCAGGATGTATAGTGCAGATCCCATTCAAAGTAAACAGGAAAGGACTCTGCGGTGCGGCCACAGCAAACCCCAGGGCGTGGGGCAAAGCATCCAGCGAGCAGGCAGGGCTTTGCCTCTGGAGGGTAGCCTGGTCCCCCCTTAGCAGCCAGGATGCAACGAGCTGAAGGAAAGAGCTGTGCCGCATCTCTGACCCTGTAGGGCAGCTGCAGATTGTGCCAGGGCATGGGAGGGGACAGAGAGAGGCCAAGTAAGATGTGACCTACTGAGTGCAGCGAATAACCCAAAAGGAGGTGGAGTGAGACAGCAAAAATGCTGGAAGGATGCGTACTCCAACCTGCAGCACACTGTGATGCTGCTGGGCTCTTAGCCTTCCCTGGACGAGGTGAGTTTGCTTTAGTTTAAAATACAAATATCCTTCAAAGGGGATTGTCCAAGAGCTGGAAGAATTGGCAGCAACGTGAAGAGACTCATTAGAGACAGTCTGATGGTGTTTAAGCGGAGGGGCTTCCCAGACTGCCGAGCAAGCAGATTGTCTGAGTTTCCAAGGAGTGTGCTCTCTGCGGTGTGCAAGTCACCTTGAAGCAGCCCTTGACAGGAATAGAAAAGAAATCATCAAGTATTATTAATTATAATAGGTTGTTGTTGCTGGTTCACATTATAATAACTTAATTGAAATAGTGTCTTGTGCTGTAGCGTAGTGTTCTTGAAATCAGGAGCTTGTTCTTGTGGAGCAAAGCTCTCTGTAGTATGAACACGTGTGTCACAGCCAGGCCCCTTTACATTCTTAAATGTGTGCTGGCTCTTAAACTCATTTGCATTTCTTTTTCCTTTTCTGGTGCTCTCTGGAAAACATTTTAATGCATTTTTAGTTTATCTAGCCTAAGGTCATGCAGATGGACAATTTAAATGTGTAAACACAGGCCCTGCCAGAATTGCAGAACAGGCATAGGGATGCAAGATTTTATTTTCTACAGAACCGTCCACGAGTTTTGATTCAACATGCCACTGTTTGAAAATGTATCTTAAAAGGCCGTGTTTTACTCATATTGAATAATGTTCTGCCTCTTTGAACTTTGCCTCTGTATGAAGAACACAGCCAAGTTTTAAAAATGCAGCTGCAAGCTGAAGCTGAAACTCCCCTGGTCCCTCCGGCAGCCTTAATCAGCAAAGTTCTCCTGGAGCTGCAGAAGTTGCCTTTCAAGCGCTGATAAAGCGGGACGGGTTGCACAGCTTCGCTGCCCAGCGTTGCCTGCCCTGCGAGGATTCTGCTGCCCTTTCAAAACCCACGTGTGAGCTGCGCCACGCAGGCTCCACCACCCCTACAGCTGAAGGCAACCAGGGTTGGGGTGTATTTTCCCCCTCTGCACAACAGCAATTACTGCTTGTCAGTCCCTGCGCTCATACCACTGGGCTTGCGGCATCCCAGGGGGGTCCGTGGGGAGTGCTGTTTCAAAAGAAATTCCACAGCTTCCAAAAAACGTCGCTCAATAAGATAGAATGAAAATGCTTAAATGTAAAATAAAAAAAAAAAAAAAAAAGGAATTGAATCTCAAAACAAAAAAAATGTGATGGAGAAAGATTATTTTGGTGACTGCAGAAGCTTAGTTTTGCTATAACCACCACACAATGTACCTTACGGTGGGATGTGGATGTCTTAGTTAACTGAGGCGTTCAGTTCTGAAAAGGTCAATGTGAAATGCTCCGCGGTGACTCGAGTGCTTTGCTCTGGGTTGTATCTATTTTGTTTTAACAGAAAGATCGTCAAAAATTAACACATCTCTCCAAAACAATTTGTTCCTGTCAGACTGGCCTTTTCCATTCCCATTCATCCTTTCCGGTTCACTAACTCTCTGGATACATCTTGGTCCCCTTCAAGTCAATAGTAAAAGTCCAAGTGGCTTCTTTTAACCAGGGGTTTAATCCAGCTCCTCCTTTCTCCCAGTGCTGTGTAGGACAGTTTACTGCTGCCGTCCTCCCTGGGAGTGGTCTCAGAAAGTGCTGAGTATGGACGGTTCTTCAAAATAAAGGAATATTAGTATTTCTTACATGAGAAATGTTGTAATTTAAAATTTCCCCGTCTCCTCCTGATTTCACGGAACTGTGATACAATAATTGTTGATAGCGTGCCCCAAGAAAAATGAAATAGCTGGGAGCCAAATCTATATGTGGCGAATTGAGTTAAAGGAATCTCATAAAAATAAGCAGTATATAAAAAAAAACCCAAGGATTTTAAAAGCCGATTATTCTACTAGTGTCCCAGTTTGTTTATTTTATTTCTATGCCAGCAGAGATTCCCTCAGAGATTAACACCATGGACTAATGCACAGATGGGGCCAGAAACTTGAAAGTCATCTGAATATTAAGAATTTAAATCTTTAGCCTCAGTGATTTGAACAGAAAGCCAATTATGAGGCTGAATTAGTTTTCAAATTAAACTGCAATTTAAGGCTTGTGAAATTAATCTTTTAAGGCATATAGTTGCATTTTTATATATATTATATTCATGTAGAGGTTTGGATTCTGCATTTCTGGCTTGTTCCTCTTTTCCAGCCTGAGAGTAGAGTTCATAGAGAGATGCCTGATGTCCTGCAGGTTGTTCTTTCAGTGAAGGAACAGGGCAAGCGTTGCCTGGTCGCAGGGGAGGAAAAAAAAAAAGCAGCAGTGCCTGAGATCTGAAGAGAAGACGCTTCACTTTTTAACATGAATGGGACAACAAGGGAAAACCCTTTTTTTTTATTACAAACCAATATGCTGTGGTGCTGCTTATAATTAAAACGTTTAATATTCTTTTACCAACTTGGAAGGAGGTTGATTGCAGTACTCTTTATTTAGGAAGGCCCTAATTCAACAGGGTGTTTGAACGGGTCCGTGGGCCTGGGCTGAGTCGACTGCTGGTGGGAACGTGGCACTGGGATGATGCTGAGGTGGGAGCCAGAGGCCTGTTCCAGCTGATAGTGCGAGGAGCTAGAAACAATGCAAATGCCGTATGTTTCACAGAGATCTTGTAAAGGTAAAAATCTTCAAGAGCAAGAGTAGATCTCAACAGAGTATATTCCAGTCACCTCAGAGCTCTTCAACCCAGAGCATTATGTCTGGGTTCATCCCAAGCTGAAATACGTGTGTCACTTCAGTGCCATCTTCTGCAGCTTGGGTAGGTGCTACTCCAGCCCTTGCACTTTATATGCTGTTAAAGTGGCTTTGTCCAGCCTGACTCTGGTCTCTTACACAATACACACAGACTTAGGATACACAATATTCTTTTTTAAGTTCTTTTGCTCAGCCGAGCACAATTTTAAGATAAGAAATTGCTTTTCTGCAAACACATGTGCTAGTGCTTTCCATTTTGTTTCGAGGTGAGTGGTTATGAAATCTGTGCTCTTAATTTCCTTCTCAGAAGAATTCGGTCCCAGGAACAGGGAAGTAAATTATAGGACTGTAGGTGAGAAAAAATGCAAATCCCCAGGTTGATGGTTTTTCCCTTCAGGAAAAAAAAAAAGGTCCAAGTTGTTATAAGGAAAAAAAAAAAGTAGAAATAGTGTTCTGAGACCACTTTAGAAGGGTGCAACGCTGTGATAGTCTGCTCTCTGACTCCTTTTAGTGAGTCGTTACAAATTATATAGTGTGATGAATATTATAACTATCACACTATGGTATGTAACTTCATATTGTATTCTCAACATTCAAGGATTGGATTCAAGCCTTGTGGAAGGCGTGCAAAGTGTCAGGTTCTGTGTAGCCGTGTCGGCATGATTTTTCTAGCTGCATTTGCCTTCAGGTAAGCTCGAAACCTCACCATACTTTTAAGCACACTTTGGTGATGGTGTTTGGGATGTCTTGTCCTAAGTCACCCTTTCTCCATTTTTTGAATCTGCCTCTGGGAATCAGGAGGAGTCATCTGCAACAACTCAACCAAGCTGAGACTCGCGATTTATTCAGTCAGAATTAGTTCTCAGAGTCTGAGTGTGCTTTTGCCCATCTTGGAGTTTTACCTGTGTTGTATTTTGTTGGTTCCTGAGGTCTCGGAAGGCTGCAGGCTGGCCATGCCCATCTACTTGCTGTATTCGGTACGTCCGTTCATTTTCTCTCTGGAGGTATTTGTTTCATTTTTTAACAGTAAGAAGGAATTACTTCAGTTCCAGGTGGCAACCGCTTCTTCAACTTGCTCAGTCATCTCTCCAGACCTGCTTACTCTATTCTCATTAGGTTGGCTCTTGCCTTGTTTGAGGCTGAGAATCTGATGTCTCCACTAATTAGGAAGTGGCATCCTTTATGAATTAGGTTAGCTGCTTGAAAGGTCAAAATTTGCCAATGATTACAAAAATAATGGGCAAGATAATAACCGTAGCTATCAGTCATGACTGAAGGAGTATTATTCAGAAGGGAAGTGCTGTTTCTATTCAGTTTTCTATCTGGAGCGTGTGGGATGCAGTTAAATTGTAACTCGGTTTTCGCATCTTTGCTTTTCCACCATGCTTTCAGTTCCCGAGACCTTGTTGCAATGAATAAAATCACTTAGAGGGTGAAGTGTTCCGTTGTGAGTAGGGGCAGGAGGTTCCTGTCCCCTGTGGGTAAGAAAACTGATACCGGGAAGCTCTTCTGAATTGAAAGTTTTATTTTTAGGAGGTGTTGTAAAATTTACACCGCTTTTCAGTATTTAATCTTCCTATCAACAATTACTGCCTCTTATCTATCTAGCATCGGATGCAGAGTATTCACTAAGTGAGCTTTCCAATTTGGAAAAAAAAATTAGGAGGAAAGGGAGGTTTCCATTAGTACAAAGCCATTATTAACTTGGGTTAATGAAGATCTAATGTAATACAGCCATCACCACATGTCTGCACATAATGATTCAATCCTTTTCTACGGGGGGAATGATTAAATTAAGTATCTTGTAGGTCAAAATTAGACTGAGAAGGTTAACCAACCTTTAATGATTCTGCAACCATTTACCAGCCATTAAAAAACAAACTAAGATAAAGCTGAGTAAAGAATTGGTGTTATCAGTAAAAAACTGGATGAAGTTTTAGCTTTTTCTCTTTATATCACATGAGTAGACAGAGAGGATTGAGTATTTTTATAGTGATGTGTGGTATAAGGGGCAAAGTGAAAGGTGTTTGGTTTGGTTTTTTTTTAATTTGGATTCCTGATAAGTGCCCATTAGCTCTTTCTTTTAACATGCATTAAATCTAACTAATGGATATCAAACCAGCTTAGAAAAATGGCAATTATAAAGCAATTGTAACAAAGTCTTTGGGAGCACAGTTGTGCTAAGAAATTGTTTGTATGCCTTAAAACCGTGAAAGCTCAATCTTTACAGAGAAATGAAGATGCATAGATGGGAGAGCAGAGATTGCAGACGACGTGGTGTGAATTATCAGTCCTTAGCTTGCTCTGGGACCATCTGAACTAGAAAGAATTGAATGGATTCTCAGATTCCAGAGTGATTTGGGAAAAACGTTTGTTTACAACTGTGTGCTTATCTGCTTGGACAAACACAGGGTAGCTATCTTTCTTGTTTTCCTTCTTTTTTTTTTACTTAACGTGTATAGATCAAATGAGATACGGTGAACCTAACAAAATCTTTTTGCTGCCTTTTACAAGCAGATGCCATTAATTTTAAAACCGATAAACAAAACTGAATATGCAGTTAAAAGTTATCTCCCTTTGCTTCCATCGCCTAGGATTCTGTAAGGTTTTAGTCTGCCTATCTCATAGAAGGCTTAATTGTTCTAATGGGAATGCTTTCCATAAGGGCTGCTTTCAAGCACCTCTCTTGTATTTCGCCCATTGTTAGACTGAAACAAAAATATCTCATATGACAAAATACAGTCACGGACATTATGGTCTCTGGAAAACAAAAGAGAATGAATTGTGAATGTGCAGGTTCTTGGGGTCTCGCCGTCTCTTGATAGATCTCCTTCGTCATGCCGCACATTAATTTTAACTCAGGTGATATATGAACTTGGCACATTAGTTAATGAAAGCTAATGCACAGTAATCTTGTCATCACTAGCTGTGCATGATAATTCAATCTGCTTCTCGGAAGAGCTGTTCAACGTGCAACAAATTTGATTTAATATTGACATGATGTACTAGGTTAGGTCTTTTATTTAACATACCGTGTGCCTGATTTGATGAGGAATGTTTTTCTTTCAACAGGTTATCTACCTGAGTTAGTAGGCCAGGTGTGTATTTTAATACAGTTACATCAAACACCATCTGGACTGGGTATTCATTATCATAGAATCATAGAATAACCAGGTTGGAAGAGACCCACCGGATCATTGAGTCCAACCATTCTTATCAAACACTAAACCATGTCCCTCAGCACCTCATCCACCCGTCCCTTAAACGCCTCCAGGGGAGGTGACTCAACCCCCTCCCTGGGCAGCCTGTTCCAGTGTATGTGATACACTGCACGGACTGGGGCAAATTCTCAGCTTTCAGCGCTACGTGCATTCATTTCATGTTGTCAGCAGGATTGAGAGCAGGCCCTGCAGAGCAGAAAAATAGAGCTAATGCTTCTCTCACACACTGGAAGCATGAAGTCCCTCTTGCCCCATTTATATACCTCTCATGTAGCTCCATCACCACCGGCAAGGTCTGACCCAAAAGTGGGAGAGTACAGCAGGGGGGTCCTCAGTGTGACTTGGAGGAGTTTCCCCAGTGTTTCTGGTCTGTGGTTACTGCTACCAGTCTCAGCCTGGAAAGGGCACAGGGATTTAAAGCTGCTGTGATTAATACTCTGATTTCTACAAAACACATACACGCATCCTGCAGGCCAGACTGGGCAATCTGTACTTGTTCACTTAAACCCTAACAATACCCACCTCAGTCCTCAAGCGTGTAAGAAATGTGCAGGCTGCCACTGTATATTTACCTAATTTGTGTAGTAATAGGGATTGGATATGGGGATGGATTCCCTTTATTTTTATATAAAGTATATGAAGATATATCCCCATGCATAGGACATAGAAGCAAGACATTACTTACTTTTGTAGCAGGTAAATCATCACAACACAGCTTAGTATAGTGGAAAACTTTATACAGCACCCAGAAGATGTTAGACACGGTAGCAGTATATATCCACATCACTCTATTGAATACTCTTGTGCACAGATATACGTTTATGTTATTCGCTGCAACACACAGTCACCTAAAGGATAAACTTTGCTTAAAACCAGATTAAAAATACAGAATAGTGAGTGGAACGTAGACGGTGAGGTAGGTTACACCAGCTGGGAGAAGTCCTTGGAAGTGGTACCCTCAGCATGGGTAACCGGAGATGCTGTCACTCTTATTTCTTGGGTCAACAATGCCAGGTGGGAAATGTCTGTGCATAGGAATGGGAATGGACATTTCGGCCACCATCCAGACTGCAGAGAGGAAGAAGTAATTTGCAGGCAGTTTGCAGCAGACTGTGGTCAGACAGGCAGCCCCAGGGAGCAGCAGAGAGACAGGGAAGCAAGCGGCTGCTGCAATTCCATCATGTGCTGCAGAGAGCTGCAGCCACACAGGGCCCTTTGCAGAGGATGCTTTATTAAGTTACAAGTTCGTAATTAATGCCAAGTTCCTCTCTGTGGTTGGGTTTGGTAGTCAAAATTAAAGATATGAGATAGGGAGCAGATTGCCTTTTGAAATACAGCTCCCCGGTGCTCATTTCATGACTTTAGAGATGTTTGTCCAGCCCTATCTCCCTTTGTGGGGATGTTGGTCAGTTGAAACAGTCCTTCTTGCTAGAGCAGATGTGTTCAGTCCAACACTGCATTGCAGAAAAGAGGCAAAAAGGTCTGGGAAAGAGTGAAGGAGACCTGCTGTTCCCTCCATCCACAGTACAGCTGTGCCAGCTCACCCCATGTCCACCCCAACTACAGCCTGTTGGGAAGCTGCCAAGCTGGGAACCCACCATCTCTCACACGTCCTGGTTTATTTTGGAAACCACAGTACAGTCTGAGAGGTCCCAGGTGAGGAGGGAACAGAACTGTAGGTTCCTCTCATCTGACCTTAGTAGCCCAAATAACTTCCCCTTCCAAGTTGTTTCTTGCTCTAGAAGTGAATCACAAAACAACACCTGTTTTTTCAAATACGTTGTAAGGCACTGCATGTGTCCTAAAATAGATTCTGTTTTCCTCTTACACTTCTGTTTTCATTAGCCCCAGGTTTTGACATTCTGTTCAGAGATATTTTCAGTATAGAATGCATTAAGATAACATAAATTCCAAATCAAACATCTCATTCAGCACAATTCTATTTAAATTTCTCCTGTGCGTTTCCCCTGTACTTATCTGAGGGTTGGCTTCTTCGTTTGTATCAGTTGTCTCATGATAACTGGTTTTGCAAAGTAGGGAAGAAAGACTGCTTGAAGAGGAAGGCAAAAATTCATTGCTTGCACAGCCTCGTTTCAATTCAATGTTCCTTCCCTCTCCTGAAGTTTATTGATCAGAAAAATGTTAAAGTTGTTGAATAGTTTGTTTCCATTTCTCAAATGTGAATCAGGATTATTGCAGAAAGATAGGAATGTATTCATCATTAGAATTTGCTCTACACATTCATTTATTTTTTAATCTATAATTCTTATTGAACTAAGAATACTCACAGGGGTATGTATTACCATAGAGAACACAAAGAGCCTGATTGAGCTAGACGGAAGGAGATCAGCAAAACACTTTCCACAGTGCAAAAATACAAACTTATGAGCCACTTCTTGCTGATACTGGGAAATGTTGTTTTCCCAAAGTTGGGGAAGAGACTGGAGGGGCTGCCTACGTGCCAAGAGGCTTAAAGACAGTTGGCTGGGGTATAAATTTAGGCATGCAGAAGCAAGCTAGTGGTAGACCTGCCCATCTGGAGCGTGGGGGATGTTTTTAACCCCCCTTGCAAACAGATGCAAGCTCCCCAGCTCTCTTATTTCCTCTAAACTGGAAGTTCGGTAGCTTTGTGACCAAAATGGGGTTCTGGGCTTATTAGATGAGACACAGTGCAGCACCACTGTAGTCACACGTCCTCAAGGTTGCCAGTGGCTTGCATCTAACCAAGTGGGCAGAACAAATTGAGCTCTTTTCGTAAAACAATTCAGGAGTCTATCTTGAATCATCTCTGGTTCTGGTTGGGACCACTTTGCATCTCCTCCAGCACGGCAGGCTTTTAAGTTGGTTCATCTGTTCAGAGTTCCCAAATGAGCAGTCTTCAAGCGGTACCTTCCATTTTCCATTGATGGTCTTGGGTTTTTATGGTTGCTAAGTGAGGTTATGTCTGGATTCACTGTCTCTCTTTGCCTCCTGCACCTCCTTTCAGGTCTCATATCATTAGATGCATCCAGTGTTGCAGATTGCTTTTTGTAAGCAGTGTGCGTCTGCCCTTTTAGACATTCTCTCCTACCAATATGACAAGAGTAAATCTGGGCCCTGTGAGCACTGGAGGGGTCACAGGACCATGCAGCTGCAGGAGTCCATCCAATCAAGTAACATCTTTTACCCTCATAATGATAATTTCCCACTTTAGCACAACACCCTGCTGCCAAACTCCAGTGATAATGAGCCTGTCAGTGCATCAGTGCACTCCCAACAGTATCTAGAAAGTAGGGATTGTTTTTTGCAAGGCAAATGAAGACACTGATGATTAGCAAGAAACAAACCAATGATTCAATACATCGCTGGCCACACATACCAAATCACTTATTTTCTGTCTTGCTGGGCAGCAGCTGTTCCATTTGCTCTGCAGAAATGTTTTTTTACCCTCCAGAAGGGGCCAGAAAGATGGCCATTTCTCCAAGGACTGGAGGCAGCAGGCAGTTTCTCCCTGCACTGTGCATGAGCGTATTGATGGGGTCCTTCTAAAGCTACTGAGAAGCCTGATGGGCTTTCTACTACTTTACTCTGCTTCTGAGTGCATGTGAATGCAGTGATTGCATGGACAAAAATCACCTATGAGAATCTATGTGAAATGATAGGACAAAAAATGCTGCCCTAAAACTTACAATCACTGAAAGAATTAGAAGTTAATTGTAGATATTCTCATATGGCTTCTCACTATATACCAGTTGTGTGTCATCAGTACCCTTACCGATGGTCTAGTCTCAGCAGTGTTGCTGTTTTCATAATACTTGCCTTGCCTAGGTGGCTGGATTGAGATGGGATGTCTACCCCACAGCATTTCTCAGTAAGATTCGTGACCCTGAGTCAGTGGGAATGCAATCAGTTCTGCAGTGAGACAGTCCTGATATCTCATCTTCTCTTGTTCCAAGGTACCTACGTGATGACGGTGACGGCCAATGACGCAGATGATGTTACTACGGCAAACGGGATGGTGAGATACCGCATTGTGACTCAGACCCCACAGAGCCCATCTCAAAACATGTTTACTATTAACAGCGAGACAGGAGACATTGTGACTGTGGCTGCTGGACTTGACAGAGAGGTGAGTTTAAAAGCTATCATGCCAGGTTTCTCGTTGTTGAGGATTGCTGACTCGCAAAGCCCAAATCCTGACTTGAATACCAAGCCCCTAAAAGTTTGGATTTCAGCATGGAGATCGTGGTCTTTGCATATATGGAGCATCATAACTTTGATGTGATATTTTTCTCTTAATCTATACCAGTCAGAGATTTCCTCCTCCTTGCACATCAGCCCTGGCAGCGCCGTTTGGCCCCTCTGCAGCGTGTTCTGCTGTGTGTCAACTGACGGGCATCACTCTGCTGAGGTTTGTGCCTGTTACAGTCACATCTGGGGCTTCTTTTTAGCTTCAGAGCTGCATGATGCTCCTGGGAGGAGTCCCAAATGCAGCTTGCAGAGCCACTGCTGGGAGCAGATGAAAGCACCAGCAACAGCTCAGCAGGAAGAGGAGTGCTCCGAGGCAGCCAGCGGGGCTAAGAGAGACCCAGGCTGCTGTCTGCAAGCGGTGCAGATGTGGGACTTGGCCAAGGCACAGTTTGGGGGCGAGACAACCCTTGGGTAGATGCTGCATGAAACAGCTTCCCAAGGAGATGGTCGGGTGAGCAGAGAGCTTTGCAGACATGAAGGCAAGAAGCAGAGCTAGGGGACCAAGAGAAGCACCAGAGCCTGTTCCTCCTACCTGCCGTGGCCGACTTTGCAAGCACAACCTAGGGCAGATTTGACCTTTCCCTGCTCTTTTTGTTTAGCGAACTGGAAAAGTTAGCTGAATCTTAAGCAGGTAGATTATCGCAGGCAGTGCTGCAGCCTGCAGCGTGCTTGCAGTCGAAGAGGAGAAACAAGTGCTGTAGAGTTTCCTGGCAGCCCTTGGGGGGATAGTGACTGAGTACTTGGAGGAGAGATCTGAATTCTGGCAGGAAAAGGCTGATTTTATGGAAATGACAGAACAATTATTGCCCCCTTGACATCAGTAGGGGCTAGCATTTTAATGTAGGGCTTTACGAGGAGAGAAAGGTCATTGGTTTGTATTAATTTCAGCGACTTAGATTGGGATAACTTGATGGGAGAGAGATTTTAATTTCAGCAAATCAGCTGAAAAAAAGAGGCAGGTGATAATTAAGGGGAAAGGATAAGGCAGAACGGTTGTTTTTTCAGATTTGTCTCTTTGCATCTGAGGTATTGTAAGAACTTGCAGGGGAACCATATGCTTCATGTTAGTTCCCTTGTTGGGCCGAGTCTGGGAAATGAAGGCAAACTGGCACTTTGTTTATGGATGTGGTGTTGAGTGTCCCACAGCCGAGCTCCAGATTGAGTAAAGGACACTTGGATTGAGGCAGAACAACCAGCTCTGGTTGCTGTCCTGGGTCTGCCCTGAAGCAATGGGACATGCCTGTTCCCACAGCTTTCTGCTGCATTTCAGGATTACATCCGGAATTGGCAAAAGTTTCTGTTGTATTAGCACAAAGTCGCATTAGGTCTAAATTGAAAAATGTGTTTAAACACTCCCAGAACTGCACCATAGATTGTTTTCTTGGTTTTGTTTGGTTTTTTCCTGAAATCTTGAGAAAGCTATTAGAGGAGTAAATTTGGTTTTGCTGCTGACATTTTCGTGTTGTTAGGAAAAGGAGCCGAAAAGCAGTATTTGGAATGCAGATTTGTGTAAATTGAAATGTTAACAAATTTGACCTATTCAGCTAAAACTTCTACAACCAAGATAAATTCCCTGGATACCAGTTATTTGTCCAAATGCTTATTGACACATTCATCAGTGCCTATGACACTATTATGTTAAGCTGTGTTGGAACAGAACCAGGTTTTCAGTCTCCGTTGGACCCTTCTACCTTGCTCCAGCAATGCAAAGGCACCTCAAATCGGGTGCAAAACCAACATTTCAAAGCTATTCTGTACCTGAAAGACAGGTCCGTGTTCCACATCCAACATTTGTCTTTCAAGAGGAGAGAAAATTCCTTTCAGAACTGGTGTTTCTAGCTCAGTATTTCTGTCACATGCTCCTTAATGAGACTTAATGATGCTTTTGGCATCTCCACTAAAATACTGGTTCTTAACTGGTTTCTTATATTGCCTTCCATTCATGAGATGGCCGAGAAGCTGGACAAAGCATTCCGTCTTGCTTTGTGTCATGAGAAGTGTTTCAGTTGACCTGCAAGAAATGTATTTTCAGACAAATTCTTGTAGCTTGCTGCTGTTTCTAAGCCCTCATTTCCACAAACCAAGGAGGAAATTAAAAACTCAGCCTCTCAAATTGTGCTAGTCTCTCTAAACGTGTCCGACACTGAAGATAGCAAAATGAAAAGCCAAGGTATTAAAATATTGATGGCTTTAAAGTTATCTTACCTGGTTCCTATTAATCTGGATGTAAATATGGTTACAATGCTCTGTGTCCATTCACTCATTATGACTGCGCTTAATTGAATGGATCCCTAAGGAAGATAAAGATAATTGGACTGCACTTCATAAAAATTATTAAAAGAGGACAGTTTAGCAACAGCCTGATTCAAACTCCTGGATGCCTAAGGGTAAGAAATGCCAAAGGTGGAACAAAGGAACATCTATCCCCTGAACTAATTGGGGAAATTATCGGGATTTAGAGTGCACTAGGGGTTCAAAGGTACCTTCGGACAGCCAGACTTAGATGAAAAGTTTAAAAGAAGATACTTGCTTTAATACAGGAAAACATCAGGAAAATGTAGGAAATCTGTACCCGATTTAATGAAAGTAGGGGGGAAAGATCAAATAGTGGTGGGAGCACAGAATGTGTGGATTAATAGGGAAGGCTCTGAACAGTTGAAACAGACAGGTCATTACAAAGTTCAGGGGTAGGAGGGGACCAAACCAGGTCATGTAATGTATGGGAGGCTGCTGTGCGAATGGGTGGTGCCACAAGGAGATGCTACCCAACCAATAGCTTAATTCAGCAGTATGTGTGAATTCCAGATTTCATTGCTCTTTTTTTTTCCACTGGGAAGAAAATACCATGAGGTAGAAAAGGGTCAGCTGTCCCCAGCTGAGGCTCAGAAACAGGCAAGACATTCATATATCTGTTTTCCATTCTGAAAAGTAACATTTCTTCTTATAATCATGCAAAAGGGACCAAATCTCTTCTGCATGTTAGCTCGTTTCGCCTGCTACTGCTCACTTTGGCATCCCGGGCGGGGATCGAGCCCAGACTGTCAGTCTGACGCTGAGCTCCTGGTGCAGTATTTCAACCCCATCGGCTCTTTTGATTTCTCTGGTGGCAGAATATCTGTCTCAGCAGCACAGTAAATCTGCACTGGGGCTATAGGATAGGCGATATCATGCTCTGAAGAGCCTCTGCTAAATATTTTATGGGCACAGACTTCAAGCAAGCAGGAACGGGGAAAAAAAAGGAATGAGAGAAGAGGAGCTAGTTGATCCCAGACTGCTGGCAGGCCAATAAGTGTCGAGACATCTCAAATGTCATCCAGGCTTATTTGAGATAATAAGTATTTCAGCTCTGTGGTGCTTGTAGTGTAATGTTGCTAACTTTTTGAGGTCTCCTTTAGAAAGAAGTCCCTTCCCAGCATGTTCATCTCATGTTGAAGAAATGAAGGAAGGCAGGAGCTCTGAGCTGCTTCTTCCGAATTTCTATATGTTTATATTCCCTTTAAAAGTGATTGGAGCTCTGGTGCTGCAAATGCTTTTAAAAATACATGAAATCCGATTCTATGATTACTACACTTGGCTTTCTGAAAACGTGATGTTGCTAGTCTTTCTCAAGTGAGTGAAAGATAAAAGTGAGAGCCTGCCAACAACTGACTTTGTGGCTTATTTTATTTATGAATGAAATGGCAGGATTTTTATGGGGAAGAGGAAAAGTTCTTCTTATTGGCAGAGACAGCTGATTTCTTTCCCAACGCTCTGGTTTCGGTACAACTAGACATTTCTGATGGAGCAGGATTTTGAAATGTTATGTTAAAAAAAAAAAAAAAAAAAAAAGCAGCAATACTCTGCCTCTCCAAAAACTTGAGCGGGAATTGGGTTTTACCATCTGTAGTAACTATCTTGGGTACATTTATCTCCAAATCATTGCAGTAGGTTTTCAAAACCTCCTTGTTACTTCATTTCAAATGTTGGCCGGGAGTAAACAAGTTATTTGCACTGGTGACAGGGATTAGTTTAACCATTTGGACTGCTAAAATCCATCCGTTGGGAAACCGCCCCATAGAAAGCAATCCACTAGTCTGGGATGACCCAAATACATTATTTTTAATCTGGGATTGACTGTTCCAACCAGTTGATAGTCCCAGTGTGGCCAACAGGTAATGCAGACTGAGCCTTCCTTTTTGTACCAGGATAGTTTCCTCTGACAGGAGAGTCTAGAAGCTTTCAATCTTTTTTTCCACCCCTGGAATATAACAAAAGGAATTTATTCTGTTCTGAATTACGGTCACCTGTGTTAATTATTTCCCCTCACTGCATCTCAACGCGATGTTCTGCGAAGCTGCACCTCCTCCTCTGAGCAGGGCAGGAGGAGCGTCTGCTGCAGCACGAGGCTGAAAGATCTTGACCCGGTAGGAGTGATATATGTGTGAATCTGTGCAGATTATCAGTTGCGTACGTGTACTGACAAAATAAAAGAATGAGGGAAAGTGACATCTAAATAGCTTGACTGCATCCTGAGAATTTCTGTTCCCTATTTTCCTCACACAAATGAGTCGTCTCCAGGGAGCAGTGAGGACTAATGCAGAATTGGTAAGAGGATGCCGCCTTCTAACAGGCACGATCTAGCATGAACCGTGTTCACCGTTTGCGTCTATTACAGGAATTCTTTCCAGTGAGATTTCATTCTCTCTCCATTATGTTTTCTGGAGGAGAACTGAGACAGGGTGGTTTGATTCTGCTGAGCCACAAGTATCTTCCTTTTAAAGATGAAGTTCCCATATCACTTCATTAATAAGTGCTGAAAAATCTGCAGCTGACCTCACAGGAGGAGGACGGGAGTGAGAGATTAGCAATTATTTTGCCAGTGAGGTACATCCAGTTCTATGAATTTGGATCACAAGACACTACCTGCATTTAGCTTCCAGAATCACAGATTCCCAAAGTACTTTCTAGTGACTGAGATGATGAAGGACTGTAACAATCTTCCAAGAGTAAGTGGCTTTTTCCACTTCTCACAACATTCATACAATGGCTGGAAATCCTTGTGAAACATGTCTTCAAGCCAGACATAAACTACTGGAGTCTTAACAGGGATAAGCAGGTAAAATACTATAGCATTTTCAGTACAGCAGCTCGGACTGTGTGTTTTACCTGTCGCTTCAAGGCTTGGCCTTAGCATTTCTGACAAAGTGTCCCTTTGCTATCAAGAAGCAGTTTACCCCAGTCCCATCACACAGCAAACTCTGCCTTCCCTGTCTGCCCAGCAGCCATACGCCATCCCAGGGATTTGTGGAGGACAAACTCACTCTGGGGGATGAAAGCCACGCTATAAATGTCATTTATCACTGAATACTGTGTTATTCCGGATAACTTGTAGTTTTTCGGGTCTGTGTAACAAAAATGTAAATACTGAAGCTTTATATATTAATATGCCTGAAATCATTACTTAAAGGTAAAACTGGTTAAATTATTCAGTTATAAAATTATCCCATTTCCACAGCAGCATATCCTGTCAAAGGAAGAGCTGATTAGCCATAAGCTGAATTTAGCCAGTAGATTTATGCTTGATTCTGGTTTATGTTTCTGCATTCTATGTAGGACTGATTTGGGCTTACTCCGTCATCCCAGCACACATTTCATTTTCTCATTACAGACAAGAATGACCTTTATAAGTAAATTTTGGTGTGGAGGACTAGCACTCATCAGAGAAGAAGATTCATTTTATTAACCCCATTTAGTGCCTTTGGAAACATGTCGTGCAGCCAAGGGAGTCCTGCTTCTAGTAATCTGAGTTACCGCAAGTTAGTGGATGGGAAGGGCTTGTATCTGCTCTGAGCGCTGTTGGTCCAAGCACTGCTTAATGGATTTCTCATTAGTCCTTGTTGCAGACTCAGGGAAGGTGCGAGTGAAGCATTATCATAGAAATAATACCATTTGTTTTAAGTAAGAAGGGAATTACGTCAGTGGTCCTGAAGCTTTGTTACAGTACCTGGAAAGAATATTCTTGTCATCTATGTTTCTGATATAGCAGTGACTATCTCTCTTTCCGGTGAGTGTTTTCAGAATCGTCTGTATCTTTCAGTCTTCTGTGTGATTGCTGCAACTCTCTGAATCACATGCTGCCCATCAGTTTTTAGAGCTTCTGTGCATAGAAAGGTGTTTTTATTATTTTTCTTTGATGAAAACCTGGTAGCTAGATAGAATGATAAGCCTGATAGAGGAATCATTCTGAGCCATAGGCCTTGGAGGACAATACCATGAATATGTGTCTCACTAAAAGAGAGTATTTGGAGATGATAGGAGAAACTTTCAAAGAACAAAAGAGCTTTCCAAAAAACAGTCCGGTAAATAGCTTGGAACCTATGGGAGTCCAATGGATAGATATGAAAACAGTCATGGTATTTACCTCAAAAAAATCCCTACCAAGATGATCAGGATGCAGGTGTAATGAGCTGGAGAGCAGCTGGTTTTGTTAACTGTGATGATCTGTTGGCACCGTTTGGATGTGAGTTTGTTTAAGCACAGCCTAGCTGAGGCTTTATCTGCTCCTCCCTGTCCTTAGACAATAATAGCCCTGTCGTCACTGGGGGGGTTAGGAAGTTAATAACATTCACAAGCAAAGAGAAGCACTAATGAAGGAAGTCAGAGTGCACGACAAGCACATATTTCATCATACTGCCTGGACAGGCAGAGCATGCTTTATGACCACCTGTACTGCTAATCCACGACTGATAGATTATGCCATTTAATCTTTGACACTTCTGCTTTTGTGGAAGGAGCCCTTGCTTGCTCTGGAGAAACATGGCACAGCAGAGCCTGTTTGGTTAAGCGAGCTGCTCAGTCTGATAGTTTCCGTGAAACCTTATCACGCTCTTCTCGTTATTTCAGTCTACACAACACTAACTCTTTGAGATTTGGAAAATCACGGTCAACCTGTCACCTGAACAAGCAGTCCTACCAATGTTTTTAATGCTAATTTTGAATTTGTCTTCTCTAATTCTTTGCCTTGCTGTTGGCATTGCCAAAGTGCCCTATTCACAACTGTCTTCCTTGCCACTCCTCTTGCCCTTTGATGAAGGACAATGTCAGTGCTGTTTGTGAGGGGTGAGGGGCGACTCATGATTTTTTGGCTCTTGAGAAGTTGGCTTCACATTTGCAGACCAGTTGCTGATGAGGCTTCATCTTTCCTGACACAGCTCACAGTCCCCAGGCTCCAGTGAAACCTACTTGTCAGAGGAGTTGATGGGGAGCCCACCTCGGCACCAGAGCACTTCTCTGCAATAAATATCTGGCAGGTGATCTGCCACACACAGCTTGCATTTGCCCTCACCCTGCTGCTCTCAGAGGGCATATCATTCCCTGTCCAGTCAGACCACAGTCGAGTTGTTCTGTGAAGTTTTTTAGTTCGAGTCCCCGTGCCTTGTGTGTCCTTTCTCAAGATGAGTGCACAAAAGGAGGCTTTAACCAAGAGCAGGAAAAATTAGTGTGTAAAAGTAAACCTACAGCCAGTTTAAATCTTCCATGGAGCTGATTCGACCAAGAATGAGTCCTACCCTCTGTCTGAAATTAAGTTTCCTCCCACTCAGACGGTGCATATGGAGCTCTATACTGCCTGCCAGAGTAGCTCCCAATTTTTTTTTTAATTCTTTTTTTCCATTTGGCTTAGACTCTTTTAGACACTGGCTTCCTTTAAATATTGCTGGTATTCAAATGCAGTAGCCTCTGGAGGAGATTGTTCTGCTTCACATGTTAAACTGTAATGATTCTGATTCATATTTGGGCAGCCTATTGAAGAGATGTTGCTAAATTGAAAAGCTACATGATTTGAGGTTGACCTACTCAGATAAAACAAACCTTTAATTGGACCTGATTATAGAGTCTAAGCAAGAATAGGACTGATACCCAACCTAATCAGTTCTCTTTTTTTAAATGCAGATATCTTCAGAGCCCCTTCAATAGGAAAAATACCACATACAGTAATATCTATAGACCCCTTTCTGTCTTCACTTACATTTCAGTATGTACGGAGAGCTCTGGTACAGTCTGGTTGCCCTTATTTGAAGTTGCTCGTGAAATCCCACCTCTGTCTACAGTGGGTTGGTTTATACATTATTCAATAGCAAAATCCCTGCTGAATAGGAAAGGGGGGGGAAAATGTTAAGTATCGGAGTGGAAAGCTCACCAGGTCCTTAGCATAATCTCTGTGGTTCAGACCTGCGTTTCTTTTTCCATTTCAGCTTGTCCTAGAGTATAGAAGAGTGTATCATTCCAATTTTAGATAGAAGACTACCTGTTCAGCTCAGGCAGATTTAAAGGTTTTCTTCTGGTACATCACATACTTTCCTACAGCCCCTTCCCCTCTCCAAAGGGATTATTGTCTGAATCTGCACCAGGTCAAGTGAAATAATTAAACACAAGCCGGTTCCACTAATTAACTTATCCACAGACCATTGTCTGTTATTAGCGTTTTAAAGAGAGATTTTTTTAACTCTTTCTTCATAGACTTAGCAGTATTTTTTAATAGCACAAGCCATTCTTATAGGCATCTTTGGCTACATTTCTTACTAAAATATTGCCATCAGCACATCAACCAGGGCATGAATGAGTTTACGGAATGTTTTCAGCCTGCAGCAGCTACTTTTCTTAACAGACTGTAAGAAAAAGGCAGCTTCAGTGCATAGGAACGTGCCTGTCAGGAGACCAGATAGAGAGTCTTTTATTCTGAAAGTGTTCTTAGAATGGAAAGTCATCAGTGTAAACAAAAGAGACTGTTAAATGCTTTGTAAAATATAATTAAAATGATGATATATCTAATGTCATTATGGTACTTCTCTTCAGAGCTTTGGAACAGTGTCAGGATCATGGAGTATGTAGCTGGTGGGGATGTAATGCTTCCAAAAAAGACAGAAATGTGTGCACAGGAACACAAATGTGGGAGTTTGCTATTCTGCTCCACAAATACTGTCTAATTCGGAGTTCTGCACTAATTAGTATCCAGAAAGGTGGCAAAAGGTGGCTCTTTGAAGAGGAGAACAACTGTTCTTGTCAGACGATTGCAAGCATCATAAGACTGGCTATAAATAATCTCGACTGAGGTTTGGGATGTTCTCCATTCACTACAGGCTGAGAGAGGGTTTCTCGGATAAGTGTCATGTGCAGGCAGGAGGGAACTGTGTGTTGCTTTTCCTAGAATTGCACATTAAACCATCTCAGAGCTTGTAGCAGCAGAGCACTGAGGCGGCTTGTTCGTCATGGTATCCTCACCATCCTTTCTCCTCATTTTTAAGCTAAATATTTTCCTTTCATTGTTGTTCCATTATTCCAATTTTCAAAAATTGAGAGGATTTAATGTAAGAAATCCTCATTAAATAGAGAGTGTGTCAGTACATTGATGTTTTATTCAAGCTATTCATTTTTTTGCACTTGAAATGTTTTCTGCTCCAAATGCCTTTCTAGAAAAGTAAATGTAGTTTTCAGTTAAAGCAAACAGGTCACATACTGTGTGACCTCAAATCCAGTGGCTAAAATTCAAAAGGGGAACTAATTGGATAAAAATGCGGTGACTCATTATCCAGATATTCCATAATGTGGCCTTTCCGGTGTTTATTTATACAGCGCTCGGAAAAATAAATAGATTGCAGTTTCACATTCATACCAACGTGGAATTCATCTCAGTTCATAAGGAACAATCTTAGTGTAATAGTTAAAGGTTCGGGCAGATTTTCAAACAGGGTAAACTGACCAAGCTGATTTCTGTTGCCTGAGGATGCAAAGTAGGGTTTGTAAGTCAACAGCAAATGACTCTTGTGGAATTGGTAAAGCCTTTCTGATAGATATCTGCCTTTCTGGCAGATATCGTTGGGTGGACGAGGTGCTGAGGGACATGGTTTAGTGTTTGATAGGAATGGTTGGGCTCGATGATCCGGTGGGTCTCTTCCAACCTGGTTGTTCTATGATTCTAAAGAGAGGGTTTGGTACCAACCAAGCAAGCATATGCCAAATAAAATGCCTACTTTGGAAGTGCTGTTTTCACCTTTTCAAGGTGACATTCAGAGAGGTAAGAGAAGCAGCGTCCTTCTCTCTTTAGCTATGTAGCCCCTGTGGTTTGCTTGCAGCAGAGTGAAGCTGCCCCAACCTTGGATTTGCAGTGTTTGAAACACCCTACAATATGTTGTATGTGTTTTGCTCTCAAGAGAGCTTGTACTGGGGTGAAGTGAAGCAGTAGATGAGGATACTCCACGCATTATTCATTCTGGAAGTGGTTTGTTTTGGAAATGTGTATGTTTCTGCAATTATTTTAGCCATTAAACTTCAGCCCTGGAAATGCTTTCATCTTGGCTGATTCCATCTTTTTGTGGCCATGGCAATGCAGAGGAGTGTGGTGGGAAATGTGTTATTAGATTTGTAAATTACGTGCGGTTTTTCCCCCCTTGATGTTTGCTATCAGAAGACGTGATGTTTGACAGAAAAGGTAATGAGCAGTATTTGCTTGTAAATCAGCAGCTGGGTGTGGTTTGAACAAATGCATATTTGAGCATAGAGAAAATGTGAAAGAGTTGCCAGCGCTTCTCACTATTAGAAAATCTGTCCTGCGGATGGGAAGCAGAGGCAGGTCCCTCAGCATGCACTGGAGAGGCACTGGGTGACAGCAGGACTTCAAAATATTCAGTTCACAAAGCAGTCACTGCCTGGACTGTGCCACACATAGATGTACCTGACCTGACTCTCCACAAAGAGGCTTCACTAGTGCTAGTAAAATAGCTTGAAGACCAGAGAAAGCTGAAGGACATTGGATGGAACTTTGGGTAGGTGCCCACCTGCAGCTCCTTCGGGCATGGCAGCTTTGCTGTGAATCCGCAAACTAGAGGGCTGGAGAATCTCTTGGATTATATCTGTGAGTGAAAAACTGGGCATCTGCAATCAGTTATGTAAATGATCCTGGTTAGGCAGAAGATGCCCCACAAGCATTTCCCACCCCTAGATTAGGACAAAATAATCATAGAATCACTAGGTTGGAAGAGACCCACCGGATCATCAAGTCCAACCATTCCTATCAAAATAGCTCCTGTTCAGGATTTGCTCAGTTATTTATGTACAGTTTATGCAATAACTGTTATTTACACACATTTGTATCTGTAAAATAGGATATAATCTACATGCATCCATGCCCTTACTACAGTCCTTAGCCAATCGCAGCAACTGGCTGTATTTTTTTGCAGAAGATATGCCCAAGATTTTAAAGATTCCTAGCTTGAGCTTTGAGCCTCTACAGAAATCGTAATTAACCATCAGAAAAAAAAATCTGGAGAGAATCAACATTTTTATTTTAGTAGCTGTAAAATAGTCACATTGATATTGGTCTCCTAAATTTGACATTTTCAAAGATCACGTTTTGTCAAAGTTACCTCAAGCAGTTAAAACCATTTTTAAAAAGGACTGTTTGTAATGTAAAAATAAATTTCAAGTGAGGGAGAGGTTTTACTCTTAGCATCTCCTGATGAAAAACCGCTTTGTCATAATATTCTCCACCAGTTTCCATCCTCAGGCCCCTTCAGCTCTCTATATGGTCTCTGCCACTGCTGTCATCCTACCATATCTAAATGGGTATTTAGGGATGTTCCTCTGAAAGCTGATGCCACTGTTCGCAATAAGAGCCTATTAATGTAACTCAGAGTGACCACTGCCTGCAGTATTAGCATCTTCAAAGGCTGACTGACAGATTTGAGAAATGGATTTTGCATTATTGTGCCGACCTCCGATGCTGTAGCAGGGCAGGTTTAGAGAGGAACGCAGCCATCGTGCTTTTCTTACAGCATCCATAGGAAAATAAGGCTGGATGACATACTTAACAACCAGGTGTGCAGGGGAGCGCTCGGGGAAAACGCATCTAAATATCTGGCAAAAACTCATTTAAAGTTACATAAATAATTGTTTGTGTTTTTCACATACAGTTATTTTGAAGTCTAACCAGCTCTGTTTGGTGTGGCCCTAAATAAATACATGATTACATAAACACAGAATTTGTTTGGGGATTTTTTCCAATGAGGTCCAGGCCCTGTTTGCTTCGCAGTGCGGCACAGACTGTGAGAAGGAGGTGTCTGAATTTCAATGGGACACTTTGACACAGAGCATCCCATTCTTAGCATGTTTTGTGTTTCTAAGTCATGTGGTGACAGCTACCTTAAAAGAAGACACAGTAAATAATATGGTACATTTTTTTACTAGAGAAATTAGAATGTAAGGAGAAAGTCCAAGCAGGTGGTTATGTTTGATTTAACATTTTACGCCCCTGTGTGGTATAGCAAGTCCGTGTCTGCTGATGCTCTGTACAGGCGTTCTGCTGACAGGCTTCCCAGCAGTACATTGGTTCCCTGCTTATTTGGGAAGGCAGATGATTGCTATGCAAGGAGAGGGCTGTGTCATGATCTGTGGTGATAACACCACGAGCCCACCACCGCTGCATTATCATCTCACAGGATGCAATTACCTGATAAATGGTGACGCTCTCCGTAGCCGCACGTTGCTTGCACACCACTGCAAGCCTAGTCTGCAAAGTAAATCCAGTGTTCAAAAGTCTGTAAGTATCATTGAAGTGTTCTCTAGTAGATCCCTGGGTTTTATAAACGAGAAAATAAGCGAACTGACTCAAGGTGCGGAGATGCTCATCTGTGACTTCTCTGTTCCAAACCAGAATAAAACATGAAAGAATAATCTGAAAGACATGATGTTTTTTATTGAAGAAATAATCACAGAGTAACTTATCAGAATCAGGAAGCCTGCTTTATCCTTTGTTGCATTATAAATAAGAATTATATTTGTTCTTGGGAAACAAGACTGAAGTACACTGCAACACATTATTGTGAGTGACACACAGGGAGTGACTGAATAAATACCACCCGTCTGTTCCATTAGGTGATTTTGTTTCTTCTGTTTCTCTGCTTTCCTTTTTCAGGAATGAGTTGTTTTGTCTTTTCAGAGGTGCAATTTGACTACTTACGGGTCAGTCATTACTGGGTCTGAATTCAAAGCTGACTAAAGGTAGGATGCTGACTGGCAGGCAGGGAGCGCGGTGATGGGAAGGAGGCAGAGGCTGAGCTCTCAAGCTGTGCCCCGGTCTGCCCACTGCCAGGGTGTGTCGCTCGCTTGTTGGGGCAGAGCTGTCTGCCAGGGCATCCCAGAGTGGTACGGAGGAAGGGAGAAGAGAGAAACATCTGCCCTGCACCCCACTGCCTCTTCGGGAATGGGGAGATACAAGGAGGGTCAACAGAAAGAGGAGAAGGAGATATTTGCAGTGGTGGGAGATTAAGAAGATGGGATGAAGGGATTGGTAGCAGAGCCTAATCAGGCTCAGGAGCATCTACTCACCCAAACTGACCCAGTATTTATTCACACTGGTGACTGGACATAAACAGCCTTGAAAATGATTGAATCTGGTTAATAAATAAGTGGTGCTGATAGTGTCGGATGTGTTATGTTGAAGGAAGAAAACTGAGATCCCATGAAATACGTGGAAATTTAGAGTTGTTTGGCAAGAGGTCAAGTAATGATGGAATGTTACAGCTATCATCTGTGCATCATGAGAAGAGTTTCTGCAGTTACTATTTTTTGCCCTTTTTCCACTCTTCATGCAAACTCTGGCAGGCAAAGGCTTTAAGCTCTGTATCCAAAGGAAAATAGAAAATGCCATTCTAGATGGGACAACACATATAGTTCAGCATCCTCTCATGATACTGGCATCTGTCAGAGCTTCAGGCATGAGCTCTTGGAGCTGTGTGTTTAGTAGTGTGTCTCGCACTAGGTGATTAGATGTAAAATTACACAGTATCATCTTCACTTGGAACATAAAACCGTTTCCATGCTCTGTCTTGACTGTTCATACACCTCTTGGCAGAAGCTGTTGCAGACACCAGCTTTCAATCCTTTCAAATTAAATGTCAGTTGATGACGGAGTCGTTCTTAGCATGAGCGTCCTGCTAATTCTGCTTCCCCAGCTCTGGAAAGCAGTTCTGCACCTCCTGAGCTTGCTGATGAGCAGCTCATCTGGGAGCAGTTTTGAAGGAGATCTTTGACTTTCTTTGGCTTCCCAGAGGAATTCGTAATTATTTCCTCCTTTATCATAGAGTGCAGCTGGAGGCTTCAGCTCCATTAGAATTGCCCTGGTAATTTCGCAGTGTGAAATTTACAGCAAACAAGGGACATTAACGTTAAATAAATTTATGCAACAGCAACCCTCACCCGAGTCATTAAAAGTGTGTGCAATTTTTAATGGATGCTTCAGCATGGCATTTGATAAGTTTGCTCATTTCTTTTCCCAGTCTGTTAAGTACACGTATACACACATAAATTTTTCTGCCAGGGGTATTGGTGAAAGCTGGCGATGGCCTCGAATGCCACTCGCTTGCAAACGCTTTAAACATGGCAATAATCCCACCCTCAATGGAGTGAAGAGGGGGCTATCGCTGGAGAGCAGATTTATGTGTGAGTGTGGGTCTGCGCACAGCTCGAATAATCCACTTGAACTACATAGTGATTCCGAATTATGTCTATTTGAAGAGACAGGATATCATAAAGGCTGCTAATATGGTGGAAAATTATATTAAGCTGAGACAAGACAAAGTTGATTATGTGCTAGACTAGTGCAGATGTGCCTTGCGCTAGTCGTTTATGCATATTGATTGATCTTAAATATAGCAGAGTAGAGGATGGGAGTGGTGTTTTGTATGGTTATTGATTTTGTTTCAACTCCTCAGGCTGTCATCGTAAGCTTTCAGATCCAGCTATCTTGACTGACACAAGTCCTGATCAGAAAGCTTGATAAGAAAGCAGGCATGAGGCTGATGTTCTAGCCAAAGAAAACATGCTGGTTACATCCTTTTAGCAGCAGACTGTTGCACTTACTCATGCAGATACTCAGAAACATGCCAGCTCTCTGTAGCTCAGTGGAGCCTGAGTGCAAAATTCATTGAAGGCTGCAGTTGGGCTTCAGCTGGTTTTGGTTTGACCCTAGACTTGGTGGAAATCACTGATCTGGGCGGTAAACAGTCAGAGAGTGCTCACATGAGTCAGTTTGCTGCATGATGCACTTTTCTTCCATTTGCTAAAGGGAAGTTATTTGTTTTTTTAGTCGATTCGTTTTGGCTTTCACAAACCTGCGTGAGCAGAACTGTTGTTTCTCCTCCTCTCCCATGTTCCACAAAGTGAAGCTGTAAATGGGAGATTTTCAATACCGTTCTTCAGTTGATTTCTTATTCCTCGTGAGTCTTTATTAAATAGGTATTCTTGAGTGCGGCTGTGCTTAAGGCCTCTGACCTTTGCCACCAGGAAGCCTGGCTCCAAGGACTCTGGAGCTCTGCTGGCATCATTTGCATGGAGCTTGAAACGTGACAGGGGAGTCAGATAAGATGTTGGTTTTCTAATAAACAAAGTATTTAGGAGTGGAGAGAATTAGACCTTAAGCAGTCAATAAAATGGATTTGTGGCCGCTCACCCTGAGAGTTTCCTAATACTTCAGTCCCAAGAGTTTATACATATGTATGGCCATCTCCACCTGCCCTGACTCCAGCCTGAGCTCCGTGTAGATGAAGTCTGCCAACACAGATGAGTTTTCATGATTATCATTTAGTTCTGAAACAGAAATTTGTAAGCATGTTGGATTGAATGCATATGACTCTAACTTTGATTTATGTTTGAGCTAAGGTGAAAGAACTCTATCTGTGATTATAGACATCAAAGACAATATATTGAAATTCAGTTATTATCATGTACACGTCGTTTATCAGATCCCTGCCCAGTAATGCCAGCGTTTGCTGTGCAGAAAATATAGTTTGATGGATTACCTGCTGCTTCTCAACATCTTTCTGAAGGCCGAGGAAGACAAACGCAGAATTACTTCATAAATGTCAGACTCGAACTCTTTCAGACTGGGGAGAGGGACTGAATCCAAAATGCACAGGGTGGCCAGCAAAATTCATAGGCAGGGTGAGAATTTCAGGGAGTTTGCAGTCCTCTGGGGAAGCAAGAGGGTTTGTTTCCTGCTCTTGTCAAGAGCAGGAGCAGCCCACTGACTACAGGCAGGACATGTATCAACTTTTGAAGAATTAGTCCTGGTTTAGCACCTGCTCTTGAGATCCTGCTGATCTAAAGAACCCACATTTTTACATCTAACGCAGCAGTGATCTGGATTTGGATCCATATTAGCCAGTTCTTGCCTCGAAGTGGCTCCGAAATATGGTAATTTCATATTAAAAACAGCAAAAAATAAATGGCAGAAAATACTTCTATTCCTTGCTGAGCTTCTATTCAGTTCCTGCTTCCTGTTTTGACAGTGTAAGTTATACTTGGGTAGGAAAAAAAGGAAGCCCACAGACATAATTGCAACCATGTCTAATTAGGCAGAGCTATGTAAATTCAGCGTTTCTACATGATTATAAATGTCAGGAGAGCCTTAGATAAGACATGAGAGTTTTGAGTATCTCTTGTGTACCTAGTCTAAAATGTCCTTATTGCTAATCCTATTCATCTGGAGTTGCTTCCTAATTAGAATATTTATGGGCTAATAAGGAGGTGAACAAGACACTCCAGTTCTGTTCCAAAGGTGAGAGTAGGGATTCATTAGACTCAGCGTCTCTGTTTTGATTGCTGTACAATGTAATTAACATTGTGCTAGACAATCATTTTAGATTTACCTTAACAACAAATATTTAAAAAGATTCCTGTTGTTGTTCTTTCTGAGTCTGGGTCTGCTGGATCCAAGAGCAGTTATGTCATCAGCTTTCAGAGATTTGGAGGTTCCAGGGTGGATTTTTCGTATTTTATCTCGCAAACAGTTTTGACCTGTTTGCCAGTGACTGTTGTTTCTGAGTTTTGTCCGTACTAGGTAGAAGTGAATCTGGTATGCATACTTTATGAATTCCTACTTTATGAATTTTCTATCACCTCTTTGGTAGGAAATGCTTCTTTCAGGTCTTTTTCCAGACTTTTCTGTCCATATCCAGTGGCCTTATCTAAAAAATGTTTGAAGTTGGAGATAGTTTAACTGGTTTTAACATAGATGACCACGAAAGCATAGTAACTGGATGACGTCCAGTGCATGTGACTCTAATTTTTCTTCTGGAAGGGGTTTTCCCACCAAGAGCCTCACTGAGTCTGGGCAGCAGGAGAAATGCATTCCTCATCCACACCGAGACAGTACCAGGGCGATTCCCTCGAATTCTGCTCCACTGCATTGTAGACCATTGTGATCCACTACTGTGTGAGGATTTGGATGCTTCCTTAGTGGGATCTAATTGTCCCCTTTTTTCCCATGAAGGAAGGTCTGGTCCTTGCCAACCCTTCCAGCCCCAGAGCTGGGTTGCAGAAGGCACCTTCCAGCCTTCTTCCTGCTGCATCTTCTCTAGCTTTGCTGCCAAAGCTCCCATTTCAAAAGACCCCTGAGCACAGCCACAGGAGAGATGCTCTTTCCCTGAAGTCCAAGGAGTTGCTGTGAGGACTGCCAGCCCTAAACAGTATGGGGCAGTGCTGGCCAAGCTAGAGAACGAGGTGCAGCCTCAGAGGTACCTCCTGTTGGATTTTAGAAAGGATCAAGGCACAGAGTTTCTATTGTCCCTCTCTCCATCTCCCTTACCTTTAAGCCCAACTTCTGTCTGCAAACCATCCCAGAGTTCTACAAAGCTATGTTCATACAAAATACAAATGCTAGATCGTTCCTAAATATTTCCCGATGTTGTGGCCGGTCTAAAAATCAACTCTTTTTTTAAGGGTAAGCTGCTCAATGCAAAACGTAGGGCTCTTGAGTTGCTCTCTTTGCTTTCTTTCCCATAATGGGAAATGGACTCATCTGAGCAAATAACGTTCTGTGACTTTAAAGTTGTTGCAGAAAAGTTGTTAAGATGGCAAGTCACGTTACTTCAAGTCTTCTCTGTATAAATTACAGTTCAGTGCAAGAATCTCATAGATAATGATAAATATAGCATCATTCTACTGCTGATGAAAATCATTATCAGCCATTATCAACTTTAATTAATATATTCACATTATTCAAATCCAGGTAGAAAATGTTCTTTGCATCAAGTCTAGAGTTTGTGGCTTTTGTGCTGGTGGAAAAGCAGCTGGGAACAGGGGAGCAGCTCTGGGGAAACACTTCGTTTACACAAAGGTCCAGCAAATTATATGTCCTGTAAATCTCACCTGTTTTCCATGCCTATGTACAAGGGCTGGAAGATCTTACATTTCTGGGGGATATTACTCTCCTTAGTGCACTGCTTCTGCACCAGAAGGGGCTTTGCTGTTGTTTGTAGCATCTCAGTTGTCTCCGTAGCAACCAGGGGGATGCCTTGGAATACACAATTGAAGATGCTTGGAATGAGCACTGGTAGCAAATGTTCCTTGCTATGAAAAATGATTGAAAACAAACAGAAAATATGGGCTAAATATACCTCTGCTAGTTCTAAATGGAATGCTTCTTGAAAATTCCATTAGACAGCAGCAGCTCTTTAAATAAACAACCAGTATGTCCCCGTCCATCTGAGGATGTCCATTTCTTGATTGTCTGTGTTTGGGGTTTTTTTCCCTTTTGTAAAAGTACTGAGACCAAATGCTGCCCTGTGCTGCACACACAGCCCCAGGGAGCAGCACCAGGCATGTGGGGTTGAACATCCCCTTCCACTTGAAAAAGAATCTCAACTATAACTTCAGGCAAATGTACTGGCCCTCCTAAACCCCTCCTGCTACTCCAGAAGGAAAGCTGTAAACCCCTGAATCCACACCCTGGGGCGTAGCTGGGGGTCTACTCAACCACCAGGACTTTCCAGGAGAGAGGGGAGAGGAAGATTTCTTACAACCAGGTATTCTCTGTTCATCTGCTGTGCTGAACCTGACGCCCTGGCAGGTGAGACCAGAGGGCTCTGGTTTATGTACACAGCAAAGCAAATGTGAAAACTGCCTGAGGAGATGCTCCTGCATCCATCTCACCACCTCCATGCCCACTGCAGCCTGCTCACAGCATGCCAGGCACCCAGGGTGGGTTCACATCATCTCTCTGCAGGCAATGTAGGGATACCTGGAAAATCGTCCCTTTCTCAGATGCACATATTCCTGCAGTCAGACCAGAGGAACGTGTTCTGTTTCAGATGGAGTAGTGAAAATAGCATCCATGATGTGTGTTGTGGTTTCCACTTCTGCCCCTTCAAAGTGACAGGGCTGACTTTATGTGGGGCAAGGGCTGTCCTCTAAATCAATGACTCCGTGGGTTAATGGTTCACCTTAAAGACTCAAAGTAGGGACCTGTTACAGCTAGTTTGTGGTAGCACTTTGTTTCTGCTGTCAGATAGTAATGTTTCTAAACCTGCACTGTTCTGATATTTGCTACAAGAAAAGAGAAATAAAAGTTCCATACAGCTCCCATTAACTGAGAATGAGGAAAGCCCTGCAGTTTTCACTTCTGGTCTCACATGTCAATGTAACTTATGATAAAATTAAATACATTTCATGATTTCACCTTTCTCCCCCACAGGGAGTTTATCCATGTCCCAAAAATCTTAATATGTCCATATCCAGCTTCTTAGGAGAGGCCATGGACCAGAGACCTAAATCCCTTCACATCCCACCTGAAGGGGATGATCCCACAAAGTCCACATGGAGCCTGGTCTTAAGCTTTGCTTCTTGCTGACAGTGAAGTACATCACCTTCTAGACCTTCTGTTCCCACAGCACAGTTTTGTCTGAGAAATGGAAGAAATAAAGCAACACACATAAAGCATTTGCTTAGTGTAAGTTTGTGCACCACCTCCGGAACCTGAGGTGAGAAGCTCTGTCGTTTAACATTATATACTGTGTAGGAGTAGGAGAACTACTTCTTTTCTTTTCCAAAAGTATGAGTCTCACCAGTATTTAGGAGAGGATTAAATCTAAGAGTCTCATCAGCCCCTTTTAAATCTGCCACAGAGTTAAGATGTTAAACTGGATTGTGAAGAAAATATCAGTGCAGTTTTGGGGTTTTCCCTTGTGATGTATAGAGAGCTGAGATTATAGAGCCCAGGGCCATGGGCAGCTGAGGTGGTTTCATCTGAATTCAATATCATGAGCGAAGCAAAAACACTTCATTTTGAGGGATTCTTTCTACCATGTTGTGCCCTTTCTTTTTAATTGTCAGAAATTATCAGCTCTAGAATAAGGATTATTGTTTGCAAGTGGTGCAGCCTGAACAAATTACAGTTAATGCATGGTAGCCTAAGGTGGGATAAGACACCCCAGGCTTACTGCAAGTGCAGGAGCTGAGGCAATATAAATCCATAACCTAGCTTGTCTCAGAATAAGTTTTTTACGTACCTGTATCCTTGGTCTGCAGTTACATTTTGCTAGGCTAGTTATGTCACTGAGTATAAAATGATGAATTGCTGCGCAAAACTTATAGTCCATCTAGTTACAGTGGCAAAAAGTTTCTTTCTGCTGGATGTAGTTCTGCTCAGGAAACTGGTGCATCCAGCGAAAGGACTTTCTTGCACATAAAAACAGGTCTCAGCTGAGGTTGGGGAGATAGAGGGTAACATTGCCAGTATGGATTTGATCGATAGGGCTTTGCTTACGGGCGTAAAGAAAGCTTAAGACTCTTCAGCATCTCAAACTGGACTCCCCGAACTGATGAATGCCTCTGAAAAAATAGTCTTAATTCCTCTGCCCGTTCCTCATTTGAGAAATGGGGATAATTCCCAGCTCACAGAAGTTTAATGAAAATGAATATGTCAATATTTATGCCTATAAAGAAAATAAAATATGCTGGCATTATTTATAGCATTTCAGTAAGCTCGTCAGAGCAGCATCATACATGATGAGGTCATGGGTTAACAAGGATTAATTATCTTGGCAGAATTCTGTTTTGCAGTTTTTCATTCCAGTCTGCTACTTCTGAGTATTTTATAATGTAGGCTACTAAATTTGGGGTCACATAGCCTCTCGTATGAAGTTCAGCTCTTGCATACGTCAATGTTTAAGAGGAAACGTAGCCAGAATTGGAGAAAATTGAAATGCTGAAACTCCCTCTTGCAGCTAGTAGCTAAGAAACTGCTGCAGTCCTCCAATTTTATAACTGCAAGAATTACATTTCATCACATAAAGATGGTTGGCAAGTTCCTCTTTCATACCTTGTGGCAATGTGAAGTTAATTCCATATTACAAGAACCAGGGAGGTTGTCGGGGGATCTCTGCAGTGCTGACTCCTTTATAACATTTTCCCTGTTAAGATGGAACCTGCTTCTGGTCACTTAAAGGCCTTTGACACTTGCAAAGGTCCCACGCACACCTTAGATGACAAAAAGAATAGATATTAAATGCTGCTTGATTAAGGCCCTGATCTGAGAAAATTAAATCCTGCCTTTAATTATTGAAATGGCTTGTGGCTACTGCTCCATCCTCATTTTACATATGAGAAGGGGCCCAAGATACCCTGCCAAAGGTCTCCCTGTATAGCTGAGACTTTCTAGGATTATCTAAAACCCTTCCAGGTCCACTCCCTCCTCTTCCAAATTAATAAATGTGGCCTTTAAATTTCACATTTTGTGTATCGATACACTTCTTCTGGAGTACCTTGTAAAAGATTATTCTGACAAGAGTTCCTCCTCCCATCGCTGACATTGAGCAGTTTGTTTCCTGGATGATAAGGATTGCTCTTTTTGTAGTCTCACCTGGACATGCAGTGACACTCCTAGCGGAGATCTGATTAAGGCTGACAGACCCAATATGGGAAGCAAAACACTCCTGCTCATCACAGTGGATTCTCGCAGTGGCATTCTGCCAGCCCCACTCCTCAGTCCTTTAGTTTATCAGCAGTTTTTCAGTTTATCGCGTAGCCATTCATTCCTGTTCCTTACTTCCCCAGTTTTATCTCTTGCCTGAAACCTTAGAATCATAGAATCATAGAACAACCAGGTTGGAAGGGACCCATCGGATCATCGAGTCCAACCATTCCTATCAAACACTAAACCATGTCCCTCAGCACCTCATCCACCTGTGCCTTAAACACCTCCAGGGAAGGTGGATCGACCACCTCCCTGGGCAGCCTATTCCAATGCCCAATGACCCTCTGTGTGAAAAACTTCCTCCTAATGTCCAGCCTAAATCTCCCCTGGTGGAGCTTGAGGCCATTCCCTCTTGTCCTGTCCCCTGTCACTTGGGAGAAGAGCCCAGCTCCCTCCTCTCCACAACCTCCCTTCAGGTAGTTGTAGAGAGTAATGAGGTCTCTTCTCAGCCTCCTCTTCTCCAGGCTAAACACCCCCAGCTCTCTCAGCCGCTCTTCATAGGGCCTGTTCTCCAGCCCCTTCACCAGCTTTGTGGCTCTTCTCTGGACTCACTCAAGAGCCTCAATATCCTTCTTGTGGTGAGGGGCCCACAACTGAACACGGGATTCAAGGAGCGGCCTCACCAGTGCTGAGTACAGAGCAGGCCTTCTGAGCAGGCAGCATGTATTTACAGGCTTTCACTCCCCAAAACACAAAACGTATACCCTGGAGGGTGAGGAAGTCCCACTGGAGCTGGGCTGCCCTCGCACAGGCATCGCATCCTTCAAGATGCCTCTGCAAAGCGCCCAAGCTGCGTTTCAGACCTCACTGCAGCATTTTTCTACTGAGTCTACTGGACGCTACCAAACCCAAAAGATGCAGACGTCATCGCCAAAGCTAAGTTCTCCTGAGTGCCCTGCAGCCAGTTTCTGTTGCAAACCTATGACTGTTCAATATAGCTCTCAATATTTTCCTGGGATCTCTCTGTTCTTCTGCCCCAAATGTTGTATCCCAGCGAGTGGAGAGTGCTGAGAACATCAGCAAGCTCCTCGGGCAGCTCTGTGCTGTTAAGACTGCTCTCTGCAAACATTTCTTTATTTTGGTGGCCTTCCTTTTGTAAGAGTACACATAATAATCCGTTCATGACTTCACTCAAATCCTTTAATACAATGTCTAATACAAAAAATCTTTCTTTTATATTTATCTAGTACATCTGCATATAAACACTGGGATCATTAGCTTCTAAAAGCAGCTGAGAGGCCTTGTTCCGAGAAGTATAGCATATTAGCCTCCATTAATCCTAGATCTTGTTCAGTGAGGGATGTTTACCATCTAAGTGGTTATAGCTGTGTTGCACTGCTGAGTTATCACAATCTTTATTAATCTGTTTTGCTGTGGACTTGCATGGTTTTTCCATTGGATTCAGTCTGAATTATTTCCCTCCTTCTATACTGAGCCATGGTACAACAGTTGAATGCTGAATCAACTCCATATTTTTCGTTCTTATGTGTTCCATCCTTTGGCATTATTAGTATCAACAAAATGAACAAGATCAAATATTATTGTCGTTCAGATATCTTTGTTTCATGTTGTGGGTTAGAATTTCCAGCCAGTCTGAAATCCTTTCCTCGCAGAGTAAGCTTTTGGGTACTTTTCCCACAGCATCGAAGATCTTTTCCTTTGCACCTGTTTTCACATAAAAATTGACTTTTCTCTGATCGGCAAGGCTTGCAGGTTAGCTCAGGGATCATCCCCATGGCAGTCGGAGCAGGGGCTGGATCGGTGCCATGCAGAGCAACTCTACAGCTGCTGCTGGAACAAAACAGTTGATAAACTTCCACGGCTTTGGAGGTCAAAGTTTGCAGAAGAAGAGTTTTCGATGGAAGATAGAGACAGGACTTACAACAGTATGACCCATGTTGCTTGATCCTTGATGCTGATCCAGGAGACCAAACATTAATGATACATACGAGGAGTAGTACTCATGATAGGTACTAAACAGAGGTCTTCCAACTGACTCTACACTGTGTGAACCTCCCCAGGTCATGCCTGCTTTATTTGTCTGTGGCATCTAGAAGAGCGTAGTCCTCTCAAAAGACAGAGAAACACAGCTGTTTGCAGTCAGAGCTGGTTTTGACAGGAGCCCCCATTAGTATTTCTGACTTCAACCAAACCAAACCAAGTTTCTTTTCCAGTACTTCTGTCAATCACGTTCCCTCTCATCAAATCCACACATGACCCTACCTATACTGCGTAAAGCAGCTCTTAAGGGATATACAATAGGGAGCATCTCACATTAATTTCTTCTCAGTTATTTGACTATTTTCCACTAACCTCTCATTCTGCCATATTTAATTAAATCAGCTGCTTTTCCAACTATAACCTGTTCTTTCACTGTTCAGATGTTCCCTTCAATTTGTAGTGGTGAAGGCATCTTGCAGCAAGCGAGGACTTACCCAAGCTGTTGCCTTAAAATAATTCTCAGTGATAAATAACGAGTGACACCAAATTGTTTTATCGTATCCAGACTACATGGAGTCAGCACAGTAAAGATTCCCAAGACTTGTGTTGTGCTCTTGATTGCCATTGATGTCAAAATCCAGGATCCTTGTGTTGTACACATCAGGTGTGTATGTGTAGGGTTAGAGGAAATGGTTTGAATATATTATGGGGAATGTATTACATTGATTTTATTTTTTTTAATTGCTGTGTTGATGGGATTTACAAAACCTCAGATTCCTAAGAATAAAAAGGTCTGACTATAGCAGCAGTGTCATGAGAATGGAAATCTGTCTGCAAAAATGAGACCGAGTATAAATTATGAGCAATATTATGAATATTTATTCACCTGCACTGATCTTCTTGATGATCTTTTTCAAGCATCTAGCCCGACAGAGCTTAAAGAAGAAGGCAGTTTTACCTGAATTGTGAAGGGTTTTGATTCTTCTTTTTAATCAAGCGAGATATACCAGAAAACAAATCAAGCTGATAAAAACAGAAGTCAGACTTACGAGAAAAACAGCTGTAGCAGCTAAATGGCTTAAAGCAGAGCAAGTAGGAAAACAGCATGTGGGGCTAATGATGGGTGGTTTTCAGGTTTCAGAATACATTAAGGCATTCTCCCTGTTTATTAAATTGCTCTGGCAGCATTTGACAGCAAAGGTTTTGTGGATTATAACAGTGCAACGGACATAACTAGGATATTTTTTTTCCCAAAGCCTGGCCTTTGGGTAATCACCAAGAAGTTACACACTGCAGGAAGAATTTGGTTTGCACAAGTCCAAAGAAGGTCATTTTTTATTTTCAAAAATGTTTCTCAGATTGCTGTTTACTTTCCCTTCCTTTGGTCTGCCTGAGGTTTTTTGGATTTTTTTTCCATCTCTCAGCACTCACTCCTTTTGTCAGAAAGTGGCAGACACACACGAGAAGCAGCATCAATTTAATGCTGGCATATTTACCAAAGGGCACCTCTCAGCAGCAGCGGTTGCTGTGTGACCACCTAGACATTGAACTATTGCTAAGCTCTTCCTGTCCAAGAAAAGCCAGATGTAATTTCATGGTTTTACAAAAAATGCCTCAGCCAAAAGTTAGAAGGTTTGTTCCTCAGGTCTCCTTTTCAGCGCTTTGCAAGATGACCTGGCATCTCTGGGGCATAAAGCCTGTAAAATGTGGAGAGGAACTGAAAGCAGCATCTGCTGGATCTGAATTCTTTTTGTTTCTGATGAGACGCAGGAGAATGACAACTTCTGTGTTGGTACCCAGCGTGGTTACCTCCAGAGGAAAGGGTGGCAGAGGTGGGTACTTCTGCAGCCCTCATCCCAGTGCCTGAATGCTTCAGCAAACTAATGGATTTTTGTTCTCAGGATATCACTGTGAGATAAGAAAGTGTTTTCATTTTGTTTTGAAGTGTTATTTTCAATTTCTTTGAGGCGCAGAAAAATTAAATGACCTACTAAAGGTCACTTGGGGAGTGTTTGGGAAAATGCAAAAGAAATCCAGGTCTCCCAAGCTGCAGCTTTAATCACAACCGGACTCTGTTTTGGCACTGACTCAGTGTCTGTTTGACTCAGAATCAAAATAAACTATCCAAGATATTCGTCATATTCTTTTTTTAAAGGAAATTTGTTTGTAGCTTGTACCAGCTCACTGCCACCCCGTTACGTGACCATCAGTGGTGACAATTGGAAGCATGTAATTCATTTTCCTCGTTTCTCTTCTGCTTCCTTGTGGACTTATCTGAATTTTGAATCACTGAATAGTGAGATGTAGCCCATTTCTAATGATTCTGTGGTTCTAATTTTGGCACTGAATGAGAGAACCAAATGAGAAGCTCATTAACTGACAGACTTTATAAACAGGGAAGTCGATACTATCCAAGGACAGAGATACTGTTACAACAGGGTTTCTGATAATAATTTTGATGGTAATTCTCATAATCGTTTTTAAGTCAATCCATAGTACCTGAATAGATTTAATAGACTGTGCACAAGCCAAGTGCTTTTATGAGACTTCCTTGAGACATGGAAATCCATTAGGTCCCTCAGTGTCAGCACCAGTATGTAAATCATGTTAAGACTAGAAAAGACACGCTACGGAGCGCTGGCTTCATTTTGGTGGTGGTGTTCTTTTCATACATGTCTTCTGAAAACAGCCCAGTCCTTATTTTCTGCCTCCTCCAGGCTTGCTGTCTTATTTGCCAAGGTTCGGTCAAAAAAAAACCTTAAAAACCCCTAAAAAATGTTATGTTTATCTTATAAAACTTCCTGAATCTGGAAAATGCTGTCACAGTCTTAAATTGAGAGGTGTTCTTTAAGTTTTGGGTGACCTTTACAGAATGAGGACAATTTTAAAGCACTATTTCAGATATGAAAAAAAAAAATTATTTGTACTTAAAACTTCAAGCAGCTCCATTCAGGTAGTAACAAAGGTTGGTGCTCAAATAGCAGGTAAAAACTGTGACCTCTCATTCCCCATGCTTTGCAATTCGAAGTATATGGTTAAACAGACCCTGCTTGGATGGTAACCTCGAGTACAGCATAATTCAAAACATGCTGTTACCGTAAGTGGTGGCCAGCTGGGATCAGAGCGTGGCAAAGGCTCTGCAAGGTGTGTTTGGGTCAGCTGAGTCTTCTGGAGGATGTATTTTCAATGGGTCCCTTCCCTTAGGTAGAGGTTGCTGCATACTCTTCACATGTTCTATCACAGTAGGGGTTCAGCTTGGGTGGTTTTTTTCAAAACCTTGATAGAATGATAGAATCATTAGGTTGGAAAAGACCTTAGAGATCATCAACTCCAACCATACCTGTCTGCTACTAAATGATGTCCCCAAGCAATTCATCTACCTGCTTTTTAAATACCTCCATAGGTAGTGGCTCAACCACCTCCCTGGGAAGCGTGTTCCAGTGCTTAATAACCCTTCCAGTGAAGAAATTTTCCTAATGTCCAAACTAAACTTCTCCTGACACAGCTCGATACTATTCCCTCTTGTCCTATCACCTATCACCTTGGGAGAAGAAAGCAATACCCCCCTCTCTGCAACCTTCTTTTAGGTGGTTGTAGAGAGAGATAAGGTTTCCCCTCAGCCTCCTCTTCCCCAGGCTAAACAACCCCTGTTCCCTCAATTGCTCTTCATAAACTTGTTTTTTTTGATAGCCCAGGCTCAGTGATCCCTCAGGAATAAACTCTGAATTGTGTATACACATATATATAGATATGTGTATATATAAATATATACACATATATTATATGTATGTGTAAATATATACAGATATATATATATATATATGTAATCAGATGAATGTGGTTGCAGCATATCACTCAAAAGCATCTCTGTTCCTGTTTAACGCAGCCCTTCCTATGCACAATATTGCTAGCACTAGGCATTGGGGAAACCATGAAAATGATCCCCCAGGATCCCGAGTCTGTGTTACCCTTTTCAGTTATTTGTCTGCTGCGGCAGGGGCGTCTGGTTTTGTTCGGGGCTTCTTACTGTTTGGAGCTTATATTTCTAAGCTTCCCTTTGTATCCTTGACAACTGGCAGATCGCTTCCTGAGATGAGATTCTCAGTCAATAACACGGCTCCTGGAGCTGGCTGTTCAGCAAAGCCCTGGCTCTCACAATGAAATTAGGTGGATGAGCAATTCAGTTTGGTTCACATCTCTTCTGTCCTGGAGGCTGCAGGGAGATATAGCCAGGATGCTGGAATGCTTTCAGTGTGACTGTTAGGATCTTCTCTCTACCTAGTGTGTCCTTTGGAAAGTTTCAACTTTCACCACTTCCACTGTCTGAATAACACACAAAAAAAAGGCAGCTGGGGCAATAGCCACAGAACTATTTGGTTTCATACTATGAAGAGGCCAATGTAGAAACATAAATGGTTTTCTGGCATTCTTTGATTTTATAACCTCTCTGTGGTAAAAAAAAGATCGTGTTCCCTTTCTTTCAGGTGACTTTTAAAGCACTTCCTCATGCTTTCCTGCAACAGCTCAGTTAGCTGTTGTTGAGTGTTGTTAGCACCACCAGAAGCTGTTTTGCTTTCAGAGATTCAGCACACACACTGGGAGGAACTGGAAGAACTGATTGCATGCCTGCTGGTTCTGAATGGGTTAAATTGCAGCACATTAAAATACTATCTTAAAATGCAGTAGCTGGAGAGAGAAAAAGATGAGTAGGATAAAGTGGGAGATCCCACAGGTTACAGGTCTCAGGTGCTGAGAGGGAGAGTTAAAATAAACGTTAATTGCAGGTGGTTAATCAGGCTGCCAGGTGAGAGCTATTTGTTAGAGGCCAATTGTCAATATAAGTGCAGTGCCAGAAGGTAATCCCTGGGTTTGCTTGTGGCCTCTAGACCTTAACTTGTCTCAGGAAAAATGGTAAGTGTTAGGCTTGTTTCTGGAGATTTGTGGCATGGTTCTTCCAGCCTGGTAGTGTGAGTGGGAACTAGAGCAAATGCTACACGTGCTCATCAGAATGACTCCTAAATAAATATTTTCCTTCCTTCTGAGTCACACATGTTCAGCACTGCTGGCAGAAACCCTCTGCTGTGGGAAGGGTTAGCATGAGAAGTCCTCCTCTCCCTGCTTCCTCTATACGCTCCAGAGAGTAGAGTGGTGTGTGAGCAAGGAATCATTCTTAGCGTGGAGACCGGGGCTTTGCCATTTGAGACTAGCAGAGGGTAGTCTTCTATGACTGTTTTCTCAGTAAGCACTGGTTTTCCCATCCTCTCTGTGATACCACTGGGCTGAAATGCAATCCCATAAGCAGCTGGGCAGTGCTACACCTCAGATTTCATGGTGTGGGAGTGTGCTGTGAAGGGCAATTCTGAGAGCTGTGGATGATGAGAATGAGGCTTTTTCTTAGCTGAAGGCACTTTTCAATATCTGGATGACAGGCAGGTGCAGTCAGATGGTTGCAGGATTGGGGTCTGACCTCCATGTTACAGGCCAAGATGTTTTTCATTGGCACTTTTCTTAAAGAAGAAAACCAGCTTCATTAACACACCCACATATCCAGGAGAGTGAATTATGTATTGTGAGAGAGACTTAGATCAAGGCACTGCCCCTACTTGAGAGCTCTGCAACTGCAGGTAATACATAAAATCAAGTTGTGCCTGGGTGCTTGCAGATGGAGAACACCGTGTCATGCTGGAAGAAAATCCTATATGACCCCGAGCCAAAGGGGAAAAAAATATGGTTGATTCCCCTTCCCTGGAGGTGTTTAAGGCACGGATGGATGAGGTGCTGAGGGACATGGTTTAGTGTTTGATAGGAATGGTTGGACTCGATGATCCAGTGGCTCTCTTCCAACCTGGTTATTCTATGATTCTATAATTCACTGTTTGTGGTTGCGCAGCACCAAGCAGCCCTGTTAACTTTAAAAATGAGCTCCCTTCCCTTGTTACATCCTTGTCCTGTAAAGTGTGCGATGCCTCTGACAATAGCTGGCTCTATGTAGCAAGGCTGAGGTGGAGCAAAATTGCATCTTTTTTAGCTCGGGCAGCAGCTTGTGCATTAGGATTCACTGGCCCCGGGTTTGATGTCTGCCAAAGGTGCTGTGTGTGTGTGTGACGTGATGCTGCGCTGTATGTAAGAAATGAAAAGGTCAAGCGCTATCAAAGACTCTTCTCGATTCCAGCCCACAGATGAAGTTCACTCACTCCCACCATCTCTGGAGAGGGAACTGTGTAAGGTATCGGGTGCTCCATGAAAGCTGCCTACTTCCACAGAGCTCCCAGAATGAGATTTTTCTCTGGAAATCTGTGTTTCTATTTAGTTGTGACTAAGTAGGGAGCATTAAGAGAGAAATGCTTAATGCTTTAAAAGAGTTGCCTGTGAGCATTGTTTAAATGAGGGCTAGTTAGATTTTTTTTGGAAAAAGTATCCCTGCTAGAGTCAAGTGGAATTTGGGGGAGAATCTATTTGTTTTCAGATTGTCTTTCCTGGCTCTGTTATTTATTACTGGTTCATTCACCATCAACTGCTGTGGAATGGTTTGGGTTGGAAGGGACCTTGAAGATCATCCAGTTCAAACCTTCCTACACCACTAAAATAGAATATCAAAACTTCACTAGCATGTAAAGAAATTTAGTAAAACAACAGAGGAACATCTCATATTCTTCTCATTGATATTGCAAAAGTATAGGGAGACAGAAAAATACCTAAACACAAATAAGATGTGAGGATTGCCATGGAAGAAAATAGGATTTAGATTTTCTAGCTCTTTTGCCGGCAGATTCTGACTTGGTACATCTTCCAGCAACATCCTGGTAACCTTATTTGCTTTACCAGACATGATGATAAAATTAGCTAGGCGTGTATTTCTCAGGAAGGGGTAATTAATTGGCCAATATTTGTACAGAGCTTTGAAAATGTGGGTCCTAATTTTGCAAACCCTTTGTCCATAATGCAGATTAATTTAATCACATAATCACTACACTTCTGGACTTTGGCATATGCATTTACCCAGCTTGTGTGGTTTATAATAATTGCACGTGTAAACCAGGCATAGCCATATTCCTAAAAATACTGCACACGTACTTTTGGAAATTGGGATCACGAATAGCCCTTTATTACTAGGGTCTCATGTTAGAACACTTTGTTCTGCTAGACTTTGTCTCTGAAAATGATTCATTTTTATTTATAATCTCTCGACAGGACCATACTCAGCTTGGTCAGGGGTTTAAGGCAGTGGCTTTGGTGCCAGCATGCGTCTTGATGGACAGAGCCACTTGGAACAACTGTGGTTTTGTTTGGGGCAACTGCTCCTTTGTGTGTGCCACTGGAATGGGCTGGTTGAGTGATATCAGTTGATGACAAGTCTTGAACCATTTTCACACAGATATATTGTGGTATTTGGACTGAAAGGGAGGTAATTCTTTTTCCTTCCTAAAAACTTGTGTGAATGCAGAGAATGCTGAGATCCAAATCCTGTGGTAGCTCTATTTGTCGTAAATCCTACCTAGGCCAAGAGTGTTTTATTCCTAATTCAATCCGTTTCTTTGGACATTTTTGCTTCCCAGATCCCCTATTGGATTGCTCCAGCATCTCACTCCTTTAGCAGTGAAGGGCCTACTAATTTCCAGCCTAAATTTATTCATGGCCAGTTTATACCCATTTGTTCTTGTGTCAACATTGTCCTTTAGTTTAAATTGCTCCTTTGCCTTCCTAGTGTTTATCCTCCTGATGTATTTATAGACAGCAATCATATTTGCTATCAGCCTTCATTTTGCTAGACTAAACAAGCCAAACTCTTCTAGGCTCTTCTCTGGTGATGGGCTCTTCACTGCCAGCACCTGGTCGGATCTGGGTTGCTCAGTAGTGAATATGAGGGACCTGGATTGTGCACAGCATCCCGCTGAGCCCTTGGTGCTTGACACGAGGAATTAATATTGCCATATCCGCCATGCTAATACGGCACATGATGCGTTTGCCAACGTTGTTTGTGCCTCAGCAGCAGGATGCTGGTGGGATGTGGTACTTGCTCGTGTCCAGTAAAGCAGCTTCCAGACAAGTTTTGTTATTGGTTCCTTGCTGTGTTATCTTGTATTTCGTATTATTAAATTACATCTTGTTTCTGTTATTTAATTTTCAGGTTATCCTTCTTTCAAGCTGTTACTTCTTTCTGTACAAGGTGCTGCTATCTTATTAGCCAAGCCCTTGATCAACTTCTCATTAACCAGCTTAACCAGTTTTTTTTTCAACAGATTCCCATCTTCTGGAATTTAGCTGATGTGTTTCTTTGTGACACTGTATCAGATGATTGACGGAAGAGCAGAGAGATTAGATCTACCATAGCTCCTTTAATTATTCTTTCCTTCATAATTTTTTCCTTCAAAACCCACTCTTAGTTTTTAGGTCAGACTAAAAGCTCTGCACTTATCAAGATGAGAGTTTTTTTTCCTTGGCTTAAGTAGAAATAGCACATTTACTTTCCACTAGCGTGAAGGTTTGCTAGGTTTATTAAAACTATTGGCCACTGGACCTCCCAGGGATGTCACTGGGACCAGGTTTTTAGTCCAGGCCCCGTCAGGGCAGAGGTTTGCTTCTTTAGTTCCACAGCATCACCATCAGAGCAAAGGTGTAGTAACTGCTTTGTTACCTCTATGCTGTAGTTTCTGCCCTGCACCATTTAAAGTCTTGTTTTTGTGAAGACCAAGAATATGAGAATTATTCTGTATGATCAAAATGCCATCAAGAAAATGTCTCTTGTGCTTGGGGGCATGATGCTGCCTTTTATTTTTTTAATAGTTATAACAATAACAATAATGTTAGGGCAACAAACTATGATGTCCCTGGAGATGTTGTGACAAATTGGAAGGACATGTTGAAATTAAAATTGATTGAGTAGTTCAATAAAATCAGCTTAATGCACAAAAGCAAAAAGGTTAGCTACAGGAAAAAAAAACAGTAATTTATCTGCTGAGGCCAATCTTGCTGAAGACTCAATTGTTGTAAACTAAAACAAGGTACTTGAAAGCACTGCCCTTGTATGCCCACACTGGAGGCTTTCACACGGAGATGGATTTGGATGGTAACCCAGTGCCTAAAGGTTTGACATATCTTGGACATGTTATTCTGGTTTATTTGGCTTTACATGCCACCAAAGGCCATTCTCCATGCCAGATTGCGCTTCTGCTCCAAACGCAGTACTTATGTCTTCCTGATGGAAATCAGTGCAACTTTGGTAATGTCTGAGGCTTCCACCAGCAGCTCACCTCTCTTGTATCCCCGACTATTGCAACTGCCTCCGGTCTCCTGAGATACAGCACCGATCTCGAAGGGGTCCATTCCCTTAATGATCCTACCCTATCCCTCCCTCCATTTGAGATCTGCAGTAATTCCTCATTTTCTCACTTTCTTGCTGTGTTCCTTTGCCTTCCCTTCCCCCTTCTCATCCTTATGCAACAGCTCTTTGTGGCTGGTATGTTTGCACATTACTAAATTCATAGAATCATAGAATAACCAGGTTGAAAGAGACCCACCAGATCATCAAGTCCAACCACTCCTATCAAATACTAAACCATGTCCCTTAGCACATCATTCACCCGTCCCTTAAACACCTCCAGGAAAGGTGGCTCCACCACCTCCCTGGGCAGCCTGTTCCATTGCCTAATGACTCTTTCTGTGAAGAATTTTTTCCTTATGTTGAGCCTGAACCTTCCCTGGTGGAGCTTGAGACCATTCCCTCTTGTCCTGTCCCCTGTCACTTGGGAGAAGAGCCCGGCTCCCTCTTCTCCACAACCTCCTTTCAGGTAGTTGTAGAGAACAATAAGGCCATTTTTATTTTTTACCTTGTATTATCTGATTGGTATAACCTTTAAAGTTTCTTTAATTTGCTGTTCTGCATTTGTGTGGGGTTTTCTCTTAACTATGATGCTCTGAAAGGTACTTTGTTCAATAAAAAAAAACTTTATTGCAAGTCTAAGATTAATAAGACAGAGTCTGTGATTACGTGTACAAACAGACATATGTCATCAGAGTATGTATAATTTAATAAGTAAAATTGTGAAGTTAAAACTTTTAAATGACACTTTCTAGTCCCTTATCCCCTCTTGTACGAGAGGATTCATTTTTCCAGGGGAAGCTTTAGTTAAGAAGTGAATAAAGCGACATAGAAAGGAGCAGGAGGCAGTGGGAGGTTTGCAGGCTGCGTCCTGGTATGAATAAAGCGTGGTGCAGACTGAACGTGACCTTACCCAAGGTCTACAGTTTGTTCTCAGAGTTCAGACTAAAGTTTGCATAACGGTGTCACAGGCTTCAGAATTGCTCCTGACACAGAGACAGAGCTGCCTTTGCCAAGCCCTGGCTGGAGGCGTGCGGCGTTCCTCCTGCCTCGCTGCGGTGGACTCACCGCAGAGTGCGACCTGGCAGCCCAACAGCTGTGAAGAGGCCAGTCTGCAAACACAATAAAATATAACAGAAAACAGACAACTTAAAAAAATCAGCCCCCCTGCTGATGGAAGCTGTTTCATCACCCTCGTGGCTGATGGAAAGAAAGGAACATTCTTTTTTTTTTTTCTTGAAGTCACTGCTAAGCACTGAAACTTTTACAATAATGTGCAACAGCTACACTATGAAATCAAAACTGCTGTGAATTACGTGTCTCGCTGCAGTGAGGAACATTAGAGGTGGTTTTGCTATTGAAATGCAGTTTCTCATGTGGGCCTCCAACCTGTTTTTCTAATTTATGTGGAATCTGATTGCCACTATTTTTTTTTTTTTTAACTATCTTCCTTCCTGTCTATGATTTAAATGTAATTTGGCTCACAAGTATTTGGCTGTTAGGGAATACTTCTGTCAGCCTCCCAAGTTGTCTAGAAGAGACGATAAGAAAGGAAAAGCTAAATATGAAATAGAAATTGCGTTCACTAATAAGGACATTTCAGCCTTAAATTACCCAGTGCCTTACAAATGGAGTAATGAACAGCAGCGTTTTGTGTGAGAAAAAACAAGAGCTAACAGTAGTTTCTCCCTTATGTTTTATTATAGAAGGTAGCAAGAGATAATGAAAGTGTATTTCCATAATATATTCAAGTTGCAAGGTGCTGATGGATCCCCCTGCATGATATCTTGTCAATTTTGCAGGTTAATATCTGTCAATTAAAAGTCCTGGAATCAAGATAAAGCTAAAATTCACATCTCTGTTATTCTAGCAGTTCAGAATTAAGGAATTGAGGCACTTGAAGCACTTCACAAATGTTTGTGTGGGAGTAGAGAGACCTGTTTGACCCACCTCTTGCCCATTGACATTTCAAAGGACATTTGATGCTTTACCCATGCTTGTAAGAGCGGCACATGAACAGAGCAACCCTCAAGTACCTTTAAGCTGCATTCCAAGAGCTGGACCAATCCAGCACATGGCAGGTTCCTCCTCCCTGTGAAGTCCCTTCATTTGGCTTTGCACAAAGCTTTTTCCTGCATAATGTTGTGCCTCTAGTTTGATATTCACTTCCTTTGGGCTCCTCCTCGTGCATCCCAGCTCACATTTGTAATTATGCCTCAAGCTATAAGGAAGGGGCAGTGATGTTCAGCTTTGCCCTGAGTTGCACGGATTTTGGCTGGATCCTCCCTGGTTCTTGATATGTCACTTTGACCATATTTCAGGAGAGGAGCTTTGCTTTGATGTCTGCCTGTAAAGTGTTCCGTGTACCCTGACCACAACGCATATAGACATCAATACTACATTTTGCAGCTCCAAATGAGAATTTATTGTCAAGACCACTTTTGCAGATTAGGAGGCTTTTCTCCACGTAGGCAGATATTCTTAAGTAAAGAAACATCCCAGGGAGATGTATGCGTAGGGAAGATAAGATGCCCTCTCCTATTTATTCAGATTTATTTTCCAGTTGCATTGACATCGTACAGCATCTTCTAGAAGAACTTTAACGTGGAGGGATTTCATGGTTTGCTTCAGAAGGCTTTTACTTTGAGAGCCATGTGTATTCAGGAACTTCAGTCAGTTCTTCTGAAATTTTGGGGTTTGCTTTGTATATTTATTTTCCACACTAGACTTAAATTCTCCTTATTTCCCTAGACTGAATTAAAATACTCTCCGTATTTCAATCCTTAATTATCAAAATGCTTTGTGGGCATTGAACTGTGTGAACAGAATGAGCTGGAGGGCCAACAGGCAATGTTTCTCTCAGTTTTGGATGTATGATGTTCTTGGTGATGTTTTCGGTGAAAACACATTAGCGAATTTTTTACTGGTTTTCAGAAGACAAAACTTAATGTTGCCAAAAATACTTAAAAATTAACAAAAATGTCTGCTCGACCAAGGATCTTTGCCTGTAAGACTTCTGTTTTCCCATAAAATAGATGGTGTCCAGCAATCTGTGAAAAAAATGCCTTCAAAAACATATAGAAAACTTTATCTGTCTTTTTTTCATAACACTTTGAATCCAATTAACTCTTTGTCTGCTAAGACTGTACATGGAAAATAAACCAAGGCGTTTTACGGGATGGTTTTTTGTCTCATCTTTTCTTTTTTTTTTTTTTTCCAGAAAGTTCAGCAGTATATAGTGATTGTTCAAGCCACAGATATGGAAGGAAATCTTAACTACGGTCTCTCGAACACGGCAACAGCGATCATTACGGTGACAGATGTGAATGACAACCCACCCGAATTCACTACCAGCACTGTAAGTATCAATACATCAGCACGGCGATGCATGGACACACAATGTGTTTGTAATTCACGGATGTTTATATCTGTCGTCTCTCTTAGCTGGTTTGGCAGATAGGAGGAACTTGATAGATAACCGTGGAATGAAGACTTTGGGCAGGGAAGGAAAGGAGTAGAAAAGGAAAAAAGAAAAGAATAATGATCCGTGAACTGGCAAAACTATTTGGCGAGAGATTTCACTGAGGTACTGAAGGAACTAAAATAGTGCGGCAAGCAGGCTATGTCTGATTGCACCGAAGAGGATACAGTTGTTTCCCAGCAATTGGATGTAGACATATCGGAGTTATTATTACTTATGAGTGAAATTCTGAGCAGTAAGAGGTTTAGTGGCCCGGATACAATTTCAAGGAAGCAGTAAATACTCTAAATGGTAACAGGTATCCGGTAAAATTTGTAGTTCGTGATAGCTCTAACAGATGTATCTGTGTGTGCTGGTAGTAAATGCTGTAGACATTCTTCAGTATGTCTGGTAAAGATCTTTCTCATATTAGTATTTCTCTGTTCTGTTTTCATGTACTCAGAGTCGCTTTGAGTGGGGGGGAAAGATAAAGAGATTGCAAATGACAGATTTTTAGAGCTGGATAAGGTGAAAATGTAGAGTTGGAAGGTGAAATGGTGTGGTCAGGTTCTTTCCAACCATCATAATCCACAGATCTAGAGCATCCAAAATGTGCCTAGTAATTTTAGAAACCACAGAGCAGCACAGAGGTCTAAATGAGAAATTGGAATCATTGCATATCTACTGTCTACGTTCAGATGAGGGTCAATAAGGAGCAGTAAGTGATCTATCTTAAACTGACACCAAATCTTTAAAAGTACAAGGAGTCTAACTGTGTTGGGCTTCAGACAGTGAATGTTTTTTGAGTAATGTTTATATTATTCTGAATTTTCATTCCATCTTAAAGACTCTGAAAATATTTAGTATTACTAAAGTTTCCCCTTAATTATACCCTTGCAAACCACAAATATGTAGCAGAACTCAAGGAGATCATGCAGAACCCCATTTATGCCACCCTGAACACAAATAGGCTCCATGCCAACTGTGGTGTCCGAGTCCTTCCTTCCGATTGCCTTTGGGACCCACAGTCATGGATGTGATGTGCTCAGCTCCTAAGCAATGATGGTATTTTTCTGACAAAGGACCTTCCTAGATTCTCAGAAAAAAAAGAAGGTACTGAATTCTTCCTGAATCAAAGAAAAATGGGTACCCAGCACTTTTTTAGATATGGACATCAAACTGCTGCCTGCGTTGCTGCTCCAGAGAGCATTGGGTGGGTTCAACAGCAGCACATGTGCTCCATCTCTGCCATGGTGAACTCACCAAGCTTTGTATTTTTAAGTCATCATTAAATATCTGCTTAAATATGACACATATGGAAAACCATAAAAATCTGATGCAAGACTTGGACTGTGTGGTCCTTTCTCCTGCTAGCATGGGATTGTTCTCTCTGGAAAATCTATAGAAGCTGATTTTACAGAGTTTTGTGTCTACCCGGCTGTGGGACTTTTCACCACAGCAATATATGTGCCCCAGCTTGTGAGTGTTTATTGGGGGTCCTTTTTCTGCCAGGTAAATGCGCCTTCAGCCTTTATTTGAGTGAAAAAGGAATGACATCTAGTGGCCATGTCATTTAAGCACAGATTGTTCCAGATGACCCGGGTTGCCTGCTCCTTGACTTCACATGCGAGTTAGGAGATGAGGTTTTAGGGAGCAGGATGAGCTGTGGCAGGTTAGTCGCACGCAGCCATCGGTGCCTTTTGGAGGGCAGCGTTTGTGGTGTATTTTAATGTCTTCCTAAAGCACTTTCCAAAACTGACTTCTGATGGAAAGTGAGATAATGGAAATTTGCTTTCAGGTGGATTCTGAGGATTTAATGTCTCGGTGTGTGTTAGACCTAGAAGGAATAAAAGCCATCAAGAGAATTACCCATAGGATTGTGTTAAATGGATCAGAAAATGCTACTCTTCCTCTAAGCAGGGTTGATATGTGCCATTATTTCTCTAATTTCAATCACTGAAGAAACAGTTCTGCAAAGGCCAAAGGGCTTTATACGGTAGCGCATGGGACTTTATAGAGATTTGAAAACCACGGCTGTTTTACAATAATATTTTCTGGTTCTATGGAAACAAATATCTATGATGTACTCCTAGGTACAGCCAGGGTGAATTTTACTGGAATATGAGAGGATGATATTTTTTTTCCCCTCTGACTGGCAGAGGGAACAGCGTCAGGCTGATGAGCCTTTTTAAACCTGAGCTGAATCTCCCTGCTGTCCTCAAATAGTCTGATCTGCATTTTAACACCTCTAAAAAAATAACAAAAATCTCCTTCCAGGAAATATACAACTCCTTGGAGGGTAAGAAAGCCCATGGTCTCTTTTAAGACTGGGGACTATTTGGAGAGATGCGGTATTATTTTTATTTAAAATACTTCTGTATTGAGACGCTGTTGTAAAAACAAAATAGGCTGAATAACTGAAATTGTGGTTTGCTCTTGGAAAGCAGCCAGACGGAAGGAATTCAGACAACTGGATTCAGCATAGACACATACAAAGGCCCATCCTATAGCGCTTCTGAATTACCTGTCATTCAGCAAGGCTGGTTTTAGGCTTAATTGTTTCTGGATAAGAATGTGGCCAAAATCTCATGTCCACAGGAGTGGATGGTTAACAGACACACGAAATACCAAATGGGCTGTGATCAGAATATGGTGACAGATGAGAAGTGATAAAAGAGCAATAAAATTAAATGGAAGGTCCTTAAATGTACAAATTGAAGATACTCTGATGAAACTTTGTACCCTTTAGCATGTTGCCTGACAGGGTGCGGGGAGACCCTATATCATAGCAGGAGAAGAAGTAGCCTCATCTTCTCATAGAAAACATGCTGAAATTACATGGAGGTTGAATATCCGAGTAATTAGACAAAACAGTTTTAAACCAAAGCCTAATGATAGCGCTAAGTCCAGTCTCCATCAAGAAGAGTCATGACCAGGACTAGCAACATCAAACTGTGAGGCACTGGGGCACAGTGAGGACAAGGTGACCTTCCTCTAGTCCTTTACAGTGCTTTTTGGTTGTTTTTTTTTTTTTTGATGGTGAATGCTTTCTTGATCTGCAATGCTATCTGACTGTGTTGAGAAGCATCAGAGAGCAGCTAACAGTGAGCAATTGTCTCATGAGAGGCTGCCCCGGAGTGGGAAGCAATCAGATTTGCACCAGAAGAGAGGGGAGCATCCTGTGGAACGTTGTAAACATCACAGGCAGCTATTTTGGGCAGTTTTAATGATTTAGTGCAGGACCGTGACCCGGGGAAAGCTCTTCTGGCTAGCTGGGGGACTTCAACCTGCTTTTTGTGTTGTGTTCTTCATGTGACATTGTTGCTTGCAAAAATCAATGGAGAGATGCAATTCTTCCCTCTCCCAAAGAGCAGAGGAACGAATTCTGGTTGAGCAGAGGTAACTGTCTCCCTATATCCTCAGCCTCCGGATCAGATGCCTTAGAAAAGCATGGTTTAATCCCGCATGTCCAAGGTTTCCCTGGTCCTTAGGCAGCAATTAGCTGTGCTGGTGCATTTTTGTGGCATATGTGGTGGGTTTTGCATCTGCCAAATCATCAGGTGGTGTAAAACAGTTAAATTTTAACTGGACTGTCATTACAAAGGCTTTGTAGTAAGTTTTACTGGGAAATGAGCTCCATGACTGTTACAAGATAAAGGTACTGGTATCAGTGTGCCTACCGCTATCCAAGAATCCCTGTTATTCGTAACAGGGTCGTGCCCTCTGACATGTCTTAATTATGTGGGAGTTCCTCATCCTCCCTTCAAATATTTATCTCTTGTGTGCAGGCGGGTTGCGTTTTTTTCCATATTGGTATAGATCCGTAGCTGAGCCTCTGGCCAGATACTCACCTCAGATACAGGGGAGGTGCTCTGAAATTAGTGTTGGTATTTCCGAGATTAAAAATCAGCTGAGACAGAACAATGCTGGAGAGTCTCGGATGAGATTTTATGCAATGTGGAGGCATCTCCAGCCTGGAATGCCTTTCATTCCAGTGAAATCTTTGACTCCTATCAAGTAGGATGCCCTTTCCAGTTTGACCCATGATACCATTAGTAGGCATCTAAGGGTTTCCACTTTATCTAAGGAAATGCATAATCAGAGGGGAGGAGAAGTTAAAGAAATCCATGCCTACACTTGACTCATACAAAGTCTATTTTTATCGTATTCAATCAGGAACAATCAGACACTGAGAGGAGACGCAGATGAATTTGCATGATCAGACTTCTGTGTCTTAAATGTTAATTAAAAGTTATTTTAAATTTGCCTACTGTGCAGAACTTGTTTTTATAGTGGCCCATGTAAGGGAAATATTATTTCATAGGGCTGAAGTGCTTATGATTAGTTGAGTTAGTTGAGCTTGTCAATTCTTGGGAAAACCTGCCTGGCAATCAATCTCTTTAAAAAAAAAAAAATCTATTCAAGTTCTTTAAGCTCCTGAGCCTTAGGAGGTCTTATTTAAAGCTACTTTAAAATTTGCCCTTTGGCAGTGCTTTGAGAATCCTCTCTTCCAAGGCTGAGTCCAGTGGAGCGTGTTGTAAAGAGGCAGCTCTGGGACTGCATCCCGATGCCCACTGTGCTGCCTTGCTGGCTAATCTTGGCACTGATTCTCATTAGGAACAGCTCTAAAGGTTTAGGAGTGGCGTAGTGGGCATGGACAGGCACTTGCCAGCTCATAGCACCCAGACAGTGTTGGCTCTTGTGGGCCTGGGAAAGGCAATTTGGCTGTGAACTTAAAGCAGAATAGATGGTACAGAAAAACACCGTGCGTAGAAGTGCTTACAGTCCAGCAGAAAGGGGTTTGTTGCTGGATAAGGTTAATCTAGTTGCAGTGCATTTGGCTGATTGGTGGAGGAACAAATACTTGTTGCAAGTATATTGGAAAAGTTGAGCACCATGTACCTAATTTCCCAGTGTAAAGACTAAAGCTGTGTATGTAGTTGCCCATTCAGATCTCACGGTCCCCATCGTTACACCTGTACCATTTAGAAAGTCTACAGTGGCATTTGAATATAGATTAGCCTGGATGCTACAGTGTAAGACCATCAAAATGATGCCCGTGGCATAATTCAGAGGCAGCTTGTCACAAGAGGCAGAAATCAAGGTGAACAGCACCAGTCAGAGCTGGCAAGGGGAGAGACCTAATACCACGGTGAGCGAATTTATAGGACTGCATTGTTTTACAGCTGAAAATAAACCAAGGAGTTCTGTACAGTCCTGCAGACAGGATTCACCGTAAAAAATCAATTGTGCTTTCATGGAAAATCCCAGGTGACTGTGTTCACTTGCAATTTTCCAATCAAACCGAAGCTCAGCTGAGCTACAGAGTAAAGCTTGGGCTGTTACAGAGCTGTCATCATCTGACCAAAATAAGTTATTATATTCATGTGAATCAAATATCCCCAGCAGCATTTGGGTACATGAGCATCTACCCAATTCTGTGTATGTTTTGATTAAATATATAGTTGGTGAAGTCTAAAGACTGCAAATTAGCTTATTTTTGCTAAATAAGAATTCAGTGCTCGTAAATCGGAATGGGCTTTCTCCCTCTCGTTATGTTTCAGGTCGTTATGAAAACCTTTGTTGTGAGGAATGAATTAGACTAAGGATGTTAGGTTAAGGAGTAGCAGTAACATACAGGGAGGGAACGAGTAGGAACAATATTCTTTCTTCCTATCCTGTTCTGGAGAAAACAACCTTCTCCATGTCTTAATGAAAAGAGCATCAGACCCTTTTGTGATTTGTCTTAAGTCTTTGCACGGGTGGTAGTGTATGACAGAAAGGATGAAATGCCTTCAAGAGTACTTAGCGTAGGCCGCAAGATGGATAAGTAGATACCAAGGTGTATATGTACAAATACACGAATATAGATAAGCGTGTAGCTAGGTTCAAAGCATAGATTGATACCGATACAAGGCAAACGGTCATCAATAATCTCCAAGTCTCTGTTCCCAAATAAATACTGATTTATGTGAATTATTATGTTACATTGTGTGGGTATGTGTGCATTGATATAAAAAACGTGGTCTCCTTGATAGAAGTCTCTTACTAATAGACTTCATTAATCAAAACCTGAATTTACAGTGTCTTATTTTGTTTATTTTCTTTCAGTGCATTCATTTTCAAATTATCACCAAATTAATCATGGGTAGTACTTTAAACCAACTGCCATTTGGTGAAACAGCTCTGGTTCCTCTCCATTACACTGAGCGTTAGTTATTAAGACCCATTTCGAGGCTCTGTTTAGCCTGATTCTGTCCTGAATCTAATTGGAATCAACTAGATTCTTCTTTGTAAATGGGTCAGTCACACAGAAAAAAAACATAAAATGTAATCTTGAGATTGCGGGGGAGAAAAAGAAAAAAAGAAGATAATTTTATTTCTCTTCATTGATACCTGCCTGGTGGTTAAAAGAAGGATTAAAATGAGGTCATTAAACTTTCCTCAGAGACAAAACCCAGACCTCAGTGGTAATATGATTAATCAAATATAAAAGTGAAGCTACCCTGAATGAATAACTCATTTTTATAAAATATCTAATTACTGAAATGTCGTCTGCTGCAGAAAAAGAAGGGGGGGAAATTAATTGCAATAACAATTCAAGAAGATAAAGTTTTTCTGAATTAGGTCTACACAAGAAGCTAAATTGAGTTGATTAAGTAATTTTGGTTTCAGGAACACCCTTGATGGAAGTTAGTAGTAATGAATTTTTCAGAGCTCAGAGTTTAAAATTGCCAAAGACTAGTGGTTTAAAAAATAGGAACGATAGTTTCATTACAGATTTCAATTTTCTGTCACCAAAAAAAAAAAACTAATATTAAAAAAAAAAAAAATACTCAATTGGTCTCTCTCTCATTGGACATATGTACTGCTTGGTGTAAAATCAAGGATATCACCTCCTGTCTCAATGCTAGAGTGTGCAATTAGAGATACAGCCCCGCATGGGAGGTTAAGCCTGCGGTGCTGCTCATGCCTTGCTTCTCAGCGCATTAAATTGTTGAAGTCCAGGAGTTCGGCACAACCTCTGTGGCTGCAGCTCTTGGGCACGTGTGCCCACCACTAACATGTACAGCACGACGCTCGCCTTTCTTTGAGGTAGCTATCAGTAATGGGGTTGAGTAGCACGTGCGTATCCATCATTTGTTTTAACAATTGATTTTTCTACCCTGCTGTTTTGCTGCTTTACACAGTCAGCTTAACGTTATTTAAACACAGAAGATACCTGTATGCTGGCAAGACCACCCTGACTCACGCCATGTGACAGCACCTATCCGCTCTCACTTGCCATAACTCATTAGTCATGAGCCTTTTCATCTGCAGCATTTGGCAGTGCTCTGTCTCCCTGTGCAGTGCCTAAGCAGCAGGGAATTCTCTCCTCCTTCTCTGTGGTGTGTATGGGATCTGGAGGTCTGTGGACCCCATCTCCAGACTGTTGCCTTCTTTAGGGCTGTGGAGGAATTGCTCGGTGAGAAAGAGGTGCCAGGGCATTTGTCAGCTACGTGTGCCACAAGGTATGACACTACCAGGTATTGGTGACAATCTCCATGGTGAAAGGAAACAGCTACTAAGGAAAACACTTCATACTGTGTGATGTGACGTGACAGAAACCACCCTGGTCTCCACCACCCAATATGCGTGTGGGGGTTAGATGCCATTCCCATGATCTCTGGTGTCAGTCAAGGTAAAATTTCAAGGAGAAATCAGACATTAATGCTCCCATATCTCACTTATCTGCTCACACCAGCATTCTATGCTAATATTTGTCTGTAGCATTTCTCTCAAATTTGGATTTTTTTTTTTTTTTTTATTAGAGTATATGCCTCTTTCTGCTTTTGGAGATGTGTTAAATATCCTAATTCTCCTCCAGAGCCCAGAGCTGGTCATGGAAGGCCCCATTCAGTTGCCTGAATGTAAACCCCCAGCACTGCCCAGGGGGGTCCCTGGTTAGGCAGGATGGTCCACACAGGCCTGGCAGGTACATCACATTTGTCAGACGTCCCAGGCAAATACCCATTTGTAGTAGATTATTTCATTATCTTAAAAGTCCACAGCATCTCGGGCACTGATACAAGGCTGAGAAATTTAAATATATTTTGTAACTCTATTATTGCAAGGCACTGAAATAAATCCCCTTCTGAAGTTGGCTAACTTCCTTGGGTCGGCAGGCTTTTAATTCTTCAATATTCTGTTGCCTTGAAAGGAGTTGCTTCCAGGGGATGTCATTTTAAGAGGATATATATCTGGAATTTCATTAAGCACATTTCATTTATGAAATCTGTAGTGACATACATACAGTGGGCGGGGGGAAAAGAAGATTTAGCAAAGGATTTGGTGGTGCTGTTAGTTTTCTCTTATCCAATATTTCTAACGGTCCAGGATGTCTTCAAGCTCCCCAGTTGTAGAAGGGGTGAGAACAACCAGAGTTAAAATCAGAGAGGATGGTTAGATGGTTTCACATAGGGGATTTTTTTGGGGCATGGTAGAGGTTTTCAAACTGTTCAGCTTAGTGCCAGAGTGTGTTTTAATTGCCAGAAAATGACAGAGTATAAGTAGAAACATTTTCCTTCCTATATAGAATCATAGAATCACCAGGTTGGAAGAGACCCACCAGATCATTGAGTCCAAACATTCCTATCAAACACTAACCCATGTCCCTCAGCACCTCATCCACCCACACCTTAAGCACCTCCAGGGAAGGGGAATCAACCACCTCCCTGGGCAGCCTATTCCAATGCCCAATGACCCTTTCTGTGAAGAATTTTTTCCTAATGTCAAGCCTGAACCTCCCCTGGTGGAGTTTGAGGCCATTCCCTCTTGTCCCGTCCCCTGTCACTTGGGAGAAGAGCCCAGCTCCCTCCTCTCCACAACCTCCTCTCAGGTAGTTGTAGAGAGCAATGAGGTCTCCCCTCAGCCTCCTCTTCTCCAGGCTAAACACCCCCAGCTCTCTCAGCCGTTCTTCATAAGGCCTGTTCTCCAGCCCCTTCACCAGCTTCGTTGCTCTTCTCTGGACTCACTCCAGAGCCTCAACATCCTTCTTGTGGTGAGGGGCCCACAACTGAACACAGGATTCACGGTGTGGTCTCACCAACGTAGGTATATAGTATATACAGGTATATAGTGTTTCCCTCTTTTCTTTAACCAAATATCCTCCCATTTCTCACTGCATTTTTCTCTGCTACATCTACTTTGACTTTCCTGTTATAAATGAAATTTCAGCAAGAAGCCTGTTTCTCCTGGCAAGTCTGATGAATTACACAGCATTTAATTTAGTCTTCATCCTGTGCTCCAAATTACTGTAAGCAGGCAGGCATGCATTTTTCTGTACCACCAGACTTTAGGGACTCCATCCAAAGCCGAGCTCGGAAGGACGGGTTTCCTCTGCTTACTTCGGGGCAGTGCTGCAGCTGAAACATCTGGGTTTTCCTGCAGACTGGAGAGGCTCTTCAGCGTCTCCCTGCAACATGGAGACACATCCCCAACTCCTGATCCCCTTTCCCATAGAGAAACCACAGCACAGGGGAGCAGATGGGGGACCCACAAACCTCCGTATGGGTACAAGCTATCACCTTAGAAACAGGCATTGCCACTGGCATTTTATGTAGCGGTGAGGATATAAAAAATTTGCCATCAGGGCACCAGCTCAGAAAATCACAGCTTTAAAACACAGCAGCAGCACTTTTACAATGGAACACACGCTTCAGTGCCTTTCTCCTACAAGGATACTCTGTCCGGTCAGGAACCTTGTTTATGACCAAACCTTGTAGGTTTTCCAGTGCTTGATTGTGGTGTTCAAGTGTAGTCATAAAAAAACCCCAGTCCCTCTTGGTGCTAATTCTGAGCCTAATCTGGAAACAACAGAGATTTCAATTGCAGTGCAGAGGAGGTTTGAGCAGGGGTCAGCATACAGGCTGGTGGAACTAGTCTACCCAGGAAACTTGTTAAAAATCTCAATAGCAGGATTATAGCTTACATAAAAAATTCAGTTTCAGTGCTCTTAAAATTCTCTCTTTCCCAAATATCCATCTTCGCATCCCAAAGGCACACGAGCAGCTTTTATATGCCTTAAAATCTGAAAAAAAAAATTGAATTAAAAACTCATCACGGGGAGTGGACAGTTAATAAGAAAATCCTAAACCAGACTTATCAGCTTAAGACTTTTCTTTATGAAACTTTATTACAGGTGTCTGAATTGAAACATGCTCTCTATACACATTTCACCAAGGCATACAGAATCAGACCTGTGGAGGACATTTTGCTCGCTTAGGAACTGACCTCCATCACACGGTATTTTTGTCAGGCTGGTTTACGTGTGCATCGGGAAAAGTGCATTTTCAAAATTTTGCTCAAAACAGTGTGGTTGTTTGCTACTTTACAGTTTGAAGAAAGAGAAGGAAATTTAAGGATTGAGATTCCAACAAGTGAGTGACTTTAAAAGAAGACATGTTTTTTTGAGAATAGTGTCTAGCATTGCAGGTGGAAAGCTCTCCTCTTGCCCTGCTGGGGAGATGGAGGACACCAGCACTGCTTTGGCTATTCAAGGAGGTCAATGTGTTGAACCACTGTTGGCCTTTGAGATGATGAAGCTTCACATCTGGTTGTTCTTTTGGCCTGTTTTTTCCCACCTGTACAAACGTATTCAGGTTCCTCAGTTGAAGCTGGTGTGGGGCAGAGCCATGCTGGTGATGCAGCTCATCCCAGCACATGGTTCTCTGCCAGCCTTCCCATTTTGGAGCTTTTCCATCTCAGTAGCTTAGCAGGGATCACAGAGCTACGTGGCAGTGCACTGGGGAGATCAATAGACTAATCCAGACTGACCTAATGGATTTATCCAGTAGCACATGAATTAATGACGTTCTCAGGATCCTGCCCCAGTCCAGGCAGGTGAGAGCAGGACTCAGCCCCAGCACCAGTTCTACAACTACCTCAGAAGACCTGGGCAAGCCACTTAGCCCTTAGTTGTGTAGCCAGAGGGAAGCATAGGGCTGTCAACCGCTGTAAAGCAACCACGTATGTGTGCAAGAATGTTTTATTATAGATATATATGTATATAAGTTCTTTTTCTTTAAAGAATGAGGCTTTGTAGGCAGTTCCAGCTGTTTCAAAAATCTCTGCCTCTATTTAAAAGATAGCATTACTAATTACACCTGACAATCAAATCATCTGCAGAAAGGTATCAGCTACCTTTTCCTGCTGTTCATTCTGTAGGCAAGAAACAAAGATATGTTAGACAAGAGAGCAAATGAAATGTTCAAAGGCTTCTTGTCTAAAACTGGAAAATAAAAGGCTGTGCTATCAGATCAGAATTTTAACATATACTGTTTCCACTGGCTCCCAAGATAAAATCTCTTATTGTTGAGTATAACCATTGTTAAAGGTCACTGTTGCAAAGGCTACATCATTTAGACGAGATGAGATCCCATTTTGGATAAATTCACAATTTTTCTTCCTAACAAGGAGATAGTATCAGGATTTGAATGTACAAGAGTGCTGGGTTACAGATTAAAGGCTTTTATGTTCTGGAAACCACGCTATGCCAGATTTCTTGAGTTTCAGTGAGACATGCAAGTCCCCAAAGTCAAGTAGGTTGATTAAAGTGCTTCTTTATAGCCTTTGAAATACAGATAAAGTACAACTTTCCTACACGGGGTTAATGTAGAATTTTTTTTCTTGACAAGGCTATGTGCCTTTCCAAGGACAGAATTTTAATCTCTTTTTAAACCTTTCATACGAACATTGTAGAAAGCTCCTTTGTGTTCTAATGCATTTTTATAAAATATCTAAATTTCTATGCAAACTTCGAACTTCTTTTCATACGATATATTTATCTGGAAATGGTTATCTTGCAGCAAAGTAGTGTCTTATGCCATCATTTCTGTGGCATTTTTTCATACTATCACAAGAATGTAAGATCTGATATGGGAAAAAAAATTAGTGCTCATTGTCAGACATGCAAACTTCTTTTTTTGATTTAATATCCTTTTAGTATTACGTGCTCTTGTCTCTGAACTCCTGGCAAGTAGTCTCAGAGTCTTTGAACCAAGGTGAAACCAGCACGTTCCTTCTTCACGCCAGGGTCTGAAATGAGAGCTTCTGAAAGAAAGGGTATTGCTTTCTTCTCTTCTCTTTGGCTTTGACTTTGTATTTGAAAAGGAAATTTGGTAATTTCTTACAAAACTAGTCATGATTTGAGGTTCTGAAAACATAACACCAATAGAGACTACACCTAGAGCCAGTGGCTGCCGTCAGCTGCAGGAGAGTGATGGGTATTGTCTACAGCCCATCGAAAGATCCAAGGCACAAAAGTTTAGGGCTTGTATTGTTTTTCAGACTCATCTGGCAGGAGTGAAAGCAGCTCATTGAATCACAGAATCATAGAACAACCAGGTTGGAAGAGACCCATCGGATCATCGAGTCCAACCATTCCTATCAAACACTAAACCATGTCCCTCAGTACCACCTCAACTACCCCGAGACTGTCCCAAGAACATTCCGAAATGAGTAGTTCTTTAATAAACTGTGAGTAGGAAATGGACACCTCAAAATCTGACTTGCGCACAAGAAATGGTTGACTTTAGGTAGATTTTGTGAGGTTTTGAGTGAGTTTGTGGTCTCTGCTGCACAACAGCAGCGGTAGAGTGAGAACCTGGAGATGACTGTTCAGCTGTCACAGAAGCTGATAGCCACGTCGGACCCGTGCGGCGTAGAGGGGGTTTGATAACTTGCAGACCTAGTACAGTCATCCGTACAGCAAATGATATTGGAAATTAAAGGTCAGAGAATTGATAGTAAGGCTTAAGAAAACAGCAATTAGGCTGCTAGGAAGGAAAACTAAATTACCGGGAGTAGGAGTAGGGGCTAAAAAAGAGAAAGATTATTGATCGAAATATCAAGTTGGCAGATACACAGAGTACAGTCTAGAGGTTTTTTACACCTCTGGGTTTACTCAACCCCCACAATAAAAAATGCAGACCTATAAAGATGAAATAAGAAGCAATCAATTAGGATGGCATTTGCTTGTTTCCGTGCTGCAGCTGGGCAGGCACATCACAATTAATGATTTATTAGGAGATTTTTGTCTTTTTTTTTTTCCACTTTACACAGATTGGTGCAACCAGACTGCAGTTATTTGTTAATTTGTCTGCTATTCAAGCATCTTTGTTAAATATTGCGCAGAAAAGGTAAACAGTTGGCTGGGATGCCAGCACTTGGTTGGGAACGTGCCCTTTGGCATGGAGGAGCTGTGGGTTGGTGTTCAGGCTAGGTGCCTGTTCACACAGCTTGCATAGGCAAATGCAGCCCTTTGCATGCTGGATTCCCCAGCTGCAGGTCACCTCGAGCGCGCTGCATACTGGGGTAGCCCCATTCAGGGATGGGACACCCCACACCACGTGCACATGTGTGCTCACTCACTCTCCTTTCAGTTTCTCTCAACCCTGGGGACCAAGAGAGAAGATGTAGAAGTTTGCAGCTGTCATAACTGTCAAGGGAAGGGCTCAGAGGCTAATAGGAGGACCAAGATGCCCTTATTTTAATGTGTTAATCCATAACTGTAGGTCATGAAGCACTATTTCTGTAGGTAGTTCAGCCCTCATAAACTACTTATAGAATCATAGAATCACCAGGTTGGAAGAGACCCACCAGATCATCGAGTCCAACCATTCCTATCAAAATCAACCATTCCTATCTTCTGTCTGTAGGAAATGTTGCATCATCATTAGCAAATCGTGGCGAGAACACAAAAATCTTTCCTGCAGACATTCATGTGAACAAGTCTTTGCTTTCACAGCTTTTTTAGTAAAACGAGAAAAAAAAAAAAAAAAAGTAAGAACATTGGAAAAGAGCAATTCTCTTTAGAAAGGATCCTGGATAATTATCTTTGTATTCATCCATCTCAATTCCACACCTCCCTAGGAGTGGCTGCAGTGAGCTAATTGGTTTTACTCTGCTGTGTGTGGCTTCTCCGCCTAGACTCCAGATGCGTTGAACGAAGTCAAGTCATTGCGTGAATTCATCATTTGTCCCCTCACATTCATCCCTTTCTTCTGCAGAATGATAGTGCCTGTGTATTTATATGCTGCTAGGTACTGGGTGAGGTGAAAGACAAACTCCTAGATTATCCAATTTTAGTATAATCTGATGTAACCTGAATGCAATCAGAATGAATTACTGCCCTTCCACCAAGACTGGCCAGCTCCGGGGGAAGGAGAGAAGGGCTTTTGCCAGCACAGGCTTTATGGGAGGGAAGAAAAAAAGACACTAAAGAATTTAAGAACGTGCCAGGTTCAGAGCGAATCCTTATCTAAGAAGGGAAGCAAAGTGTGTAACCGTCAGCCACAGAAATCCTCGTGCCTGATTTTTAAAAAAGCACACTGGAAATTAAGAACTTCAAATGCAACAATTGAAAGTGAAGCTAAATGAATTACAAGGGAATATGAGTAAGTGCTACACGCACAGGTCAAGCACTGCTTTATCAGTCTTATGTTTATTCCAGCGGCTCCTCCGTTGCCCATTGTTTTACCTTGTTTGAATAGATATGCTTCTCTTTATTTGAAAATCAATTGTAATTGTATGAAAGAAAAAATACAGCACAGGGAATGCTGCAAAGCAGCACACTGAAAGATGGCATTGTTCATTATCCTAAATTACTTCAGGATAGGGAGGGAATGACATTAAAGAGTGGGTAGCTTTGAGCTGCCATCCTTCCTTTGGCGGATGTAATTTAATGTCATTATTTAATTTTATTAAAGGTAGAGACAACTGTGGACAATACACATTACAGCATTTACTTATTCTGATGATAGTGGGGGGGTGTTAGAAGGGAGAGAGACTGCTACATTTTGGATTCCCAGTAACTAGTGATCTGTAGCTGATGAAAGGCATTCTGTTATGGTGCTTCCCTCCAAGATTTGCTTCTTAACCTGAATAGCTTTGGAAGGCTCCTTTGATTCCAATGAACTTAATCTGCTCTCAGCAGAACAGTATAAATACTTTACAGCATAGTAGGCAACATCCACCCTCAATGCTACTACATGGGACTGATCATTCCCTAGCTACACACAGAGTCATTGGGCATTGGAATAGGCTGCCCAGGGAGGTGGTTGAGTCACCTTCCCTGGAGGTGTTTAAGGCACGGGTGGATGAGGTGCTGAGGGACATGGTTTAGTGTTTGATAGGAATGGTTGGACTTGATGATCCGGTGGGTCTCTTACAACCTGGTTGTTCTATGATTCTACACCTAACATACTTCAACGACAACTGGATGAACTCCTGGATTGCTCAGTATATACCAAGCATTGTGGTTTTTACTCTCATGGAAACAGACTGTTGTGGTCTTTCTCCAGGTTTTATACTGAGATGTGCTTGTGTGTTTATAATTTTAATCGTGCCTCATATTTTTAAAATATGTCTTGTAGTAAACTTGATTGCTACAGGCTGAAAATGGATGTTGTGATGGCTTTTACAGAAGCTGCTGCAAAATCTGTTGGTGATTGTGTGGGATTTTTCCATGTAACCCAAACTCATTGACAGTTACCTGGGTTGTGATCTACTGAAGGTAGAGGAACCTATAGGACTGACCATTTAAATGTCTTGAATACAACTGATGGTTTGCTCTTGATAGGTTAATTCCATTTAGTTCCGTAAAGCATAAGCTCAGTAGTAATGGATGAAAAGCTGTGGTTCTAGCTGAAAGATCTGTTTGCCCAAAGCGCTTAACTCCTTTGAAATTACAGTGCGATACCTTGCTGTCTCCTAAAAGAGACTGGGGGCTCATCAACTTGTCATTGCTGGCATGCTGTACAACATTAATTTAATGTAATGGGCGATAACTAATGTGGATTTAGTAAGAGACAATCCTGCTTAACTAATCTCGTCGAGTTCCTTTGAGCAGGTTTCAGACAAGGTTGGTAATAGGAGTGTACATATGACATAATCTAATGGATTTTTCAAGAGGCTTTTGATAAATTTCCATGTGATATTTCCCCTGCTTAAACTGTGTGCTGCAGAGATTCCAAATTGAGCGAGAGAATGGGTAAAAAAAAATGAGTAAAATTGTGGGAAATAAAGAGAAGAGAAGAGCTGTAGCATGGAACTAGAATTATCCTGCAGCTTCCCACTGTTCTTCCCCACTACTCAGTATGGCTGGAAAGAGATACCATCTGCATTCACTAATGAAAACTTGTTTAGGACAGGTGCATAACAGAAAAGAGGGCAAAGTGCCATTTAGGATACCACTAAAGGGCAAATATAAATTTACATTAACATAAGGCAGATTGAATATTTTTGCTGCCAGTGGTGGAATAAGATATACCAAATATAAGCACAGATAACTGAAAGACTCCAGTGGATGGCTATGGGGTAGGAGTTGAAAGGGACTCTTATGCCAACGAAGGAATGATTTATTATAATTTACATAACCTGGCATTTGTGCGCACCGAAGGCCAGATTTTCAGAAGTGCTCAGCTCTTGCAGTTTGGGGCCAGAATTTCAGTTACAGACTCCGAGCCAGCCATTCCCATCGTTTCCCCAGTGTTTAATTTGCCATATGTCAATCAGAGCACTGATTCGCAAGTACTGCTAATAGGTGATGCTGAGAGATGAGGGCAGTTAAAAATTTGGGACTGCGTCTAACTGGCAGCTTTTGAACCCCAAGCACGGGAAGTATTCACAGACCAGGATCCCCAACCAGCCGTATGATAGATCGAGGACTGGAAGGCAGAAAAGAATGCAGCTAATGTGTAAGGATTTGCCTAAACTGGACAAGCTCGGTGAAAATCAGTGCTAAATGAGAGAATTAAGCACCAGAAAAGGCTGTGGCAAAATCACAAGGAACACTTTAAATAATGAGACAGAATAAAATCAAGGGCAAGAAAGAAAGAAAATGAAACAAAATCGTTGGAGAAGCAATAAAATGCTATCACTGCAATGTGAGTGAGGTAAAATACCTCAGGTTAAAGGGACATAGTCATCCTAAAAAAAAAATCACATTTTAGCCTGCGATTTTTACCTGCTGTTGACAATTAACTCTGATTGCTGTAACTGAAAGAGAATATCAGAAACAATTTTTGTTCATGTACTTTGAGGATTTACTGGAACTTGGACAGCGTCTGGGTGGTAGTGGATTTGTTCTCCTTTGGGCTGGGAGGTGAGGCAGACTTTGAAAGGCTTGGAAAAACATTCAGAGGTAAAAAATAGGAAAACTAGAAGCAAGAAAGGTTTGCATTGCTCATAGTCCTCTTCATGGGGCTGATACCCCAGTCGATTTGCTGATAAAGGGGAGAGGGGACATAGCCATGAGGACCTACAGGACACTCCCACCATGACTGCTTCTGTCTTCTATTTGCAGTATTCAGGAGAAGTTCCTGAGAACAGAGTGGAGGTCGTGGTGGCAAATCTGACGGTAATGGACCGGGACCAGCCTCACTCTCCCAACTGGAATGCCATCTACCGAATCATCAGTGGAGACCCCTCTGGCCACTTCACCATCCGGACAGACCCTGTCACCAATGAGGGCATGGTAACCGTTGTGAAGGTAAGGAGAGAACCAAAGCAAACCCACACTGAGCACCCTTTCAGCTAGCCAAGGGATTGCCAGAAGACACAAGTCTGTGGTTATTTTGTGAATTCTCTACCTGGGAAAACAAGTGCTCAGAGCTGTTGTTTCCCGTCTCTCTCTGTGCAGATGTTCTGAAATTTTTACTTCAAGTATACACTACTGGTTCTCAGTTTCCCAGTTCAGCCCAGCTTGCCATAAACTCTCAGACACAGAAAGCATCTTCCAGCATCTGAGCTTGGCTCCTGCATCCTGCTTCTCCTTGGCTTTTTGAGCACTGTAAGAAGGAGCGGTACCTGGTCTCTGCAGGTTTGGGGCAGAGACTGCACCTTCTCCTTTTTGAGTTAGAAAACTCCTCCTTAGCTGTGAATCAGGAGTAGTACTGCTCTGCAGGGGATCAGTCAAGTGACCCTGTATGAAAGCAGGGAGTGCGGGAGAGATTACAGGAGGACTGAATTTCTTGGTAACAGAACGAAAGGGGAGATTTTCCTCAGACTGAGTTGCTTGGCAGAAAAAAAGTTGGAGCAGTTCTCTTTTGCTAGTATCAAAAGCGGTAAACAGAGAGCATGGGCCAGATCCTGGGGTCAGAATAGCTCCACTTAAGGGAAAGACACTCCACAGGTTAGATCAGCAGAGGGTCTTGTTCAAAGATTCTGAAAAATAAGACTGTAAATATCCACCATTCCTTCTTCCCTCCATCCATTCCCTTAAGCTTTAGGAGAGCAGGAACCCTCAAGATATCTACAGCAAGTATCAAATTCTGTTTTCCTCCTTGCCTCATAAGAAAATGACTTCATGTTAATTTGAGTGTTAACTTCCCATTGAGTTGCTGAGGTCAGCAACCCAGGCAGTGAATGCTTTGCAGTCATTACACACACCCAGAACATAACCAGATCCATTCAGCATCCATGGAAAATCTTCCCAAATGAGGTACCTATCGATGCTCCTTCTGACTACCAAAAAAGCGAAGGCGTTGTGAACAGTCTCCTGTGATCAGTAGTTCACACAACGTGCGCTGTGCACTGCACCTGAAATGGGTAATATCTGCTGGGGTGGACAAAGGCTACATCTCTTGATAAGCCTGTCCTTCTCTAACAAGAAGTTTCAATCAACAACTTTGGATGAAACAGTAACGAGCAATGTGATGTAACAATGTTCTGTGTTGAAAAAAAGAGCCCCACTCCCTCGTAGCTAATGAGATGCCATCATTCTTAATAACTTACAGTTTGGATATTAGGAAAAATGACATCGGAGAAATGCCAATGAGGTTGGGATGGTAGGAACGTGTGAGCTTGTCCTGTTCCCTGACCCTTAGGCTACAAATGTGTGTGTGCAGCTGCCACTTTGCTGAAACTTTGCGAGAGCCATCATCTTACCTGCTAGATGGTATTTTAGGAGTGTCCTTTTATTTATCACTCTTTATTGCTCTGTATAATGACACTTGACGGCCTTGACTAGTGCTATGTTCCAAAATCTCTTCAAGCTTAGGAGTAGTTCTGGAGTTCTATATGGATGCATATATGTGTGTGTAAGCATACACACACGTATATTCTGCTGAAACAGAAAACATTCAACAGACTAAAATGCAACAATTGAACTTTGGTGACATCAGCAGCCTGTCTGAAACCAAAATGCAACATTTCCACTCCGAGCAGGGGAGGACTCCTTACTCTTTATCTATTCAAGTGTCACAACTGTACTTTAAAGGCACATCAAAGTGAACAACGGGGGACTTAGATGATCATCACTGCTACACAAGGATTCTGCATAGTGAACTATCTCTTATTTAGGATTTGCAGGCAAGAAGCTGGGCAGGTTTGTCAAGACACCGTCGATGCTGGTGTTGACTTTGCACTGCTGTGTAACCCCCAGTGATCACAATGAAGAGAACCATGTGCAAATCCCGTCTTCTCAAGCTGAGCTCAAAGCTTGAAATTGCCTTGAATGTCTGCAGCATGTAACCTCACCTGATCCTCCTGGGCACCCAGAGTTTCTTACCCTTATCAAGCTGGGAGGCCTTTTGGCATATTTTCAGCAAGGAGAATGAGTGAAATTGCTTGTGATTAAATTTTCATGGTGAAGAAGAGAAGACTCTTAGGATTCCACCTACTTCTTTGAAATATTTTGTTCTCCGTTAATAAATGAATATGCTTAAAGGTTTGGGGAATGTACACACGTCAAACTGGGTGGCTGGTCAGAGCTTGTTCTTCGTGGTGTGGTAACAGTCTGTTGCTGGTTTGATCCTCATGCAGATTGAAAACACTGGTGGAAAATTAAGTCAAGTGACAAAGTTTTTATTTATAGACCCTTCATGACTGGATTTTCCTGTGTCTTTTTGAAACCACTTGTACTTAACTCCCCAATGCTGCGAGCCAAGTGGTTTACATCTAGGCTATGACAGTCACGGAAACAACACAGAGAAGGGTATTCCGTGAAGAATCCCATCCCTTCAGCAGCATTTTGGGGGCCAGAAATGAAAGGCTGGAAATACTTCCAAACCAAGAAGCCCTTTGGAGTTCAGATGATGCTCGTGAGAGCCATTTTGCAGCCTTTCTCAGCAAAACCCCATCTGCAACTCCAGTGCATTCGCCAGAAGTGTAACATTTTCTTTTTGTGTTTGAGCATTTCCAAGTCATGTAACCTTTCCAAGACCCTCATCTTCAAAGAAAGTCTTGATCAAGGGGAGAAAGAAACTTCCCACTCAGATGAGGCACCACAGAGTCTTGAGACAATCTCCAAGAGCAGCAGTGTCTGCCCCGTGGCTGCTGGCTAAGTAAAATGTTATTATAAACTCTGCATGGATCAGAGCTGTGAATTTATAATGGAGATGACTCTGGAGCTTCTGTTATTATTTAGCTCAACAATAATATAAGGCAAATTTGTTCCCTTCAGTTAAAAGTACCTTGAGAAAAGGAGGACACGTGGCAAGCCCTTGGTTTCACTCTGCTGCATCCAGGTCAGAGAGGCTACCAAAGGAGGAGGATGTGCAGCATCTCCAGAGAGATGTTTCAAAGCCGTTTGTGCCAGATCTGCCACTGAACGTCCAACAAGGGGTATCAGCAAATGTGAAACTTTTTAATTTCATGTCACATACTTCTGGGACTTGAAATTAAAAAGTAGGCTGCAGTCCAGTACCTCCTTCTCCAGATGTAGTGGTTCCGTGTGGTTTTGCTCCTGCTGCTGGACTGATGAATATGCTGCATTTTCAGTGAGATGCATGGAGATCACAGAATCAGTAGGCTGGTAAAGACCCACAGGATCATCGAGTGCAACGATTCCTGTCAGTCACTAAGCCATGCCCCTCAGCACCTCATCCACCTGTCTTGATGGAAGAGTTTAGTGTAGTATGAGGAACCTGGTGTGTTATGTGCACCATCTACTCACAGGAAGGCATCTTTAGGGAGCTGAAGTTTGAACTGTCCTGGTAGAAATTGCTCATTATGATGTGAAATAAGTTCTACTGTGGCTGCAAGAGGCTCCTGTCCCACTGGGGACAACAGCACAAACACTGGCATGAATACATGTTCTTGATTTTACCTTATTTTCAACAAAACATGTGAAATGGAACTCAGATGAGCACAGAGGGGAAGGGTGAAGATTGGCTCTCTTGCAGACTGGAGCATGGTGGATCTTGTGCTACCACTTGCCATCACTGATGCCTTCAGGGACAGTCTGTGGGATGGGCCCCACTGGGAGATCCTGGTCCAGCCCCACTCCCTGCCCTGCTGTTCTGCGGCCGCCATTTTGTTGCTCCCAGAAGAGAGATAAAGAAGCTGAGTGAGCAGCTTCTTTGGAGGATTAAAAACACTCCCTTGCATCAGGTCATATCCTAGCAGCTCTGTGTGTGGTCAGTGTGTCCAGTGCATCATCATGCAGGGAGCCCAGTACCACAGTTGCCCCTCGAGCTGCTCAGATCAGTCCCCCCAGCTCCATCCGAGCCCTTCAAGGGAGGAAGGTACAGACTGGCTGTGAGCAAGGTTAGTAAACAGGCAAGCGCACACACACTCACACACACACACAAAAAAAAAAAGAAGACTGGAGGAATATAAATTAGAGGAGTGTGAAAGAAATTGAGGAAATGCATTAGTCAAATTGTTTCAAGGCCTTGACGAGTGTTTAAATGGGAACTTTTACCTTGCATCTTTTTTGAATGCGGTACAAGTCCATAAGTCAGTGCTGGTGGGTGTACTGGGAATCTTTATGCTTCCTTTTATTTATTAAATGTTGGCCCTGCCTGTCAGGAAACCATTTAGCAATAGGAACATTTGCACTTCAATCGAATAGAGATTCCACCGTTTTACCTTTTGCCCCTGAAATTTGTTTCTCTCGTGTAGCCTCCTATGATTTGATTTCTCTCCTGACAATACTGGGTTTTAAACAGAACATGGAAACCAGTTCTTGCTGATGTAAATCAGTACAGCTCCACCAAAATCAATGTAATGTGGCATTTTACGCCGTGAGAGTGTGCTTTGCAGACTCAGCACTGGAGAAGGTATTAGGGAGAATGGTTACTCTTCTAAATTTATAAATTATGACAGAGCATTTTTTAATAAGCAGAGGTGTGATCCTGCATAACTCAAGCCTCCTTGGCAGATGATTAGTGACTTCCCTCATAATAATTAGTGGGATGGCTTGGAAATTATTGTTATACTGCAGTTCAGCTGGTTGTGCCAGGAAAGGCTTTTCACGCCTTTTGGCTTCTAAGATGTATTATCTTTATGTGCATGTAAAAAGAGAGATCTGTGGCCACCCAACAGCAGAGTGGATCTGTGGGAGAATGCAGGCAACCTCAGGAGATCACAAGGCATCTAACAAGAAGTCAAGAGGCTTCACTGGAAGTACTACCAGAGTATCAGGACCAGATGTTGTTTCTTGCAGATCCACCTTTGCTCATAAACTCACTTAAGAGGAGAACTGAAGAGCACTCCAAGCTCATGAGTCCTCATAGACTGTCCTAGCTACTTAGTCAGCAGCTTTAAATGCTGTTGGCAATGTTAAGTACCTGTCCTGCCTCTCTTTATAGGCTCCTCCTGTTGCATTTAGAACAGCCCATGGTGAATTCATCTGCTTAGTACTCAGCTAATGCGAACAGCTTCTGTTTTGGGAACTGCTTAACACTGGGACAAAACACAGGGCAAATCCTCCCTGCTATTTGCAGTTCTTCCTTTGTGGGCATTTTTTAGCTATTTGACCCTCCAAATACGGGACGGCTCCTCTACTGGATTGAAGCTGGAGGAACCCACCTTCAAAAGGACTGAGTTCAGGAGAAAACAAGATGAGGCAATGACTTTTATATCATTAGCCTTCTAAGTCTTGCACCTTTCAGCCAGAAAATAGGATTTATTCTCTGCTTGATGCTATACTTGCTTGTTTGTTTGTTTTAGGCAGTCGATTACGAGATGAACAGAGCTTTCATGCTGACAGTGATGGTATCAAACCAAGCTCCCCTGGCCAGTGGCATCCAGATGTCCTTCCAGTCGACAGCAGGAGTCACCATTTCAGTCACAGATGTCAACGAAGCACCGTATTTCCCCACCAACCACAAGTTAATCAGGCTGGAGGAAGGGGTGCCTATGGGGACAGTCCTGACGACGTTTTCGGCGGTGGATCCTGATCGCTTCATGCAGCAAGCAGTAAGGTGGGAGACCGGGCAGCCGAGTGAGCTCCGGTACAGGAGGGGCAATTTCAGCTGCAGGAGTTTGTGGAACCAAGCAGCTGAAAGCTGATTCACAAAAACTGACTGATGTGATATGGGTAAAAGACTTAGCAGTTACTTGCACCCTTAGTTGAGAGCTTGCAGAGGACTTGTAAAGGCTTGTAAAGCAGCAATCCACCTTCCTCCAGGTAAGCTAGGGTCCCAGCAGCTGTGTCTGGGAGGGTAGACAAGGTTGGATCCCACTACTGGCTTCCAAAGGGGCAGTTTCCAGCTTCAAATGAAAGCCATCAATAGCATAGAGTCTCTGAGTCGCGACAAAGACAGAGGTTAGGGCTGCATTGTGCCAAGTTTTTTGTCACTACCTTGCTAAGGATGCTTTGACCTGTGTTGTCAAAAGGTCAAAGGCAACTTTATTATTTCTGTTTTTATGGGGGGGGGTTGGGGATTGAGGCACAGAGAGGGCTAGGGCTAGATTCCCAAAGTCAGATTTTGAATTATGTCTTGTGTTGCTTCCAGAGGATTTAGGTTCAACCTGCTTTAAAAATCACAGGGCAAAAGGAGCCATCAGCCATTCAGAGCAAGGCTTGTTTTGTTATAAACAGCTGCTGAACAGGCTTTTAAAATGTCATGTGGTTAAATATTGCCTGAGCAGTCAGAACACCCATACACATGCGACTGGCACGTGGTCTTTATCTGACTAATGCCAGTCCATGGGCAGCACCCCTCTCCTGCTCTGCCGTCAGCCAGATTTGTTCTGAACTTCCCTTTCCATTCAGTCCAACTGCCAAACCTAACCTAACCTCCCTACTGTCGCTGTGAATGGGATTCAGCAGCCAAAGTTTTACCCTCCTAAAATAAAGATCCTTGGCCTCGGCAGTTTAAGACTGGATTTAGTCCATGCCATGACCAGGAGCGTGTCACTTGCTGTGTTCTGTCACACCCAGGCAAACTGGGGACTGAATCCACAACGTGGGACCCAACTCACACACCTTCCCACTGGGAAATAGGTTGGAACAAAAGTGCATGTGAAAGCGAGAGTCCTTGTGACACCTTTCCTAAGCATTTGAGCCTTTATCTGTGCAGTCAAGAAATGCATTTCCTACCCTTAGATACTTCTGCAGCCACTGAAGTTTCTTTTTTCACTCCCTGTCTGTAAGCACCACATTATTTTTGGCGAAATGTGAGCCTACGACATGACCACAGCCAAGGCCACTTAAACTTACATCAGTTGTGACATCTCATGTCAGGAAGAGTTTGAAGTATTTCACCTGGCACAGAGCTGTCTAGTCTAGAAAATGATAGTTTATTCACTGCCTCATCTTGTTGTCTTTAGACAGGTATTGTGACTTCTGAGGAGAGAGACCATCCTAACTAACAAGCCAATTTTTCTTATATTCTTTTTGAAATATTGGCCTCTGTAGGGTCTTTATTTCCCTGACGTCTGTACCCAGGCTGGTTTTCAGAGGAGAGGACGGCTCGTTTTTGATTGAATACTCCTCTCACCCGTAGGTGGATTGTCTGTAATCCAAATGAGTATCTGCCATCTATGGGAGAAGGACCAGCTCTGTCAAGCCATTCCAGTGATTGCACAGTGCACGTGCAGGGTTTTGTAAGACTTTCCGTGACTACGAACAGCAATTGCTTGAGCTGTTTTTTCCTAGGGCTCCCAGGACACACATTTTGTGTATTCACAAGCACTTTGTTTGCAAACCCTTGTACGATCTGTTTTACACCCTTTTCATCAGGACAGCCCAATGCTAAGGCTTTGCAAGAAGCAGCGAGGCGTTGGTGGGGTCTTGTCCTTGTAAGACATGCAAAGGATATTTTGGTTTTTCTTCACAGTTGGCATTGGCTAATTAGGAAAAAAAAAAGATACCCAGAAACCTAAGCCTATAAATCCACAATAAACACTTTGCAGAGAGCTGATCCAGCTGCATAGTGTTTTCTGTCTCTCTATATATAGTCTTTGAAGAAATAGAGCTTTTACAAATAGAAGATAAGGAAGCAGAAGGATCTCCAGTAAGGCCCAACTTGGCATGGCCATTGTCACACCTCAAGTTATCCTCATTAGCCACAGACAGACTCACAAAGCCAGCTTTGAAACTGGATCCCTGGTCATTTAGCGGAGAAAGGGCAGGAGACTCATAGCAGTGATATTAAAAAGAAACAAAAACATCCCAAAATGTCTAGCTCCATGAAATGTAATTCCTTCCTTTGGCAGAGGCTTGTGCAGCTGTGTGTTGCTTTCCTGCTCACATGGATTGACACAGCTCAGGTTTCGCTTTGAGTTCAGCTTCAAACAGCCCATTTCTGAACAGGGATATTCACCAGAAGCCAGAAGTTCTCCCATCTGTGTATCTTAACTACAAAAAAATTACATGAAACTATCAGCAGATCTGAGATACCCATGAAATAAGCTGAGGTATTGGTTTTATGTTTCAGTAATTTATAGTTTGGCTACTTATTAACTTCCATGTTTAGTAATAAGGGTCCATCTCAACTCAAACTGTGCAAAACTGAGAGGAACAAATAAAATAAAACTAAGAAACTAAGCAAGCGCAAAAGGTAAACAGGACAGGTTGATCTGGAGAACATGGAAAACGTTTACCCAAAACAAACCATGTTCATAGCAGCTTGGGCTATGAGTTGACTGAGTAGTTGGTAGTTGGGACGTTCCAGCCCAGGCCACAGTGGGGACTGCCAAGAGGACCTCTTATTGCTGCTTTCTTCAAGCCTCCCACATGCATAGGATTATCTTACCTGCTATTTCAGGAACGTATGAAAAGCAGACCTTAAACTGCTTCACCCTTGAATCCATGCCTTAATACAGCTGTGAGTTCCCATTACAGTGTCCCATCCACAGCTTTAGAGCAAGAGATACTTTAGGAAGGGCAATGTTAAGAGAGAGCAGAAATCCATCCCCTAATTCAGGCATGTAAAGGCAGTGGTCATTGCAGACCCCATTTCTCCTCGGCTGCAGAGACCTCAGGCCATGTCCACCCTGAGCAGTGGGAAGCCGGCATGTAAGTGGCACTTAGTGGAAAGAAAAACCTTCAAAATGGAAGAGAAAGAAAAATTGAATAATTGTAGAGGTCAAAAACCAGATACTCAATTAGCGTTTTGTTTGTCAACAAAACCAGTTATCCAAAGGTCCTTTGAATCATGGGTCAGGAGTCCAGAAAAACCTTATTTCAAACAATATTACGACTCTGTCAGTGAAAAGACTGCCATGTATTTATTTCCTTTCTCTGTAGATACTCTAAGCTGTCAGATCCTGCAAACTGGCTGAACATTAATGCCACAAATGGTCAGATCACTACTGCTGCTGTCCTTGATCGGGAGTCAGACTACATTAAGAATAATGTCTACGAGGCCACATTCTTGGCGGCTGACAACGGTGAGCCCAGGCTTCACATTGTTCATGCTTCAATAAGACTCTAATGTGATGCATTAAGAGAAATGATGCCCTGACAGAGTTGTCAGTATAAGTTATCTTTTTCCCAGGTTTTTATGGTCAAAAATGTGAAAGTGGGACGGGAAATTGCTGGAGTAAATTAAATGTGCACAGTATACAGAGAGCATTATTAAGGGAAAGGGAGGGCAAATGGAAAATCGATTTGGGGAGTTCAGTGTAGCGGTGTAGCCTGAACTTAAAAATATATCAAAGGGATGTGCTCTCCAAGGGCTGCCGAACACGCTGGTCCTGGTAATCGTCCCAAAGTCACTGATCAGAGCATTCAGGAAGCTTTCCATCAGGAAACCAGAAATAATTGTAGAGGATGGCAGGAGGGTATTAAAAATAAACCAACCCATTGAACTGTGGTGGCATTCATGAAAGTTGTCTGTCTGTCTGTCATCGGAGCTAATCTGTCTCTGTCCGCTACCGTTTCTGAAATATCCAGCTATCCTCAGAGTGTCTGGAGGCTGGTGCACTTTATTATCAAAGTCACAGAGGCCAGTACAGATCTTCTCACTGAGAAGTCCTGTTAAGGCTTGCTCTTCTCCACTCATTAAAGATCACACAGTGCTTTGGGTCAAATTAGCACTGTGAACCTCAGTGCTGGCCTCACTCGGGGGCAAGCAGTCCACTGCTGCTGCCCTGGATTTCTTTTCTTGATTCTGATTAGGAGGAGTTGATGACTTCTTTGCTAACCATACCTAAATGTGACCATGCTCTTATTTCATTCCTTAGTTCTTCCAGTTAGAAGGGGCTCTGTGGAGGGCTCAGTAGCTTCCCGGGTCAAGGAAGAGGGCCTTTCTTCCCCTGTCCCACTCTCATCTTCCCCCTGCAAGGTCCTGAGTGCTTGCATCGAGCTAGAGCCATACTTCAGCAACAAAATAAGTATATTGCTTATGCTCTGTAAGTGCTTTCAGGACAGTTTCTGTGTTAGTTCTTGTCATCCCTCATGCTGAAGGTTGCCATGTCCATGTTGAGCAGATGCAGTGGTGCTTACAGGGCTAATGAAAACTTGCTCCTTTTGGGTTTTCAGGCTTCACTTCAGTCGTTGCATCCCAGGTCACAGGAGCACCACAGACTCATGGAACAGTTTCAGTGCTGAGTAGCAGTCCCCCGTTCTGCCCCTTCTTTCTGCCCTCAGTGGTTGGACTGCTGTGGTCTCACAGCCCTGCCTAAGCTTCCCCTTTGTGGAGGCAGCCACAGCAGTGAAATCTAAAATAGACTCAAGGGGATCTAGCGGTGTTCATCTGCAAGAGCTGCAGGGCAAAACATGTCAAATGAGTTGGCCAAGGCTGCTCACTAAAGCAGTGGTAGAGCTTGAACCCATCAAACTAATCCTCCCTGTCTGACCTTGCAAATCCCAGGTACTTAGTACAACAATTTGGAGTTAACCCCTTTCCTTGGCTTCGGTGCTGATGCTGCAGTGCATCAGCACCTCCACATCCATCATTCAACAGCTCAGAAAGTGAGGACCTAGATAAATCTCTTTATTCTGAAAAATTAATCTATCACTGGTACATTGCAGCCATTAAAATGCATATAAAGCAACACCTTATTTAAAATTCTGTCTAGAGTGCTTAGGATAACAGCAAAAGTTTCATCTGGGCTAACAAACTCTTTCCACATTTCTCCCAAGTTCCAACTTCTCTAGTGTCAGGTACTCATCGAAGAAAGGCTTAGGGTCAGCACTTTTGGGGAGGATTTTTCTTTCTTTCCTGAAGAAGCAGCAGCATCTCTTTTCCTTGAAGTTCTTTTTGCTGCTTTCAGTATATGTGATGAAGATGTCAATCTTAATTTCAGGGAGTGGACCAACTTCTCCACCAGAGGCAGTGATGCTGCAATAGTCCTCATCTCTTGTGCATAAATACCTGCTCTAGCCATGTTTTTGCCATCTCCACATAAAACAGCTGAAATAATTTGAAATGTTCCACAGATTGTAGGACTTGCACATTTAAAAGATAGGTTGCTTTTCATTTTTTCTTGAGATTGCCCCAGAACCACATTCAGGAGCATAAAGAACCAAATATACCAGAAACTGGAGCCTGGCAATACCCAACAGCCCTACAAATCTTCATTTGTATGTGTGGCAACTGCATGTTACTCCAACTACGTGCCAGTTAGTGCCTCTTGGGGCTGCTCCTTTGCGTTCAGTCTGTCTCAGAGGTTAGAGTGTGGGTCTTGTATTCATCCAAGAAGATATTCTGGGTAACATGAAAACAGTGAAATCGCTTTGCTTGGTCCTGAAACTCAGTTTGCGTGTTCAGGCCAGTATCCTGATGGGCTGTCTGTCTCTCCAGAAACTTTCAAGGCTGATCAAAGACATTGTTTTAGAGGGAGACCTACCCCCACGCTTACTAGATGAAAGGATGAGATCAATGATTGAGGAACTTGCGTAGGAACCACAAAAGAAGGATTTTCAGGGCCCTTTCAGAGTTTTCAAGGCTCTCTTGAAAAATGGAGCAGAAATGAGAAGGATCCTGTCTGTGGAAGCAGAAGCAACATTTGAAAGCCTGGTGGGGAAATGGTTTGTCTAGCTTTTTTTTTTTTTCTCTTAAAAAAGAATTGGTGAAGCTACCCTGCCTGAGAAGGGAGGTGGTGGACTGGCCAACATGGAGCTGACAGATGTATGTGTAGGGAGAGGAATTAAAAACACTTGCGCCATTTCTGGGAAAGCTGTTCTCTCTTGCCAGGGCAGGCATTACTTTGTGTAAGTGGTCATTACTCAGAGAAATGTGGCTCTTCATCAATAAGGGGCTGGAGGACCCAGACTGTTGGGTTTCAGCATCCCCACTGGTTGGGACGAGCACAGATAGGATGGAGACCTATATATTGGGACGTAGTGCTGCTGCTGTGAGTCAACAGCGTCACCCAGCGTGTTTGGTGATGATTAGCTCATACTGTAGGCTTTGAACAAGGACATTTTACCACCAAAACCAGGGCTGGCTGTGGGTAGGCTGGAGAACTGGGTTTTCTTTGAAGCAGTGTAATAGTCTGCAAATCCAAAATCTGGCTATCGAGTGCTACATAAAATGCTGACCAGTTAATTTTTTTTTTGCTTCCAAGCCCTCTTCTTCCTCTTGTAAGCTTTCTTTTTAATGGGTTTTCATCTTGAAAAAACCATTACCAAAATTTGCAGTAGCAGCTTGGCATCACCTCCTCGTATTGTTAAGAGTTTGAGTAAGGACATTGCTGTAGGCTTCAAATCTGGAGAACTCAGCCTCCATGTTTTGCAGGAGTGAAAAACAGCAACATTAGGAGGCTGAGGGAAGTTTTAATAATGCCCCTTAAAGCAAGGGACCATGAAAGTACAGTATGTCCCTGATAAGGTCCAAGAAGGGAGGGTGAAAATCCTGGTTTATTGAAATTGGAACGTAGAGAGGAGCTGGTCCACAGTGTTGTCATTCCCTCTGCTTCTCGAGTGATGGTCATCGGCCCATGTTTGGCTCTGCCTTTCCCGTTAGGCATACCCCCCGCGAGCGGCACTGGCACTCTGCAGATCTACCTAATCGACATCAACGATAACGCTCCTGAGCTCCTGCCAAAGGAGGCGCAGATCTGTGAAAAGCCAAACCTGAATGTCATCAACATAACAGCCGCGGATGCTGACATCGATCCAAACGTGGGGCCCTTCGTCTTTGAGCTGCCAAGTGTGCCATCTGCAGTGAGGAAGAACTGGACCATAACACGGCTGAATGGTAAATGGGGCAGGCAATCCCGAGGACATTTGGACTCTTGATTCACTAATGAGGCCATGTGCGGTTTCAAACTTCCAAACTTGCCGACTTTTTTTTATCTGATTTTTATTTTTTTAAAGCACATTATGGCTGACATTATAGACAAGATAGTTAATCAGAAATGATTTGTATCAGACCTGCAGCATAACTCTAAGAGCCTTGGCACTTGGCTTTTTTTAATGCAGTTCATAATTATGAACAGTTATCAGTAGTGAACAGAGTATAAATCATCCATAATGGCCAAGAGGAAAAAAGCTATTATCAGTCTTCCTTATGTTCCAGTGTAATTGTTATAAGCCACAATCAGAATCAATGTTCATTTCTCTGACCATAATTGCATAAAGGCAGCCTTTTAATTTACCATGGAACCAGGAGGGCTAGGTGAGTGCGAAGATTACCAGTATGTGGAGGATTTTTATATTGCAGCATGCAAACGCAAACGGCCCCAATTACTCCTCTTAATGGTAGTTTCAGCAGAGGATGGAAAACATCCTGGAGCCATAGGTGGGTTTGGCTTCAAAGTTGGTCACTCTCATTGACGTCTGGCAACCTCTGCCAGGACAGAGGGAAATATCTTGTGCCTTCACAGCTCAGGGCGCAGTCCCATGGCTCTCGTATCACAATGGGAGGGAACGCGAGAAGGATTATCCGTCTGAGTAACGTGCTTCCCAAAAATCCTGAGGTGGGAAGGGTGGGCAAGCAGAGAAGCCTGCGCTGTGGCCAGCAGCAGCCCAGACCTAAGCTTTAGTGTTTGCATTTCACGCTTTTTTAAACGTGCGCGACTGCATTTGCGAGCAGTATTAAGATAGGTTAGCGCAGCAGTGAAAACTCAGTATTTTGCAAAACACAGTCTGAAGCTGTCCTGCCAAGGCGTGTTGTTGACATGATTCGTGTCATGTATCTGTCTTTGTCTCTCCAGGCGATTACGCCCAGCTTAGTTTACGAATCATGTACCTGGAAGCGGGTGTCTATGATGTGCCAATCATCGTGACAGACTCAGGAAATCCCCCCTTGTACAACACATCCATCATCAAAGTGAAGGTGTGCCCGTGCGATGAGAACGGCGACTGCACCACCATCGGGGCGGTGGCTGCCGCGGGGCTGGGCACTGGTGCCATCATTGCCATCTTGATCTGCATCATCATTTTACTGAGTAAGTACCCCAAGGGCTGACACTGCTGGGAGATATCACGTTTGCCACCGTGTTCGCTGTTGTCCCATTTCCATACATGGTATTTTTCAAGAGCCGTGAGCTTTGGGCTGCGGGGGGTGGTTCACAAGTCTGCATTCAAACCTCCTTCATTGCATTGTCAACAAAATGAGCTGGAGCCCCTTCTGCATGCTTCAGACTTTTCTAAGAATTTCTGTGGCTTTACAAACATCATTATGCTTGGTAACATTTTTTAGGCAGGTGGTATAGAATCATAGAACAACCAGGTTGGAAGAGACCCATTGGATTGTCGAGTCCAACCATTCCTATCAAACACTAACATACACTATTGTATGATACAATTCTTTACATTTTGCAGGAAAAGGTTGAAAGACTTCTCCAAAATCCTGCAGCAGGCTCCTCCACAACTCTCAGATCCCAGTTCCCAGTACCAGCTGCACTGGTTATGAGAGTCTGGCCTCGTCCCTGGCAGAGCTAGTGCATAGTGGTAACTTTCTGGTTGTTCAAAGGAAAAGAAGTAGTTATTCCCAGTGCTTGTAAAGTGACAAGAGATTGGAGAACCCTGGTAGGTAGTGGGTGGTTTTAAAGGAAGGAAGGATCACCGGTTTGCCAGGAGCACTAGAGGGCTGGGGGGTGCATTACAGAGAAGAACATCAAAGAGAAGAACATCCTTTTGCTTGAAGCACAACCATCCTTATTGCCCAGCAACACTGTTAGTCCCAGGCTTCCATGAGCATGTGTGTGCGCACACTTAAAAATAAAAATGATATCATTATGACTTCAAGCAGGAGTTGGCACAGTAGGAATAGATAAAAATGAGCACTGAAATGAACAATGAGGTAAATATTCATCAAGAAACACAGGATGAAACCATGGGGCTCCCATTAAAGCTAATGGGAGCTATGGTGCTAAATCACATTTAATATTTACCCCCAATGTGTTTAAACAGAGAGCAGGCAGAGCGACGTATGCTACAAATGTCACCTAATGTGGATGTGATATGGTACATTAAGAGAATGGGTCATCTCTGGGCAAACATCCACCCTTCTGGGCCAGAGATGGGAATATATTGTTGTATAATTGATTTCCTGAATCAGTCTGGAGAGCAAGCAAGAAAACCAGGTGTTCATGGTTGTGCAGCCCCTGCTCTTCATCCAGCCCATATGAGCTAGTAGAAGCGTCCCTGTGCCTAACCACAGCGCCCAGTTTCTGTCCTTTGTTGGTGGTGGGATCCCAGCAGCAAAATGATATAGGCTGCTCGCTTCAGCAAGGGGATTGAAATGGCCTCAAACTCCACCATGGGAGATTTAGACTAGACATTAGGGAAAAAATTTTCACAGAGAGGGTCATTGGGCACTGGAACAGGCTATCCAGGGTGGTGGTTGAGTCACCTTCCCTGGAGGTGTTTAAGGCACAAGTGGATGAGGTGCTGAGGGACATGGTTTAGTGTTTGATGAGAATGGTTGGACTCGATGATCCAGTGGGTCTCTTCCAACCTGGTTGTTCTATGATTCTATGATTCTGTGATTTGTTGCGAATGCCCCACAGCTGCACACCTGGAGATGTGGTGTTCCTCCCAGGCTGTGCTGATGCGCTGCTGCCAGTGGAAGCCACAGAGGTGATAAAACATGGGTCTTCCGTTTGCTGCTCCCGTATAAATCCAGTGCTAACATATGATTTAAACAGTTGAAAATCCTATTGACTGAAATTAACTTCAGCTGAAGGACATTTGATTTAAGAGAGTCCTCCTTTCATTTTCAGATACATTATCCCATTTTAAATTATGGGTTTTATTACAAAAGCTTATTTTTACATTCCTTGTAATTCTAATTGACTTTTTTTTTATCTTCAAGAGCCGCGAAGCACTGTATCAGTGATGAAAAATGTAATTTGCGATGAGCAGTTTTCCAGTTACATCCTTCCAGTGTTTTGCCTCCTTTCTATTTGTTTTATATCTTGACCTCTGAAAAATAACCCAGAAAAAAGGTGGATTTACGGGGCTGTGGTGTACTATTTGTCCATTTTTGAGTCAGCAGGTCAAAGTTTGATGGCTTTAAAAGGAAGAAGCCGCGAGAGGACACAGCTAAGGTTGTTTGGGTGAAGGAAGTTTCTGGCTTTACCTTTGTGCTAAGGTTTTTTCTTCTTCCTGATACCTGATGTATTAGGCTGGGCAATAACACATTTAGAAGAGCAATGCAGTAAAGAATTGTGAAGGGTGAAGACAATAGATTTCAAGGAAAACTACATGCAGAGTGAAAATGGGTCTAACAGCAGTAATAGCACTTCCCATTCTGCAGAGTGAATAAAAGGAAGGAGAGTGCACTACATCCGCTATTGACACTTTGAAGGTTTTTTTTTTTTTCCAAGGTAGCTGTAAAGGCGTTAATGGCATAGTTTTTTTCCACAAGTGCATGAAAAAGTAGCGTTTAAAAAAAAGGAAAGAAAAAGATAAACCGTGGTAGCCATTATAATATTGTCTTTGTGGACTAGGCAGGTATCTTGTTGTGAGAGACTTGAAAAGGAACAAGGAGAAAAGGACTTCAATAGTCTGCTAAATAGCTGAGGTTTTATATTGCAGATAAGAGTTACATTTTTTTTTTCCTTTTCTTTTTGTCTCTTGAATGGATCTAGGATAAGCATTAAAGAAATGCTGAACTATCTGAAAACAATTCTGTTAGCTGGCAGGCAGGGATGGCAGCCAATTGGCACACAATGGCAGTAATTAGCTGTCCGGTCCTCTCCTGCTCTCTTCACTGAATTCCTGTTGGGTACAAACACTTCAGTGCTGGGAGGAAGAACTCGGATCCTCCTAGCACCTTCCCAAGCTGTGGGGATGCAGGCTGAGCTGCCTGCCCCTGTCTACAGGATCTGGTCTCTTCTCCGTTGTTGCCCTCATGAAGTGACACCAAGGCACCGTCAAGAGGCAAAGGGAAAGAACACCTGGTTGCTTGTTCTCCTCATGCAGGTGAAGGACACGGAGAGCTTGGGATCTTACATCCTACCTGGTTTCACTTGTGCTGACTGTCTTGTTTTGGCACAGTTGAGGGTTGACCTAATGGAAATGAACTTGAGCCACACGCTTCCACCTCTGCTGTCCATCCATCTCTCCATTCTCCTGCACATCACCACCATCACAGCTTCGTGCGTGGCTTGCGTGGAGAACAGAGGGGAAACCAGACACTGGGAACTGTAACTGCATCAGCTGCCCAGGCTTATTTCATTTTTGATGGCAATTTTTGCAGCTACTGAGTATGAGAATGAAAATTAGCATATTAACAGGTTCTTGAAGAAGACAAAATCTGGTTGTCTAATGTTAGTGGAAACCAAAGCTTCCAGAACAATTTTTGTGCAGTAAGTCACAGGGAGGAGACAACCTCTGGGATGTGGATGACCCTTTGAAGGATGAGGTTGCGGAGCAGGGAGCCAGTGTCCCCTTTGTGTAAAGTTGCTTAAGTAGAGGAAAATTTATGCTTCAAGAACTCTTCATCTGTCACCGTACTGAGAGAGATTAGCTAGAGCCTGGCACATAGATGCTGATGCCCGAGGAGGTTTGCTATGTGCTACAAGATTTGCTCTCCCTTGTTCTGTAAAGCAAGCCCTGCTCTCTGAAAGGGTTTCCAGTGATGCTGAACAGGCATTGCTCGGAGCAGCTGCTTGTGCACAGGCGTTGGGCGTCTCTATCTGTTTCTTTCTCAGCACCTCTACAGCTCTCTTTCCTCTGCCTTTATTTTATACCCTTAATAAGATAAAGGAAGTCTAATCCTGAAAATTCAGCCTTTAGGATCAAATATTTCCAGAAAGCATCAGTTTGCATGCTTTCTGTTTGTTTTTTCTTGGATTGTGTGTTTGACTTCTGATAAACATCAGCTCAGTCAGCCTTCATGATGGATCTTAAAGAAATGTTTTTAGTGGAGACTTGTCACAGTATTTACGCCTCTCACTGATCTCTCCATGCAATAGGATAAAATTTTATTCCTCTTGCTAGCAGCCAGTGAGGTTCAGAAGGCAGGTGAGGCAATAGGATGCACTGCCACGCTCTGACACAAGTAGTTTGGGCTTGTGCGGCGTGAGGTCCTGGCTCACCCAGCTTCTTCTCTGTTACAGCCATGGTTCTGCTGTTTGTGGTGTGGATGAAACGCCGGGAGAAGGAGCGTCATACCAAGCAGCTCCTGATCGACCCCGAGGATGACGTCAGGGACAACATTCTGAAGTATGATGAAGAGGGAGGTGGAGAGGAAGACCAGGTAAGAAGAGCCCACGGGTCACAGCCAAGTAGTGACTGTGCAATATGTGCTCACAAAGGCAGAAACCACGTTATTTTAATTAAAATCCTTGAAAAGGGTTGTGTTTGCCCTTGTTTATGCCCAGGCAGCTTTATTGGCTTCTCTAGTGTGGCATGGACATTGGTGCGAGGTCCAGCCTGTCCCTGGGACATGTTCCAAACAGGACTGTGCCAGGAGCATGGTGCCACATGGATTTTGCTATCCCTTAGGCCAGCTTGCTGGTGAGGGACTATAGTTCAATCCATTGACGCTCATCATCAAACAATATTTCTGTTATTTCAGTCATTAAAATTGTACATTTTACTATTCCAAATCAGAGATCTTACCACCCTCCCCCACACCTGTGGCTGGAGGCACTTGCCTTGGCTGGCTTAAGCCTAGAGCTTCTGTGAACTTGCCCTGCATTTACTTAATCGTCTCGAACGTGCCTTTAATTTCTTTTAATTTCTGGATGTAGTTTGTGAGACATGTCTGAATACATTTAGGGATTTTCTTCTTCACCGCGAAGCTTCCAGTGGCAAAGCTTTCTTGGTGACAGAGCCCTAAGCCACAGTCTGCCTGAAAGCGTCAGCTTTTCTGCGGTGGCTGCTTCTTGCAGACACCGAGGCTGACATTGCATGAAAACTTCCCTGGCCTGCACTCCTGGGATGTGCTGACCTTCTGCTATGGATGTTTTTCCTCAGCTGAAGTAGCAGAGTTTGGTCGCTCGTGTTTAAGTTGCTGAGTTTTTATTCCTGCCTAACACAGGAGCCCACGACGCTCTCAAATATGAAGTTCACACTAATTGTGTGACTCTGCATCATATAATGGCTTCGTTTCATAGAACCATAGAACAACCAGGTTGGAAGAGACCCATCGGATCATCAAGTCCAACCATTCCTATCAAATTTGCGTTTGTATAAATGGACTGTGTGGTTCATGGGTCTGTGCAGAGGCTGCCATGTTCAGGACTGGTGTCTGTGAGTCCCTGAGGTCAATGTTTGGGGCTGATGCTTAAGGAGCAGATGAAACCACTGCAACAAATCCTGCCCTGGAGCTCTCGGTGGCATTGGAAGGCAAGTGGATGAGCCTGGACAAGAGCCACCACTGGGAGCCGAGGCAGGGACTTCACCCAAAACTTGATAAGTTCTGATTCAACAGAAAAATCCTTGCAATTAGCATTTCTTTTTTCTTGTCACTGACAAGTTATTTATAAATATTGCTCCTGGAGATTCAATCATCCCCGTCTGAGCACAAGAGGAGTTTTACTGGTAGAACAAAGTACCGTTAGAAGCATTCAAACTAGCTGAAGTATCTGGTTTCAGGCAACTACACTGTAGGCTTAAATATTTTAGAAAGGATTCGTTAAAAATAACAGCAAAGGAACAGCAGCAAAACACCATTACCTACATGAATACATTTTTAATGAAATATTACCTAGTTCTCATTCCTTGATAGAAACCTTTTCCATTGGGATTTTTCACAAGCAGAAAGAACATAATTACTTTGAAAGACCTACATGCATAAAAGCAATGCACATGTTAATGTTTTCACTTCTGCACCGATGTAATTGCAATAATATCTCTGCCAACACTGCGTCTTTACATTATATTATGTATTTAATCAAAAAGTTATGCATGTATCTGCGTACGTGCAAACAAAATCCCGTGTTTTATCCCAAAGATTTGGAAGCTGTATAAAATATTCAGAAAGTATTTGGTTTAACTTATATTTTAAGATACACTTCTTGCTCGTCGATATTTCGACCTACTCAGAGGTCAGGTTCATCTGTAATTTAGATAGCTAGAGGTGCTGCATACCCAGGGATAAGATTTTCTATCCAACTTGAGCTGAAATAGGATTAAACACCTTGACTTGTTTGTGCATTGGGCGAGTAGATGATCTGAACAAAAAGCTCTTGGTTTCACTCTGTGCCTTTCCGTTTGTCACAGGATTATGATTTAAGCCAGCTCCAGCAGCCAGAGACCATGGATCACGTGCTGAACAAGACACCCGGAGTCAGAAGGGTGGATGAAAGACCTATTGGTGCTGAACCGCAGTATCCTATAAGACCAGTAATCCCACATCCAGGGGATATTGGCGACTTTATTAATGAGGTATGTTCTGCAGGGTGTCCTTTGTCGTATCTTAAAAGTTTGAGCAGCCAGCTAGCATCATCTATGCAGCGTTTTCCTGGCTGCGTGGACCGGTGATGCTGTGTTATGCACACGAGGAGTCTGATGTAAGTCAGGAGAATCACTGGCACAAGCAAAGGACACAAGACTTGGCCTAATAAAGGCATTGAATCTGTAAAAAACCAAAGGGCAAACCAAAAGCCTGAGGTTTCTGTGGGTATCGCTTTTAAGCATAGAGGCAGCATGACCTGATGCACTCTCCGTTGGGGAACTATGAATATTGGAGTTGCTGTCAATAGAAACTCTATCTGGGTGTGGACAAAGGTGCTGTCCTGGTGGGGAGGCAGTGGCAAGGCAGCCACAAGGGTTCCCTGAAGCCAAAGGCACCATTTGTGGCTCCTGGATGTAATTATTTCACCAGTCTGTAACTCCCTAGTAAGCTCTATTTGGTCCAAAACCTCAAGCAGTTTGCAGAACAGAAAGATTCATCTCACATCAGAGAGGGTTTCTTTATTTTAAATTAGATTACTGCTCCTCCGTCCGCTTGTTCAAATATCTTTCCACTTAGTATTTCTCATTTCAGTTTTAGTTTTGAGTGATTGAGTGGTTACAAAACAATCAATGCATCATTTCCTCCAAGACAAAACACACCATCCATTTCCTCAGACAGAAAAATAAATGCTGTAGCTATTTAATTCTATTATTATATCTGTTTCCTGCTGTGCTTTTTCTTATTTTCGTCATTAAAATTCCGCCTTCCTTTCTTCCTGCCCATCCTTCACATACACGTTTACACACGACTATGCATGTGAGGTTTTGCTCTTACACGTGCTCTGGCTTCTGTTCGCTGCACTAAAACCTACTCCATCTCCCCATGATGAGACTGGGGGTTCCGAAGGTGCGAATGCAGAACACTTTGTTTTATTGCAGGTCTATTCCACCAGGCTTTCCCTGACACTGGGCTGCAGCAAAGCAATTCTTTTTCTCCATATAGAATCATAGAACAACCAGGTTGGAAGAGACCCACCGGATCATCGAGTCCAACCACTCCTATCAAGCACTAAACCACTATCCCAAGTCCCTTTCCGTGTCCTACCCACCATACACAGGAACAGTGATGCTTCCCAACCTGCCTGGGATTTCACACTCCGAGTCTCTCCTATTTGCAGAATTTTACTTAGAGTGATTTTGGGGTTTTTTCCCCTAAATAAATCCAAACCATCAAAATTGAAACAATCGATAGGAGAGGATGCTGTTTGTTCTGTCATTGGCCAAGCCGGAATGGTTAACAGGCAACCCTAGAAAGAGCACGCTATCCAGAACAGAAAGCTTTCTAGATCCAGAGCTGGATCCTGGGGAATAATTCTCCTCCTGCTCCATCTGTCTCTTTTACAGAAGTTCTGGGGGTCAGTGGATTCCAGAAGGGCTCCAGTGGAGGGGCAGCTGGGCATGGAGAAGCCCCAGGACCCTCATTTTCTCACCGTCTTTGTTTAGCTTTGCTGCAGGGCTCCCAAGCATCATCCCACCAACCCAGACCTTGGGACCATCTCCACAAACCCCCACGGTGGGTATTAACACTATGTTTGCCCCCAAACAGGGACTGCGTGCGGCGGACAACGACCCCACAGCCCCCCCGTACGATTCCCTGTTGGTCTTTGACTACGAGGGCAGCGGCTCCACCGCCGGTTCCGTCAGCTCCCTCAACTCCTCCAGCTCCGGGGACCAGGACTACGACTACCTTAACGACTGGGGGCCCAGGTTCAAGAAACTGGCGGACATGTATGGGGGAGGAGAGGAAGATTAAACTGACCTCATATTATTTGGAAAAAGGAATAATAAAAAAAAAAAAGACAAAACAAAAAGAAAAAAACAATTTAGAACAAAAAAAACACCAACAAACCCACAGACAACATTAACAAAAAGAGCCGATGCAGAAGCAAGAACTGTACAGATGTGGCAGCTTTTTTAATTAATATCCCCTGCTGACTGTATTGTTATTTTTAGTGGTGATATAGGAGATATCTTTTTTTTCTTTTTTTTCCTTTCCATGTTTTTTTTTAGAATATCGAGCTGTCTCGCATGAACACTTGTCTCTGCTGCAGGTTTTTTTTTTGTTGTTGTTTTGTTTTTTTTTTTTAATGTCAGCTGGGATATTGCTCATTTATCTGCTTTATGACTAAAGAGAGTGAAAGGCACTCTGTCTTAACTTGAATTTCTTAGAACAGAAGCACTGTTTTTAAAATATATATATATATATATTTGAAAGTGCCTTTTGGTGCATGTATCAGATTCCCTTCAATCTCAGGAGTGATGAAAACAAACATACAACCATCCTGGGCAGCACTCCCTGTGACCCGAAGCCAGTTCTAGCTGGGAAGGAGTTAACAAAAAGGAACTGTGGAGATTATTTCTTTTTTTTTTGCCTCTTTCTTTTTTTTTTTTTTTTTCTTTTTTTTTTTTTTAAGGGGGTGACTCATTCTGGGGTGGAAGAGGATGGGGGGAGATGTTTTGAGTCAAAAATCTTAACAGCCATCTTTAAACCTCAGCAGGTGGTGAACTAGTCATCGTGTTGTATATAATTCAGTGTTATCAGATGCAAAATACCGACTGGGGGGAGGCTCTGCTGACGCCTGGTCACACTCAATGTAGCTGCGTAGAACTATAGCATTGATATAGCCTTTGGTTATTGCGACAGAAATCTCCGACAGCCCTTGCCTAAACCCTACGAAGTAAATTGTGACATGACCAAAGGCCCACTTGTTTGTTTTTATGCTATCGGCGTGTTTTGACTCCCAAGGACCTCTCGAGCGATGTAAATACCAGCTGGGGTAGGTGGTGGCGTCCCGCATCTCTGAGGACAGGGAAGCTGATGCTGTTGGCCTCGTTCGCTCCGCCGGAGGCCGGGCAGTGCTAAGGGCAGGAACTGTTTTATCAGCACTTTTGCCATCCGTAAGTATGACGTTAGTCTAGTCCAACATTAATGCCTCGAGCATTAGTAGCCAAAGCTCAACGACATCGTGTAACTCAGCTAATGTGTGTCCTTTCTATTTGATGGGTAGGCACCGCTATCTGTAGTAAATGTTTCTTTTGGAGAAGCGCAACGAGGGCCTATCAAGTATCTTGTGGTGAATATGCTCAAGCATTGCCAAGTAAGCAAGAGGTTTTGCAGCATCCAGGCATAATTCAACATCAGTATTATAAATGGTAGCAAACTACCTAGTTTATATGTAGGGTCAGTTTAACCAATAACAAATAGTTATTAGCTTTTTTTATTACATTTTTCCTTTACTGATTTGGACTAGTGGGTTTATGTCTAATGTTTGTAAAATGATTTAGACTGCATGGATGTGTAATATAAACCACATTTAATGGATTATGAGCCACTTAATTAATGTGCTATGAAATCTTGGATTACCTGTGTTTTATATTCTGCAGACGATTTTGCAGTGGGTTCGCTAAAACTTGTAAAAGTGCTTAGATATATTTTCATTTAAATCCAAGAATGTGCACAGTATTGGAAGGTGATTATCCAGGGGATAATCGCGCTTTTTTAGATATCTCTATTAATTCTCAAGTTGAATGCTAAGAGTTAAAGGGGGGGCGGGGGTCGGGGGGAAGGAGGCGCGTGCACGCGAGAGAGAGAGAGGGAGAATGAGAGGACGAGAGCTTGCGGTGACGAGTGAACGTCGTTTCAGAGGGTAAACTAGGCTGCAAGATCGTCTCTATAGATTTTTGAAATGCTCCTAGTGCATTTTATATTTCATTGTATCATGTTTTCTATAAAATGCAATTTCTGTAAATTAATGAGCATTTGAAATGTGTCTTGTATGAAGTGGAATGTGGTAAAAGTCTGCCCGAGGGGACTCCAACATTACCGGTATGTTATTAACTTCCAAGGATGTGATCTTTCTTTTTTATCTGGATCGGTCAGTCGATGGGGCGGTTTGTCTTTTCACGGCCTGGAGAGTAAACAGATGCTCATCCAGGTTTCTTGAGAAAACCCAGAGGGAATGGCTCAGACTTCAGGAGTGGGACGGCTCAGATGGCAGCGGTAAGGCGAGGATGATGTGCCATGGGCTCAGGTCGGTCGCACGTGCCTCTCCCAGTGTGAAGCGCAGTGCCTGGCAAACTGCTGGCACCTTGCAGCTTTCCAAATTCCTGTTCTGTAGTTGGGAACTTTGCTCTTCTGATATGAATCTCTGAAAGTCTTGGGTTGCTCCTGCCATGGACCGTCCACCTCCTTCTGAATGCCCTCCAGAAAGGGGACATTGCAGCCCCGATGCTCCAGCCGCCTGGCTTGAATGGGCTGCATTGCCCTGCAGCCTCTGCTCCTTACCCTCAAGCAGTCCTGATTCTTACCCTTTTCTTTCCAAAAACCCACGGACTGGAGTATTTTACCATCTGGGTGTTGCACCTTCACAGAAGCTGCCTGATCACACCAGGAGTAGTGAATAATAAAAGTGCACTCGGTGTTTCTCACTGATCACTACCCGTCAGTGTTTTGTGTCCATCACTGTAACCTCCTCACCGATTCAGGAGAAGGATGCGGCTTAAGGGCTGGGATGATACCAACTGTTCTCTGCCCAGTAGGTTGCTACCACTACCTGCCTTCTCCACGTGGCTGCTGGGATGCTCATGTGGATGCTGCAGTGCCAGCCAGGTGGGTCTCCGTGCTGTGCAAGCTACCTGCTTACCCTGAGCAGTAGCTAACTCACTGCTCCAGAGCACTTGGTGCTTGATGTTTGCTACAGCTTTGGCTGGATGATGGATTTCAGGTAGGGAAGGGGATGGCGAGGTGTGGGATGGCTGCTGTAGGGGCTATTGGCAGCGTGCATCGTCCTGCTGTCACCTGGGGGACAGGCCACGCAGAGAAAGGAGCCACTTGGCCATGCAGGACACAATGTCAGACTTGTGCTTGTCTAAGCATTTCAGGATTTTAAGAACATTTATGCAACCTAAGTCAAACAAAACCGTTTGAGTGAACAAAAATAAACCAACCTGTTTCTACTGGCAGCTTTTTTTTTTTTTTTTTTTTAAATCAGCAGATATTTTTTTTTCTGCAGCATTTGCAATCCAGCCATTTCAACCTCACAAACCTGTCAATCAAAACACCTTCTTTAATGTCTTTTGACCCAATTCTGCTCAGTCCCCCTTTACGGGACCTCTTCCTCTTCTCTATCCTCCTGCTCCTCTCCTTCTTCTCTCCCTCTTTGTTCTCCTCCTCCCCGCCTCCTCCACCACTAAGCTTTGCAGCCCCACGAGTAGCAGCACTGCTGGCATCACCACCACAGCTCTCCACGCTAAGGAACGGTGATGATGAGCTCCCGGGGTTTTGGGGCACCCTGAGCGCTTCCTGAGGCCTCCTGGGCCTGAGGATTGCGATTCCCTGAGGCAGGGACCATGCAGGTCCACACAGCATCGGTGCAGCCCTCATCCCGTCTATCGTGGAGCCTGTAAATAGGGAGAAGCATCAGTCAGGGAAATACTTTGCAAGGCAACAAGGAGATTCACCAGGTAATTGATGACAGTAAATAGGCAAATCTCTTCTAGGTGTCCTATGTACTAGTCAAAGCTTTGCTTCTGGTTTTGCATTTTCTTTTTTGTGTTTTTCTTTCCTTTTTTTTTTTTTTTTTTTTTTTTCTTGTTGGAGCAGGCGATGCCCTCGACAGTTTTAAGGTGATGGCAGGGAGTTCGCTCCCCTGCACTCTGGGTGTTTTTCAAGGGTTTTTTCTAGGGATAAATGGGTTTGAATCCAGCCTCCAAGAGTAAGACAGACTTAGGAGATGGCTGCATCGCCTGCGACGGCTTCACATAGAGTAAATGTTTGAGCATTGGAGAACGGTAATGGTCAGTGCAGGGTCTGTACAACACAATATGCCAAGATTGCAACTTTGTTTAGTCTGAAAAAAAAAAACCATATTAAAGGTAAAATACAGGACTTTTATTTGTGATGTCTTTTGGAGCTCTTCATTGTAAGTGTGAAAAAAAAAAAAATGGGGGTGGGGGGGAATGCTCTATTACGATGAATGCGTATGTTTAAAACAGCAGCTAGACAAACGTCGGTGTCTCCCACGCAAAGTTAACTCAGTTCCATGGGGAAAAATCAAAGTTCTCTCACACCAACCCCATATACAATTGCTCACACAACGTGTACATAATGTAGTTAGTGCTTGAAGCTACAAATCAAATAGGGGAAAGAACAACACCACCATATAGATGTGTAATTGGAGCACTTTCTCTTTACTTTCTTTTCATTTTAATGATGACTTTGCATGTTTCCTTTGACGATGGAGAAGCTGTGTAGCAGCCCGCATGACTGTGGTTGTTCTCGAGGAAGACTTCTGCTGTTCTGCTGTATTCACGCTGAAGCGCAAAAGCAGTTTGCGTCCGTTAACCCAGTTAAAAAACCTTTTTTTGTAACCGTCAACAGCACAAATATTTTGTATTGTTGTTTGTACCATTTTTGTACCAAAAACAAAAGAGGGAAAAAAAAAAAAAAACAAAGGAAGAAAGTAAATGTTTTCAATGTGTTTTTAGTGCCACTGCAATCTTGGTTTCCAAACTGAGTAACAGCTTTGCTGATTTATTGTGTATCAAAGCTGAACTGGCGCACTGACGCCTGGCTCCAGTGTAATAAAAATAAAGTCCCCCTTTTGAATAGTCTCACTTGCTTTTTTAATTAATTAATTAATTGATTGATCCATTTTCATAGAACAGTTTGGGTTGGAAGGGACCTTGAAGATCATCCAGTTCCATCCCTCATCAGAACCAGGAGAGCTGCTACAACTCAGGTCATTGTACGATGAAGCACCACTAAAACTGTAGAATCCCTGCATAGTTTAGGTCAGAAGGGGCTTTTATAGTTCATCTAGTCCAGTCCCTGCTCGGATCAGGGTAACCCCAAAGTCAGATTAGGTTGCTTGGGGCAGTATCACTCAGGATGAAGATTCCACAGCCTTTCCACTCTGCCTTTCCCACTTTGAAGCCTTTCCTTACAAAGAGCTGGAAATTCCCTTGCTGCAACCTGTGACGACTGCCTCGCACCCTGTTGCTGCACATCTGAGAAGACTCCATCTTCTTCACAACCCCCCCATTAGTTTTTAACAAGTTGAAGCTGAGATCTAGCCTTTTTGCCATGTGTCCATATTTTCTTCCTAGGAATTTTGGAATTTCTTCACAGTCTTGGCTAAGGTAGGATACCTGCACCCCATTTTCCTCCTCCACATGCGCAGCTCTGCTTTTTCACTGCTCCCCCCGAGCCTTGCCTCACCGTGAGTGGTGGCCTGGTGGCTGCTGTGGGTCTGTCTGTGCAGTGTGGGTGTGAGTAGTGTTTTCAGAGCTCCTGGGTGCTTCTGCACTTCTCTGCTGGTGGGACATTTGCACTCATTAGCTTGCTCCCACCCCATCTAGCTGCTTCTGGCAGTGAGGAGGTTTTTCCTTCCCGGCCCAATGCGGATGCGTTTGTGCTGCACTGAACGAGTCGTGCAAATGAGTCGGGTGATGATTTTGCTCCTGTGATGAAAGGTATTTGTGCTTTAGCACAATTCAGGTACATTCACCTTCACAGAAAGGGTCATTAGGCGCTGGCACAGGGTGCCCAGGGAGGTGGTTGACTCACCTTCCCTAGAGGTGTTTAAAGTGCAGGTGGATGAGGTGTTGAGGGACATGGGTTAGAGATTGGTGGGAATGGTTGGACTTGATGATCCAGTGGGTCTCTTCCAACCTGGTGATTCTATGATTCTATGATTCAGGGGCTTTGCTTGCTTGGTAACCACTGTGGTTGCATAGGGATATCCAGCTCCTCGCCTGCCGGTAGCCGTGCAACTCATGCATGTGAGCTGCAAAATGCAGAGCAGTCAGCCCTTTCGCTGCCAGGGAACAGGAAAGGTTCTAAAAAGTCTAGGGAATGACTGAGCACCCTGAACCTGCTGACTCCCAGCAGAGGAAGCCTGAGCTTGCTGCTCGCAGCAGTATTTCTCCACCTTCTCTGCAGGAAGCAGGAGCAAAGCCGTGATTTGAGATGCTGTAGTGGGTGTAGCAGAGCATGCAAAGTCCTTCACGTTACACTTACAGCAGCACTTCTCTGTGTGTCCCTCATCTAGGGCCATCAGCTTCTTGCTTTTCTAAAGCTGCTCTTCCCCGAGAGGGGACACGGACACCCCGCTGCGAGGCTGAGCAGCAGTTGACAATTAGCGCTGGCAGCAAAGCAACCGCTCGCGTCAGCCCAGGGACTCTTGCAGAGTCTGAGCAGATAGTTTGGTGTCCATCACCCTTATCCCATCAACCCACACATGCCATGAGTTGGCGAGAGGCCTCAGCGGGTCCCACAATCAGCCAAAGCCAGGGAGGAGGTGCGGTTCCAGCAAACCATGGAGCTCTTCCAGCCGAGCAAGTGAAAAGCAGCACTGTCTCATTTTTAATAAACATTAAGATGAATGCAAATCCTGTACATGGCAATTTACTTCCCCCCAGAGTCAACTAAGAATATTTTATTGCTAGTTTTGCTAATTCTCAAGCTGTTCTGTTTCTTAGAATTATCTTTAACTACTGAATAATGCAAGACTGTTACATCACAAATATTAGTTTCTGCTATCTGTGGAAGTCTGGGCTCTCATCATCCTGCTATTAGGCTCTTATCTGCCTGCAGAAAGTCTTGTTCCCCAAATGATTTAGCTGTGTGCTTAACTATGACCATGTGAATAGTTTTACTAAGCTAATGGAAACAGCCATCCTCCCCTAAATCCATGGACTTCGTACCAAAATTAAAAATAATAACAATTATTATTACAATTATTATTTTTATCATAGGCTCTCAGGTTGGGGTTTTTTTTTTCCTTTCAAGTCAAAGGCAGATGCCAGAATTTGCAGTAGAATTTGATTCAGATCAAACTGAAGCAGGCAAGGATTATTTCTCTTTTCCAACAAATGAAATAACTGAACTTCTTGTTTGCCAGACTAAAACCAAATACTGCCAAGACCTCTTTCCCCAAAAAATTCTTAAATAGAGAGCAATTTTTTAATGCAAACCTGAGTTAACAGATGTGTTAAGCAGCTTTAGGTCACCAGAAAAAAAAAATAACACCTAGCAGATCTCTATATGGAATATTCCACAACTGTCAAAACAGCTCCCAGGTAGGGGTGGACAAAGCATTTGGAAGATTAAATACTTCTATTGGCCAAGCTGTCTCCTTGCCTCCAAAATTTAAATAAATAAATAGAAGAACCCAAAGTCTTTTTTTTTTTTTTTTTCCTCCATATTCCTTCCACATATAAAGGAAAATTCGCTCGGCTGTAATGACACACAAGGTCCTGTGTGTCAGCTGGAGCGTGATTCCGCTGAGAACATTTACCTTCACGGTCCCTCGGCAGGGAGCAGTGAGGTGCTAACAGGAGTCCTGAGACAGAGCTTTGGCTTCTTTTCCTGGAGGAGCATGGTAATTATTTAGTATTATTATTAATATTATGCAAATTTGTTGCAAAGAAGACCCTGTAATCAGCTCTGCTGCACAGCAATCCATCTCCCTCTTCTAGGCAGGGTGAGACCTGCTGCAAAGGACAGAGGGGGATCATAGAATCATAGAATCATAGAACAACCAGGTTGGAAGAGACCCATCGGATCATCGAGTCCAACCATTCCTATCAAATGGATGGAACAGAGCAGGGACATCAGGACACATACAGACACTTGTGGGAATCATGCCCAGCTAAGTAGCTGCTTTGAGTTGTTACCTTGAAAAATAGCCCTGATGCTTCTTCCAGCCACTATGACAACACCAAGCTACATGTACTCATTAGCCACAGCACAGTATCCATCTTCATCCTGGTGTAAACTGTCCTCGCTGAGGACAAGTGAGGGTCCCTCAAGGGGATCGGCTTTGGCAGGGCTCACATGGGAGCTACCCAAGGGAGCAGCAGCGATGCTTGAGTTATTATTCACGATGCCCTCAGAGTAGATGCAGTGTGAGGGGACAGCATTAATGACACATTAAAGCTTCGTACATCGGTGCAAAGCAGAGAGGTTCCTGGATGCCAAGGGAAGGGGGTCAGGCACTCCAAGCCTGAACTCCTGAACCTGGCAGCCGGGATTCCCCCACCCGCCACAGGGACAGACAAGCTCCCCAGCAGGGACTGAGTCACAGGTGCAGGGGGACCTTTGCAGCAGCATCGTTTCACAGCAGCGAATGTTTCCTCCTGATAGAGCTGTAGGATTTCCCCCCCTCCCCTCTCCCAATGATTAATGTATAGCTTCTCCACACTCATCTCAGCACCACAGCACAATCCATCTCCCCTGCTCGTTGCCTTGCCCTCTCCCTCCCCATCTTCTTTTTTTTTTAATGAGAAAATATTCTTTATATTTTTTTTGCTACAACGCTTTTCTGCGAGCGGGACTGCATCGGCAGGGGTGGTGGCTGTGAGTTATGGCAGGTTCTCCCTGCAACGGGCACACGAGGACCTGCTGTGCTCTAACACATCTCCAGAGAAGGGACGATGGCCTCCTGCCATAGCCAGGGCTGAGAAATAAAAATTTAATGCAACCTCACAGCTACTCCTCTTTGGTTTTGGTTTTTTTCTTCTCTAAGACAGTCATTCCTGACAGGTTTTCCCTCCCCACTGTTGCTCGTCAACCAGCTCCCTCTTGATGGAGATAAGAGGAGCGGGATAAGGGACGCCTCCCCTGACACCTTTCATCCGCCTCCTCGGGAAGGTGGTTTTTAAACCAGCCTAACCCAAATGACCCCAAACCTTTTCTGAACTGCCTGAAGACTTTGTTGAGCTGCGCTCGGTTGACAGGGTTGGCAAAGAAAACCTCGCTTCGAGTAACGCAGGGGTTTTGCGTTAATTAGCGACCTGTTTGCTTTAGGAGGGGTCATTCCCACCTGCAGGGAAAGGGAAACTCTCCCTCCCTCCCTCCAAACCACACACTGCCCCTACCTGGAGAGTAGAAGTTGTGGGGAGGGGGCTTATACAAGCAGTTCATAGTTGGAAAGGCAAAAAAAGGATTAGTGATAACTAATGAGGTATTTTAGCCACGGTGCTGGCTGTGGGGTGCTGCCTGGCTGGTGTTGGCACCACTCAATGGACACCAGGGAGGAGGTGTCAGGTCTTATTCTTCTCTGATGGCAATAAGTCCAAATAATGAGAGGAAGCATCAGCACAGGGAGAACCCCAGAGCTGAGTGGGCAGGGGAAAGGGGGATGCCCGAGGTGCTTCCACAGCCCCTGCTCCCCACAGCGCTGGTGCTGGATGAGGCTCCTGCAACCAGCCAGTTCCTGCCTCCTCCTGAACAGCCTCTCCTCCTCCTGCTCAGGGGATGTGACTGTTTGCTGGGAGCCCTGGTCACCAAGCGGAACGTGCACCTCCTGCGGGAATTTAATTTAAAGCAGCAGCTGCCGGCTGTTATATCCCTTTGATGCTCCTGGTATGATTTCCTCGGTGAGCAAGATCCAATGCCACGGCCTTCCCAGGCACCAGGCCCTCATTTGTCACATAGACCTCTAAAAATCTACCTTTAGATCTGGAAGAATCACCATCCAATGCTCAAAGGCCATTAAACCAAGTCAGGCATCCTTAAATCAAGAAGGATGGAGAGCCGGGCTGGCCATGTCCAGCCAGTATCATAGCAAAGTAGAATCATAGAACAACCAGGTTGGAAGGGACCCATTGGATCATCGAGTCCAACGAACCTACCTTGGTTTGGAGTATTAGCACAGCTCCTCTGGTTTAGGCTGTCTTGGCTCCATTTTGTCCTCCACACACTTGCAAATACAAATCAATGGATTAACGCTTACCTCAAAACAGCAGTTTTCCTCTGAGAGATTAAACTCTTTCTCTGTTTGTGCTGCGAGATGCCGGAAGTGGCTTGTCAAGAATCCCTGGGAGGCTGCAGAAGGAGTAAGGAAGAATCGGGTCTTTGTCAATATTTCCTTTCTTAATAAACTAGATTTATAATACCCAAGGCCACACGGAAGCTTTATCTGAGTACATAATAGGCGCCCCATTAACCTGTGCTATCTATAGCTAAACTCATTACTTTATGAAGTACTTTGAGTTACCTTGGAGTACAAAAGGTGACATAACTAATCCTGGTCTGTGAAAACCATATTGATTGCAATGTAACCGCCAGGTAATGGGAGTAGCATTTGTAGCCTGCTGCAAAAAAAAGCTCCTTGAGTGTTCGTTGCACCAAATATAATACCTCTTTGCATCAGAGATTTAACATCCCATTGGCAGCCTTCACGGCACAGGCAAAGCGAGGATGGAGGGTCTTGCCATAACCCACACGGCTTTCCACAGGCAGAGGTGTGGGGTGGGATAAAAACCAGCGCCAGGTACCGCTGCCAATTAGTCCTTTGGGTTAGGTCAAAGGCAAACACTTTCCTGATTGCTTAAAGCTCTCAGGTACGTTTTCCAGCTCCCTCCTCTCTACAACCTCCCTTCAGGTAGTTCTAGAGAGTAATGAGGTCTCCTCTCAGCCTCCTCTTCTCCAGGATAAACACCCCCAGCTCTCTCAGCCACTTCTCATAGGGCCTGTTCTCCAGCCCCTTCACCAGCCTCGTTGCTCTTCTCTGGACTCTCTCCAGAGCCTCAACATCCTTCTTGTGGTGAGGGGCCCAGAACTGAACACAGGATTCAAGGAGCGGCCTCACCAGTGCTGAGTACAGAGGGAGAATCACCTCCCTGGCCCTGCTGGTCACACCATTTCTGATACAAGCCAGGATGCCATTGGCCTTCTTGGCCACCTGGGCACACTGCTGGCTCATGTTCAGTCGGCTGTCAACCAACACCCGCAGGTCCCTCTCCTCCTGGCAGTACAAAAGACTATCTTGCAGACACCTTGGTTTACAGTTTGCAAAGCACGTGCTGTGGCACAAATGCCTATGATGAAGTTGCTAAGCCAGTCACTCATCACCCAATTATTACAGCTGGGGTACCAATAAGTGTGAATTAGACATGTAGCTCCATACAGTTACGTGAAGACTCACCGTCCTGTGCATCCCAGCTGTGGTCCCAGCACGCAGGCGACTGTACATTTATCATCATGAATCTCTTTTCACATTGCACCTTGAGAAGGAGCGAGTATTTTGCTTTAATATAGTGCTATTGATCTTCAGAGCTTAAAACAATAACCATCAGATCATCAAAATTCACTTTTTTTTCCAGAAACTGGACTTGAGATGCTCTTCGCATTTTGGGGGGATAGAAAGAAATTCAGCACCTTTTGAAAAAGGCACACGAGGCCCTGGAGAGGAGAAGATGCAGGAATACAACCCTGCAAATGGCCCCAAATCCCACACCTCAAGCAAAAGCAAAGTATGTCAAGCAGGCACTACATCACATTACTATAGTAGTGTATAAAATATTTAACTTTTGAGTACATTACCAAAGTGTTTTCTTTTGACATTACATTTGTGACCTTGTAAAAGACAAGCAGCCAAGAGCAAACATCTATCCCAGAACAACCCAACGTCGCTAGAGCGCAGCAGCCACGCTGGCTCAGGGGATCCGGGACACGAAATCTGCATTACCTCTCCCTCCCAAGGAGGAGCCGTCCGGGTCTGCCAACCACGACCGCTGCCATGCATCATCACAGCCACCACATCCTGGCTGAGACACCCTCCTAAATACATCAGAGCACGAAAATATGCTTGTACAGGAGATTTCTGCTCTTTAAGTGCCTCTGAACAAATGCACTTTATCATCTTCCCTGCCCTAATGCAAGGAAATGTGTGAACAGAAAGCAAGGCTTTACTGCAGGTATTCAGCCTTCTGCAGGCAGGCAGCACCTCACTTCCAAACCTTGTAATACATCGAAGAGGAACAACGTGCTCCTTGCTCAGAAAGGTTCGCTAAATATTTCACTGGTTTTGCATTTGTCCTACTGCAGTTCCTGTTTGCTCCTTGTCTCTCCTCTTTGTTCTTCCCTCCTGCAGCCCCAGAAAGGTCCCAGTGGCACCAAGACAGTCGCACATGCAACAGGAGAGGGGCTGAGGTCAACTTGTTGTTTTGCAAAGAAAGCACTGTCTCAAAAAATAAAATATAATTTAAAAAATAAATTAAAAGCCCAAAAGAGATCTAAAAAAAAACCCCACCAAACAAAAACCAACAACCAAGCAAACAAAAAGCCTCAAAGTTTTTTCACAGAATCACCAGGTTGGAAGAGACCCACCAGATCATCAAGTCCAACCATTCCCACCAATCTCTAAACCACGTCCCTCAGAACCTCATCCACCCACACCTTAAACACCTCCAGGGAAGCCGAGTTAATTTTTGACTGATCCAGGCAAAGAACCAAAAAAAAAAAAAGAGACTTCAGGCAAATTGTAATTGTTGTACAGTCACCAGGAGAACCCCTTGGACATGCAGCCCCTCAGTCCCCATGGTCTGGGCTCCTCCCTTCTCACAGGAGGCTGCAGTAAAGCTATAGACTACAGCCCAAGCTGAAGCGGGTTGTTTGTTAGGGATTTTTTTTAAAAAAATTAAACTATCCATTTCATTGTCTAGGAACAACACAAACGAACAGCCAAAGGGCCAAGGCCAGGCTCGGCCTACCTTCTGCACAAGCACAGCAGGGCAGGGTCCTCAAGGATCACTTTTCTCAAAACATCCTAATAAGCACAGTCGAACAATGCTGAGGCTCATTTGTGGGCAGAGGGCAACACTGGGTCACCTCCAGAAAGGAGATGTCTTTTTAGCAGGGTTTCTTGAGGAAAATGCAGCCTCGCTCTGCTTGCATCCCCTTACCCTGCTTCCCTTCCTCTCCACACAGACTATTGAACTTCTTGACAAGGAGCAGCTAAACTGGACAGAGTCAGGAAGTTAATTAAGTCACTGTACCTTCTGTGAACAATCAGGGGCCAAAGGAGAGCTTTGTCATTTCAGATACATCATTGAAGGAGTATATAGAAGAGGATTTATATAAACAAAAAAAAAAATCTCCATGGTAAAGAGACCTTAAACCTGCCCCAAATAGAGATAAAGACCTTGAAGAAGACTTGCAGCTACAAGGAACTGCGAGGAACCCAACGTGTCTTTGTACTGGCACTTGGGAAGAGAGTTGTTTCTTGCATCCTCAGCATCCCACTGGGTGCTCAGAGCACTGAGTCCCTGTTAGAGAAATAAGCCCCATTTTCCCTGTGAGCAAGACACGGGGGGCATGGGGTGTCTGGAGGAGCAGCATGTTGGATCCTTGGAGTAGAAGGCTCAGCAAGGCCCACAAACAGGGCAGGACACAGCATGATCCGGTGTGGACAGGCAACTCCTGCTCTCTCAGCTGCTCCCTGAGCTGTGAGAAAACCGAGAGGCTGTGGCCCAGGGTATTTCAAATGCTCCCTACTTCAGAAAATTCACCCCATAGGCTCCATACTAGTTATTATTAGGAGCTTATTTTTTAAAGACTCAGTGGGAATTGGAGCCCTGCTGTGCTAAATCCTATCCAAACACATGGTAACATAGCCCAGACGGGGCTTGCTTCTGGAGTTGTGATTTGAAGTCCAAGCAGAGATGGCAAGTTGGAAGCAATTCTTCCCCAGAAAAGTGCTGCAGACCTCAAAATATTCACTGCTGTCTGCATCTTTTTTTGTCACGGGTTTATAGAGCTCTTCTCAGAGCGAGTTCTGGTCTGGGCAGGGTGATGCGAAGGCCCCTGAGGAGCTCTCTCAATAGCTGATAATATAGTCTCTCTGCCCAAGAAATGCATTTTCCTGGTGAAGACAAAGCAGCCAGTCCAGGCTAGGTAATCCTGCACCAGCCGTGTGAGCTGCCCGCTCCCGGACAGCATAATGCTGCTACTTGCAGACAGAATGTCTTTTGGACTGATTGCATTATAATTTAATCCATCCTTCAGCGATTTTAGCTCTCAAGATTGTTGTTATTTTACACCTCAGCAGAAGTTCATGAGGAACAAAATGAGGTTGCAATCCTCTAGGGGAAGCTGGCAAGAGTCACAAATCCATCTTTGTGGAAACAGATTTAAGCTTAGGTCCAAATAATTAGTTCTTTACCCAGGCCTTAAGCTAAGAAGATGGTGAGTTCATCTGCAGAGGCTGCAGAATAACTTCCTGGAAAGCTCCCATTTCTTTTACACACTCATTTGGAATGTGGAGATTCAGAGCAGGGCTCTGGGCTCGGCTCACAGTCAAGCCACGGTACAGTGGGAGGCTGAGGATGACCCAGTACTCCAGCCTGCTTTGCAAGGAGAGGATTTTACAGTGGGTCAGAGAGCCCTCTCACTCCACGTTTAATATCAATTTGATACAAAGCTTTATTTTCCAAACTTCTCTCGTCCCTGGTCATTCTCATGTTGACACAGCGTGGTTGGGATGCCTAGTTCCATTGGCGCATCAGAAGGTTTGGAGGAGGGAGGCTGCACCTGTAGGTACCCTGGGAGGTCCGTCTGTATTCACAGAATCATAGAACAACCAGGGTGGAAGGGACCCATCGGATCATCAAGTCCAACCATTCCTATCAAACACTAAACCATGTCCCTCAGGACCTTGTCCACCTGTGCCTTAAACACCTCCAGGGAAGGTGAATCAACTACCTCCCTGGGCAGCCTATTCCAATGCCCAATGACCCTCTGTGTGAAAAACTTCCTCCTAATGTCCAGCCTAAATCTCCCCTGGCAGAACTTGAGGCCATTCCCTCTTGTCCTGTTCCCTGTCACTTGGGAGAAGAGGTCAGTTCCCTCCTCTCTACAACCTCCTTTCAGGTAGTTGTAGAGAGTAATGAGGTCTCCTCTCAGCCTCCTCTTCTCTAGGCTAAACAACCGCAGCTCTCTCAGACGCTCCTCATAAGGCCTGTTCTCCAGCCCCTTCACCAGCTCCTTGTAGCTGGGGAGATACTGACCCTGTTGGACATCACCAGGACAGGGTGCGGGGACTGGGCCACCCAAAAGCCTCCAGCACCCCTTCTGCAGAGTGCTCTGCAGCCTTCCAGCCCCAACTGAGCCCTTCCCCTCCATCAACATTACAGAAATGTCATGAGAGTCCAGAACTCCATCTTTCCTTCCCACCACTTCTTAAATCCAAGCAGAGCTTTTCCCACCTGCATCCATTGCCCTACTTCCCCCACAGAACCCACCTCCAAGGCTTTCCAAAAGGATGGAAAACAAACCTGTCAACCCCCACCTCGACAATCCTCAGGGAACACAAAACCACCACAGTTCACCTGCCATGCCAGGGACTCTGCTGCAAGACACAGAGACCTGAAAACTTGGCTCACGCATCATCCTCCTGCTCCCCATGCAGTGGCCTGAACCCCTCAGGAGGCTCTGGAACACCCCAAGGCTCCACTGCTGCAGCCAGGAGGAAGGGGAGCAGTGGCCAAGTGCTTCAGGAGGCGTAGGGACAGCTTCCAACAACACTGTGCTCGGGAGGAGTGATGGCTCTGTCAGCTTCCCTCTGCCCTCAACCGGCGACGCTTTCTCTTATTTATTCCCCGCTTTGAGCAGTGGCGTGTGGATGCAGGAACATTTGGAAGTTTGTGTAAAGGTTTTATTGCTTCATTTTTAACCTCTGCACAAATGTCTACATCATTAGCTCGGGGTTTTTTTTCCCTCCGTATCAACCTCCTCTCTGCATTTTTCTCCTCCTGGCCATCTTTGTGTTCCTGCCTCCTGTCAGGCACAACTGGATGGGGAGCTGGGCTGGGAGGGGAGATTTATTAGTGTTGAGGCTGTTCTGCTGAAGGAGGGAATTGGTTTTGAGTTTTTTTTGATTTGCAAAGATGTGCACGCACAAGGTCTGTTTCTCCACCACTCACTTCATTCCTGTGTCTTGAGCCTTCAACTGCAAACAAAGATACCCCAATCCCTCTTCCACAGCCCCTATGCAAAACATCCGATTGCCTCTATTGCAACTGGAGGGTTAAGAAGATAGAATCACAGAATCACTAGGTTGGAAGGGACCCATCGGATCATCGAGTCCAACCATTCCTATCAAACACTAAACCATGTCCCTCAGCACCTCGTCCACCCGTGCCTTAAACACCTCCAGGGAAGGTGAATCAACCACCTCCCTGGGCAGCCTATTCCAATGCCCAATGACCCTTTCTGTGAAGATTTTTTTCCTAATGACTAGGCTGAACCTCCCCTGGTGGAGCTTGAGGCCATTCCCTCTTGTCCTGTCCCCTGTCACTTGGGAGAAGAGCCCAGCTCCCTCCTCTCTACAACCTCCCTTCAGGTAGTTGTAGAGAGTAATGAGGTCTCCTCTCAGCCTCCTCTTCTCCAGGCTAAACACCCCCAGTTCTCTCAGACACTCCTCATAAGGGCTGTTCTCCAGCCCCTTCCCCAGCTGTGGGTGCTGCAAAACTTACCGTGCCCTGGCATTCCTCTCTGATCTCTGTGCTTGTCCACAGGCAGGGGTAAAGCAGCACAGATCTTTTCCCATTTGATGATGCTCTTCTGGGTACACATGCTTGTTATTTCACCCTCATCTTGACCATTCTTGGCCCTGCTTTCTGTAATGAAAACATCCCATATCTTTGTTAGCAGGTCTAACCCTGCAGCTGAGAACACGGCACGTGAGGACATGACAACGTTCCCAAACCTCAGCCCAGAGAGGGCCCTTCCAACACATGCCAGTAGTGACCAGGCACTCCAAAAAGCTCTTGACATCTTGGACTCTAGAGGCCAGTTTTCTGCCACCCCTCAGGAACAACATGTTCAGTGTTTCTCACTCATAGCATCTCAAAGCATATTTTCAACATTGGGGGGTAAAATATGCAGAGCGAAAGTCTTCCAAAATAAGAATCCTGCCTCTGCAAATATTAGCGATGCAGGCATCATATCAGGGATTATCCACCGTCATGGCGTGTAGAGGGAAGATGGATTTGAAGATGATAATAGGAATGACACACGTTGCTTTTTCTGCCTTTATGCTGACACACAATTTAGCAATCACTGCAGAATTTTTTCCCATTTTAAATTTCCACTTAATAGCCAAGAAGCTCATGTTAATTCGCATGATCTTTTCTGCAGAGTGGCAAGGAGGGGTGCCTCTTTTCTAGAAGAATTTCCTGAGTATCAATGGTTATGGCTAATTAAAAAAAATTAGAACCATTGTGTGGCTTTGCAGAGACCAAGGAGAACATGTCCTGTGCCGTGTTATCAAATGCCACTTAACCCAAAGGTAGTAAGAGTCAACTGTTTAAAAAATGAGACTCTCCTAGAGGCATCTCCTCCTAAGATGAGTCCACAAAGCTTTATCAATCTACTTGCAGGACAGAAAGGGATTTAAGTGAGCATCTGCCAGCTGCCACCCCAGGTCAGGCACTGCTGGGGACTTGGGGCTGTGGGGACAGAGCAGCCCAGGGTGGACATGCTCCCTCACAAGCCTCCACTACAAACTTCACCCTTGCATGGTTGGGCAACGCAACGTCTATTTTAGATCATAGAATCATAGAATAACCAGGTTGGAAGAGACCCATCGGATCATCAAGTCCAACCATTCCTATCAAACACTAAACCACGTCCCTCAGCGCCTCATCCACCCATCCCTTAAACACCTCCAGGGAAGGCGAACCAACCACCTCCCTGGGTAGCCTGTTCCAGAGCCCAACAACCCTTTCTGTGAAGAATTTTTTCCCTAATGTCCAGCCTAAATCTCCCCTGGCGGAGCTTGAGGCCATTCCCTCTTGTCCTGTCCCCTGGGAGAAGAGCTCAGCTCCCTCCTCTCTACAACCTCCCTTCAGGTAGTTATAGAGAGCAATGAGGTCTCCTCTCAGCCTCCTCTTCTCCAGGTTAAACAACCCCAGCTCAAGATGTTCTTCTTGGTTTTATTCCAATTTTTACCTTTCTCCTCACCCTGACTATGCCCCAACCCAAAGGTGAGTAGACCATCAGATCTGGACTAATACAGACTACGCAGCGACCAAGAGGAGATGAGAGTATAGCTACGGCCTCCTCAATAACCCATCTCTCCCCCATGCACCGGTAAACACGCTGCCTTGGTAGCTCCCGCGAGCTGAGAGATTGCAGCCTGCTTTATTTATATATTTTCCCAATGAAGTGTAGCTTGCGGTAAGGCTAACCCACCAAGTTAACTTCCTCCTCAGTTAAACAAACAGCAAAATCATTACAAAATTATCTCCTGTGCATTAGAGTTGCATATATTCACTTATCCTATAGAGCAGAAACACGGGGCATTGCTTAATTAAAGATGTGGGTGTAGAGGCTCCAGGAGCAGAGATTTAGCATGCAAATCTCCAGGCTGTAAGCATACAGCTAGGATGCATACAGAGCATATTAATGCTTAGTTCATCGAGCTTCTCTGTTTAAAAAGCAGCAGCTAGATCTGGGCTGAAGGAAGAAGCCCCAGCACTGATTATTCCAGGGTGCTCTTTGGCTGAACTTAGTTATTTACCTTAAAACATCCCGTGGACAGAGCTAGAGGAGCCAGAGCATCTTCACAGCAGTGTCAGTAAACATCACTCCCCATCAGAAACGCCCTCCCGTCATTCCTCTGACTCCCCTGGAACAACTATATCCACAAGAAGGATGTTGAGGCTCTGGAGTAAGTCCAGAGAAGAGCAACAAAGCTGGTGAAGGGGCTGGAGAACAGGCCCTATGAAGAACGGCTGAGAGAGCTGGGGGTGTTTAGCCTGGAGAAGAGGAGGCTGAGAGGAGACCTCATTACTCTCTACAACTACCTGAAGGGAGGTTGTAGAGAGGAGGGAGCTGGGCTCTTCTCCCAAGTGACAGGGGACAGGACAAGAGGGAATGGCCTCAAGCTCTGCCAAGGGAGATTTAGGCTGGAGATTAGGAGGTAGTTTTTCACAGAAAGGGTCATTGGGCATTGGAATAGGCTGCCCAGGAAGGTGGTTGATTCCCCTTCCCTGGAGGTGTTTAAGGCACGGGTGGATGAGGTCCTGAGGGACTTGGTTTAATGTTTGATAGGAATGGTTGGACTAGAAGATCTGCTGGGTCCCTTCAACCTGGTTGTTCTATGATTCTATGATTCTATATAAACCCAGCATTTTCAACCTTTTTTTTTTTTTTTTTTTGTACAACATAATTCAGGCTATTGCCAAGAACTGCAAATTGTTTACCAGCCTCGCGCAAACAAAGACACCTGATCAGCTGCAGAAGCTCAGCCCTGGGGCTTTCCAGCCAGCCTGAATTCTTTAATTACTTAACAAAAGCGCAGTCTTACCTTTTTTTCCTTCTTTTCCTTTGGCTGTTACCTTGGAAAACCACAACCCTGGATGCCTTCCATACTGCATGCTGCTAAAAACCTCGTTCAGCGATGACTTTGCCAACGTAGTTCCCAAGCTGAGCTAGAAGCAGGGCCGGAGTTGTGCCTCAGCAGGGAGATCTGCACGGTAAACCGGCAGCAGAATTAACTTGCCTGGTGGCGAAACTTCTCCTGACACACGTGTGTGGACAAACACATCTGAGAACGAGCATCTCCTACAGCTACAGCCCCACAGACCTAGCCTGGCGGCTGTTCCATGAGCATCCAACGGGACTTCTCTCTGGTTTTACACCTTGATCATTGTTCCTGTCTGTGTGTGACCACAAGGACCCCACTGAGTGTTTTGGAGAGAAGCAGGCAAATAACTTTTCACCAGTGTAACTGGGAAGGAGAGCAGGTGCTGGGAATGCACGGGATGGTTCTCACAGGCAGGGTGACCACTCCTGCAAGATCCAGTTCTTCACCAGCGAAAGGAGTGGAAAAGACCTCACCATCATTCAGCTCCTGTCTAACCCTCTACACTCCCCACTATAGTCAGGGACAAGCAAGGCAGGTAGAAAGTTAGAGTTAGCTAAAATTTTTAAAACTGGCTTGCTTTTTTTTTTTTTTTTTTTTCCATTTTGGAAAAGCCTCCAGCCCTTTTCATTGAAAAAAAAAAAATAATCTGCATGTTTTTAAAAAAATCGGTTTTTAATAAAGAAGAAGCAAAAATTTGCATTACATTAACCGAGTAACAGTTCAAGGTGTGGAATAATTCACTGTCAATCTCGGGAAGGCGTCTGTGGAGGGTAAATAAGCCTCGTGCACAGCCGGTTCAGTGTAAGCTGTCATTGCAGCCAATGCATCAGTCAGGAGAAAAACATAACGTTGGCGGATCTCAGAATACATAAATAAAACATGCTTACCACTTGCCATCAGCGGAAAAATCTAAAAAAAAAAAAAAAAAAAATAAGGCTGCCTTTCTAGCTCCCCCCTTGCCTCCCTTATCTGCACCACTTTGCTTTGCAGCATAAATTCAGTTTGCAACATCTCTGTTTTCCGACAACCAAATGGGCTCTAAGGGAAGCGGGGAGGGATGGAAAACAAACCCAAAAGTTGGGCTGGGCTGAGAAAATGCCAGCTCAGCACAGAGGGACCACACTGGCCTTGTCCAGCTCCAGCCCCTGTTAGCGACATCGGTTTGGGAAGAGCAGAGAGGCACAGCAGGGCTGGCTGGGGTGGGCTGAGCACTCAGCAGGCTCAGAGGGGCTTGGTTTTCCAGCCCTGACCCTGGTTGGCCAATGCCAACAGCGGCAGCAGCATCTCCCAGCCCTCCAGCAAACAACCCCTTCAATTTGCAACCAAATCCCTGGTAGAGAGGATGTCGCAGTCAAATGCAGTAAATTGATTTGCCGTAAGTCATATTTACTGTCTCAGCCATAAATGTGTCAAACCCAATCTTTTTAACTGTAAATAATGCCAGAAATTCCCCTTTTTTTTTTAGAAGCCTCCACTACAAAACCTCCAGCAGAGAACTGGAAACGCTGTATTAAAGTGTGGGGGTGTCGAGGTTGCACTTACAGAAAAGATCTGATCCAGACAAGCTTTTTTGCTTCATCCTCCGGGATGCGCCGCAGTCAGGGAAGCCAAGCACGAGGCAGGACCGTGGTAACTGTGGGAAAATTCCAGGCTTCATGTTGGAGGAAAGTGCAGACGAGACCCACACACACACACAGAGCACTCCCCAGCTCTCCTCTGCAAAGAGTGGAAGGTCAGAAGGGACAGTTGGTACTAATTATTTTGCATTGGATTTATTTATCCTTTACCTCCCAGGGGATTTGCACACCCAGCACTGCGATCAACATACCTGAGCTCATGGACACCTGAAGATGTGTTTTGGGAGGATTCAATAAAAGCACATGACATGGGCTGGCAGCAGGCAGGCACCAGCCTTCTCTGTCCCCACGTCCTGAGCGTCACATCATTATTTCCAGAGCTCCCCAAGGCTGCATGGGTCACTTGCCCCAAAGCTGGGCTCATTCAGTGTCTTAGTTCCCACTAAAACACCCAGAACACCACTAAACCCATCAGGCTGCCTAATATTCTGCTCTACATCACGTCTGCGAGTCAAACACATCTGTTTCCAAAATGCACTCCACAGGCTGCAGCAAAACCAAGGAGAGACAGGACTGCAGTAATTGATGTCAAACTGCCCTTTCTGCCAGTGTTTCAAGGGCTGATCTGACAGTATCAGTGGAAATCACAGCTTAGGTTTAAGAGAAAGCTCTTCCTGAGAAGATCGAGCTGCCATCCTCCCCTTGCCTGTTTGAGCAGCAGTGGGAAACATCTCCCACCGCACCCTTCACCTCATCCCAGTCTGCCAGGAGCATCTCGACAGCGCTTCTCATCTCCCCACTCCCTTCCTCAGGCTCTCTTCTCTTCCCATCACTCTCCCATCTCCTCTGACAGGATCAAAGTTCTCCATCAAAACCCGTCCAGTTAATCACAAGAGATCATCCCCATTTGCGTGGAATTACAGAGGAAAATTAGGCCTGCAGCTGGGGGTGCAGAGCTTCCCTCCAGCCCCTCCCAGCCTCTCGGTGTCTCACCACAGGCATCACTGGGCAAAACCATACGAGCCAATCCAGCCTGCGGAATGAGACTGGTGGCTGGAGGAAGCCAGCTGGGAATGACAGTGAGTTCTTCTCCAGCATTCTGCAGCAGCAAGTTCAGCCCTAAGGAGCCCTGTACCTCCATCCCAGGGCTTTGCCTCCAAGATTGCTGGTTGATCCCACTTCATCACTTGCTCCTTGAATACTATGTTCAGTTCTGGGTCCCTCACCACAAGAAAGATGTTGAGGCTCTGGAGTGAGTCCAGAGAAGAGCCACGAAGCTGGTGAAGGGGCTGGAGAACAGGCCTTCTGAGGAACAGCTGAGAGAGCTGGGGGTGTTAAGCCTGGAGAAGAGGAGGCTGAGAGGAGACCTCATTGCTCTCTACAACTCCCTGAAAGAAGGTAGTGGAGAGGAGGGAGCTGGCCTCTTCTCCCAAGTGACAGGGAACAGCACAACAGGGAATGGCCTCAAGCTCCACCAGGGGAGATTTAGGCTGGAGATTAGGAGGAAGTTTTTCACACAGAGGGTCGTTGGGTATTGGAATAGGCTGCCCAGGGAGGTGGTTGATTCACCTTCCCTGGAGGTGTTTAAGGCACGGGTAGATGAGGTCCTGAGGGACATGGTTTAATGTTTGATAGGAATGGTTGGACTTGATGATCCGATGGGTCTCTTCCAATCTGGTTGTTCTATGATTCTATGATCAGCTCAACATTGCCCTTGGAGCCCACCAAGTCATCCACCTAGAGCCCTGTCCCAGCCACAGCAGCTGCTGGCAGTACTTTCTAAGCAATGAGTTTTACCACAAAAAGCCACCCCAACACAACACCTGTTTGCCCCCAAAAATCTGCTTGAACAGCCCATGGAGGGTTTTTGCAGCTGAACCACCATCTGTCCTGCAGCCTCCCTGCCTGGCTCTGGGCTCCCCCATGTTATTAACAGCAGGAGATGGAGACAGGAGATGTTCACTCTGGAAATCAGAAATAAGGGCATCGCTTTGTGAACTTCCAGCTCGCTTGCGCTTTTCTCTGATCATTAAAAGCCTGTGTCCTTTCAAGTCAAGCACAAACATCCCACTAGCCATGCTCGAGTCCAGAAGACAAACAATGGAGACAGCAATTACGAGCAATTGCTGCATAGACAGAAAAATAATTGATTGGTACTTCTTCAGATGAGCCCAGGACTGAAAAAGCAACTGAGCTGTGGTGGAATTGGCTCCCTGGCCGTCCCTGTGATTTGGACATTTTTCAGATTCATATTGGGCTAGAATTAAATTTAAAAAAACAAATAAATAAAGGGGGGGGGGGATCTGTACTGTGTTTTCTTCACCATCTGTGGAAAGATGGCAAGCTCTGGGCGAGGGCGCTCACTTCAGGTGGGAAAGATGGGTTTATTTTGTGCTGATCAGAAAGAGTGACAACAGTTTCAATGGGTACCTACCCAAGATGCTGCTCCAATAGGGCAAGCCAAGGCTTCATGCTTCATTCATTTGTTTTTGTGGCAGATTTTCGACTTTGTTTGTGCTTAGCATCTCTTGGGGATTTGGTTGGGAGCTCTTAGCAGCACAGCAGACCTGGGGGTCTAGTCCTCCTCGTGGTCACCCATCAGTGTGGGCTGTCCTCTCCTGGAACAGGCTGGCTGCAGAAACGACGTGTTGCATATGCAAGAGCACCAGTTTGTCTCCTGATCTCTAATTTACTTGGGGTCTCTATGGGACCCTAAATGGACTTGGAGATTTTTAATAAATGGTCCATTAATATTCCCTCGTTTTCTAACATTCAGCAGCGTCAACGTGTTTCTAATGCAAACCATTTGGCAGAGCTTCCCTAGGAGTGAGGTCCAGGATTCCTCTCCTCTACTTAATGCAGTGTCGCATCTCGAATGAAGCTTCCTGCTGCATCAGACTAAAGCCAGTCAGCCGTAGCCAGCCTGGCATGGAGGGGGTTATGAAACCCCCAAATAGCTTATGCATTAAATCGGAGAAGAGCGATGCCTGTCTTTTAATCAAATAAAGAAGACAGCCCCTTCCTTCCATCCGCTAGCAAAGTTCGAACTACAAGGATAATGCCTGTCACCAATTAAAAAGAAAAATGTCCTGCGTTAAATGATGCAGAAGGGAGATGGTGGTGGTGGATGTAGCACAGCAGTGAGGGAAAGCACACTTGATTTGGTTCAGACTGAGAATTACATGCTTATCTGCAGCGTTCCCCAGCTAATCGGAAATTTCATAGCTTTTCACAAGTGGCGCATGGGTACCTGCTTCTCGTTGACCCCAGCAGCCCTGTGGGTAGAGCTGGACAAAGCTTGGGCTTGATAAACTGCCAGCTCAACGTGGGCTCAAGGATGCAGCAAGGTCTGAGCTGTCACAGAGTCAGAGGGCAAGGACAAGGTCAGGCAATTGTCCTGTCTTGATGGCACCAAGGAGATAGAATCATAGAATCATAGAACAACTAGGTTGGAAGGGACCCTTTGGATCTTCTAGTCCAACCATTCCTATCTAACACTAAACCAAGTCCCTCAAGACCTCATCCACCCGTCCCTTAAACACCTCCAGGGAAGGTGAATCAACCACCTCCCTGGGCAGCCTATTTCAATGCCCAATGACCCTCTGTGTGAAAAACTTCCTCCTAAACTCCAGCCTGAATCTCCCCTGGCAGAGCTTGAGGCCATTCCCTCTTGTCCTGTCCCCTGTCAAGATGAGATGGAGAGCAGCAGTCCCTCCTCCCTCCCCTGAATCTCTGTGCCTGAAATGCTGCTACAGCTGAGAAACAGCCTAATGCAAAGACTAATTACCCTAATCCTGATACAGTCCAAACTTCCTACTCTTGGCTTTGTAACAGTAATATTTCTTTTCCCTCATCCTGTTGGGTGTGATCATGTTTAGGAGAGAGCAAGCGCGAGAAAGTATTGCCGAGCTGTGCTAGAACCACTGCGTGTGGAGTTAATACATTAGAGGCTGCTTTCATATTATCTCACACCTCAGTCACTATATAATCAGACATAAATCCAATATTCAAAAGAGGGACGACATAAAAAAAACAGCACTTGAAAGTTGCTTATAGTTTTGTTCCACACAGACAGCACTGATCTCCGAAAACACGGGCATTTCAAGGTGCAAATGAGCCTTTCCTGCCTCTCGCAGGCTTTTCTAGCGCTTTGACTTCATGTAAGCGAGGTTAAAGAAGGTGTGATAGGCATTTAATTACAAACACACTGAATTCCTTTGACAAGTTCAAATGAGAGTTTGCCTAAGCAAGAATCATTTCAATCCCAGCGCAGAGCCACCGCGCGCTCTGAACCATACACGAGGAGGTGAAGGCAGAATAATTTAAATAAGAGTCAGGGAAAACAAATCCTTTGACTACAAAGTTCAGCGCAGAGAGTTGCTGTTTTTATACAAAGCGACTGATCTTGAGGGGGGAAGAGTTTGCAGATGCAATGAGGGATAAACACAGAAAATTCGCTCAGAAGTCCAAAACAGACTCAAATTAACGGAGTGCGGGAGCTAACGCTTGGGTGAGTGCTGCAAGAAATAGCCGCTGCACTTGGAGCCTGAATTTTTAAATGAACTCACCTCATTTAGGCTTGTGCCTCTCTTCACATTCGCTTCCTATGAATATTCAAGCAGAGCAGAGAATTCGCTGGCAGGAATATTAGCGAAAGCGGTGCCAATATCAGAGCATATATTAGCCAGTACTGGAATGTAGTCACAGGAAAGTGAATTTCAGAGCTGTAATTGCACTGGATGGTGCCCTGTCTATGCTGGGGGTTCAGAGCCAGGCAGCCCCAGCGGGTGAGCACCCAGGACCAGCGCCTCCACGCATACTGAGCATCCCTGATGGCTGTGGTTGGGCCCCCTTTGGGGTTGGAAGACTCTCACGGGGTAGCTACAGCCAACGTGTGCGAAAATCAAGTCAGGGGAAAAAGAGACCCAGAACAGAACCAGTGAACCCCATTCTGGGGTGGGGATGCCAGGAAAAGAGAAGGAGACACGGTTCCTTCCCACTATGGGGATGAGGATTCGATGGCCCCAGCAAGACAATAATGAAGACAAAAACCTGTCAGATCCTTAGCAGATCCCATCTTTCTCAGATGAGAAGGGAGCATGTTTGTCCCCCAAAACAGCAAAAACTTGTTAATGATATTAATGCCTTTTACCCAACACTCTCTAATTCCTTTTTGCAGCCAAGTGTTACATGGAAATCATAGAATCATAGAACAACCAGGTTGGAAGGGACCCTTTGGATCTTCTAGTCCAACCATTCCTATCAAACACTAAACCATGTCCCTCAAGACCTTGTCCACCTGTGCCTTAAACACCTCCAGGGAAGGTGAATCAACTACCTCCATGGGCAGCCTATTCCAATGCCCAATGACCCTCTGTGTGAAAAACTTCTTGAGGTCATTGAGGTCATTCCCTCTTGTCCTGTCCCCTGTCACTTGGGAGAAGAGCCCAGCTCCCTCCTCTCTACAACCTCCTTTCAGGTAGTTGTAGAGAGTAAGGAGGTCTCCTCTCAGCCTCCTCTTCTCCAGGCTAAGCAACCCCAGCTCTCTCAGCCGCTCCTCATAGGGCCTGTTCTCCAGCCCCTGGAGAACAGGCCCTATGCCATATGAAAGCCATGAAAAATACCAAAAGATACCGGTTTTATACCAAGAGCACTAGGAATTAGCTGGGGTGGGCACAGCAAAACCCAACAAACCTGGGTTGCTCCGCAGCAGGAGCAGGGGAGCGGGCAGAGGTACTCACTCACTCCAATGGGGTAGCAAATCCACCTCTGCCGTGCAGCTGTGAAGCTTTGAGGAGCAAGAGCTGCAGAAAGAGGGAGGACCACCAGCACTGTCCAAAGTGTCACCCTTGCAGCACTCATAGATGGGGTCCGCAGAGCAAAATTTAGGGTACTTGCTCATGCAGTTTGCCTGTCAACCCACTCCCACCCCACCTCTTCCTCCTCAACCATCTGAAAATGCTGGAGTGGGAGGAGAGCTCGTCCACCGCTCCCTTTCTTGGCAATGTCCATATACCTCCGGAAGCTTATAGCCGATGAAATACATGACACACTGAGGGAAGTGGCACTGAACATATGGCTCTGCCGTGTAATATATTCAGAGGAGTTTGATTTAAACATAGTGGAGAGGTAGGTGGAGGTCCTACAATCTGTTTAGGGGCAGCTGTGCCCTTCAAAGGATTTTGAGGTTATTTGTGATGAAATTGGATACAACAGGAAGCCAAGCTCAACGACATTAATGCTGAGACCATGGGGATGATGAAGAAAACTGTGGGGTACGTACAGGTACTTGGGTGTTTATGGACCACTGGGCTCATACTAGACTTAGCCACCACTCAGAGGTGGAAATATTCCCTGCCCCAGCTAAAAGGTTGGGTCAATGCTGAGCAGCTTCCAGGGCATTTTCTGAACTCCGAGATCTTAAACCAAAGAAAAAGTATCACAAGATACCACGTGCAATGTCCCTGCACGTGCTGGCTCCTGCCCTGGAGCAGGAGGGAGCTGACATCCAGTGTCCAGCCCACAGCAGGGATGTGCTGGCTTAATACAAGCTGCTCCACACAAGGTAAAGGAAAAAAAAAGATAATTAGGTAGAGTAGCTTAAAACAAACACAGCAGCATTCTGCTGGTTGGATGACCTTAATTAGACTGTAAAGTGGGGAAAACGTTAATAGGAAACAGTGCTTGCCTGGAGGTAATGAATAAAATGCATTGATCTCTAAGTACCAAGCTGGCAACTCTTTGTTTGGAGGAAAAGGTATGATTAAAAGTAGTCCAGCAGTAAATATAGCACAGCCCCTCATTCATCTGCCATGGTACAGGCTGGTCAAACACACCTCTGTGTAGAGGGCAGGACCAGCTGCATGGAGCTACGAGTCGGTTTTGCACAGAAGTTTGGGATATAGTTACCCTTTCTGACCTCAAATCTTGGGTCTGTGCAGCCACCGTGGCCCTGCTGTTTAGACAGAGTGAGATTTCCTTCAAAAATCCTGATAGACATCAAAACAGGGAGGTCTTAGCTTACTTACCTTTTATTTTTTGCATTTTGTGTTACCAGCAGTCTCCAAAAACCTGTCGCGGTTCCTCGCTGGTGGAGATACAGCCACTGTTTTCAGAGTGCTTTTAATCATATAATCATAGAATCACCAGGTTGGAAGAGACCCACCGGATTATCGAGTCCAACCATTCCCACCAATCTCTAAACCATGTCCCTCAGTGACTTTGAAGCCTGGAGGGTCACTGCCATGTGCCAAAACATTTTCAGGGCACCTAGAGCTACGTGCAGCCAGGTATTTAATACTTGCTCATTGTCGGTCTGGCTATACACTGATTCTCCACAGAAGCAGGAGTTCATAACTGGAGTAATCCACTACAATTGCGGTTTCTGGGGCACGGCTCCGAGAATGAAGGTGAATCTCTGCAAGAACAAGGGAAAACAGGGTTTCAGTGCTGGTGCATCCCCGTGGCTCTACAGGCAGCTTTCTCTTGCAGCAAGACACATGCATCATCTCCTTCACCCAGCAGAGTTTGGGAATGGATTTCATAGAATCATAGAACAACCAGGTTGGAAGAGACCCATCGGATCATCGAGTCCAACCATTCCTATCAAACACTAAAACATGTCCCTCAAGACCTCATCCACCCGTGCCTTAAACACCTCCAGGGAAGGTGAATCAACTACCTCCCTGGGCAGCCTATTCCAATGCCCAATGACCCTCTGTGTGAAAAACTTCCTCCTAATCTCTAGCCTAAATCTCCCCTGGTGGAGCTTGAGGCCATTCCCTCTCGTCCTGTCCCCTGTCACTTGGGAGAAGAGCCCAGCTCCCTCCTCTCCACAACCTCCTTTCAGGTAGTTGTAGAGAGTAATTTCCCTTGCCAAGACCCTTCCTCCCGCTTAACGTGCGTCCTGCAACGCTCCCCAGTTTTGTTCCATTTGAGTTTAACTGCGCAGGGCTGGCTGGCAGCATCCACATGCCACTGCTCCTCTCCTGTTAGCAGAGGATGTCCCCCCACCAGGGGATTGTGCATTGCTAGGGAGGCAGGAGAAGCAAGAGGGCAATATATTTTCTTGGGTTTACCTTTTATGTAAAACCCTTTTCTCCTCTATGCAGCTGAGGAAGCCAGAAACTCTGGCAAAGGAGCCAGTAGCAAGCAGGATCTCGTTCACTGATCCATATTTATGCTTTTCACCACTGCCCATAGTCACTGCGTGTTTTGCTGGCCCTGTCCCATCTCATTTCTCAGTCTCCAATGTCCCTTTGCTTGTCCCTTCCAATCCTGCATCTCCTGCAAAGGTAAAAAACACTGAAATTCCCCTGTACCCAGGCTGCAGTGGGGACCATGCCAAGTGCCAAGGGACTGACAAAACCTCTGGGATGGAGACAAATACCGCATTGACATCCCGGCTACAGCCAGGAACCCTGACCAGTGTTTCCACAGGTGTGTGCTTTCAATTGCCCTTATCCCTCCTCCTCACTCAGAGGTGCTTTCTGTATCTGAACTGCAGTATTGTTTCTGCACAACGCGTGCTCCTTTTAGGATGTTTTTTGAAAGAAATTCTCTGCAGAAGTATTTATCAAATGTCTTTCCAATTCATGCTTGTTTTGGTATCAGAAGCATGTTATCATACACCAGATGGAGCTAAATAAAAATACCACATGAGTGCTGCAGTACACTGATGTGATAGATATATAATAATTAGGATGTGCTGTAAAGCTATTAAGGCTGCAAATCTGAAGTATCTATTATATTTTCTCTATTTCTATTCCTACATTTCTCATAGCCTGGTGACAACCAGCAACGTTAGCGTCCAAATACATCTTTTTAAGGCACAGACAGACTCTGATATCTGCAGTGTTTATCCTGATGTGAGCCAATCTAGCTGACAGTAACAGAATTAAAGCAAAGCTCTCTCCCTACACAGGAGACAGAGGTGGGATTTGGGTCTGGATATGCCAGACCTGGACCATTTCCTCCAGCAGGTGGGTGAGGGAGCATCCATGCTGTAAGGAAGGGCAGGGACAGAGGGACAGTGGACAGGGGGACAGAGGACAGGATTCCAGGGACAACATTTCTGACTGTGGAAGTGTGATTACACATTGGCCTGAGGTTTGCAGAGAAACCAGCGTGAGGACACTGCTCCCTGCTTGCAAGCAGCAGGAAGACAAGCTCTGTGCTGCTGCCTTGCACGGGATGCCAGCAGATAATCATGGCTTCTGCCACCTTACACAGGATGCCAGAGGATGCTCACGGCTTCCTTGGGCTCATATGGCCCCATTGCAGAGTCACAGAGAGAGATGAGGAGGAGATGAAGAGGAAGGAGCATATCTGAGGCAGCACAGTGGAATGATCTACCTGCCTTCTGCAGGTCCCCTGGAAAGGCAGCCCTAAAACATCAAACCTCTCCTGCATTTTGCCCTCCAGTGTACCTTAAATTAAAAATCCAGCACCCCCACGCTTGCTCCCGGTGGCTCAAGCAGCAGCAGGATGCTCAAGGGGACGAGCTGCCCAAGTATTTACCTAGCTTCTCTGGAGAAATGGCAGCTGGCAGGGGATGCCCATTGCCCTGGCCAGGACATCAGTTCCAGCACATCCGTACAACTGGAAACTCCCCACAGCTCATGCTTCTCTGTTCCTGTTGCAGCCCACCCAACATGCCCTGGTAACATTAAGTAGGTGAAAGGCACGGTCACCGCTGCATAGAATCATAGAATCATAGAACAACCAGGTTGGAAGAGACCCATCGGATCAAGTCCAACCATTCCTATCAAACACTAAACCATGCCCCTCAGCACCTTGTCCACCTGTGCCTTAAACGCCTCCAGGGAAGGGGAATCAACCACCTCCCTGGGCAGCCTATTCCAATGCCCAATGACCCTTTCTGTAAAAAACTTCCTCCTAATCTCTAGCCTAAATCTCCCCTGGCGGAGTTTGAGGCCATTCCCTCTTGTCCTGTCCCCTGCCACTTGGGAGAACAGCCCAGCTCCCTCCTCTCTACAACCTCCTTTCAGGTAGTTGTAGAGAGTAATTTCCCTTGCCAAGACCCTTCCTCCCGCTTAACGTGTGTCCTGCAACACTCCCCAGTTTTGTTCCATTTGCACTTAACTGCGCAGGGCTGGCTGGCAGCATCCACATGCCACTGCTCCTCTCCTGCTAGCAGAGGATTTTTTCCCCCAGGGGATTGTGCATTGGTAGGGAGGCAGGAGAAGCAAGAAGGCAATATATTTTCTTGGGTTTACCATTTACATAAAACCGTTTTCTCCTCTGCGCAGCTGAGGAAGCCAGAAACTCTGGCAAAGGAGCCAGTCGCAAGCAGGATCTCGTACACTGATCCATATTTATGCTTTTCACCACTGCCCATAGTCACTGAGTGACCACTGAGCTCCCTCCTCTCTACAACCTCCTCTCAGGTAGTTGTAGAGAGCAATGAGGTCTCCCCTCAGCCTCCTCTTCTCCAGGCTAAACAACCCCAGCTCTCTCAGCTGTTCATCATAAGACCTGTTCTCCAACCCCTTCACCAGCTTTGTTGCTCTTCTCTGGACTCACTCCAGAGCCTCAACATCCTTCTTGTGGTGAGGGGCCCACAACTGAACACAGTATTCAAGGAGCGGCCTCATCAGTACTGAGTACGGAGGGAGAATAACCTCCCTGGACCTGCATGTCACACAGTCCTGTGCAGCCAAAAGCACCCAGGCTCACATCTCCCCGTGCCAGGCGCGTCATCTCCTGCTCTGCTGTCCCTGTGCCCTGGCAGGAGGAAGCAGCTCCACAGTCCAGGTTGGTGCCAGGCACCATCCCCAGTGAAGCTACCCATCCTTTACCCATCAGCTTTTCCAATTGCCTGGGCTGTTGCGTTGGCATTTCTTTCCCGAAACACTGGATTTTATAACTACTCTGTCATCTGTGATGAGTGAGGTCTATTTTTAATTTCACTTTACATGATTGCAATAAAAATATGCCATTTCCAAAAGGGAAAAAACAACAACCAAACCAGAATGAGCAAAGCCAGAGCAAAACCAGGAGCACAGTGCAGTACCTGCAGCCAGTGGATACAGAGCCATACGCACTGAACACATTTTGCAAACATTTTGACTGGCTCACCCAGTCCTTCCCACCTTCCTGAATTGTTTATCTCCAGCTACATGGGTGGAAAAGCCACAGCCGAACCCCCTGCAGTGGCTGCAAGGTTGGAAGAGACCCATCGGATCATCAAATCCAACCATTCCTATCAAACACTAAACCATGTCCCTAAGCACCTCATCCACCTGTGCCTTAAACACCTCCAGGGAAGGTGAACCAACCACCTGTGTGGGCAGCCTGTTCCAATGACCCTCCGTGTGAAAAACTTCCTCCTAATCTCTAGCCTAAATCTCCCCTGGTGGAACTTGAGGACATTCCCTCTCATCCTGTTACTAGGGAGAAGAGCCCAGCTCCCTCCTCTCCACAACCTCCTTTCAGGTAGTGCTAGAGAGCGATAAGGTCTCCTCTCAGCCTCCTCTTCTCCAGGCTAAACACCCCCAGCTCTCTCAGCTGCTCCTCGTAAGGCTTGTTCTCCAGCCCCTTCACCAGCCTTGTTGCTCTTCTCCGGACATGCTCCAGAGCCTCAACATCCTAGATGATGAATCATAGAATCACCAGGTTGGAAGAGACCCACCAGATCATCGAGTCCAACCATTAACATGAACAGACAAACAGATCCATGACCAACCCCTGGGATGGGCAACACACAGGGAGGGGTGAGGAACGTGCACACGAGCTGCAGTCTCACTCTTCCAGCTGTGATGGGAACAACCAACCACCATCACTGGCACAGCAGCTGCAGCCACTTCAGCGACCTGGGCAGGACCAAAGTCAACCCAGGAGACAGACACCGGCTCCCATCCAGTTACAATTCCCAAAGCTCACCTAGACCCACCTCTCTGCTCACACAAATAACCAGCTGTAATTAGCTTGCAAACAGCCCCAGCTCTACCTCACGTGCTTGACCTGCTCCCCTGCCCATGCACAGTGACCTCCAACTATTTCATTGCTCTCAGAGAATGTTTATTTCACTTGACTCCCCAGTTCAACCCCCAGTTACCCTGTTAAAGTCAGCGAGACAAGACCTCCTCATTTTGGTTGCCCCCCTGCTCTGAGCCACTAATTAACAATTTTTAGCACAGCAAAGCAGGATGACAAAATTCAATTAAAACGACAAAAGGAGGGTAGAAATGACATATGTTTCACTTTGTGATTTTTTTTTTTCCTTTGGTCTTGGGTAGCAGATGAGCCCGTTCCTCTGCACTATCACTGCTGGGGATGCAGGAAACCCTCCCTGGGAGTGGGGCTGGGGATGGCCCTCGGTTTCCCCTGGGAGAAGCTCTTCAAGTCTTCTGCTCTGCACACACAGCCCTGCCTGGATCTGCAGGGATCCCCCAGTCCCACTGCAATTCCCCCCGGGCCTTTTTCCCCACAGGCAGGGGATGATGTGCTGCGAAGGATTGCTGACACTGCCTCTTCTGGAAGCAGGGGATGGAGGGGGTTTTCCTGCCTGTTTAATTAAACATGTTAAGAAACTGCAATGGGGGCTTTATTGGATTTTTCTCCCCCCTTTCAATGCACTGGAGCTCATTAAAAAATAAAAGGGATGGGGGGGGTGTTTGCCGCAAACACAGCTTTCAAATAAGTCTTAATTTAAATAATTAAACAGGCAGCATTTATTTTTCGTGTTGTTTTCATTTTCCTACCAGCTTCCTTGACAGTTTAGCTCAGATTTAAGGTGCTTTGTAGGAGAGGGGCGGGTGCAGCGCGCGTGAGTCTGATGCCATGGGCTCTAGAGCCTGAAAGATGCTCCAGGAGTTCAGCACATCTGGTCAAGCCCCATCAGGATGGTTCCATCCCACCTCTCTTACATGATGATTTTGCCTGGTAGGACACAACGTCCCTGCTCACTGCCAATCCATAGGGCTGCAATGAACTAAACAACCATCCCTTTCCCCTCCAACTGCAGCCCAACCTCCAGAGTTCACGTTTCCCGTTTTCAAGGAGCTTCGGGATACATTAGACAGGATAAAAATTTTATAAGAGAAGCATTATACACTTTTATACATACAACGCTCATGTTTCAGGATAAAAGGCACCTCCTAACTGCCTTCGGTGAGTGGGAAACTCCCCACTGGGTGCAATAGAGTCTAATTGCTTGTTATGGATGTTAAGTGTTGCCCCAGAAGCTTTCAATCCCACCTCAGCTGGAGCTGCCCAGGGAACACGAATCTGAAAACGCGTCTCCCAACAGCTTTGTCTTCACCCCCATGCTCATCCCCACAGCTGCACGACCCCGAGCTGCTGGGGCTGGGACAGTCCCTAGTCCCCACTGTCATTTACTCTTCATCGGCTTTCATCACCAGCACTGGCAAGTTGTGCCTGCGTAGCTCTAATGCCCCAACCACATCATAACTCTATCCAAAAGCCCTAGAAACAACAGACGAGTAGTTCTCAGAGAACAGCAGCCCTGGGATTTTGGAAGCATTCCCCCCAGTAGGTGTTTGGGAAGGAGATCTCAGCTCCAGCAGAGAATTCCAGGGAGGGCCCCTCACCTGCAGGTATAATCCCTCCAGCTCTCCTCTGCTGCCCATGGCCAGAGGCAGAGCCACCAACTTTTCCCACTTTAGCGACATTGCAAAAGCAGCAGCCAGGCTGAAGGCAAGAGGCCATCACTTGTCTGCCCCTGATCGATAGCACTGACAGGGGTTTTATAACAACGTGTTGAACTCCTATGGAAAAATAAACTCTCTCAGCATCTCCTTCATGAGATGAGCCTCTCCAGTCTCAAGGAACAAGAGCTCCGGGCTGGGCTCAGGGCAGGCATCAGCATCAGCCACAAGTGACGGGAGGCAGGCACCTGCCCAAGAGCAGGGCTCTCACTTGGAGGCAGTGAGGTGAGATGGGGCTAGAATACGGAGCTCCTTCTGTCCCTGCTTCCCAAATAACCCCCTCTGCCAGCCCTGCTAAAAAAACAACCTGCTTTTCCTATTAGAAAACGCAGTCAACAAACATGTTTACCTTCGAATTGTGAGCGGTGTCACATCCCCTAAGTGTCTTGAAGTAATACTTGATGATATTCTCTCCTTCAGCAAACATATTGATTAGATTACAAATAAGATTACCACTAAACACGGCCCTTCGCAGAGAGCGAGGCTGCACCTCTGCTTCCTCCTGTCAAGCAGGCTTGAGTTCATTTGTTACAGAAGCTCTTGATTATTGCGATTTAATGCAAGACTGCTCTTCCTCCCTCCCAGGGACACCAAACAATTAGTGGCTGCATTTTGGGGTGATTATAACACACCTTGGGGGTGTTCAGGAGGCGAAGAACTAAAGAGCAAAGGACTTAACGACCTAGAAAACGCAGATTCCCTGACACAGTGCTGCCTGTGGGGCAGTTTGACCTGGAATCGATGCGGTGATCGTGGCCGGGACATGACAGTGCTGGCAGCTGGGGCTGAGGCAGCCCTCGAGCCATGGGGTGACATCGGAGTGTGGGTTTGGGAGCATCTCAGGGGTCTGCAGTGACCCCCCAGACACCCAGGGAGGCAGAAGAAAGGGCAGACTGTATCCTTTTCTTGCTACCTGCAGCTTGGATGGATTGAATGGAAGCAGGGACTCCTATCCCCACAGCCTCGCCCTGTGCTCACCTCTCCCCATCACAGCATCCCCCAGTGATGAATGAAGGGGAAAAAAAACCCACTGCTGCTCAACTCAGGACAGATTAACAGGGATTTAGGGCCAGGAGATGCAGGGAGCCCAGCTGAATCCCGAGCACCAGGGAAATCTACACTAACCCATTCCTTCATGCACAGAAGTTGTTGGGCAAAGGTGTGAAGCAGCAGCAAGGCAAATAGTGAGAATCATAGAATCATAGAATAACCAGGTTGGAAGAGACCCATCGGATCATCAAGTCCAACCATTCCTATCAAACACTAAACCAAGTCCCTCAAGATCTCATCCACCTGTCCCTTAAACACCTCCAGGGAAGGTGAATCAACCACCTCCCTGGGCAGCCTCTGCCAGTGCCCAATGACCCTTCCTGTGAAAATTTTTTTCCTAATGACAAGGTTGAACCTACCTCCCTGGCAGAGCTTGAGGCCATTCCCTCTTGCCCTGTCCCCTGTCACCTGGGAGAAGAGCCCAGCTCCCTCCTCTCCACAACTTCCTCTCAGGTAGTTGCAGAGAGCAATGAGGTCTCCCCCTCAGCCTCCTCTTCTCCAGACTAAACATCCCCAGCTCTCTCAGCCGTTCCTCATAAGGCCTGTTCTCCAGCCCCTTCACCAGCTTCATTGCTCTTCTCTGGACTCGCTCCAGAGCCTCAACATCCTTCTTGTGGTGAGGGGCCCAGAACTGAACACAATACTCAAGGAGCAACCTCACCAGAGCTGAGTACAGAGCTAACCTTTCTGGACCTGCTGGTCACACCATTTCAGACCCTACTCCACAGTTGTGCCCTCCCAAAGCCCATCCCCAAGACAGTTGGGCTTTTCTACCCCCAGCAGCTGCAGCTTCTGGCATCATCTTACCTCTTAGAGAAGATCTGCTGTCGAGTCTTATAGATTCGTAACTTGTAGAAATCACAGCACTTGAAAGAAGGGGGGAAATTAAGAGGCAGTGGTTAAAATGTTGATCCTGCGTGTACCGTGCTTTTTGACACTGATCTCCTTACATCTTGCCATCACCAGAAGTTCCCTTTGAACATCTGTGTCCTGTTCTGTAAACGTTTCTAATCGGCAGCTCGCTTTCTTCTGCTCCTCGGCTAATTCCCCTGGCTTGTACCTGCCTTTGCGTTTGTAAGCTCACAGACATCTGCTACACTCTGCGACCGAGCTCTCCAAAAAGACTTAAATACATAAATAAATAGTCTAGGGCAGCCCTTCTGATCAAAGTCTGCTGAAGCACACAGGGCTGTCCTCGTTTCTTTTTATTATTATTATTATTTATTTTTTAATTGGAGGTTTGGGTTTTTTTCCTACCGCGTCAACTAAGCTTCGTGCACCCCCCCTTCTCTCCCCTCCTCACTTTCTATTATTTAGCACTCAGCAAATGAATAATTTATACTTTGCATTAAGCAGAAAAGCCTTCCCCCACCACAGGCTGTGATTTCAGCAGGGCTGGTTCACAGAGGAGGGATGGAAGAGGATGGAGGGCTCAGTGGCAGCGTAACTGGGCTCAGAGCACCATCTGCCGCCCGTGCGCAGCTCCCAGCCCTTCCCTGCACTAGTGAGAGAGGATACAGCACCTTATTAATGAAATAACACCAATTACAGGATGTTTTCCAGCTGAAGATTCCCATGTGCTCCCTCAGCAGGAGCTCAGCTGGGATGCAGTGTTTACCCCCTCTGACAGATGAAGGCATGGGACAGCGAGGACCAGCCATCCCCATCACCTTCTCATCTTTCTTTTTTTTTTTTTTTCCTTTTTTTCCCAGAAACCATCATTTTCTTCTCCCTTAATCACAGGGCACCGAAACCCCAGGGCTGACCTCTTTCCTCCCTCCTACCTGACTCCACACTGACCGCAGTTTTCTGCCATTAAATTCATGCTGAGTGTTGAACTACATTGCCAACACTTTGATTTTTTTTTTTTTTCTCGGCTTCTCTTCCTCTTTGCCCCCTTCCAAATCCAGCCACGAAATACTCCACAACAGAAACATTCACTGGTTGCACAGAAAGACCAGTAGATTTTCTTGAAGTGGCTGTTAGCACGCCAGAGCGTGCAGCCCCTTGCGTGTATTTCACGCTCAGGATGAAGCATCCAAGAGGCTCCTCGCCGCACAATTACAAAATGATTCTCTCTTACAGCTCTAAGCAGCTTTAGGTGACAACTTACACTCCTTGATTCTGCAAAATCAGCTTTAGGCAGGACCAGAGATGCGGGAGCCTTGCTGGGACACAGAGCCGGCGTCACTGCAAGGAAAAGGAAGCTTCCCTGCAGAGAAGATTTTTCTACACCTAAAGAAGGCATTTTACAACATATATATACGTATTAATATATAAATATATGTCCATATTTACTATGTTTGTACATGTATATGTAAATAAAGGAAGCAGGCTGGGAATAGAGGAGCCGCAAGCCCAGCTGTGGGAGATGGCTCAGTGCAGCCCAGGGTCAGGCAGCATCTCCTGACCTTCCCTCCACTCTGGCAAAGCAACTTCATAAACTGACAGAAGAGTTCGCCTGCGTCTATAAAATCCCCAAGGCAGCAGCTCACATCTCAGGGAGGAGATGCTGGCGCTGGGCGGGGAGGGGGGCAGCTCCCTCGTCACTGCCTGCCTGGGCTACCCCCACTCACCCATCACACACAACCCTTCTTCGTGCTTTCTGCCTGCTTCTGTTACCAAGGAGATGGGGGATGCTCACACAGACCTGCTTTGTGTTGTGTAGGTACCAGGTATCTGCTTTAGCTGGTTGGGGTTTTTTTTAAACATATATTTATTCTTAAAATTTACAGGCAGCCTCAGGCCTGTTCCCATGGGGCAAAGCTGCTCAGATCCACCAGCTCACCCATCCCCATGTGCTGCCTCCCATCTCCGCCGTGGGCTTATAACACTGGGAAGAGGAGAAGGTCTCTCATTCCCTCCTCCCCACCCATCGTCTCCTGCTCTCACCCCTACCCACAGAAGCTCTCAGGTATTCTGCACGCAGGGAACTGAGGAGTTTTGTTGGCCTTGAGGGGACAGATCTCCACCGGGATTTAGAGGAAGAAAGCGGCTGGATAGGAACAGTGCTCACCTCCAGCGGCGCTCTCAGCTCTGTTGATGCAACTATTTTAGGGCTGTGCTTTAAACAGGGACCCTAAAATATCTGCATGAATAAGCATACACGCACACAAAACATATTCCAGCCATTCAAGAAGAATACGAAGGAGGAAGAAAAGCTACTTACTGTATAAAGCAAAAAAAAAAAAAAAAACCCACAGCATCAAATCACACACCACTGCTGCACATCAGTTTGTAGAGCACGAGAACATCCAATTTTTCTTTAGGCACAGAACAACTCTCATTTCTCAAACAGGAACAATCAGTCCCTACAGCTCCATCTCCAGGTGAAGGGCCTTACCCACCACTACACAGATTTTTAACCTTGTCCTTCTCAAAGCAGAGTTCAAGAGCCTGGGTGCTAAACGGCAACATGCCCAAAACGACATTAGGATCTTCATTTTCTCGTAAAGAGGTTGTATCCAAACATCACCGCGTTGGTCTCCTGGGAAATTAGATATATTGTTCTTGAAAGCTCAATCTGCACTAATTGGGCAACACTCCAATGTGTTTGCTTGAAATTAGAGCACCAAATGCATCACAGGAAACTAGAGAGCACTTGTAACTTTTTTCTTTTTTTTGGCAACTTCATTTTGTTGTTGGATAGAAAAGTACATAAGTGCTCAAGGAAAACCATATCGTACTTCTACAGTGCAGTAAAAGTGAGATTTGTTATGCATTTATTCGGTACTTTTATAGAAGTGTGGTACATATCACAGCCCAACTGCTGCTCATGTGGTTTATACAAAGTTCTCCACTGAGTTCAGAACAAAGAGGCTCCCCAGAGGAAACCAAACGGGGCCCAACTCAACTTCTTACAGAAACAACAGTAAATCATAGAATCATAGAACAACCAGGTTGGAAGAGACCCATCGGATCATGGAGTCCAACCATTCCTATCAAACTCTAAACCATGTCCCTCAGGACCTCATCTACCCGTGTCTTAAACACCTCCAGGGAAGGGGAATCAACCACCTCCATGGGCAGCCTTTTCCAATGCCCAATGACCCTTTCCATGAAAAACTTCCTCCTAATCTCTAGCCTAAATCTCCCCTGGTGGAGCTTGAGGCCATTCCCTCTTGTCCTGTCCCCTGGCACTTGGGAGAAGAGGCCAGTTCCCTCCTCTCTACAACCTCCTTTCAGGTAGTTGTAGAGAGTAAATAAGTTGTCATGGTTTAGACCCACTCAGCAACTAAATACTCATTGGGATGAGGAGGAGAATCAGAAAGAATATGGTACAACTCGTGGGTTGGGATAAAGACAGGTCAATAGAAAAGCAAAGTAAGGGGAAAATAATAATGAGTTGATGAAAAGGAAAAGGATATACAAAGTGAGGATTGCACAGCGCAATTGCTCACTGCCTGGCAATCAATGCCCACCCCTGCTCTGGCCAGCTCCCCCAGGGGATACACCGAGCCTGACACCACCACACACAACTCCCACTCAGCCAGTGTGGGGCAGCTGTGTCCCCTTCCAGCTTCCTGGGTGCTCTTCACCTTCTCCTGGGTTGGCCAGTGTGAGAAGCTGAAGAAAATTTACTCTATCCCAGCCAAGCAATATGGTTGGACTTGATGATCCGGTGGGTCTCTTCCAACCTGGTGATTCTATGATTCTAAGCCCAGGGAAAACACAGCGCGTTACATTCCCACACCTGCAGCAGCACAGAGCAAGTTTCCCTCAGGAACCACAGGAATACAAGAACCATGATTTAAAAGCAAGTTTTAAAGGACTTATTCCCTTTCTCATAGCTCAGTGTGTCACAATAACAAAATGTATTAGTCCTGGCTTGCCCCTCTTGGCCACTGGAGCAAATCGTGCCTGGATGGCGATCGCAGAGTCTGGAGAGCAGGTTTGGCCACAGCCACTTTGCAGGGGGAGGACAGATTTGTGCTATCAGAATAGAGTTCCGAGTACAGTCCCAACTGGTAGCTTATTTTAACTGGAAAGACTTGGACTCTCATCCACAGAGGTGGCATGTGGGTCTCGCTGCTCTGAAGTAACCCCGAGTAAGAAGGATTTGAAGAGTTCCTTGACCCAAGGATGAACCATGGGCTGAAACAGTACAGCAAGGACGGAGGAGAAGGAAGCAGGCCAAAGACTGTTCCGGATCTTTATAAATAATATGTCTAATTAACTAGGCCCAATTAACTATGTATTGGCTAGCTTCTAGATGCCAGCTGAGTAAACATATACTTAATTGTATCATATGAAGTAATAATTATGAAAATGTCATGGTAACAACAGATAAGGACATATCATAGAAAAGAGATAAATATGTAGAGAAACACCAATAAAGTGGATACATGTAGCATCCATATTGAGTGTATTGCAGTATTATGGTTGGACTCAATGATCCGATGGGTCTCTTCCAACCTGGTTGTTCTATGATTCTATGATCTCAGCTCTGTCTCCACAACAGAGGCACATGTTGGGTAAATCAAAGACAGGGCAGCAATGCAGAGCAGCTCTAACGTGATGCCCTCCTTATATATCCCTTCAAATAACAAATATCTCACAAATTTATCAGCCTGGCAACTTCCACAAGGAGGGAAACAGCACCCACTAAAAAATATTCCAAAACACTGAGAAGCCAGTCTTAGGCAGCGTGCTGCTGGCAGGCCATTCCCAGAAATCTAAAGATAGGATCAACTCGTAGTACCTAAATCTGCTCCTCTCCACACTTCATACCAACACAGCAGGTCGTCCTGCAGCTGTGTAAAAAATCCTTGCACAAATATGGGAAATGTTTAAAGCAGAGACCCCTTCTAACCCGAATTCACAAGCGAAATGGTTTGGACACTTACCTGGACACATGCTCCACGGAAAGTACTGCTGAGATTGTCACTACAGTTGTGCGTCCAACCAAGCTGCTGCCCTACCTGACCTCCCCTGCAAAGTCAACTCTTCTCTTCAGATGGACAACTAACTGTAAACACAAGAAAATGGTTAAAATTACCATTGTGTAGACTTTCCATGCCATTATTTGTAATCCATTCAATCTCAGAAATACAGGGAAAGTCCTTTGATCAGATTAAAATCTCCAGCAAAATCTTAATTACTGCAAATCTGATGGTGTTTATCAGTGTTCATGGGTGCATCTCACACTATTTCAACAGGTTTCCTGAAAAAATATCTGTTTAATTATACACCCATGAAATATGATGCTCTGGTTAAATTCAGAGTGCCTTACTTTATCCTATTCGTCCTGATGAATGTTTGTGCTAGAAATATTATCAATAGTTCATGAATATTCCAATTGTGCACTATAATCAAAGGTGTTTAAAAACTATAGAGACATCAATACTTCTGTAGAAGAGGGCGGAGATCCCACACAACTGTTGGTGAACCTACAGGCAAGGAGAGGCAACCTGTCCCCCGCACAGGGCTGAGAGTGTGATAACAAAAGGTATCACAAAAGATCACAGATTCCCACAAGGAGAGAACCTCCCAGCTGGGGTTAACTCCAATGTGTGCATCTCCAGTTCTGAGAGCTCTACAGAGAAGCTGCATCACTCTTTGGACAGAGGATGACAAAGGGACAGTAAATTCCCTCACACACCAGCCCTCGCTCTTTGGTGGAGCTGTGCAAGCTTCAGGGCCAGGAAAGCATCTGTTTTACTCTACAGAGAAGTGCCGCAGAACACACACATTGCCCTATAAATGGGCCCTCCCCTCTGCTCTGGCTTTGCTCTGAAACATAAAACTGAGCAGCTTCACAAAGAGTTACCATGTTTATCACCAAACAGAAAAGAAACTCTCAAAGTCAACAACTGCTCAGTTGTGAGAATCTCTCCTCAGACACGTGGCAGTGGCCACGGGAGGCAGTGTTTGCCCCACTCAAAAATCACATGAATTTCAACTGCTGATGGGAGATGGAAACCACCAGCTTTCCAGACTAAAAGAACAGAAACTTTTAAAAGCTGAGAAAAATTATATGGAGTGGAGGACTGATTGTGCACTTAAAACCCACGTTATTTAAGCAAAGATTATGGTCTCATAGTAGACATCTCCCTCCTTTCAGCACCCTCCAGAGCATTTCTAAGCTACCTACTCTGCTGAGAAGGGAGCGCAAAGTACAGCATACTGAGCAAGAACGTTAATTTTTTCACATCTTACCCTCGACTTGCTATTGGAAATAACACCTGAAGGTCTGTCCCTTCCCAACTTACCTGCCACAGCTTTGCAGACTCCATACTCAGTTGCGGGACAGCCAGGGAGGATCAGCATTTCCAACCAACCCTTTCCAGAGTTAAAGGAAGGCTATGACAAGGGTTCAGCCAAAAGTCAAAGCTGTTTCTTTCCACGTAACAACGCTACACAATTCAAAAGAGAGCCTGGAGTTTACAAACAACTAAAATCTCCAGGTGTGTCATACATGGTGTCAGGTGAGCAGATCGCTTTGGGAGCTAATCTGTTTCCTCAGAGACACAACTGGTCTCGTCACACGGACCAGGTCGGTGCCAGCCGAGTGCCAGTTCCACAGCAGTGTGCTTGGTGCAGCAGCATGTCAACAGATTTGTCTATATCCAAGAAAATTCTCAAATTCGTGATTTTTCTATTAAATCAACAGCGAGATTGGGCCCTCCAAACTGTGAACTATTATTTTTTAAGTTGCCTATGAGAGGGGGAATTATTAAAAAAAAAACCAAACCAAACATTCAGCACAGCACGACAGAAATCTACCTTCTCAAATTTTCATGTTAATAATCAAGTGTGCCCCGATTATATTCTTTCATAGTTATGCTCTAAATTCCGTGGTTTATGTCACACCTTCCTCTGAAAACCATTGCAGTAAATTGCGTTTAAGAGAGCAGGCTGCCCTCCAGGAGAGGGGTTTTATTAAACCTTCACTAGACCAAACCAAAATGCTTTTAAGCAGAGAAAGTTTCCAAAGAGATCTTAAAAAACAGACACAGCAAACCCCACTCTATCCGTGATTCTTTGTCGAAGACCCTTAAGACAACAAGGAAATCTCAAGATTCATGAAGTCACACATCTCCGAAACACTGACAGAATAGAACAAAAATGAAATCCCCAAAGTACATCTTTAGGAAAGAACATCCCCTCAGGTAGCCTGATCTTTTACTGTCCCAAGAAAAACAAATCCAAGAGGAGAAAAGATTTAGAGAGGAAAAATACATTAGCAAATACAGATAAATTTGTTTTTAATAAAGGAGTTAATTTTCTTTCAATCCTATATAAAACAATAGCAATTAAAAACTTCATTTTTGAAAGTAAAATATTTACATATGAACAAGTAACTGTGCAAAATTTACATGAAAAAAAATGGAAAGACAGGTTTTCCTAAAAGACAAAATAAAAGGGGTGTAACAGTTGTCAGGTGTTGATAAAAATACTGATCAGCATTCAGTTTACACGCAAGAGAGTTAAATCTACCATGAGAGTTCACACAAAGAAAGCCAAAGTATTTACAGTCATAAAAGTACTATCAATAGACAATTTAATACAATAACCTCTGAAAATATAAAGAACCAATTAGTATATTTGTAATAAAAAAATAGGTACAAAGAAGGGACTTTGCTCTGGACATCTTTAAAGTAGGCCCACAGCTTGCATACAGTCTCTTAGCAAAATAATTATAGTTTACATAGCCATTTTTATGTTATGTGCCAAAAATTATGTACAATTACTGACAAAATACACCAACCATTTTTCAACACTTGATTCACACTGAGAAACAGTCTTTTGATGATTCCTCTCAACTTTGATTTTATTTTAATCTAAGCTTTCACTTTAGCTAAAAAACACAGTGCAAGTAAAATATATTTATGCTGAAAAGGTTTCTCTTTTTTTCCTTTTTTTCCTTTTTTAACTTTACAGCTTTACAAACTATAGCAAATAAAATGCATTTGTACAGATGCTGCTAAAACATTCAGAAGGAACCCTCCTTTATGGGATTTCAGGGCCTCTAATAAGCAATAACGTGATTAAAATTGAGGTTATGTTTAAAATTAACTGTATATCCCTCTAGATTCTGAACATTTTGGGGAAAAGATAAATATTCTTAAAAAAATCAGTTTGCTTTGCTAACTGACTGTTTAAAAAAAAAAAAAAGCTAAATGAAATGAGGTCATCTGCTGTAGACATATGCCTATATAATTGATTTAGTTGAATAAAACTGAACTAAAATGCACAATTAATGTCAAAACTGCTACAGGGCCGACAAAGGGTAGCTAGTTATTTGCTAAACGATTCCATCAGTCTTTATATATGGCTTGTTTGGCAAGAAGGCCACTCAATCAAGAGATGAGTTAAAATTTAATTGTCCTTTTATAGCATCCACAGGCCTTGTAAGTATTCTCACTGTTACAGAAATGTGTTTCTCTTATGCTGAAGAGTTTATTTATAAACAGGAATATAAAACTGTTCCATGTAAAGAGGTGGTTGTTTTTTAAACAATATCCCATTTGCTCGTTACAAAAAGGCGTAATTTGCAAATATATAAAAAATGTCCTCAGGCGTCTCTCCGTCAAAAATACCATGATCTTTTCCATTTTATTTAAGGAATGCTTTATATAGCAATAGTGAATGGCTTGTCTCTCGCTCATTTTCTAAACAAAATATGAGGTCCCTGAGGTTCACCCGCGTTATCCTTTGTCGCGTAAACTGTCTGGTTGTTCCAACTCCAGAGCTGCCTGGGACTGCTGCACTTGAACCAGATCCCTGGAAAGGAGAAGAACAGAGAGATCAGAACATGTCAGTGCCCCCCAGGTATTCCACAACTCTTCCGAGAACACATGCAGGTGAGAACTCAGTGTTTGTGTACAGGAAGCTACCAAACAGTCCGTTATATGCCACCAAAGATTTCTTTCTAATTTTTACTTATAAAAAATAGTTGATCAGACATTTTCACTAACATTTAATATAGACAATAAAACTGCCAAAGCACTGCTCTTATCTTCAGGAAGGCACTAACAACAGGCAATAACAACAACTGAACAAACAGAAGAGACCACACTTTTCACAACCTCAGCATAGAGATCCCAAAGGCAGCCTTGGAGCTCTTGAGGAACTGGGCAGCACCAGCTGGGACCATGAGATCTCAAACAAATGTCCTAGGTACACCCTGAACATCATGGTAGGTGCCATGAGCTCTCCTTGTGGTGACAACAGCTGTAACCAAGCTCAGGATTAGATTGAGAAGTCGCTACCCTAGACACAGTCAGACGTTCTCTAATCATCTCTGAATTCTTCCCCATTTTCACTTGCACAAAACAGTTCTGATAGGATGCACACAATTAATGCAACGCTTCCATGTCTGTTTTCTGTTCCTCTGTACCAGTAAGGAAACTCTGGAGTGTTTTAAAATCATCAGCTATCAGATATGGCAGGAACACTACACAGGAACAAGGTGCCTCTTCCAGGATTTGATAGCATCTCATGCACACCCAGCAGAAAACAATTTTTTGACAAGAAGAGGGATGCAGCCTGGTCGGTCTGAGGCTGGTAGAAGGGCACAGCCCAAGGGCAGCTAAAGAGCAGCAGAGTTTGGAAGAGCAGCAGCCTCTGGAGCAGCCTCCTCGCTTCTCCTGCCAGCAGTGAGGTGCAGTCACCAGCAGATGGCACGCAGAGACCAAAAAGCCAACTTTCCCTGCAAATTGTAAACTCGTGAATCTTCTTGGCAGTTGCCTGTGGCTGATACCCTGCTCTTTGCGCATTTATGTGAATAAAGTGGCTGGAAACACATTATACTTCTGTGGCTTAGCAAGGGGTCTTCTTTCCCCCCTGCAATTTCATTTACTAGAACAGTGTTTTCTTCTCTTTTTTTTCAATGGAACTTTTCATACTTAGTGGCACCAGAAAGTCCAAACACTCCCTCGTGAGGGAAAATTTATCTGCCTGAGAGTTTGGAGGATTTTAATAGAACACTCCAGCCCTGAAAAAAAGCTGGAAGTTAGCACCTCTGCATTCGGGGCAGGTGTTCTTGCTTCTCCATGCTGCTAATAGCCATATCAAGACTTTTGTTTCTCAAACAAGTTACCTGCTAAACCAGCAAGCATCAAATCACTGAAGTCCTGTAGATGGAACAGTTTAAAGGCTGAATTTTCAAAGGGATATTTTAAGGCACTTGCTCAACTTAGTTGCCTAATTTCCATCAACTTAAATGGAAATGAAAAGAGAGGAGAGCACTGGATACGTTATTATGTGGACTTTAATACTTTTAAGTGCAAAGATAAAATTTCATGTGTCTTTAAAGCCACAGAACTATGCTACTCCTGCAGGCACGGAATAAGTTAAGCTTTGTGGTAACTTTCAATAAAACCACGTGGTCATGAAACTAAAACCGACAGGAACCCGTTTTGTTAAATTTTGAAACAGAACGGTACAATTACTACTCAGAAGTGATTTTACATGTAATTGAGATTCCCCATCCCTAGACATCAAAAGCTTACATTTACAAATCTGTGTCTAAGTAACGACAAACCTTATTTTCCACACTTCTTGTAATACGCCGTAACTACAAACTGCATGCAAATGGTGACAAGCGGAGCTCAATTTAAAAAATGTCAAGTGACACAGCAGCAAAAGCACAGCTGTTAGTCTATCAGATCAAAAGCAGCTGTTTCTTAATTAAACAGACAAAAAGATTAGATTTCCAGGGAACCTGTAGTTAATTGGTTAACCAGTAAGTGATTAATCTACGATAACTAATTTAGTCAGATTCAGATGAAATACAAACAAGTGTTCATAGTAGATGTAAAACACATTCCATAACCTAAGTGACATTAACAGACTATTAACACTGCACAGTTGAGCATGCATAAGTAAGCGATGGCAACATTAACGCTGTTCAGACTATTCCTCAGAGACTACTTCATTTAGATACACATCTATCTTCACAGAAATGCAATTTCTGTAATTTTAAACCACATCTATAAACCTTTAATACAGTAATTTGTGAACTTACATGAAAAGAAGTCTTATTATCAGTAACAGGCGTTTTAGTAAATTTTAAAACTCAAAATTGCTTTAAAAGTTGTTCGAGAGGCTTGATTTTTTTTCTTATAAGTGAAAATAACATTTACTACTCTTCAGACTGTTCTCTAACATTGCATATCAAGCACATGTAAATTACTGCTTCTAGCAATTCAGCATAAAACAGGATGAATTCTTTTGAAACAAGGTTCTTCTTCAGTATAAATGCTCTAGCACTAAAAACTTGGAATGCTCAGGGAGTAATAAAAAGAATTAAACTTTACTATCCTGTCACTTGCTATCAGATACAAAACTCTGCAGGGAAAAACCCTCAAATTATGAAGACAGCTTTTGGCCTTGAAAATGACAAGTTTCAAGATGATCTTATTTTTAAACACTAAAGAAATCCCTCATTGAATGTCTTCCATGCAGAAAGCAATTTCATACCATTTCATGTTTATTAACTTGTTTAGAAATACAGCAGATAGTCTACCCATCCACCTGAATCTAAATTAACATTAAACTCATCGGATACCGAGCGTACTGATACTTAGTCTGCTGAGAAATCTTTAAGAGGCCAGACTAAAAAGTAGAATGCACAAAGGACATGCAAGGACATTATATTCAGATGGAATGGTTAAAATTATCTGCCGCAGAAATACTAAAACCAAAAAGCAACCAACAGATGAAGAAAGAAATTAGGTAAGTTCCTGCTTCCGAAGCTCCTCCTGTCAAATTTAGCAGTGATCCACTGCACCCACCTGAGCAGCATTATTCTGCACTCTTATTTTGTTGGATAAGCTACAAACACAACAATCTCTTCCCAAGACTATGGGGGTTTAAAAAAGCACAGACCTAAGAGAATAATGGTGGCTTTTCTAATGTGCCTGCAGTTCCACGAATCAAAGAATGCCAACTTAAATTTTATCCCCTATGCTGCTACGCGGCTGCTAAAAAATAATCCTAGCCTTGGAGCAAGCAAATCTGAACATAAAACACACTTCTGCTGCTCAGAAAGCTTCCACCTAGGGAAAAAGCTCCGAACAGAAATGTTTTCACAGAGGCTGATGCAGCAAAAGCAAACATTACAATTGTACTGTACCTCTGTCCCTGATCCAGATCCCAATGAATCTATTTTCCTTTTCTTTCTGGGACCAATCGCAGCTAACGCCGTCAAGTTGGCATCCCTCTGTCTCATCTGTGCGAGCTCTTGTTGCTGCATCTGCATTTGCCAGAACAAGAACAGTTAGTTACTTTTCTTTCCACTTCCAAGATAAAAGTTCACATTAAGAACACTCACCTCCTTAGCCTTCTGTTTCAACCTAAGCTGTTCCGGATCTTCTTGTCGAGATCGAGACTACATTGATAAAGGACGATCATGGAACAGTTGGAGAAAAAGAAAGAAAAATTAATATGCTTACAAAAGCAGTTAAAGATTCCAAGTTTTACACAGCACATGAAAGTTTTCCTTGAATATCAGCAGGACATGGAGAATACCAACCACTCCCGGAGAGGGCAACAGAGGAAAACAGTTTTTCAAAACGAAAAGCAGCTTTCCATTTCTTAGTTTCACATGTCTAGTACTGAAAAAGCATCCCCCTTTTTCAGATTTGTTAAAAATAGCAAAGGAATAGCTAAGCATTTATGCCTTAAATGAAACCATTACAAAATACAAATTACACAGGTCTGAAATGAAACGCATACACTTTGCATATGAAAAGAGGAATCAGACATGAACTTCTTTGAAGAATTCCTCCCCTTGCTGCATAACCACACACTTACTAAGAGCATCCTTCTGCTACACCTACACAGTCGTCCCACTGGAACAAAGTGCAGCCAATTGACCAACAGATTTTACACAGGCAATCGACTTCGGTAAACACAGAATCGTTCTGGTTGAAAAAGACCTGCAATACCATTGAGTCCAACCCTTACCCTAGCACTGCCAAGTCCACTGCTGCACAGTAAACACAGGGAATTATATGAATATGCAAAACACAGTCGTAAAGACGTATGTCTTGCCCCCTCGTCTTTTCTCTTCTGAAATAAATGGATTTACTTGCTAATTTTACTTCAGAGGTACCGTTTTCTAGACCTTTAAACTGCTGTTGCTTTCCTTCTAAAGTTTACCTTGTGTAGGGACCAAAAACTGAATAGAGTACCACGAAGCTATAAAAGTCATCTTTTTCACAATGCAAAGATGCAAAAGTTTTAAGGCCTACTTTAATCTGGGAACACGCAATGAGACTGGCCAAGAAGCTGTCTCACATACTTTACCATGAAAAGCAGAACAGAGCTCTAGCTAAAGAACACATTCATCAAGCTCCATCTTTGAAGATTAGAGTTTTCCCCTTCATTGCCAGCACTTTAGTATGAAAAGAAACGGCAGTTTTGACGTCAAAAATGACAGTTGGCAAACGTGTGTGAAATCCAAGCACTTGCCTTTGCTGCACGCATTAAAATTTCCCTTTCTTGTTCATCTTTACGCTGCTTTTCTATTTGATCAAGTTGTTCAAAGAACTTGAGCTGTGCCCGAACGTCACTTGCTTGTTCATATCTTTCATCATCCTGAAAACACAGCAAATATGTTTCTCATTACACTTCTTAAAAACAAAGCTGTTAGCTTGTACTGTACTGTAAGAGAACATATACATTTAAAGCTCAAATGTTCACTTTGTCCTTTTCAAACAAGTACCAAGTGTATATTTACGCCAGTCAAACCAGGTAGATTTCTTAAAAGCATTTTGTTCTATTCCATGAATCATCAGATTTTGACTTGTAGACTAATAGCATCACTGCTTTAACCTCACGAACATATTTCACAGAGCTGTATGGTTTTTTTAAATATTGTTTAGGCATTTGCATCTATCAAGAACATACATCTGTCAGAAAGGAGTCTCTTGAGAATTCAAAGCAGTGCTTTTACCTGCCTGTGTGATTGTACCATCACTCAGGCTCTAAACATTTGACATAATAAATAAAGGGAAGGGCACAGTTTCTCTGCATTTGTCTTGAAAACAGTTTGTACACGCAAGCTGAAGAGGTCTAGTCATCCGTGTGTATTAATATCTTAATGCAAGATGAATCAGAGAATAAACAACTTAACCACACAGAATGAAGAACACCTGAACTCAAGCATTGCAGCCAACATGACAGCCTCCTTAATTTGGGCAGTTTTGCCATTTTATTTGTGCTATTAAATACAGTTACCTTGTAAGAAATATTCCTTTGTTGAGCAGTCTCCGATAATTTTTCCACAAGGTTTTGTAGCCTTTGCTGTGTAGCATGTGATACGTAGCTAACTACATCTGGATGGATTTCTGTTATTCCGTGTTTTTTACCTATGATCAGGAAAGAAGTCAGTTGTAAAAAAATGATTTTACAGTACGGCTAAACACGTGGCTGCCATGAGTCATGGAAATTGAAATAATTCAAATGCTAATTGTAAAATAAGTCTTTTGGTATTTTCAGACAATGATCAAAAAGGCACTGACATACACATGAAAACTTACATTAGCTTAACAGAACTTACAACCTATTAATAAGTTCAGTACACTATAAACAACTGAAGAATGCTTTTTGTTCCGCCCTCAATTCTAAACTAGTAAATAAATATGAGAAAAAGTGTTTCTGGATTTATTTTGTATAAATCAAATGCCATTATTTTTGTTAGGCCTCATCAGCTTATACAGTCAGAATTCTAACTAGGTCTAGTAATTTTGATGTTAAATTGCCATCATTTTTAAGGCAACTCTATAGGTGTGTAATTCCGTAGCACTCTTCACAAGCTGAATGCTTGCCCACAAGCATACAAATACATAAAAAGTAACAACTCCAGCAACTTTAAACCATTCAAATCCATTTTGAAGGAAAATGCCTTCAATTACACCTAAGACTAGTAAAACTAGTTTATTAAAGTTCAAGAAAACCCAACGTACCTATTTCTAATATCCTTCTTTGTAAAGGTGCCGGGAAAAGGAAGGTTTCATCTTTACAGGACCGTGTTAATGTGCCCACTAGCTCAGAGTTTGTTGCCAATATCCGAGCACTCTCTTCTGACAGGTTGACTCCAGCCATTGACGCAACATCATTGATGTCATCATCGTCCCTTTAGGATGGGAAGACTCATTATAATCATAACATTTAGTATTTATCTGCACCCACTGCTACGATACCACTGCTGCATACAATGAATTTCACAGTAAACATTAATATTTGACTTTGTTTCTGCATTTTATTTACTATTACACAATGAAATAATATGATTCCACAGAGCACTAGAAGTATTTCACAGTTTTGTGCTTCCCCACTATTTTCTCAAGATACTTTCATATGTAATGTTTCAACATATTGAGAAACAAGAGACCAGATGCATCACTACTATGAAACAGTAACAAAAAGCCCTCATCACTGTAACACAGGCTGTACATCCAGGTAACCTGAGCAGAGGTGGGAGGAGTGGAGGAATGAATTCTATTTGCATGTCCAGGCAGGAATTGTTTGTGAGGTTTGATGTTTATCCTTAGTGCCAGCTAAATGCTAAAACCAGTCTGGCACAAGTATGTGCACAACTGTTTGTTAAAGTCTTTATGAAAGCAGCAAACCTGCCCACAGAAAATCCAACTCTAGTTCTTGCAAGTTTACCCAGACTGATTTGGCACGACTGGAGTACACAGAAAGGTTCGCACCGAGTTCAGCAGGCTGCCCAAGCAGCACAACCACAAATAAGAATACGGTTCCTTACCTAAAAGAGCCCCCCCCAGGTTCTTTCAGTTTATTCTTCTGAGCAGCAGCTACTTGCGTCGAAACAGTGGCGATAGCTTTGTTTCCAGGCAATACTGCTGGTTTTACCACAGGTACTGCAAGAATAAAGGTGAGATTTGTACTCCATCAAATTTGTATCACAGTTCAGATTCACAAGCCAGTCACGGGCAATAAAGGCAATAGGCCTAGTGCAAAGACTTTCCCTCAATACTTTCTGTCAGCTTCTCACCCATCTAAACAAGACTCTCCCCCACAACTCCAGTACCCAAACAATTTCTCTAACTGTAAATGCTGTCCTGACATACGTCCACCCCCAGCCATTCTGGTATTAGGCACTGAAGACGTGAGCCCTAGTACAATAGCTACAGGGCACTTAAGAACTGACATTCATAAACCAGAGTTCAGTTAACGGTATCAAACACAGCATATACCAAGCATCTTGACCTCTTACCTGTCTGAAGCTGATTTAGTTGAATTTGAGGAGTAGTGAGCATAATACGACTATGCGGTTGCCGCAATGCTACCATTGGCGTCTGTGTCAACGTTACCTGTGGAGGCCTTATCAACGTCCCTGCTTTTTGAGACTGTTGGATAACCTGCAAAGAATAAAAGAAATGTAAACAACCTGAGAAGGTTAAGAGTCAAGTGGGAATTACAAAGCCTAACAAGCAACTTGTAAGTTGCAGTCATCTTAACACGTCTGCTCATTATCTAGGATCAACACATGCTAATGCATTTAAAAGTACCTTTAGATAAATTATATCTTGCAGGAGAACTATTACAATGTTCCATAAAAAAATAAATCACTAGCCCATTTATATTTAAAAACAAATAAGCAAATTAAAAAAACCATCTATAATCACTCAGGTCCAGCTAAAACTTTCCATATGGGGTTTCTGTGTTACAGATACAGAGACAAATCGGATCCGCCTGAACAAACTCTACAACTAAATATAACAGCAGCATGATAAAGATAATCCAGCTAGTTCTACACATGCTGTTTTCACTCAGAACCACCATAAGCTACAGCTGTGCAGCTTTGTACTACTGGATTGTTAGGTTGGCAGTCTCAGGCCACTGCAGCCGTGTCACTTCTGAACCTGAACTCGTAAAAGGAGGGTCACATCACAATGCTACAACCAGAGCTTTTTGTGCAAACTTGTCTTCTGGCCTCAACTAGTTTTCAGAAACTCATTCAAACTACTGTAAAGAAGTCCAACAACTCTGTCTGGTTTGCAAGCTCCCTTTCTGTAACTCCGTTTCCGCAAGTCTTTCTTTTAATACTTTTGCTACTGTTTTATGCATTTAAGTTACAGGCCAAACTATTTATTTGTAAATCCAGTGCTAATTAGTTGATGTTCAGTTTTCACTCCTTCTCTAGGTTCACAGTTTCTTTCTACATCCCATAGGTTACACAGCCAGTAAGACCAGTGTAATCACTAGTCTTTCACTCAAGGAAAGTGAAAATTATTTCTGGATTGACAAAAGAGGTCTCTCCTTTTCATTTACATGAAAATTTCATGTAGAGAAAATATGAGCAGATGAATGTAGAGAAAATATGAGCAGATGAATGCCAAACGTTCTATAAGGAGTGCTGAAGTACTAAGAAGTAAAAATACCCTAGTATTTAATAACATCTATTAATTAATACACATCCCAGAAAAAACTCAGACACTGCTTTGCTACAAGAATAAGAATAAAAGGTGCTGCATGTTATACAGTTCTTATTTTGTTTATAGGCAGGCCTGAAAAAGTTATTCTTTCTCCTCTTTTTGGGTAATTTGTTGTAAGATTTATGAACTGGGAAATTAAAGATCCTCCAGAGCACTGCTTTTATGTATACACAGTGAACGAGACAATCCACCAATATTTCATGCTAAAAAGGGAAATAATATGGTATTTTAATCAAGAATGGATTTTAAGCTATACTCCTTTTTCTTAGCAGCTAGTTTCTCTAAAGAGGTCAAAAATCTTTGATTGAGCTAAACCAAAAGTTTAAGAAAAGTCATCATGTTACCAAAAAAAAACCCCTGTGCAATAACAGATGATGCACTTCTGCTTACGTACCAGCGGCGTAGCCTGCCCCTGTTTACTAACACCAACTTGTGTTGGCTGCGTGAGGCTGATTACAGGTTGTTGGAGGGTACTCGTTACAGTCGCAGTCGCCTTCCCTGCTGTGCGCTGCACCGAGGAGCTTAGGAGCACGGCTGCAGATGGAATCGTTGCTATCGTTGCTTGCGTTGTTGGTTGCTGCTGTTGACTTTGTTGAATGAAAGCTGCAGAGTCTGGTGTTAACTGTCTCAAGGCAGGTAAACTCCTCTGAAAAGGGGAAAGGAAAGAATTTGCTTGAGTATTTTAATCCTACATCCTAGATAGTGAAGATTTCAGAGACCACAGTGTTTTACCCGATTCTGCCATTAGTTGTTTTCCTATAATAACAATTTTAGTCCTCGTGAACAGCTCAAGGTTGAATAAGCATTTAAGAACCCAGAACTGTCAACACACACCTACAACTATATCCCTTAATCATACATTAGTCAAGCAGAGTTATGCTCTTGCCATATAGAGTCATTGTACTTTCTCCAGTTTTCAGATGGTAAATGTTTCGGAATAAATATTGTTTTGAGATGTGTTCAATTAGTCTAAAATTTACAACAAATGGGATTTATCATTGAGAAGTGACAAATTTTCTGTTTATCCATACAAACACGCAATAGAACACAGGCAGAAGAGTATGAGTTTGTCCAGCAGGTGCAGTTTTCTTTATCATTCAATCCCTTGTTTTCTTTCCAAGGCTAAAGAAGAGGCTAATAAATCAATTTATAGGTTTGGTGCTATGGAAAGAAACTGCTTATAAGCCACAGAAAGGAAATACTTCAGATTTCTCAAAAAAGCTACAATGTGATACTATGTAAGAAATCACATTGACTGTACCAATGATTCATATTATTGAACTGTTGGACCCGAAAGACATAAATATTTTCTAAGGGAGCAAAAGTATCATTTAAAACTTCCATTTACACCACTCTGGAATTCCAACTATACTAATAAAAGACGTGCTGTGTTCATCACTGCTGACACAGGCACAGAAACGCACAAGGACTAGTGAACATAAGTTACCTTCAGAAAAGGCACAAGATAAGGTTGAGGTGAAGAATTAAGTTCTCTGTACAGCCTGCTGGTAAAGTCTTCCGCTTCAATTTTTCCATCCTTCAAAGCAGAAAAAGCAAATTAACAAACTTGCAGAAATTAACTTTTACAGATATTCAATACCAAAAAAAAATCCTTAAGACTTAACAATTTATTAAAACTAAGTGTTTTTATCCACAGCTGACCCAAAGTCAGACAGTTGCCAATTGCTCAGCACGGTTGGGCAGCGTCATCTCTGATATTCTCTTCTCCAAGGGTACTATAGTTCCGCCATTCCAAATTACTAAAACTGTGCCCATCACATACTCAAAAGGCAGATGTCTCGGAAAAAAACTAAACATATATCCTTCATGGGAAGATAGACTTTGAATTTTAGTCTTGTGACAACCTCTGGTTATTATGTGATAACATCTGGAATACATATCCTTTCCTTAATTTAAGGGTTGCTGGTAACTAGGCTATGCAATACTAGTATTTATTCTACAAATATTAAGCATGTCAATACTTATATCAGCTTCAGATAATATTACTTTTTTTTTTTCCTGAAAACTTGTGATTTCCTACGCTCAGCTATCGCACAGGATGTAACGACTTCCCTCAAGTATATAATTAATCTTTTTATTCACTGTTTTATCAATAAAAAGCATAGATTTAAAGAGCCACCATCTACACTAATCACACTTCAATTTAACTCACCATCTCATGCATGAATATCAGTAGTAACATCTCATTTACAAGCTTAAAGGAAAATGTATGTATACATTTTAACACAGAAGAAGCAGAGTTTCAATGTTACTCAGATTTTAGAATCTCCCTCCTCTCTAAAAAGAAAAATCTCTAAATTTTGAGCCTAAATTTACCCGTATATGTTTTCTTACAACTTCGCATTTACTGTTCTTACCAGCAGGTTCTGTACCAATTCTTTCACATTAGCCGCAGTCTCTGAAGACTGTTTTCCAGATGATGCCAGTTTTATTAATGTGGAGAGAAAGTTTTTGCATTTCTTCACATTTTCCATAGTTTCCTGTTATGGGAAAAGGAGGAGAAGGGAAGCAGTCAGAAAGAGGAACGTAAATTATTTTAATACACGATCTGACCATACACTCGGAGAAATAACATTCTTCTTTAATTCACCACTGCAGAGTATTATTTATAGATCTGTGTCCCTCACTGCTGAAGATGTAATAAGACAAATTATTACTTTGCTTCATAAACATACATATGTATTGTACACTTTTGTTACAAAAGTTTATTAAACCATGATTCTTACTAAAGTCAGGAAACACCAAGCAGTTTAAGAATGACACCCTAGGTATGGGACAATAATTTTTTTAGCAGGACAACCTATAGCAAAACTCTTTCCCAGGGCAGAGCATAGTGCATGGGTTCTCCTTGCTTTATGGTCCTAGAAACACGCTTCTTGAATGAGTCAGTGGCAACTTCTTATCCCTTTTCATACTGCCTTTTCTCCGCAGTGCTGAAAAACTCACTCCCTTTTCTATAAGATACAGCCAACATGTTTTGTTTTTTTTAAAAAAGTGCTTTACAAACAGTAACAGAAATAAAAATTAATACTTTAACAGGCATCAAAATTCAAGTGACCTGTGTTCACACTCTGTAGATTGTACGGTTTTATCTTTTCAAGACTAATAGTTCACAGAACTCCTACATCTTCGCTACTGTCCACTCTGGTCGGTGTTTGCGTGTGTGTCTGTCCGTATATCTATGCATGGATCTATGTACATGGCCACATCTATACATGGATGAGCGAAAAGAGATTCTACATGCACTCTCTTACTGTGGCAGCAGTGGAGGTTGCCGTTGTTCCTTGCACTGTTCTCTGAGTTCCAGTTTGTACAGCTGTTGCCGTCCCCAACGTAGTTGTTTGTGCAGTACCACCCAGAACAATCTGAGGCTGCAGAGAATACAAACATAATCTTATTTCACTTGGAACATACCAAAGCTTGTTTCCTTCAAACAAACTGAAACCACAGGACAGTAGAACATTTTTCACAGCTACTATAAAAAGAAGTTACTGATCCGCCGTCTGCTGCAGAGGAAAGGAAGAGCCACCAGATGGCACAAAACACTGCACATTAAAACCAAAATGCTAAAAGTTGATTAAGCATTGCATGATTTTTTTGTGTGACTGAATAAAATGGCAAAATAATACCATGAACAGACCCTCATACATCGTGGTTTCAAAACACAATTTAAAACAGTGCTACGTTTCTGTGAATGCAATAGGGGGTTTTGCCCGTTCCCTTAAACGCCACTTTCAATAAGGCAAAACATGCTAAAGCTCAGGTCTTATCTGCGTCTTTTGGATGAAGAATGGGACGAAACATTTTCCTAGATTTGTAGTCAAGTTGGTAATTCAGAGTAGGAACATGGGCTTTAAAGAAACCACAGCGTAAACAAGACCTTTCGTTTACACAATTCATTCAGGGATTTCCAACACAGTCTAATTACTAACAACAACCCAATCAGAGAGACAGTAACTCTTAACAAGCTAAACCCAGCTTTCAGAATTTTAACAAATCATTTATAGACTTGCTTTTTATATAAAGATGCACAAGAAAAAAGGCTCCTGTGCTGTCAAAGCCAAATTTCATTAGTATTTTGGGAGACAGAAAAGGAGACAAGGATTTAATTTGTCTCATTTTTTGAAATCAGGATAAATGAAGTCCATGCTATGCTCATTACAGCAAAAAATATGCAGATGGAATGATTTTTTTTGCCTAGTGTAACAGCAGTGCAAATTAAGAAGAGTCAGTAAGGTAAATTAACTCTTAGATCTGGAAAGATCACTGGCATAGGCAAAGGCTCTCTGAGGGGAAAAAGGTTAACTGGATGCACAGCAAAACCTGCATGTTTTAAATTAAAACTCTCTAATCCTGCCTACTCGAAGGATGAAGAAAGCATAATGAAACAGATTAGGTGACAGCAATCATATCATATCGCTGCTGCCTGGAAGTCGCGTGGAGAATGCCACACTTTTGCGCCGTGTTTTAAACTCACACCTCCACCCCTAGAAAAAAAAGAAATTCTACAAGAAAGCCTATCATGAACACAGGCCAGGCTGCTAGAAGACAGCCCACGTACTAAGACACCATGATTTATCCTTGAGTTACCAGCGCACCTCCAAGTACACAGACCAAAGTAGGGACATGTGTGAGAGGGACAAGGCTCGTAGAAGAGAAGGCTGCCAGTGCAGTCTTATTTCTGTAATTGTAACTTTTGCTGCAGAATTTGGATGACTACAGATCTGCCGCAGGAATAATATTACAGCCCCAAATCTAAAGGGAATTGGTGTCACTTTATGCAGCAGAAAGCATAAAGGCGTTTTATTTTAGTCAGTTCTGTGACTATACAAACTAATAACGGGCTACCTTTAAATATATAGGTATATTTATATATGTGCATATAGGTATAATATGAAATAAAAGAATCTACAAAAAGAATCTAGACTAGTCTAGTCTCTCTATCCAGGGGAGATCTAGGCTGGACATAAGGAAAAAATTCTTCACAAAAAGGGTCATTGGGCATTGGAAGAGGCTGTCCAGGGAGGTGGTCGATTCATCTTCCCTGGAGGAGTTTAAGGCACGGGTAGACAAGGTCCTGAGGGACATGGTTTAGTGTTTGATAGGAATGGTTGGACTCGATGATCCGACGGGTCTTTTCCAACCTGGTGATTCTATGACTCTAATTCTGTGATTCTATGATTCTAAGTTTTCAGTTAATCTTAACAATCTATGTATGTCACATATATATTGCTTTTCTACAAACTCACTTGTACAACAGGAGGACGCTGTAGCGTTGTTGTGGGTTGCACTGTTGTTTGAGCCTGAGACACTTGCTTGATAATAGTAGTTGGTGTCACCTGCCGTGCAATAATAGGTGTTCCTGGAGCCTGTGGAAGAGGGAAAAAACCACACGTATTAGATCCTGTATTTCAATATATCCTGCCTTATCCAGTGTTTTGTCTCTGGATCACTATCATTATTTTAGATGTAAAAGAACACATTTGGACCACTATAAAACTGTGAGAAGGATTTGCAGTCTTAACTTAATGTAACTGTGATGATCTCAGTACACACATACCCATATCCAATTTTTTTCTTCTCATCTTATAAAGCATAAAGATTCTTCGGGGAAAGAGTTCTACATGTTAGCCATATATGGTCTTGAATGGTCTTTATATCAGAGTTTAACACTTAATGCCATTCAGCTAGGTAAAAATATTTTTGATAAGTAGGAGCCAAACTGTAAAAATATTCTTCACAGAAAGGGTCATTAGGCACTGGAACAGGCTGCCCAGGGAGGTGGTTGACTCACCTTCCCTGGAGGTGTTTAAGGTGCGGGTGGATGAGGTACTGAGGGGCATGGTTTAGAGACTGGTGAGAATGGTTGGACTAGATGATCTGGCGGGTCTCTTCCAACCTGGTGATTCTATGATTCTAGATTTAGGAACAAAATGCAATGCCCACACTATGTGGAAAAGCCCATACAGCACCAGGTGGATCAATGGTTTCTTCAAATCACTAACATCATACCTTGCATTCTGGTATACCCTTCACGGGAAAAGATTTCACAGACTTTAACACTACCAATCACTGAACTAACCTGCACTGTCGATATCTGCACTGGCGGAGCATTGGTAGGTGTAGCAGGACGAGGAGTCAGAGTATTTTGAGGCTGAGACTGGGCATGTGCCTGCGCTTGCATCTGCGCCAAAGCTTGCTGAGGGATCATCAACAACTGCCCGTTCTCACTGCGCACAAGGACCATGCCTGGGGAAACAGAGATTGGTCAGGAAACGCACATCCTCTTCAAATATCAAAGAATGTATTTTTTCAGGTTTTTAATCCAAGTTGCATACATACAGAATTAACACACTGTTGAAGGACTATACGGCTAATAAATGTGGGTTAGAATAAAAGGAAAAAGGCCAGCTACATTATTGCATTTTGTACAGAACAGCTTAATTACAGAAACATTCTATCAAAATGTTCAGCACAGTGTCCCTAAGAACATACCATGGGCTGTATGTGCCCCAACCAAAAATTCCACGTGATCAGAGGTTAAAATAAGCAACCATGTAAAAATCCTACCTGCCTTTACTAGGAAATTTGTTTTATGAAACACTTGCAAATAAAAGAAAATCTTGCCAAGTAACAAGTGATAGGATGAGAGGAAATGGCCTCAAGTGGTGCCAGGGGAGGTTTAGATTGGACAGCAGGAAAAAATTCTTTACTGAAAGAGTGGTGAAGGCCTGGGAGTGGCTGCACAGGGAAGTGGTGGAGTCTCCATCCCTGAAGGTGTTCAAAAGTGTGTAGAGGTAGCATTTCAGGACCTGGTTTAGCAGGTACAGTGGTGCTGGCCTGATAGTTGGACTGCATCTTCTCAGAGGTCTTTTCCAACTTTAATGACTGTGATTCTACGATTTATCTACTCAAGTTCCTGCTATCCCTCCTCATGTTTTTAGAGTAATATCTTGCCGTTAGGCATGACTCCTGTTAATTTTACTTTAAGAGGAGGGAAGGAAAAAAACAAGATAATCAAACATAGGCTTCACCATCAACAGGAACACAATTGTCTAAGTTCTAAATTAATTTCCCATAACAAATTTAGTAATGAAAGTGCCTATAAAATCATAATTTTTCTCATGTGCATCTGCAACAGACTGCACTGTGCCATGTTACACCCCAGAAGAAAAATAAAACTGAGAGGGAAATGAGGCAGCCATTCCCTGCTCAGTCACTCAAATCAATACACTTAACCCCAACACGTAGCTATAGGGAACCAGGCTCTAACAGGCAGATTTTCAGAATGATAGTTTCTCTCTCAACAGCTCAAACAGGATCTGGACAACAAGAACTGTTTTTCAAAAGCTCATTCATTCAGCCTCAGTGAGTCCACAAGAGCCTCAGGATCTCATCAGCTCTGAAAAAGTCACCCAAGGAAACAAATTGGGCACTCAAAATTAGCAAGCATTTCCGAGAAACCACCTACAGGAGGAGACTTTGCCATGAAAATCAAGAGGCACTACTGAAATCAGCAAGTTCTTCTTAAGTGTTGTTCAATGAATAAAAAGCCCATACAAGGCTCCCAACAGTATCAGGAGATCTGGTCTATGGGGTCTCGGAGCAAGACCACTTCAAAAGAACCAAGCTTTTACTTGCTTTTCTATACAGATGAAGTGCTGAAATGTTTACAGACAATGCCTTAAACAGTTTTCTTGGATTGTTTGAAAATTAAACTGCAAAAATCCATGTAATGATTTCTACAAAAATTAGTTCAAAGGAAAAAAACATTAGATTGGTTGATCTGCACCCAATTTTTAACTTATGTTCTCTACATTAACTCTCTTTTACTGAAGCAGCCACAAAGAGACGTTAAACTAGTTCACGTCAAAAAGGTGGCTTTCCATTGTAACTTATTTAGAACTGTTAAGGTAGTACCGCAACGTGTAATGGACAAGAGCTATACCTAGACACAAATATTCTCAAATTGGTTCTCTGTAGGAAAAGAGGAAGGGAGCAAGATTATTTATGATCTTGCAAACTGTAGAAATAAACACTCTTTAGTTTAGCTGTCAAGTCAAAAAAACCACTGTCTAAGCCACTCCAAATAAAAAGAGGTTTTCTCCTGTAACTAGTGTAGGGGGAGGGCATTTTCATTAAAACAGCAAAGCCACACAGCACAACCACAGCTTACATGAAACTTAAAAACATCAGCTGTTCATACCATCACTGCTTTCTCACCATCAGCCTCACCCTATTGAGAGGGTCTGCTGATAAAGACTGGAGAAATTCAATTTTGCAAAGACTAGATAGTAACCTGCGCCTACATCGAGTTCATTCCTGCACACACAGAACTCGGCATCCTCTTCAACATGCAAACAGAAAACCTTGGGAAATGAACTCACCTTGCCCGTTTTCGTCACTGCTCATAATAATCAGCTAAAGCAGCTAAACACTGAATCAGTGGAAATCTTCAACACTACTATAACTGAAGGCGTAAGTACAATTATGGTACAATAAGTACTGATTAGAGGAGCTATTTTCAAGTTAAGTTCAATATTAAGGCTTGTTGATTACCATTTCGTTTCTAGCAATCGAAAATGCCCAATGCAACTCTATACACCTGTGCTTCCAGAAGCCCTTAAATGTCGCAGAATTACACTGACGTCCCACAAGAAACTTTTCTCCATTTTGGGGGCTTCCTAGGATGTTCTAGGGCTAATGTACCACCCCAGTTCTTTAAAGAGTTATGTATTTTTTCCTTCCAGAAGCAACACGAGAGATACCAACTCAAGTTCGGGGCTTGAGAAGGCAGGGCTATTCTTTCTTTAAGCTTCTCTCTCAGTGCAAAAGTGACTGAAGTGATTTGGAAGTGCCTACTAGAGCAGCTCACTGCATTAGGAGAACGTTTATAGCATCAGGCAGTGGTACAGAGTTCCATGCTGTCTGTCCCAGTCTATGGTTGAATAACATGCATCAGGCTTAAGAACCGCACATTACTGTCCTGCAATAGCACAACCACCTCTCGCAACACCAGCAGTGCTGAGTCATGGTTTTGCTCCCCAAAACATGAATGAGAGAGGAAAAAAAAAAAAAAGGGAGAACCACAAAGCAAAGGCTGACTACCCCTGAAGAGCAAGCACATCTGAACAATGAAATATTCTCCCTGAGCTACATGCAAAATTAGAACATGCCTACACATTAACACAGCACAACTGCTGAAACAGACAGCTGAAAAGCATATTAATGTGAGTTTCAGAAAACATATCAAGAAAGTTCCATTTCTGGCAGCAGACAGACAAAACAATCACGCGTAATTCAAATCCTGACTCTAAGCACTATCCTGCTCCGAACTATGGGAAGTTTGAACCTTCCCCTCAAGTACTGCAGGCACAGTAAAGAAGCTCTTAATTCAAAGCTACATTCATATCTGTCCCTATGTAAATAGTTTTTCATACTGCACTCATATTTGATACACAGTTATTTTTAATTTACAGTTTCCAAGTACCTCTTTAAGTAAGCATCTACCACTAGCAGATAAATCACTGTGCACACTTAATGGGCTATACACAAAGACAATTACAAATATCAGACTTTAATCATGGTACAATGAAAATTTTACCTACTTGAAGAGTATAATTTGTTAGTATTGGGTGACTTCAGAAAACATGTAAAAATTTGGGTTATGATGAACTTTCTTACTGAAATTTCTGTGAAGAATTTCACCAGTAATCAGCGTGCAGGCAAGCAATTTCTGACTGAACACTTAACACCTCCCCAGTCTTGTTGAGAATTCCTTAAAAAGCAAAGACTGATCTGTTCTCTCTGCTTCTCTCCCCCAGCCCAACTACAGACTCTTTTCCAACCCAATTAGCTAAAAAGCAATCTCACAAACCCAAAATTATACCCAAACTGTCATTAAGTGGATTTTCAGTGAAGTTCAGAAAGTCTATTGGAGCTAACATGGTTAAAAATTAAAAAGAAAATCCCATTTATTTCCCACTTCTAAACAACTTCTGTAAGAGCCCCCTCTCCACACACACTTCAACCTTCTCTCAGCTGATTCACTGGTTGCAACAGCAAAAAAGGAGGGGCTGGCAGCCACATGTGTAGGAAAAAAATCCCAACATTCCTTTATGTTCCAAAACTTTAAATGTAGATAAGTATCATTACCTCAAACTCCAGTGCATAAGGGTGCAAATGCTGTATGAACCAGATCAGAAATGACTACCAGGTACTAGAACACACCTAGAATTGTACCGAGTCATCTCATTTCTCTATTTAAATCCAGCAACATATTTAAAGTAAGGATGAAAAATATCTTTCTTTTTCAAGTTTACCAGCCAGGGTTTTGTTCCACAAACGGAGAAATCGCTACATGAGACCAAACAGCTAATAAAGATCACTGGAAATGTTCAGTTAGAGAAAGATGACAATAAAACTTTTTTAAATCTTTCTCTGTCTTCTTTTTCCTAGAAAGCCCAATCACGTGTACTCTAAAATCATAGTCACTATTAAAAATGCAAACATTCAAACATTCTTTCCAAGTGTCTCATTAAAAAACTAATTAAAATTAAAATTAATTACTATTTTTGTTAGAAGTTAGAGGTTTAAATGAATCCTGAAAGAGGCTCGTATTTTAGTTCAAATTAAGCAATTCATCACAGCTCCAAATTAGGGACTAACAAAAATCAAGTTGGATTGCTCCTAATATCAAAAAGACTTGTGCTCCTGACTACTACAATGGTCATGTCATGTGTTCTTGTCGTGGAGACCTGCCCAGAGCTCTCTTGTTTTCAAGAGTGTTTTGAAGGAAAAGTTCATTATTACACATGACATAGAAACATGGTTCTACATTGTGTCACCTTTGCTTCTTGCTATTTGTATTTCCACTTGCTAATGGCATTTCCATTTACAAAATGCTGTTGTGCTTTGGGGGTTTTGTTTGTTTGTTTTAAACTAATAAATCCTGCAAAATCACACACTGAAATAAAAGCAAAGAGCTCTGGCCATGTGACATGTGAGAAAAACACAAACCAGGCTTTTTTCTAATGCCTTCTTCTTTCATTGAAACATGGCTAGGCTTAGCAAAGACTAAAGAAAACAAAAATCAAAACAATAAAGGAAGAAGAATAAAAATAATACTTTGTAGCCTTTGCAGACCACACTAATCTCTTGGGTAACTCCCCAGACACACAGCTTTCTTGCTGGAGAACCTGTACATCCGAAAAAAACCCAAAACAAAACAGTTGTCTGTTTTCTTAACCACTGTTTGTTGGCAAACCTCAATGAATAACATTTATAGACACTGTACTTCACAATGATAGAGCTAAAACTTCTGGCGAACGTAGCAGGCATCTCCAGATTGCTGCTCTTAGGAAATACTGGTCCAGCCAACTGTCACCTCCAACAACCACACCCAGCAGGCAGCCACCCAAACAGCGACAAAGCAACGCGTCACCCTCTCAGCATAAATGCTTCTGTTTCTCAAGGACTCGACTCATACAACAGGTGACAGACTGCAAGCCTTCATCCACAGTCAGCAAGCTCCTAGCAGGAAAGCCAGGAGAAGGGATGCTCACACTTGTCACTGGGTGTACTACCGTGCAAGAATGGGACTTGTGCGTATCTGTGAAATAGAAAACCCAGAAGGTATCCTATCTGATCACAAGCGACATCTCTCTTCCTGATGCAGGTTCCAAGGAAAACAGATAGGTACAAGCTTGCAGAATTTTCTCACTACCCACTATGTAACTCATGTCCAATTCAGAGCTAAGGAACCTAGATTTTTACTAAGTTATTTCTTTTAGTACCTGAGACGTGACAGAAGAATTAATGCATGCACACTCCTAAAATTTCATGGAGAATATACCTCTCCAGTACCCTGGGGAAACTGCCTTCTGAACATACAACTGAACTTCATTCCAGAGGAAAAACAGTTAGGGTCAGGGAGAACTGTTAGGCAGCAAAGAAATCTCCCTTCAACACAGACACATGCTGATGTTCAGAAAGAGCGTCCAACCTGGAAGAATACCTAAAGGATTGATTCTTCTGGTGTAGGAAATGAAAGTCCTCACAAACATCTCTACAGAAGAGGGTTACTGATCATAAAGTCCACCAACATCTGACAACCTTCAAATTGTAACTAGATTTGGCAGGAAAGTTCACTAAGAAGTTATCTTGATGTCAAGGCAGTTTGTGCCTTAAGCTCTCAAGCACATACCCATTTGTGGAAAGATGCTTCAAATATTTGACATGGCACAAAAATCTGACAGTGATCATAAACGGGCTGTGCTATATCAGCAGAAGTAGCTTTAGAATCGTGTCCCTCCTGCACTGTCAGAAGAGATTCTGTTGCAACAAAAAGCAAAGCAAGTGTCTAAAGTTATGCAAGTTGGTTACACACACACCACAAAAACCATGTCAAGTCAATGAGTCAATACTCTGCAGACGGCTGGATCAGGCTATATAGACTCTGCAAAGACAAAACCCTTTACAAAAGGAAGGTTTTTAAGATTTTCCCAATACAAAAAAAGCTAAAGGAATGCTGGAGAAACAGACAGCTGGAGAGAAGGATAACTGCCTAAGCAAACTAAGGAAGAACTTTCAACAGAAGTGATGTATACAACAGGGTCCTCTACTGCAGAAAACGAAATGATAACCTGGTACCAATGCCAATGCTGCCCAACGATCTACTTCTCCTCCTCTTAAGATAACTGACCCACCTGGAAAAGTTCTCACTCTATAGGAATAAAAGGCCAGGAAAAGAGGGAAGAACCTACCATTGCCTGCTAGCTCACTCCAGCTCCCTGTACATCTCAGTAATCAAGGGAGTTCTCTCTAACACAAGACAACTACAGCAGATTTAGAATTATTTACATACATCAAAGAAGAGCATCTGTAAAAAAACAGCAGATGTATAGCAGCTCACGAAGGACAATCTGTACACCAGCTCATGAGAAACGGTGATTACAAATCAAGATGAATAGCACAGAACTTCAAATGGCAACACAGCTGTGGATTAGATGTTGCTGAAGACACATTTTGTACCTGACGAGAGATGTGCACCACCACATTAGGTGCACTGCCTTAGTTTAGGTGCTTAGAACCTCAGGTGATTCGTGGTGTAAAACAAATCCAGGAAAATCTTTTACTTGAACCTTGTTGCCAAAGTCACTGACAACAGGCTCAAGTTCCATGAACAAACATGGCTGGTCTGTAACTTCCATAGAAGTGTCCTAGCTCCACAAGGATAACTGTAGCTCTTATAGAGAAGCCTGTGTAATGCAGGTATCAGCCCTACAAGCAAGTAGCTGACAATGAACCAACCACTACCTGTGACCTTGTCTGCTCCAGAAGTGCTTGCGCTGCACTGGCACAGATGAGGTCAACCTGTACTAACACGAGTTAGCAGTGATCCCTTCCCTGTGGAGCTGCAGGTCTACAGCCCATAAACCTGCCAAATGGAGACAGAGCTGTGTAACACATGGGAGAAGTCCTCACGTCTGGTTTCAGAGCAATGGGCACCTGAAAGCAATGAGTGCTGAGGGTTTGCACACAATTGTAGTGAGAGCATACAATGCATGCTGAGTACCTGTCAAACATTCAGCACCTGCTATGCTCAAGGTAAGCTACAACTTGGCATGAAAAAACATGACCGTCAGGTGTTCCTTCAGAGTATCTCGAATGCAAAACACTTAAGAGTCTCTCCTGACAGGCAATATACATTACACCACAGAGAAGACTGGTATGGCACAGAGTTCTGAACAAAAACAAGCCACAGAGCTACAAAAGCACATCACACCTTTCACTTTTCAACTCACATCACTCTGGAATAAAATCAAGTTTCACCCAGATACAATGTCTAAAAGTTTTGGTACAGCATTAGTTGACCACAGCATTCCACTTCATTTGCCTATTGTCACTCTACCCACATGCCTAATCTGCACACACAGATCACAGATCATAACTAACAGTTACATTCTGTGAAATCCTAATTCTTGAATAGCTGATTTACAGTTATTGCCAACATAGATGAAAGATACTTTCTCAAAAAGCATCAATAATCCTGACTGCAGTGACTACAGAAAACATATCTTCATAGCCTTTGTTTTCTCTTACTGAAGAGTCAAAAGACAAGAGATTCAATCCCATAGTAAAAGTTTTTGCTTACTCTTACTATGTAAGAATTCTGTTTCAAACTACAGAACTCAACTGTACTGTCTAACAAGTGAAGAAGTGAATCATTGGTGAAGTATTGATTCACAAGTCTCTTAAGAATACCATTAAAGAAATAATGACATGCTAAAGTGCCCAAGAGCATTTAACAGTGGTCCTATATGGAGAAAAAATCTTACCCGTTCAGCTGAAAAGGTGTGTATGAAGCGTTCTGGGAAATGTGTGATCTTATATAGCAACAATTGACAAATACTTCAACAACAATGCGATTTGAAAGTATTTTGACTTTTCTGGAAAGCTAAATTCCTTGAAAGTGTGTTAACATTCCTTTCTAGTCAAGCATACACAGCCAAAACACCAGAGTGCTTTGTCAAACTGCAACCCAACCATCACAAAAATCTCTTTTTAGTTTGATGCAGAAAGAACTAACAAAAACACTATCAAGAGCTAAACCAATTACTTTAATTATTGATCCCAAAGTGATTCAGACTTAGCTCTGCCATTAATTTCAATACACTTGCATCAAACAACAACGCAGTTATACCAAAATTGGATTAGTTTTTGAGAAAGGAAGAGACAAAATAAAATGTCACCAATTATTTTGATCTGTTAAATAGATTTTAAAACTCAACTAGTCTTCATTTCTGGCACACAGTTTGTCTGTATGGCGGCATATCAACGTTTGTACTGTTCAAGCAACTGATGAAATGCAAAGGAGCTTGCCCATTCCCATTCACCACAGTCTGCACACAAACAACAAAGAGTAATGGATTACATCCACATCATGTTCCTACAGAAAGCAACACCCTAAACCAACGAGGTACATCAAAACCCTTCAAAAACTCATTTCTTTGTCCATGCTGTGAATGTCCTACTCTAGATATATACCCTTCGTAATCTTAGCAGTGACAAAACCCTTTGCTGATGTCACCGCTTCACTTGGAGCTGTGGAGACCCAACTTTGGACAATTCCACCAACTGAGACAGCTGCTCAGGGTAACCTCAGTGGAAACTTTCCCTTTAAACACCCCTTTGCAGAAACAATCTGGAATTTTAGACTCTCTCACTGCCGATACAGAAGTTATTCTGCAGTGAGAACATGCCAAACACTACGCCTGTGACTTCAAATACAAACTGTCAATGTGGACATGATCTTACATGTCATTTGACTGATTGCAACATTTATGAAAAAGCAGTGTTTTTTCAGTTGGTCGGAACAGAAGTAGAAGTATTTTCGTACCTTTAAGCTTGAAAACAGAAAGCTTTTAAACAAAATCAAGTCTAGTTTTGATTTTTACTAACCATCAAATGCACAGTTCTGAGTAATGACTAAGCTTAATGACTGGGTATGACTAACACTTATAAATAATTAGTGCCTTCTCTCCCCCTCCCCCATGGAGGAGAGGGAAGGAAAGAAAACCAAATGATACCTTGGTAAAAAGGAAGAATGAAAGGAATTAAGAGGTTGAAGTTCATGGTGTTAACACTTCTCTTCTTCCAATCCACCCTTAGTACTACTGCAAAGACGATGACATGTATTTATTAAAACTAACAGCTCCTCATGCTTTTCTGGCTAAACTGTGCAGAGGTTTACACTTTCAGCCTTCCTACTCTACATCTCTTCTTCCAAACTCCTCCACCAAGCCCTCAGCAATCACTCTTCTGGTCACCTCCACGGACTCTCCTTGCTACAGGCTACTCCCTGGAGTTCGTACTTCTGACTCATGGGAGTTCAACTGGTCCCACTCGCCACACCACCACTTATGCTGAACGCACCTGACATTACTGCGTTCTGAAAGCGGCGCTAAATCTAACCCTCTCTTACAGAAATATTTGATTAATAAACTGCAGGAGGGTGGTAAGACAGCTCACTACTGCCTCGCTGCCCCCTAAAACCACTTAAGAAAGACTAGAGCATGGCACCACACCTCATTGCTCAGGTTCTGTTTATACTCCAATATCTAGAGCACACATTTTTCAACTGGATGTCTGTAGAGAGCCTATCCAGCGCGTGCTTTATTCTGTACAACAGCACTGTGACGGTTTTTAACAGTTCAACTGCTCTCAGAAGCATGTATTAATCAAGTTATAACAATAAGTTAGACCATTTTTATTAGACACAACACAAACCTTAGAACATCTGCTCATCATGCAGAATAACATCACACACTGACACAAGTTTTATGTTACCAGTTGTCCTGGTACTGGTTACAGTGTGTGACTGAAAACATATTTTAGTAATACATTTTAAGGAAAAAAGCATCAAAATTAAAAGCTCCAGAGTGTTTGTTACTTACAGCTCTCATTTTTTAACCACAGTTCTACGCTAACAGGCAGTTACTCAATTTTTATCAGTATACTTTCACAAATCCCACAAAAAAGAGTTTGGCAACTGAGTCAAACCCTGCACTAAATCCTGTAGAAATACACAATAAAAGGACTGTCCCTGGGTAAAAGGATTTATAACCTCTCTATGCACATCGCTGAGAATGAATCTTTCACATGCAAAGTGTAACTTTCTCATCAGTGGTAACACGAATACTGAAAGTCATCTTGTAAAAACGATATTTCTATTCTGATAACAGTTACAGAGACAAAGATCACCTACATTTGTACCTCTGCTGAGGTGCTGAGATGCAGAGCTGCCTACACAGATCTCACTGCAGAAACAGGATGCAGTGGTATTAGTTACTCGTGATTACTAACTCCTTCTTGATTATTGATTATCCATACCATTATATAGTGATGAGGTTTTGTTCTCACCAAAAAACAGTCTGTATTTAAAAGCACCTTACTTAAAGGCATAACTGAGGCCTCAAAGACAACTATTTCCATTTACATTAAATATTTCGCTGAAGATACCTGAAGACAATTAGTCCAAGACAGGAGTTTTTGTGGTAAAAACCTATTTCTCAGTTCCTTGCAACAGATCTCCAGAAGGAAAACAGCATTTCTGGAACAAATCACAAAACAGAAATGGGATAAAAGTTTCCAGATTAAACTGAGGTAAAGCTGTCCTGAAAGGTTAAAAACAAGACTTGTTCTCTCCATGTGTCCACGATGTCAATGAAAATAAAGCCTCATCTAATTTGAAATACAAGTAATCACACAGTATTTACACCTGTTTAATTACAGTCCGGTCTGTGTTAAGTTTTTACACTGCTCTCAACATCTGAGATGGAAACAGTATCATTTTGCCACAGTAATACAGCAGCACAATCTCCAGTGTGGACACAACTGTATTACTGTAAAAGATGCTTGTTGTCCAAGGTACTTTCCTTCTCTGAAGAAGCAGTATACAAAAGGGCTGATATCACAAAAACTGCATCCAGACCAGAAAAGTTTTGCAACTTTAAAGAAACTTGTATCAGTATAACACACTACAACTCCCTTCATTTAGGCAAGACCTTAATTAGTTTAAAAATAAATTCAAGTTAACACATTAACAACTTGCAACACATGAAAACAAAGCCTGACTATCCCCACAGCCACTGCCTCTGTAAAACAACTGTGTGCGATCTGTCAAAGGGACAGAGCTGCACTGAGGCTTTGGCCCCAGAAGTGCAGCAGGGAAACTTCGGCAACGTTCACAGATCACACAACTATTTGTAAGCAGGAGCATCCCCGTGGCTGTGCACAGAAAAAGCCCTTTGTAACTTGTGAGCGTCACAAACTCTCTCCTTCACATACAGTTTTACAGTTCACAACACAACTGAAATAGCCATCTACTAAATACCACTAAAAACTTCATTCTATCATTGTCTTCAGTTGTGAGGAACACAATATTCACAGCTATTTTTTTCATGCCATTACCTCTGCAAATCTTCTTTCACAAGACAGAATAAGCCTAACCTAAAATAGTTAAACTTGCTGACACGTACCATCTTCCAACTGGCAAAAGCCTTTTTAGCATCAAGCAACGGCATCAAATTCAAGGAGCAGATTCAGACAGATAAACGGAGTTATGAACATTCATAGCATTTCAACACAGAGAACAATCCTGACAAGAGTAGTTGTTTTCACTTAAAAATGCTGATTTCAAGTACTTACAAAAAAAACCTGCAGATAGTAACAGGGAACATTTATCATGTTGTGTTCTTAAGTGTTTTCTGTCTCATTCTTACTAAGCAGACTCCTAGTATTTAATCACACAGTTTTAATGCCAGCAGAAAGTCAGAACACAAGCTTTCCAATAGCCAATTCCTTCTCTATGCTAAAACGCACTTAGGTTAACATCAGTATTTTCAACTTCATTGCTGAACCACTTTGTACATTTTTTTTAGGATCTGATTTATGCATAATCTCCAAAAACAGAGAAGACAAACAGTAGTAAGAGTTTTCATACACCAAAACACTTCATTTGAAGAGAGTTTGTGATTCCTACTAATTTGTGTGTTATCAGTAGCCAAAACTGTTGCATTTTCAGCTCAGATCACCAACTTTGCTGCAGCATCTTGTCTTAGTAAGTGATTCAAGTCCTGGGCGGCATCCAAATTTGTGGTCCTCAAACCAAGAGGTTATATTTTAAAAGTAACCAACACAGATTTCCAGAGATGGAAAACTTACTCCGCTCACTGAACACAGAAATACCATGTGTCTTTCAGAGTAGCTGAGTGCAAAATGGGTCAAAAGAAATAAATCGCTCGGCTTCTGGTCACTGACCAGCCACCTTGACCATAAGCCCAGCAATATCCAAAAAACTCAGACAGACCACAAACTGAAGTCGTACAAAACAAATTCATACACACTGTAGGGTACAACAGTATTTTCCATAACAGAACTGAACAATAATGCAGTCAAAGTTAACAGCTTTCATAGCTTAAAGGAATCACAATCATATTCCCGTTAGATCCCATCACTTAAAGACATGCTGTTATCAGATGTGCAAAACGAGGGATTGGTTTGCCTCAGGACACTCATCGTAACAAAACCAAAACCATTCTAACACACAGTTCTCCGAGTCTTAAGTTCTTTGGGGTACAAAACTAAGCATGCAGGATTCCTCAGTTATGGAAGTTGCAGTAAGGAAAAACACAACTTTCAGTCTGGCAACATATGGCAGATCTGATGTAGCAGATTTCAAATAAAGCAGAATGTTCCTTTTGCTGATGCAGGATCTGAACATAAAATCCACCCCTCACCCAGAAGAGTTTTGCAGTGCCACAGTTAACTTTCAGAAAGAGAGATACTGCTTTATGCGCCAAGTACAGGACTCCCAAGCTCTCATCTTGGAAAAATATCGATTCCCTCATGGCCTTGGGCAAGTTATAACTTCTCTAACTTGCTCTTTCCCCCAGCTCTAAAGCAGAGTTCACACTACTTTATTTACCAACCTCACAGATATGCTGTAACGATTAAACTTTGTAAAATGTTTGGAAAGCACAACATACTATAAGTACTCTGTGAGGTTTCTACTATCATTGTGCATTACAGACATAATTTTTAACCAAATAGAGGCATGCCAAAACAGTTAACAGGAATAACATTGGCAGCACAGGCAACACACAGGGAAACTGTAATCAGGATATGTTTGAACTCGCTTGCTACTCAGTGAGAAATAGAAACAACTACATTCCACTACTCCATAGTATTTCTTCTGTTCCATATATATTAAATTATGGAAATCTGTAGATTTCCCCATCTATTCATGCTCCTAGTTTACTTTAGTCACTTTTGGGGTACATATTTCAAGTACAAAGTAACTCAAATATTGATGCTTTCAGTATGAAGAAGTAACACACACTGTTTCACAACAGAAAGATTGTCTGATTCTTCTCAGCCTGCTGCCTTTCTCCTATTTCTACCCACTCTCTTTTGACCAACAGATTAGCACCCTAACTCCTTACTAAAGAAACTGAACTACTGCAGTAGTTATTTCTCAGTGACATCGGCTCCAGAAAGTATGACAGCTCAAGTCAAAAGGCCCAGAACCCACACTTGGTGTTCAAGTAGTTTTCCCATCCTAAAGCTGCTAGAGTAAAGGTCCAACTTAGAATTCTTCTTGGACAGCAAACACAAGCTAAAAATAATTATGTTTCTACAAAACTTCAGCTTTCATTTAACACCAACTGATGTTTCAAGCCTCTAAGGCCATGAAAAAATCTTGAGTTTGCAAATAGGGGTACTCTGTCCTCCAGGGTCTACAGACGTACACCACCACTGTTCTTTCATTTGCTTCTAGAAATCATCAACTGCCAGTATAAACTGTAGAGATCATTTGTATAAGCAGTGTTCTGAACTTGGAATGTATCTTTTTTAAAGGAGCCCTATCACTTTCCCAGCTCAGAAAGGGTCCATCTTTCCCAGGCCAAAAGTTACCGCTTAAAATGATATCTGAGACACCTTCCAGAAAAAAAGTAATCACAGAATCCTAGAATGGTTTGGGTTGAAAGGGACCTTAAAGATCATCAACCCCCGTGCCATGGGCAGGGACACCTTCCACTTGATCAGGTGGCTCAGAGCCCCAGCCGACCTGGCCTTGAACACCTCCAGGGATGGGGTAGCCACCACTGCTCTGGGCAACCCCGACCAGGGCCTCAGTAGTGAGCTCCTGGCAGATGCAACTGAGGGGTTTTTAAGTAATAAAAGATACAAAGTAAACCACATCTACAACAGCAGTTCTAAGTGCAGCTGTACAACCGAATTACTGCTAATGAGGCCACCAGCCATTGTCACATACGTAAAACAATTATATAAACTATATAGGCAACCTATCCTATCTGTTATCTTCAAACAAGGCTGACAGAATCTTCTTTATTCAGGAAAAGAAGAATTAGTCTTTAGGATCGAGCTAACAAATTTTCCTAAGTATTAACTTTTCCTCAGAAGGTAAAAGGAAAGAGGAAGGTCAGGGCAAAGTGAGGGTTGCTAGACTTCAGTTTCACATAAGTTAGTAAAGAAAACTATCCAGACCTACCAGCTCCACATTGTTCTTGCTCTATCCCTACAGCACTGTATCCAAGATGCTCCTTTCTTTAAGCAGGTGCCTTAAAAGTCTACGAAATGTTTGTACATAAAAATAAAGCAGAAGAGAGTAACAACATAAAGCGCCTTCAAGAACAGAAACTAAATCTTTGAACCCTCAATTAAAAACACTGCTAAACTAAGCAGAAAAACATAGACATTGGTTCTGGAACTCTATTACAGCATTGAAAGAGAAGACAGTATTCTTGAACATCAGTATTCTGATGTTCAAGTACATCAAGTTTTGTGAGTTTACAAGATGATTCTACCACGTGTTGGCAACTTTATGAAACTATTACATTGTAAAAGATTAATCTTAGGGCATTATCTCCATTACAGTTTTCTGCAGACTTTTGAACATCTGAAACAGCAAAACACTGACTTCACGCTTTAAAAAACTCACTATTTTTCCTGCCTCTTACCACAATATTGCACACAACATTATTCACATTATTGCGTGAAGTACTCCAAAGCAAAGAACTACTTTTTATTTCCAGTCACACTGTTGAAAGAAGCTGCACCTTTAATGTAGCATTGTATAAAGAGAAACTTAAGCTCCCACCCCCTAGAAAAGCATCTGACAATACTTCCATGTCTTTGCTAGGAGGCAATAAGATTATTTTTGGACAGTCATTCCCTGAATACGTCAAATTGGACCACAAAGTTCAAACATAGGCTCCTGAAGAGAAGATTGAGAACAATAGTCCTCTTCTTCACTAGTGGAAAACCATTATGAATGAACAGATACTCTGGATAGTTCAGTTTCTTTGAGAAGCAGTACGCCAGAACCCACTAAGGCCACAACAACTATGGTCCATTAGCTCTTCAAACATCTCTAACTTGGTCAGTCAATAACTGTTGCACAATCACCTTAATGCAATACAAAGCATTACTCTAAAAGTAATATATTTTAAAGTGCATTGATCAAGCTTATTTCCCACATGTTTTTTAAAGAGAACATCTGAAACCTTTCAAAGTTTCTAATTGAGGTCCCAGATTATTAACACTCACTGACATTTTATATTCTGCTTTCATACACGTGAAATTTTAACTGTATTTGGGAAAGCTTAAAATAGCAATTCATGGTAATAATGTAACTATAAAAACTGCGTTCATACACGTGAAATTTTAACTGTATTTGGGAAAGCTTAAAATAGCAATTCATGGTAATAATGTAACTATAAAAACTGCGCTACTGGTTGGTCAAACCTTCCCTATGAATCTTCTTCCTAAGTGTTTGTAAATCTTGGTGTAAAACACAATCCGTGCAGAGCATGCGCCAAACCTCACAAACACGTATCAGCACACACTACTAACTTTTAAAGACAAACTTGTGCACGCAACTGTGGTGCATCTGGTAGATGCGCACCACACCAGCACTGCAGCTGCAGATTCAAGCTACCAAACTGCCTTTAAAAATCCAGTCTATTACACTGCAATTTAAAATAGGATTTCAAAAGCAGAGTCATGTATTCTTTCACTACAAGTGTACATGCACAGTACTAAAGATTAAAGCAGTTGCAAGTGGGTAGCCTTTCAGAGGTGCTTAACCCTTGTACCTGTGAGATGTTTGCTAGAGCTCAACATCTATCAGTTTTTAAGTGTTCTGTAAGAAATGCTCTATGCAAAACATTTTCAAAGCTAGTTATTTTCATAAGGTCTAAAAACATTAAACAAAGCCATTTTTAAAACAATCTGTCCCACTTAAAGAAATCCTTTCCAATATTAAGTCTGTCTCATGACGCAAGAACCCCATCTCCAGTTTCTATGTATTCAGTCATCTACACTTGCTTATTTTAAGAGCCATGCAATTCTTCTGAAGTTATAAATATTTTTTAAAGTGTGGGACAGACAAGAAAAGTGCTTAATAAAAAAACTCAAGTGTTTAGAACCAATGTTGGTTTACTCTGATCCATAAGACCTCCAAAGGAGCAATTTACGTTCCAACGATGCTTAAGGACTTGCAACACTGCTTCTAAGAGTAACACATTTCAGTGTGCTATAGCAGTTTGAAAACATCAGCTACCTGGAAAAAAGGTCCCACTGGACTCCACTGTGGTATTTTTCCCATTATCAGGTTTATAATGCATTGTTCGTGACAATGTAGGCATACACAGCAATAGACTGCAAACCTGAAAAATCCTTTGATCCACTGCAGCAATAAATAAGTAAATAAGGTTTTTCCAGCCTACCAACTTTCAAACTTCAAATTAAGCACTGGGATATCAAGGTCTAAGTTTTACTGCTATTTCTTAAATTAGCAACATGTGTCATTCAAATTACTCATATAGAGAATATACCGAAAAAAAGAGGAATATTTATACCAGTTAGAACTTGGACGCAGAGAATGTTTAACAGATTTCATCAAGCTACATGGCATCACATACCATAAATAGCACGTCACACAAAAAGATGATGTGTAGTAACACAGCGCAGTTTCTGCTCTACCTTACGTGACAGGTGCATGGCTTTAAGGTGGGTGAAGAGTTTCAATAGATGGATTTCCACTAAGATCAATTCAAATAGATGATACACAACCAGCACTGATTTCATTCGGCACTAGGAGTAATATTTAATTAGCTATTCTTTGTATACTACCCTGAAAACAGTCAATAGTAAGACTACAGCTATTACTATACATTACTAAGAAGACAGCAAACCGTGTAGGTTCACACAGGTCTTTTCAGATAAAACTGGATACAAGTACAAGCTCAACTCAAAATAGTAGCAAATACATAACCCTAAATCTCTAAATATAGGCTATTTAAGGAAAGACAGAACAGTTCTCAGAGAAGAAATGCTTGTCATCCTGCTTTTGCTCACCCACTGAGCTCAGGACTCGATTCCTTGTCCAGAGATGCTCAGCACTGAGCACGCGACCAGCTACTACAAAAGCTGCAACCCTAGACACAACAGGGTGAAGTAAGGACATAGGAAGGCTGCCTTTTGTATCACAACTCCAGTGACTACAAAGATCATCATAAGCTACAATCTGTGAGTTTTTAAGTCAGACTCTGAAGGTATTTGAAGTAAAAGAAGGTAGTTTCATGTTATATCTGCTCCTTTCTCTGTTCACGAGTGCTCTGTGGTACTAGGGGCATGAAGGGACACAGAAGGAACTAACAGCATGTAAAGGTTATATGAACCACTGACAAAACTCTCTTAAAAGCCAAAATGCCTTACGTTAAAATGAAATAGCAACATTTTATTTGATAATTTTCCATTGTCAGGCTTTGGCAGTTTGCAGCTTCATCTATGCTCACACTGTTAACAAAGATACCAGGCAGAATTATTTTCAAACCCTCAGAGTTGAGAAGACTTTATGGTCACCCAAAATCATATGCTAAGTAGTGCAATGCTACTATCCCGCTACTCAGAACCCGAAGATTCTCATTGTTAAACGTAATGCCTTTTCCACAACTCACAATTAAATAGCAAGAAATCTTATTTGGATGCCTTCCTTCCAGGAAGAAACACACTTCCAAGACATGATGTCTCGATCCTCTTACCTGGTGGCAACTGAAAATTCTGAATGTTAGTTGGATTCTGAGGTGGCTGAGGCAAACGAGGTGCTAAAACTGTAGGAGTCAAAGTTGCTCTGATTCCACTCGTAGTTGCTGTTGGAGTCCTTGGCAGACTTTGTGCCACTGTATTGGCAGTACCTTTAGCCATTCCTGTGGGGGTGCCAGGAGCCGCGGGAGGTATCCCACCAGGATTGGGAGCAACATTGGAGAGCCCAGCTTGCATAGTTTGCCCAATAATCATGTTACCCCCTGTAGTACTGGGCTGGCCAGCAGTAGCCAGCGTCTGCTGTTGGGATACTGCCTGGACTATAGTTTTAGGAGACTCAGATTTGATGACCTGTGTGGCGGGAGCTGCTGGCACAGCGGAACCAGACTGGCTGTTCACAAGCGATGTCTGGAGGGAAACTCCAGATCCCACAGTGGCCGTAGCAACGGCAGGAAAGCTCCCCACACTGATGGTTGAATTGATCACAGTATTGCTCCCATTCTGAGTGGCTGCACCAGCTGCAGCTACCGTGGGTCCTGCTGTGTGAATTGGAGGCCTCACAAGCGTTACTGTTGGCGCCCCGGTTCCAATGCTTGGTGGTGGCTGCGAGGAGATAACTGTGGGCGAGGAGGAAGATGCAGAGGACGCAGCAGTATTAAGGAAAGAAGTCTGGATGACAGTGTTGGAAGCTGACGGCAAAACAGCATTAACAGTATTTCCTTTCCCCACAGATCCAGGTCCATTGTTAACGAGAGGGGCCACAGCAGGTGCAGAAGCAGGGTTAGCGGTTGCAGGAGTTCCAGGGAAAGCACCGCTTCCTGCGTGGTGAGAGTTCATCACCACGTTACTCCCATTCAAAGTTTGCACCGTTGTGGTCCCGATCTTGCCATTCCTGGTGGACAAGGCAGTCGCCATGGTGCTGATAACCACCGATTTGCCCTGACCAAGGGTCCCTGGGGCAGCAGTGACGTCGGATCCTCCTGCTGCTGCAGTGGTGGTGCTGGTGCTCGTTGTGGCGGCTCCATCCAGAGCTGAAGTCTGGGACCTGGTGTTATGATTAATAACACCCCCTTGCACTCCTGCTCCTGCAAAACAACAACATGGTTAAACACAGAGAATGCATGAGAAGTCCAGCGAAGGTAGAATGTTCTCCCTCATCACCAAGTCTTCTCTATTTCCCAGACTGCCTGCTTAGAGCCAAGAGAATGGGAAAGACTACAAGCTAAAGAGGGCTTTGAAGACATTATCTTCAAGTCTCCAATTTCCCACCCAAGACAGACAGATTCAAGATTAATTGCAATACCCCTGTTTTCAGCATACAGGGAGAACAGATTTTATATGCACCAAAGGAAGGGAGGAGAACAATCATCACCTCTCCCCTACTCTAGAGCTTGATATTACACTTAGCAACAGGACTTCAACTGAAAAGGAGGGGGAAATGGCAGTGGAAGACACATTAAAAAGACATAATCCCAGTGCAGGTTACCCTCCGATTCTTTCACGTCCTACAGAGTAAGTCAGTTAGATCAGGAGGCTTAACAACAACAAAATATGAAAAAGTGAGAGGGAAGAAAAACATCAGCCTGGCAAGACAAGAAGCAAGGCCTGAAGGTTACCAGAAGACCCCTCCACTTTATTACAGAGTGCTTCTTTCTGGATCTGAAGTTCCCTCAGCCAGAGATAGTTAAAGATAAATTAATAAAAAAGCAAAGCTGGTTTTGAGAGGGGACAAGATGATGTAGCTTCTTGTCCTGAATAATCCTCATGCTCCTTGAGGAGGCCTGGTGTTATCACAAGTACAACCACACACAGTGCAGGTCCTGGACCTAAGGAGACAGAAATGGGAAAAGAATAGTGACAGACAGATACTGAGATGCATGTTACAAGGGTTAAGGAGATCCTCCTAGAAAAGCTTCATTAATCACGACAGAAGGTCTGTAATATTTTCTTACACTTCAGCAACAAGAAAGCAAGCAAAAACAAAAAAAAAAAAAAAGAGGGGGAGGGGAGGAAATGCAGAGAGATTCTGGGGAGACATTTTTTGCAACTCCCCTGAAAAACAGCTTCCCTCCAATCTCCCATAGGAAGCCCACAGTCCCAGCCTTCACCCCGTCCCCTGACAATCCTCAGCACACGCAGAGGGGGAATCTTCCCGGGTAACTCCAGGGGGTGGGTGGGTGGGAGAAGACATTGTCCAAGGTGGGGTGGGTGCTGTGGCCTGAATTCGCCCCCTCCCTAGGAGCCGGTGTTGTGACAACACCCCCTTGAGGGCAGCGAAGGAATGAGAGGTGTTGAATGCCCCCTCCAAGCCCCTGGAACAAGGGAAGGGGCGCGGGGGGGAGGAATATCCAGGCAGGCAGAGATGGGGGGAAGCATTTTGAGGGACTTCCTCCCCTTGAAATCCCCCCTCGCTTCCTCCTCTACAGGAAATAGGTGTCATGATTAATAACACCCCCCTGCACTCCGGCAGCGGCGGAGGGGGAGGGGAGGCAGCGTTCACACCGACAGCTAAGGCGGCGTTAGCAGGAGGGAATCCCCCCGTGACCCCCACGCCCTGGGAAAGGGAGGGGGAGCCGGCACAGCCGCTGCCGCGGGGGTGAGCCCCGAGCCCCCCGAGCCCCCCGACCCCGGGAAGAGCAACAAGGGCAAGGGGGAACCGGAGGGGACAGGCAGAGTCCCTGCCAGCTCCTCCAGCGGGAGGGCAGCCCCCACGCAGGACAGAAACCCCTTCGAGTAAAGCAGAGGCGAGGAAGGAAAATAAAGGGGAGGGAGCAGAGGCGAGGGGAGGCTCTCCCCCTGTGATCGATGCCACCCTTCGCTCTCCAGCTCCTGCCACAACGAGGAGAGAGGGAAAAAGGGGGGAAAGCAGGGAGGGAGAGGAAGGAGAGGAGGGAAGAGGGGGTAAAGCAGAGGCGAGGGAGAGCAGGGAGCCCGGGTGAAGGGGAGCGGGGAGCGAGGATGAAGGAGAGCGGAGAGCCGGGGTGAAGGAGAGCAGCGAAAAGGGGGGAAAGCCGAGGGCTCGGAGGGGGAGCCGTGGCGGGGGAGGGGAGGGCTCGGAGCCCCCCAGCCCTGCCCACGTTACCTGCTTTTGTGATCTCGGCGGCGCTCAGTCCCATCTTGCCGCCGCCGCCGCTCTCTGTTTGGGCATCAGCGTTGCCTCCCACTACTACTCCTGCAGGGCTGGCGCTGCCGCCGCTGCCGCTGCCGCTCACAACATGGTTCCCCAGCAGCCCCCCAGCGGCCCGCAGCGGCTCCTGCGCCTTGTGGTGCTGGTGGTGGTGGCCGGAGGCGGCCAGCTGGGACTCTAGGGAGCCCACCAGGTCGCTCACCACCTTCTCGTCCACCTCCGTGTTCAGGAAAACCTCATCCAGCAGATCCGAGCCCGCCGCCATCTTTTTTTCGGAGGGTTCCTGCGAGCGGCTCCCTCCTCCCCCCCCTCCCCCTTCCACTCCCCCCCCCGCCCCGCACTCGCGGCCCGGCCCCGCCCCCGCCCCACTGCGCATGCGCGCGCGCCCGGCCTCACC